>CAMRHE010000167.1:2485000-3685000 GCA_947044405.1 Leptodactylus fallax
TGCCTGAAATGGGGTGCGTGCCACTGGGTGCTGCAGCGGTTACTGCGGCAGGCTGGACCACCAGGTTGGAGCTATGGCTCTCCCAGGCCATTTTATGGTGACACTGCATATGCTGGTGCAGGGCTGTGGTGCCAACACTGGTACCCTGGCCACGCTTCACCTTCTGCCCACAGATTGAACATATGGCCATGTTCTTTTCCCCTGGTGGCTTTACAAAAAACTGCCACACCGCAGAGTAGGTGATTTTACCCCCAGCACTCCGCAATAACTGACTGAAACCGCCACTGCCTCTTTGAACCCTTCACTTCTGCTTTCCGGGCAGGTAGGATGCTGCGAAGCGGGTGGTCTACCCCGGGCACGTTTAGCTCCCGACCTCACACTGCTGCCTCCCCCGCTGCCTTATGCGCAAGCTGCAACCCTCTTCTCCTGATGATGATGAGGCCCCTTCGTCACCCGGCTCCCAATTACGATTGGCTACATCGTCATCCACTACTGTCTGCAGGTCACTGATGTCCTCCTCAACACCAGCTCCCATGCCACTCTCCTCATCACTACTTGCCCGCCTACCGCTGGAAGCGGCGGATGTCTCCTCCAGCTCTTGGCTGAGCAGTAGCTTCTGACTGTCCTCTAGTACCTCTTCCTCACGGTACAGTGGATCTGAGCCCACAGCATAGAGTACTTCTCTAGCTGAGGGAACAGAAAAGGACAGAGGCAGGTTGAGGACAGGTGAGGTCACATGCCAACTAAGGGTTGCCGAACCCACCAACTCTTCACTGGGGGTGTCTGATGTGACTTGGGATGAATTGGATGACCGAGTCAACCAGTCTACAACTGTTGGGTTGCTGGTCAAGACACG
This sequence comes from Leptodactylus fallax, assembly GCA_947044405.1. NCBI lineage: Eukaryota > Metazoa > Chordata > Amphibia > Anura > Leptodactylidae > Leptodactylus > Leptodactylus fallax. The sequence goes on from CAMRHE010000167.1 coordinate 2,485,857, forward strand.
ACCGCTACTTGACACTTGGGAGCTCAGGACTCTGTAACTGACCCCTGCTGCCACACCCCCTTACTCTGCTGTGACCTTTGTCTGCTCCAGAAACATTTAGGCCTGCGGCCCTCCCCTGTGCATGGCCTCTCGCTTCTCTGTCTGACATACTGTTCGATGAAAAAACTTAATTGTAAAGGGCAAAAAGGCCTGTTATTTTCAACTTTGAAGAGAACGGCAAATATGCCCCTTATTTCTTCACCCACTAATGAACACCAATAAAAAAAAGCGTGATAAAGGCAGAGATTTGTGGCTCAGAATTATTGAATTATTTACAATACTATTGATAAATGGCCAGCAACTTTATACTGGTAACAAAATGGCGAATAAGGTCCTCCTTATGGGTTTAGACACTAATGAACACCTTTAAATAATTGATAACCGCTGGCTGCTGATTAGCTGAACGCTTGGCATTGTGGGTGATCCCGTGCTCCCAGAGTCCCTTCCCCCTTGTCCTAACATGTGCGGCGGCCATTTTATAAAAAAATGCGATTCGATGCATCGAAGCGTGAGGAAATCCGGCGAATCAAAGATTTCTTGAAATTCGGATCGAATTCCACTTCTGCAGCTTCGATTCGCTCATCTCTAGTCACATTATAGGAGGGGTCAAGGCAGTTGACCCCATTTGGTCAGTAAGTGATAGCATACCCTAGCTATATGACATTGCTTACCGTTGTTTACTGAGAGAACATTTTTGAAGCTTGGAGATCAAGTTGGCTGTGCTTTAATTTCATTGTTTATCCATTTTTCCTATGCTGACAAGTTGAAACACTCTTTGCTTGTCTGCAAAATTGAATCTGTGTGGCTTCTGTCATATTCAATATACCCTCTCTTTTTATTTAGCCAATTGCCTACATCTGATCTTGCTAAAACCTCTCACTTCTCCTGTGCTGCACTTCTTGTTTCAAATGGCAAATGTTATGGATCCTAAACAGTAGTCTTGGTTCCATTTACTTGCTTTTACTAGCCAGATTTCAGGAGCACCTAGGGGTGTGTGGGTGTGTGTGTGTGTATGTGTATCTATCTATCTATCTATCTATCTATCTATCTATCTATCTATCTATCTATCTATCTATCTATATACATTCATATGAAAAAGTTTGGGCACCCCTATTAATTTTAATCATTTTTAGTTCTAAATATTTGGGTGTTTGCAACAGCCGTTTCAATTTGATATATCTAATAACTGATGGACACAGTAATATTTCAGGATTGAAATGAGGTTTATTGTACTAACCGAAAATGTGCAATATGCATTAAACCAAAATTTGATCGGTGCAAAAATTTGGGTACCCTTATCATTTTATTGATTTGAATACTCCTAACTACTTTTTACTGACTTACTGAAGCACAAAATTGGTTTTGTAACCTCACTGAGCTTTGAACTTCATAGCCAGGTGTATCCAATCATGAGAAAAGGTATTTAAGGTGGCCAATTGCAAGTTGTTCTCCTATTTGAATCTCCTCTGAAGAGTGGCATCATGAGCTCCTCAAAACAACTCTCAAATGATCTGAAAACAAAGATTGTTCAACATAGTTGTTCAGGGGAAGGATACAAAAAGTTGTCTCAGAGATTTAACCTGTCAGTTTCCACTGTGAGGAACATAGTAAGGAAATGGAAGACCACAGGGACAGTTCTTGTTAAGCCCAGAAGTGGCAGGCCAAGAAAAATATCAGAAAGGCAGAGAAGAAGAATGGTGAGAACAGTCAAGGACAATCCACAGACCTCCTCCAAAGAGCTGCAGCATCATCTTGCTGCAGATGGTGTCACTGTGCATCGGTCAACAATACAGCACACTTTACACAAGGAGAAGCTGTATGGGAGAGTGATGCGAAAGAAGCCTTTTTCTGAAAGTACGCCACAAACAGAGTCGCCTGAGGTATGCAAAAGCACATTTGGACAAGCCAGCTTCATTTTGGAAGAAGGTCCTGTGGACTGATGAAACAAAGATTGAGTTGTTTGGTCATACAAAAAGGCGTTATGCATGGCGTCAAAAAAACACAGCATTCCAAGAAAAACACTTGCTACCCACTGTAAAATTTGGTGGAGGTTCCATCATGCTTTGGGGCTGTGTGGCCAATGCCGGCACCGGGAATCTTGTTAAAGTTGAGGGTCGCATGGATTCAACTCAGTATCAGCAGATTCTTGAGAATAATGTACAAGAATCAGTGACGAATTTGAAGTTACGCCGGAGATGGATATTTCAGCAAGACAATGATCCAAAACACAGCTCCAAATCTACTCAGGCATTCATGCAGAGGAACAATTACAATGTTCTGGAATGGCCATCCCAGTCCCCAGACCTGAATATCATTGAACATCTGTGGGATAATTTGAAGCGGGCTGTCCATGCTCGGCGACCATCAAACTTAACTGAACTGGAATTGTTTTGTAAAGAGAAATGGTCAAAAATACCTTCATCCAGGATCCAGGAACTGATTAAAAGCTACAGGAAGCGACTAGAGGCTGTTATTTTTGCAAAAGGAGGATCTACTAAATATTAATGTCACTTTTCTGTTGAGGTGCCCATACTTTTGCACCGGTCAAATTTTGGTTTAATGCATATTGCACATTTTCTGTTAGTATAATAAACCTCATTTCAATCCTGAAATATTACTGTGTCCATCAGTTATTAGATATATCAAATTGAAATGGCTGTTGCAAACACCCAAATATTTAGAACTAAAAATGATTAAGATTAATAGGGGTGCCCAAACTTTTTCATATGACTGTATATATATGTATATATATGTATATATATGTATATATATGTTATATATATGTATATATATATATATATATATGTATATATATATGTATATATATATATGTATATATGTATATATATATGTATATATATATGTATATATGTGTGTGTGTGTATATATATATATATATATATATATATATATATATATATATATATGTATATGTATATATATATATATATATATATATATATATATATGTGTATGTGTGTATATATATATATATATATATATATATATATATAGTGATATTTCTTTAATTGGAAATGCAACACAGTTCAGAAGCAAGCATAAATAACTACATAATAAAGTGCTCTAGGAAGATATAGGGTCCAGTGGATAATTAAGTATTTCCAGTACAACATCTTTTTATGTAATTGACTAGTCCAGGTCTGACTAGTCTCCTCTGAATATTGGATACAATGTAGGGATGGGAAATTAATTGCAAAATAACCAAAACCGAAACTCAGCTCAATTGAGCGATATGAATTTGCTCACATCCATTATTTCAGTTATTTTGCATCCATGTCATCCTGCCTCTCACTGCCATTGGCTAAAGGATATGTCACTAACTGTACAATATCCAGTCAGGGATTGCTGATATGTAGTTAACCAAAATTCAGTGGGGTAGCACGAAAAAGGGGAATGTCCTAAAATAATAATCATTAATCATAATTGATGTAAAATGTTCATTTAATAGTGATTTTGTTTTAGGTCATAATTGTCCTACCCTAATCCCATATTGAAGAAATTACTTAAATATATAATTAGAGATGAGTGAATCGAAGCTGCAGAAGTGGAATTTGATCCGAATTTCAGGAAATATTCGATTCTCATCAAATCCAAATTTCCTCACGCTTCATGGTAACGGTTTGCATTTAGTTCAAAAAGGCTGCTCTGGGAACGCGGTATCACCCACAATGCCATGCGTGCAGCCAATCAGACGCCAGCCCTGTGATGTCACATCCCTTTAACCCCTTCACGAGCGCACAGGGCATGTTTGACCACTGCATCCAAGGTGTTAAATCCCCCAGATCGGTTATGGAGCAGGTTGTTGGCTCTAACTGACAACTAACACCCTGCTCCATAACCGATCTGGAGTTTTAACAACTTGGATGTCGTGGTCAAACATGATCACGGCATCCAAGGGGTTCCGCCATTTTGCCATCCACCCCGACTCTCTGCAGCCAATAAATAGCTGTTTTGGGTACACGATTCGCTGCGATTTAATTCGGATCGAATAGAATCATATCGCGAAATTCGGCAAAATTACCGAATCGAATTTTTGAATACTTCGCTCATCTCTATATATAATGTTTTGTATTCTAAATACATCATGCTTCACACACAGAAGTCTGTGACTTTTTGTGCTGGTGAAGTTTTTTTTTTTTTTTTTTTTTTCTGTCCATACCCTTCGTTTATCTTAGGCGATGTCACACACTGTCAAGTTTTGAGGTAGACAAATCTGCCATGGATCTTGAAGATTGGCATGCAAATGCTTGTCACTTTGAAATCTGTTCTAATAATTCAACTGTTTGTGGTTGTTGTGTTTTTTTTTTTTTTTTTATGCCAATCTCATTATTGCATGATGATTTTTTACAGAACATATGAATGGGGCATACAAAAACTTGTTTACATGTATTGCCAGCGTATTGTCAGCAGGTTCTGGATTTAGGCCTTAAGCATAAATTTTTTTACCAAATTGCAAAATTGTTTTTTCTTAATAGGTTAGAAATGATCCAAAGCTTAGTAGTTATGGTTTATTTTCTTAAAGAGATATTGGTGTTTTGTCACATAGTTAAAGGGGCTTTAGAGGCATAACAATTGATGGCCTATCCTTAGGATAGCTCATCAATATATGATTAGTAGGGTCTTCACCTGGGCCCCCACCGTTCTGTTGTTTAAAGAGGTCACAGTTTTTGAGTGCTGCAACCTCTTCACTTTTTACTAAGCACAGTAACATACATTTGTATAGTGGTTGTGCTTGGTTTTGCAGCTCAGACCATTCACTTAAATGGGTGACCAATAACCATGAGGTCACATGGCCTATATAGCTGATCTGCAGGGGTACGGTTGTTGGGTCTCGCAGGATCATCAATTGATGGTCTATTAATACTGTTAAAAGGGACATATATTCATGAACATGAACCGTTTGGCAAAAAGTGAACCTGAGAAATCAATAGCGAAGTGACCAATTTGACCAGTGAATATTATTTTGCATTTAGTAGTTGTGGTGTTGTATAAGTTTATGGGATTTGTATAGCTAGCATCAATTTGAAGTTTTGCAGCTATTGTGATGCATGAAAATTTGTAATATAAATGAGTTATGGGATGGGATTATGTTGTTTTATATCTACATACGTGCTGGAAAAGCACAAGGTCTCAGTATTTGGTAGATTTCCTTCCGTGTTAGAACATGTCCATATGGGCTATTCAGAGTTTCTGCACCTTGAGAATAATAGCACCTGCTTTTCTGATGCCTTTTGATTACATAGACTCATTAAATACATTAACATTGTGTTAAGTTCTTTCTTTACCATATTCCATACTTGAGGACAATTACATTGGAGTTCTGCAGTTGTCTTTGTGCCCCTCAGATTCCTCTTCATTTTCCGACATCTGAATGGGTTAAATAGTACTACAGATGCCATAAGAAACTTTCTAGGGGTCTACCAACAAAACATTTCTGATTTAATATTTGCTTGTATTCCCAATAAAATAACAATTTTGGAGCATCTTTTCTTCTTACTCTGTTCTGTTGTGCCTCTTTTATTCCTTCTAGAAATTTAAGAATAAATTGACAACTGGGAGGTACTGTTCCCCTTGACAAAGGGGTATGTTCCTACAAATCTGCCAGCTCTGATAAGACGGTTGGAAAATACCCCCTACTAGTAACATCCAGTTGTCAGTTTATTCATACATTTCTAGGAGGAATAACAAAAGAACAGCACAATGAAGAGTTATAAGAAAAGATGCTCTGGAACTGTTATTTCATAGAAAATATAATTATTTACAAGTCCTCTTTATAATTTTATTTAGGTTTGTGTAGCATCTCCGATACCTTTGTTTGTAGCAGTGTTTATGGTCATATTACTATCATTCGTGATATTCCTATACTACTTTGGGGAGAGACACCCTTCACAGTGTGTTCCTGTGCTCTGGAGCATGGAATTGTCTAATTACAGGCTTAGCTTAAGAGAACAAAAATAGCTCAACTGACTGTAGCAAGAACGGCTGGTGATAAGCAAAGGCGTTGAGTTGGTAAGCAGCCCACAGCCATTAGGATCTGACTTGTCTGCCTATATTCTGAATGTAGTGCTGGTTGTGTACAAGGCAGCCCAGAATTGTACAGATTTACCCTAAATGTTAGGTTGTTGTTACAAATACTCAGTCCGGTTTAACATTTGTATTTCTATTTAAAATAAAACCTGTAAGAAAATGTTATGCAGATGCAATTTCTATTGGGTGCATTACCTTAGACTTACTAGAGTGACAGCAGGACTTCCAGAATTAAAATGTTCCCAAAAACTTTGGCTTCAGTAGCAGGTTTGTAGGCATATTGGCTAAATGGATACTGGGCAACTTTTTTTAAATTTTTTTTTTTTGTTTATTTTACTACTTTAACCTCCATTTTTGTGTGTTTTCTGTTGACGTTTCTGAAAGTTATTTCCTGGTAACCTCATTATGTTGGCACTTTATTATTTTGTACCCCCCCCCCCTTCCCATAGGACACTTCTATGTCTTACCAGGTAAAATATGTCCACCCTATGTATAGTTGTTTCTATGCAGACCATGTCATAATCATGCTTTATATGTGTGCATGCAGTGTTCCCAGCTGATGCTTAGTCTTTCTGTCCTTATTAGATAGCCACTTTTCATGTTGGTTAGATTTGGTTAGAAAAATTTTAGAATAAAGGGAAATGTGAGCAATTTATTGTTGCAAAAACTTATCAATAGATTTTTATATTTGTTGTACCTGCATTTTGGTATATTTTTTATTGGAGGAGAAACTCTCTGAACTGCCTTTCAGCATTTGATAAACTGCTGCAAGTCATATTTGTAATGGTATGATGCTACAAACTGGTCTGTGGCATGTATTTTAATGGGTCAGAAAGGGTTCTGCCAGTGGTAACCTGTCTTGCAGGTCCTGTTTTCTAACTTATTTTTTACTTTGCCTTTCACTTTGTCCTTGGGTCTAAATTTAATGAAATGTGATCTCAATCTTACAGGGCAGCCCTCGAAGATGTAGAAGCAGATGTTACGGAACTTGAGCAGAAGCTTGACAAGGTAAAGTCTCTCTATTATTTCACTACAACATTTCAAGAGGACCTTTTATGTCCTCATTGATGTGCTGATTTCAGCGCACTGTCCTCTTTCCTGGTATGCACCCCGGTGGTGTAGATATCAGTGCCATCAATTTCTGCACCGATGTGTCTCCACTGTCAGGGGGGGCCCGTTCCTTACTGCCCAGTGATGACGGCACTGATCTCTCCACCACAGGGGCACATACTGAGAAAGCTGACAGTGCGCTGAATTCAGTGCACTGTCGGCTTTCTAGAGGTACATAATATCACAAATCGATGAGGACTCGAAAGGTCCTCTTTAAACATATATCCAGAGATTCAAAGAAAAAAAAAGTTAAGAATAAAGTTTCTACTGCTAAAATCCCAAGTCTTCTGTTTCTATTGTTTTGTTATAGCCTTTCTTAAAGGGGTTTTCCCATCTCCTGGATCATATTTTAAACTTCTAGGGAATCTGTCAGGTGGTTTCTCCACCATAAACTGGCCCCATCATATGCAGGGTGAAGTACTTCCCTTTCCATTGATCCCTTCTGTAATGTTTCTACAGAGCAAAACAAAGTGAAGATGTTAATGTTTGAAATCCTAAAAAATTATATGCAAGTGGGCAGGGAACAGCTTTAGCCTAGTGACACTGTCTACTTGCTTATTACACCTCCTGGGCGTGACTGACATTTCCCTCACAGTCCCCTCACTCTCTGAGTCAATCGAGGAATGGCTAGCAAGTGGACAGTGTGACTAGGCTAAAGCTGCCCACCATGATTACTTTTTATGCTTTCAGACATTTAGAATTTCGCTTTGCTGCAACAGAAAGATTACAGAGGGGACCAATGGAAAGGGAATTAATTCATCCTGCACAAGATGGGGCCAATTTATGGTTGACAGGTTCCCTTTCAGCTAAGTGAAATGTTTTACCCAATACATTTCTTTATCTATCTTGATTTATTTGTCAGATACTGCTTTTTACGCCTCCTCAGTGCTTGTTTCATAGGTTTCAGACCACCTCTGCTATTGAACTGCAGTGCTGGAAGAGTGCTCTGCTATCTGTGTATGTAAATCCAGAGATAACTGTGCAATTTAGTCTTTGGAAGATGTTGCTGGCCTGAGCTGCACATCACACAAGTTAAGGCTAGGTTTACACCTGCACTCAGTCTCCTTTTGGGTTTCCGTCCCTGAATCCGCTTAAAAAATGCGGCGAGAAAATCCCTGCAAGCGGGACTTCTCTCTCCACATTTTTCTGCCTTTTTCAGGGGGAAACCCGGTGGACTTCATTATAGTCTATGGGGTCTGCAGGTTTCTGTGGATAACTGCTTTTTTTAAAGCGAATTAGGTTTCGTTTGTGGGGTCTCCAAACGTACCCCATGAACGGAAACCCGAATGCAGGTATGAACCTAGCGTAAGTCCACCCATGTACTTGTCACTTAAACCAGGAAATGGAGAAGAGGAGACAGAAGGACAGGTGAACCCTTGAGATGAGAAAACCCCTTTTAAAGTTTAACAAGCCAATGTAGGAGATACTTGCCCCTTTTAGTCTCTTGATTATTTGATTTTTAGGTTTTACTCTCCCCTCCAAAAAAAAAAAAAAAAGAGAAACTTGTAGCCTAATAAGGTATAAATTGGGGCAAATAATTTGGTTGGTCTGACATACCCATGATGGAGTTAGTTAGCTAGGTAGGTAGGGCTAGTAGTCTGCAGGCTAGCTAGGGAAATCGGGGGTTGTGAGGGAGGAAGTGAGAGGGAGGATCTGAGTGAACTGCAATGCATCATGGTAGTTGTAGGCTAAGACAGCAGAAAGCTACCCTTGTAAACAAATATAGAGAATACCAAGAGCTCCCATAGAAAGCCAGAAATCACTCAAAACACTGCTAAAGGTATTTGGGTGCACTTATTAACCCATTGATAGAACTAACAGACCTTTTTTAATAAATATATTTTTTTTTTGCCCGGAAAACCCCTTTAAGCTTGTCTGCAATATCATAGGGATGTGTGGAAAGAGTTCTCTTACTATGACTTGACTGCCAATGAGAGATAAAGGGGTATTCCATACATGTCTGATAAGTCTGGATGCCAAAGATGGAACTCACTTCTCTCTAGAACAGTGGTCTCCTTACCCTTTTCCCTCTTGGTTCAATGGATGCAAAATTGATGGAAATACTCCTTTAAGGAAGGGTGTGAATCCTCTGGTTGACAAAGCAGTTTTCCTTCTGAGAGCTAATTATGACTCTAAGTTGTAACAGGATCTAGGAGGCAGAAAACAGCAAGCACCACTGTAGTGTATCTGAGAATTAAATATGCTTTTAACTAGTTATATGCTGCGATGCATTGCTCAGCACTGACTGGAGGCAGCAGTTGGTTTGACTGCTTTCTGTGCTTCTGAGAAAAATCACCCAATCACATTTTCTGCTCAAAACAACTTTTCCAGTTTTCGTGGTGAATAAGTAGAATTTAACTGATGACTGAGCATAGGCTGAGTGTTATCTGACCTGATAAACATTGTACTCTCTTCCTCCCAGCTGGTGAAACTCTGCATTGGAATGATCGATGCAGGAAAAGCTTTTTCTGCTGCCAACAAACAATTTATGAATGGAATCCGGGACCTGGCCCAATATTCTAGCAAGGACGAAGTGATTGAAGTAAGCAGCATCTGCTCATAAGAGAGGAAGGCTACATAGATCTGTGTCCTTCATACACTGTGCAAATCTAGAATTTCCCTAACTTTCTTTTCAAGCTTCAAATGCCAAGGTGTCTGGGCTGTATCAATAGAAGTGATATTTTCCATCTTTGTTAGGCTTCATGTACAGACCAATATATTTCAATGGGCTCATACTCACAGCCGTAGTTTTCGCGTCTTTGTGTCCGGGATGAATTGGAGAGCTGCAAAATATAGAGCAGGTCCTATACCTATTTGTACTTGCGGCTCTGTCAATTCATTTTCAATGTATGGTCAGTGAAAACCACGGATACTAATCTGTGTGTCATCCATGCCGTTTTTACTGACATGTACACTGCAAACGGTCGTGTGCATGTATCCTTATACTTATTATTGATATATTAATGGATTTTTGCTGTGAATAGGTTCCATTGAATTTTATCTTGTACAATGAACTCTCTTGCATGGATAGAGTTTTTGGGTTTAGTTATCATGAGGCTTAAATACCATTTTCTAAGTAAAAAAAAATATGTACTATTTTGATGTGTGTGTTTTTTTTTTTTCCATAGTAAAGCAATAAAGTACTAGCTTTTGCTTTAGCTGTAGTGTAGACTGATGTAATACTACATAAGAGGTATTGTCAGGTTGCAGCTCACATTATTAGTTCCAGATGGGGATAATATTAAAGGGGTTGTAAAGAATTAGAAAAACAATGATTATTTTCTTCAAGAAACAGTGGACCAGTTCTATTGAAGTGAATAGTAGTGCCAAGTGCTGTACTTTGGCTGTCTCCGGTGCTGCCATTGAAGTAAATAGGAGTAGCCTCCTCCACCAGTCACACCTACATTCAGCCTGGTTACAGTCAGGCTGAATGTGCAGTTTAGGAGAAAGGATCCCCTGTTCTCAGGATTGATGGAGGGGGTCTCTGCAGTCAGACCCCTACCAATTAGGTATTTCACCTCTATGCTATGGATAGAGGATAAATACATTTTCGTAGCATAACTCCTTTTACATGTAGACTGAAAGCAGCTCCAAGTATATACATTAATGTTTCCAGAAGCCCCCATACAGTCCCCATTCAATACACTAGGGCAAAAATAAGTGCTCTTATGGCTGTCCTCTGGTCAGCATAACTTTTTTTTTCATCTGTGTAGGGGTTCGCAACAGACTGTATCTGTGTCAGTGTGGCTTTATTTATATGCTGTATGTATTATATTTATATTTGTTTTACAATATGTCTTATCTCTTCTACAGTGTAGCCTGACAAAATTTTCTGACAGTCTGCAAGAGATGATCAATTATCATAATGTAAGTCAATCTTTTAGTTTAGTATCTAGGATGTTCCTTTAAAACCTCAGATTCAACAAATTCCTGCCCCTTGTTCTTCTGCCCTAGCTCTTCTGTAAAAATATCTACATGCTCTTCCTCCTGCCTCTTGTATAATTTGCTCCCTATACCCCCCCCCTTCCCCACACACTCACATACTGCCATAGCTTCACTCTCTCTCACAGCCAGGTCACCATGTCCCATTACCTTCCCCAGTTTTAGCAGCAGTTTGTGCAGCTTTCAGAACCTGTAGTGACGGCTGTTTCACAGTTTCGGGTCCTGAAAGCTATACAGTATTATGAGCTCTGCAGTGTTTTTCAGAAACACAAAATGGACATTGCTGCATGTACTAGACATAGGTGACAGCATTATCAATAGCAGATTTTGTTTCGACTTTGATGACCTCCTCACATAGCCTTTTGGAGTATTGCTTTAAATTCTTACTACTTTAAAAGTTTTGTAACCTTAGATGGTAGTGCAGGTTGTCATACCATTTAATTGGACCCATCATTTCTGAAATTACACAACACTAATCCAGTTACTTAAAAAATTGTATTAAAAGGAAAAACAACTTCAGTTTTTGTATAGATTTATGTCATGGAATGTTCATTGTATGACTTTGAAATGCTGTTTGTCATGCGAAGTCTTATAATTTTATTGGCCTTTTATTGCTTTTATAACTCTGGTGATTTAGAGCTAAAAAGTAGACCTAATGGTAAAATTTTATATATATGAGAAAAATGCAAATTACTGTTTTATACATCCAAGGTGTAAAGATCCCTTATACAGTGAACATAGCTTTATGGGGGCTTACACCCTTAGGCCTTTGTATTTTTACTTCAATATCTAAAAGTACCCTTAAGCCAGTACAGTACAGACTCTGTACAGTTTGTACATTTGCTTTCCATATGCATGAGCCCTTAAAGGGGTTGTCCAGGCAAAAATGGACAACCCATTTAACGTTTAAATCAGCCGGGGGCAGTGAAAAAAATTTAAAAAAAATTCTCAGTCTAGTGATGATGTGTGGCGGAAGTCTCAGCGAAGGGCATGCGATGTCACTACCTGTGACATCACGGTTCTCTTGCTGAAGCCACTGATTGGCCTCAGTGGTCACGTGAGGGAGAGTGCAATTATTCTTTTCTCGATATTGCAACTTCTTTTTTTTTTTTTTTTACTTCGGCCCCACCTTTTGTCACTTCCCTGAAAAGTGTGATTGTGTGGGCCACAGGACTTGCAAGCTTTATTTTTTACGCCAGAAATCTGGCATATAGTAAATGATGAGGGAAATGTATGTCATCTATGAACAGACGTACATTTCCTCTCCATGCACGTGGTCTGGCCAAGGGTCGCCCTCGTTTTTTCGGAGACTTGCACCTCTTCATAAATGAACACGCCCTTTGCTGACTCCGGGGTTATTAACACTAGCGTTAGTAACCCTCAGTCTTCATAAATGTGGCCCAGTAAGACACAGTCAGGGAAGTGTGGGACAGTAACTGTCTGTTTGGCAGCAGTGTATGGAATAGGAGTTTTTGTTCTCCCTCTCTGGAGAGCCTGTGTGGAGCAGTCTATCATACAGGAAGTGAGAATGTGATTTTTAAGCAGACCATAAAGCCATGCAACTTTTATCTAGTCATAGTGAGATCACATGACCCCATCTGAAGAGAAGTATGCCATGAATTTTTCAATAGAAAGCAATATCTAAATTAAGTAATGCAAATGGAATTGTTTATACTGGGGGCTTGGTGCATAATGAATGAAGAGTGAAAGAGTGTTGCGTTAAACAGCTATGTAGGGCTCCTAGTTAGCTCTGTTAGCAGTTTTGCAGGGTCATAACTGCTGATAGATTGCATTCAATGCTACTTGACTCAGATAAACAAAGTTATACCTTGTGCACACTGCACAGTGGCAGACAAAACAGGTTATCAACTTTTACTTTAATACCTCTGGATGTGACCATAAAAGGGGAACTCAGCTTCCTTACTGCCCTCCTCCCTTCGCTCACCTATCACACTAAGCTACACATGAGTAAAGCAACCCCACATCTGCACATATCCACACAAATAGCTGCCACCATCTGCCACTTTACGTTAGGCAAGACATCAATATACTCAAACCACTCACAACTATAGCAAACAAAGGGGTAACAAGCCTAAGCGATATTTACTCTCTTCAGAACTTTGGGAATGTTTAGAGCCAAGGGTAACCTTATTAAATTTAAGATTTAATAGACACAAAAAAGTACAGTGCTTAAAAAAAAAAAAAAAAAAGTAACAAAAAAAGACATATACGGTACATGCAAACAGTATAAAATAAGATGGAAATAAAATAAAACAGACCTTTTTCAAGCCTGGCTGGAAGCACAGCAGGAAGTAGCAGATACATAATTTGGGGCACATATTAATTTTCCACATCCAGGTTTTTGACATTCTTAACTGGTTTTGGTACCTGGCCGTCTTTTGGTATATGAATGGTTTAAAAATATGAATTAAATCATACATGTATTTGATATACGGAGTTCTGGCCAGCCATGGTTTTAGACTGACAAGGAGTTGTGATGTGTGCTACAATCCACACACTGACTTGTTAATAAGTGGCTGTCTGCATCCTGTGTCATTGGTTGGATATTGCAATTACCATACAAATTAGACAGAACATGCACTAATTCATTAAAGCGTACATTTCATGCATGTGTTCTCTCAACTCACTTACATATGGGGTTTGGGACCCAATATCTCCAACATATTCTCTAGATAAGTGTACAGACCACCCACTTGGTGGATAATAGCTAATGTACATATAACCTTCCAGGGCCATTTCTTTTGATTGGGTAGACGGATTTTAAAAATAAAAGTACCAAACTGTTCAGGGGCACAAGGAGAGTCAAATGAGAATGTCAATTAGTATTTTCTACTTGGTGACATATCCTCTTTAAACTAAAGAGCATTTCTGTTGTTGTCCTTGCTACTATATTCCAGAGTCATGTCATTGATTCATTACAGTATTGTTTGCTGGGCTTATTCCTGGATTGACTTGGTAAGTCTTAAGGAAGAAGGATATCCTCCTTTAAAATTAGAGACTTGGAAACCAGTACGTTTCTTCTGCTTGTGTATTGCTAGTTGATAGATATTGTACTTGGGATCTAGTTTTTTGTAACACTACATTATAATTTTACATATTTGTCCAGGTAAATATTTGCCACTAATACCTTAGGCAGGGTTCACACTACTATCCGTTATGATAGTGTCCATTAAAAAAAAATAAATAAATAAATAAAAGACACCTATCATAACAGACATTAACGGACACTAACAAATTTTAATGTGTCTGTCTTTTTGCTTTATTTATTTATTTTTTTTTGTTTCTGCTTTCTGAGCATGCGCAGAAAAAAAATGGACAGTATAACGGACACTCGTTACCCATAGACTTTAATGTTAAAAAATAATGGACGCTTGACAAGTTGTGCATGTAGGATTTTTTGTCTGCGAAAAAAAATGGACATGTGAAGGATTGGGTGTATAATGGACACTAACGGACACAGGATAAAATCCCATTGAAATGAATGGAAATTTTAACGGATTTCTGACGTTCAGCTAAAATCCATTGCTAAAATCTTCTTGTTACTGGACAATAGCAACAAACACTACTGACGGTCACCAACGGTAGTGTGAACGCCCCCTTGGTGAGGTTTTCTTTGTTTTAATGTACAGTACTACACTTGTGTTTTTTGGTTTTTTTTTGTTTTGTTTTACATAATGAAGCCTATTGTGCTCACTGTCTGAGAAATGACATCTGTCTAGTAAAAGTCCTAATTCATAATAGCTCATTGACATATCAAGGAAATACCATGTTATTTATATTAGCAATGATTCATGTGTCTTGGAAGTACAAAATGATGTATTTCAGAAAGTGCATCTATCACGTTGCTGTATATTGGCCACCTTCAACTGTTTTGTGAGACTGCTTTTTACAGCATGGTTTCGCTGCATAATAATAATAATATGATTATTTTATTAAAATTAATTACAACACAACTTTGATAATTTGCATAAATAAACTTTTGACTTTAAAAGCACGCTCTGTACACACACTAGTAAAGGGAAAGCTGTCAATGTGTGTGGCAAAAGGGATAAGCAGTTCTCTCACTGTTTCTCCCAGGAGTTTTGTCAGGATTTACTCTGCCTTTTACTTACTCAGATACTTATCTATCATAGCACTATGGGTGAATAAAGTACCCCTTGCTTTTCACTTGGAATCCATAGAGTGCTGCAGTTTTTCTGGAACTTCTCTCCCTCTGTCATATACTTTTCTCAGATAGGTTAGCAGAAATCACCTGACAGATATGCTTTAAATTGATTTGAGTTTAACCTAATAAAGGGGTATTTTCATGAAGACAAATCCTGTCTTCTCTCTCATCCACAGCCACCACCCTGCTATTACCAGGGAAAGCCATACTTATAGGGAATCTGTCAGCAGCAAAATGGCTGTGATAAACACCATGATACCTTTCACTGTATGAAACTATAGTAGTAGTAGTAATAATAAATCATGTTTTGTTTTTGTTTTTTTGGGTTTTCTTTGCCAATATGCAATCTAGCACCAGTTGGAGCAGGGGCATTTCTTAGCATGAAGAGGCTCTACTTCAGTCCCTGTCAAAAACTCCACCCAGTGCTGTCCATGTACAGTTGAAAGACACGCCTTCCATTTTCTGGTTTGGGGGCTATTTGTGAGTGTTCCATGCCCTATGTATGCACAATACAGTTCCCCAAGCCTGTCTGTACTGACCAGTTGTAGGGCAAGGAGTACTCACAAATAGCCCTAAGGCTACGGCCCCACGTTGCAGAAACGCAGCTTCTGTTGTTGCAGATCTTGCTGCGGTTTTTTTTAGCCAAAGCCAAGAATGGCTACAAAAGGAATGGGAAATATATAGGAAATTCCTATACTTCTACCTTCTGCTCAATCCACTCCTGGCTTTGGCTCAAAAAACCGCAGCAAAATCTGCAACAAAAGCTGCTGTGTTTCTGCAACCTGGGGCCTTAGCCTTAAACTAGAAAATGGAATGAGTCTTCCTCATCTGTACAGGGGTCTGTGCTGGGGAGGGGTTTTTAGCGGGGAGGCTGGGATGGAAACTAAACCCTTCCATGCAAAGAAACCCTCTGTTACCCTTGGTGCAAATTTGCATGACAGAAAAAAGTGACTTTCTACAAAATGGAGCTGCGATTCACATAATGAATACCAGAGTGTTTATTACACTGTACACTACAAAATACTGGTGCCATTTGCTGATTACATTTGTTTTCACATCAATTTTATAACAACTGTTTTTCTGATTATTTTTTTCAGATCCTTTTTGACCAAGCTCAAAGATCAATTAAAACACAGCTCCAGATGTTTGTTAAAGAGTATGTTTGTTAGATATTATGTATATTTTTACAATTGTTGAGAGGTTTATATTTTCTACAGTGATAATTAGTATGTTTCAAAAGAAATCATGCGTGCACAGATAAGATGCACACGTTGGCAAACTATTATAGCCGCAGATGTGAAGCATGTTTTATATTCAGTCTGGTCATATTATAGAAATTTATAGAGACAGCAACCGTTAACCAAGCATAGTACGTAAAGGGATGTTTAACGTCAATGCATATGCAATAGTAACCTAATCTGCAGACACTGTTGTATAATTCTCTAGTATTTTTATTGTAATGTAGAATAAAAAAACTGTCCTATACTACCGTAACAAACTTAACTTACAGCATTCAACAATTCCAGAATAATAGAACGGAGATTTCTCTTACAGAGATCTTAGAAAGTTCAAAGATGCCAAAAAGCAGTTTGATAAAGTTAGTGAGGAGAAAGAAAATGCCCTTGCAAAAAATGCCCAGGTGCCAAGAACTAAGCAACATGAAGTTGAAGAAGCTACAAACATACTGACAGCAACACGGAAATGCTTCCGACATATTGCTCTGGACTATGTCTTACAGGTAAATGTCATACTCTGGTCATTGCCAATTTTATTTTATTTTTTTTCAAAAAGTGCCAAATTTCTTGACGTTAGATTTGTTTCTGTTTAAAATCAGATCATTGTAGCAAAAACCAGACTAAGGCCAGGGCCCCATGTTGTGAAAATGCAGTGTTTTGGCCAAGGCGGAAGTGCCATGGTAAAAAACGCTGCTTTTCACATTACCTGCAAAGTGCCGGGGATTCTGGGTAATCCCGTCCACACATTGCAGAAAAAAAAATCTGTAGTAGAAAAGCTGCGGAAAATCGCAATCATGTCAGTTATGCCTGTGGAAACGCTGGTGTTTTCTGTATATGTTTAATAGGGGCAGAAAGTCAGCAGAGTAAAAGTCTGCGGACTTTCTGTGAAAAACACTGCGGAAATAAGTGATATGTTTCCGCCGTGGTCTTTTCTGCAGCGATTTTTTTTTTTTTTTTTTTTTTTTTTTTTGGGCTTCAGCTTGCTACCTGGGGCCTTAGCTTAGCTTAGGCTAAGGCCACACATTGCATAAAAACACCTTTTTTGTTGTAGATTTTACTATGGTTTTCTGTGCCAAAGCCAAGAGTGGCTACAAAAGGAATGAGAAATATGAAGGAAGCACTTTTTACTTCTTCCTTCTGCTCAATCCACTCCTGGCTTTGGCAAAAAACCACAGCAATATCTGCAACATAAAAAAGCTGCTATTCCACAATGTGTGGATTCAGCCGAAAGACATTTGTTAAATTAACTTGAGCCAAGAGGTTTTATATCGGACACATACTGCCTATTGCTATAGCTTAGTAGCTTTTGTGTCATAGAGCTAAAATTGCACTGTTACCTGTTTACTTTGCTAGGGAAGTAAATATTTTCTTATTGTTTGGCCTACAGAAGAACATGATTTACCAGTGCAAATTGTTGGACTGTGCTAAATTATAAGCCAGTCCTAATCTAATGTACATGACAGACAGAGGTGGTTATAACACAACACGCATTACACGGATTACATTAATAGCTTTTTTAAACTTTACTTTATAGATCAATGTGCTTCAATCAAAAAGAAGGTCTGAAATTTTAAAATCTGTAAGTATGGAGGATTCGCTGCCAGATGCATGGATAACACGTTAAGAGATTTGCTTCTTAAATGGCTTTAGCAGTGTTGCTGAATAGTTTCCATGACTATATGTTTGGGGAAAATATTTGAAAATCTTGTATTACTAATGAAAAGCTTGACTATGTTAAGTCTAGGAAAAATTTGTAATTAGGTTTATTACATAAAAATGCTTCTTTCTCCACTTATCAGACTCCTCAGCTTCTCTTCCTCTCTGCCTCCTGCAGTGTTTACTCATCTGTTTTCACTGTTTGAGTCTGTCTTTTGAGAGGCAGAGATGAGACTGTCGAGACAGTAGGGGAATGCTGCAGAAAATAGAGAAGCACAGACTCACAACCACCCTTCTGCTTTTATTGTGTTTCCTATCTCACCCCAGTATGAAATTCATAGCTACACTGCTAAGTGCTTCTGTATAATGTCCTCCATGCTGCTACATGTGGTATGTCTGAGAGAGAGAGAGAATAGCAGAACTGGGTGTTTGCTTCTCTAGGTGTGCTGTGTATGGGAGACATTAAGGCACCTAGTCTTTTCCCCTTCAGTAGCTGGAAACCTAATAATTAGAAATGAAGCCTACGTATGAAGGAAGGAAGCTCTGCCAAGGTCATTTTCTGTGTTTGTGTCCTCTTTCTGTATCTGTAACAGCGTGGAACAGCACTGTTGTGGAACCATCATGAGAGAGAAGTAGCTTGCGCTATATGTCATATCTGCAATGGGGACTGGGTTGCAGTGAAACTAACTAACCCTGGTGGACCCTAGAGCAACCATTCACCTCTTTGACTCCACAGTCAGTGAACAGCTAAAACATTTTTTAACATTTTGCATTTCTGGTTAGAAAGGAACAGTTGTTCCTGCACCCTCCTGTGAAAGGGGCTGTTCACCTGCAAAAGAGTTCATCTGTTATAGCTTAGTTATCTATCACCTTTTATTTTATTCATACAAGGCTGGCCCTATGTATATCATGTCTGTCTACTCTTCCATGGACTGTGAATCTCTCGACTGCCATTACCTACAGGCAAGATAAGTAGACAGAACTTTATGAACATGTTCACAGCTGTAATGTCATAATTTTGTGATTGGCAGTCGCTAGAACTCGGTTGTGCAACCACGATTGAAGCTATCAAGGGCATGTACATACATAGTTCAGTTCATCCCCGTTGAAGGAATAAAAGCAGCTATAAAACAAAAACAAATAAATACATTTAAAAAGTTAGAACATAGAATTGGGCAAGAAACAGGGCTATGGAGTCGGTGAAACTACCTCCATTTTTCCAGAGTCCGTCTCCAACTCTTGCTTCAACTTATTTGTAAATGGTTGACAGCCATGGTAGTATAGAAACAGTAAAGCTCCTCTAATTCATGAAAAAGGCAGGGATTTAATTCCTATGAAATGGAATATGTACCAAACTAAGCATCTAATTAATTATACAATGTCAGTAATTGCATAATATAATTAACAAATATATAATCCTTTTATATTCAGTCCAGAGAGTTTCACACTCCACAACCCTGACTCCATAAGAAATCATTCTTGGTGTCCAAAGCAAGGACTTAAAATATATCTCGTTCCCCTCCCCTGTGTGTTGCCTTGATGTCGTCATGCTAGCTGTTGCGTGGATGAGCACTAAGGCCGGTTGTAGACGACCATGCTGTGGGTCAGTGTGCTATCTGTGTATTTCATGGAGAGCACACTGACCCATTCTTTTCTATGGGCCTGTGCAGTACACATGAACATGATTTTCACGGTCCCATGTGCGGGCTGACAGTCTGGGACGCATCAGATAGGATATGTCCAATTCCCATCCTATTTTGCAGCCTGTACTTCCATGGCTCCTATTCTTTTAATGAAAGGGGGGGATATCCACGTGTCCCCCGTGTGCAGTCCGTGCTTTTAAATCACAACAGGCTGGTTGCAGCACGGTCGTCTGCAACGGCCTTAGTTGACAACTATCCACTTAGATTTACCCAGTTATATACATTTTTGGTTCTGCTGAAAATGACTTATGTCTAAGAATGGGGTCGCATGGAGTGGTCAGGCTGCTGAATTTCCATCATGGAAATGCAGGAAATTTCTTTCCTGAAGAGTCGCTTCTAAAAACATCCATACTGTTGTGGTTTCATGTTAGCACCCCAGCAGGAATCCTTTCAGGTCTCCAGGTGTTTTCAAACTTTCCATTGCAAAGTTTGAAAGCTGTGGGGTAAATGGACAACATGAAATGACATGCTGCAGGTTTTAGTCACAGCACATGGATAAGATTTTGTAAAATCTCACCCAGTATGTTGGTGCTGTACAATGCAGCAGGCAGTTGGAATTTCAACAAAAATTCCGTTGAAAAACCTTCTTATTTTACAAAAGAAAACATAAATCCCTGAGCGCTTCTATAATCTCCTTCTCTAATGTAACTGGTTGCTGAATGAGCTCTTGCCCACTGCTCTATATGCCTCACCCATCCTTTTTTAAGCCCTGCCTATCTTTAAAAAAAAAAAAAAAATTAAGAAGAAATTAACACCTGCCATGTCTGAAAGTATTCTACAAAATTATCTACCTGTTTCAATCCACAAAATGATGCAGATTGACCATCACTTGGTAATTGTTTCCTCTGTTAACTTTTTACATAAACTTTAAAGTATTGTCTCTGTTAAGAACAGATTGTTTTATTTGAGCAGGGAAAATTTAGCATTACTTGGAATCCATTGAATCAGTTATTTGTTAACTGTGCCCACTAAGGAGTTAAGTTAATTTAGGGCCTATGCCTATGCCTAAAATTGATTGTAACAGTCAGAGAGTGAATCCCCCCTTACCCTAATTCAGCATTTAAGGTACGTACACAATTCAATTCCTTTAATCCTGTCATTTTATTGGATGAGTGACTTCTGTTCAATCCATCATTCAGATGATTTCTGAAATGATTATTGTTCTTGGTTAAACTAATGAGTGTATAAGATCTGCTGTTTCTGGTTCAGGGGAGGCATATTGATCTCTGGACATTCCTCTTGTCTGCAGCATAGTTCTGAGCTACCGTGTCTCCGTAGTTTTCCTTTATGAGCTGCTGCAGGGCTGATACAAGCTGCTTGAATTTTTTTCTCTTGTACTACAGAGATCTATAACCTGTTCTCTGCATTTTCAATAAAATCTAATAGCTGGAAGAAACATCACATGAAGGAAGTTCTAGATACTGTGAAACGTGTTCTTTATTAGACGGGAGAATGGGTTTGTACCTGATTCTGCTGAATCACTGTTTGCATGGTTCTTGTTTCAGCTGTACAGACTCAGTGTAGCACCCAGTGCTGGATGAGAGGGCAGGCTACCTACAGAATGTGCATGCTGCTTCTACATCAAAAATCCCTGTGGGTGTGTCACAAAGCAACTCCATAATCTGCATGTTCACTTGTACTATATTATATGTTTACATTCTCTTGCACAAGTTTTTTCTTGCATAATAGCCTTTTATTTGTCTGTTAACAGATGCTCTCTTTTATGTATGCCCATCTGGCATTCTTCCACCAAGGATATGACCTTTTCAGTGAACTAGAGCCCTACATGAAGGATTTAGGTGCAGAGGTAAATACTTTCTCATATTCTTTTGGTATGCAGGCTAAAAAAAATCCACAACTTCTACCTGTGAAATGAATCCTGTGTATAAAGCATTATGCACACGGCCTTACTATGGTTTTGTGTTTGATTTTGAAATTCAGCGCCCATGGACTGCTATGCCATACTTCTGTGCACCATCTGTTGTACCTGGAGGGAGGCACACAGACTTTTTCTAACTGACTTTGGGAGATGCTGTAAAGAAAATTTTGTTTCATGTTCTACCAGAGTGATCTACAAACATTGCCTCATGCTCGAAAACATTGTTCTCTGACACAGAAGCACCACATGATGAAACACAGAATTTCTCTGGGTCCATAGGCTTCTGTGTGCCAATGTGCAGGGTCTATGCATGTTGTGTACCTGAACCATGGAAGTGACCCACTGGTTCACAATAAAAATGGCACAAAAATACAAAGTTCACACATCTGGTGCATTGCATTTTAAACTTTCTGGTGTAGTCCTGTCAGTTCTCAATCTCCTAAAAATTTCTGTAAAATTTCTACCAGTTTCTAAATGTTTAGTGTACCTTTATTAGGCTAAAACAGTTCCCCCAGGCACAGTGTGCATAAAGTAGTCTGAGAAGCTGATAGCCATATTACAGAAATTAAAAAGGGACTGAGAATTGGAGGAACCACACCAGAAAAGAGTAAAAATGAGGGCACCAGATACTTCCTATGTATTTCTCATTCCTTTTGTAGCCATTCTTGGCTTTGGTTAAAAAAAACTGCAGCAAAATCTGCAACAATAAAAGCTGCATTTCTGCAACGTGGGGCCTCAGCTTTAGAGGATGTTCTTCCTTTTTGTATGGCACTACCTCTGTGGATAGAGATTTGTTGTTGCATCTGTGTCCATTTACATGTCATTGCGCTACAAATGTCAACAAAAATCTGATAAATGCACCATGAAAATTGTACTTAGTGTGAGTGTTATACTAAGTACAATTAGTACTTAGTTGGCACCAGGCAGCAGGGTGCATTTTCATGAGTGGTACAAGAAATTAAAACATTTATGGAAAGGATTGAGGTGTTTATTTCAGTCATCTGGATCCTTCCTGTTCTGGGGAAAGCCACCAGGCCCCTATACACATAAAAGAAAGGTTGGATGAATCTGCTACATTGATTTGGGATCGGATTATGTGTATGAAACTCCAAACTCTTCCCACTCAATGAAGGATCAGGGATGTTGAAATTTATTATGCCCAATCTTATGTTTCTCAGGAGATAAGTCTCTGCCATGGGTGTCTGGCTGTGGCTTATTCCAGTCTCCCTACTGAACACAATTGGTCACTTGTCCATGCAAAGCATTCATGTATATGAGGAAGTTGAGAGTAATAGCTGTCGACCAAACAAATTTGGCTGACGGCTATTGAAGGTTTCTGGGCATAAACTGGGTTTCTGGACATTAACTCTTCAAAAAGTGCTTCTACTACACAAGATGTGTATTTTAAGATATAATCTACCTCCTATTGTACTTTTACAAAGTATAATAGTGGTCAACAGGCATTTCTTGACCAGTGTAAATTTAATCACTTTCTTTTCATTGGAAGACTCTGTTCACACGAATGTGACTCATATCTGTGTGACAGATGTTTTTCCAACGACTGTCACATGGCTGCATTAAAATCAGTGTAGTCTTTCTTTCTGTGAGGCTGTTCACATGTCTTTTTTTTTTTTTTCATGGACTGTGTGAACAGTCTGTTAAAAAAACAGGATATATCTTATTTTGTACATTCTCATGGTTCCCTCAATAAACTCCGTAGTGAAAAATGGTCCCACGCAGATGCAAATAGGCTGTGAAAATGGCTGCTTTTCACAACCGATTTGCACCACTGTTGCTTAAATAAGGCCTTATCTGATAAATAACCAGGGAATTGGTTATTTGTGAATTCCCTGCTAGCAGACAGACTATTTTTGTACAGCAACTTAATATACAGCACAGGTGTATTTCCATCATGCCTACGCTTAAATTATGTTTTCTTGTAATAGTTGTTCCACTTTTCCTTTATGTTACAGCTGGATAATCTCGTTGTCGATGCCGCTAGAGAAAAAAGAGATATGGAGCTTAAACATTCAACAATTCAGCAAAAAGTAAGTGTTAGAGGATTAGTGCACCAAGCTGTATGTCCTAAAGACACACTAGGAGCTGGAGTCTGATATTAAACACTAGTATGTAACAGAATAATTTTCTTCCTTGTGTTGGATCTCCAATCAAGGTCACTGATGTAGTGAAATAGATCCTTCATTGAATTATTTACCTGGAGCCAGAACATATCCCAAAGCTCTGAATACAAAGATATTTACAATATGCAGTAAATCATCTTTTATAAAGAGTTTTTTAAAATTAAATTTTAACTTTTCACTTTATAATAAAAAAAAAAAAGTAGGTTTTTATCATAATAATATACAAAGTTTTAGGCTTTTTCTTCCACGTGTGTCAAAGTTATATTTTTTATTTTTTTTTCTATTTTTTGGACCCAAGTTATAAGGCAGTGGGGTTTATTGGGCTTGTGGATTCCATGATGTGATGTACCTGGAAGAGTGTTGACTTCTACAACACAACAGAACCTAACACACATATATTATTATTAACCTTAAACAGAAATGGTGGGTTGGTTTGGAAAAGTGAGCTTTTACAGAATGATATTTTCTTACTTGTTATTATTCACTTTATACATAAATTTGGATGTTGGTGGCATAGTGAACATTCTTGCTTCCATGTAATCGCCTTTTAATCCATATGCAAATGAGCTGTTCAGTGCGACTGGGGTATGGCTGCCAGAGCACCCATTTTCTCCATTGGTTGACACCGTGCGACTCCTTAACAAAAAGATTTACAGGTTCTGATGTTCTGCAATTACAGGCAAAAATGATTGTGCCGTTATACACGGCTACTCATCAGAAAGCTCATTTGTATGCAGGTTTAAAGTTGTTTTTCTTGGCACCAAGATAGCACCTTGACACAAAAAAATATGTTCACTATGCCACGATCAACCACTCCAATAAAAGGTATATAAGTGGTTTAGAAGCAATCTTGATGGTGATGACCCCTTTAAGAGAGGACCTTTCAACACATCAATCAACTCAAGCTCTTTACATCCTTTAATAGGCACCCCTCCACTGATTCCAGCGCAGGTGGAATTTTTTTCTGTAGCCCCTAGGATTCCAGAGCAATAAGTGCTGTTAGTTTTCATGCCTGATATGCTAAATGGACTCTCTAATGCCAGCTGGGTGGTACCGGGCTGGAGCAGACAAGGGGGCCTGCTTATGAGCTCTGACATTGTCCGCCTCTAATTGGAGCTCTAAGCCATGCCCCCTTGCTTGCGCCTGCCTGACACCACCCAGTGACATTAGAGTATTTAGTTGTCATATCAGACACCAACAATAAGTGCACAGACTGCTTGGTAATATCGTGCGCTAGAGAAAAATTCCAACTACATTGAATCAAGCTACAAGTGCATCTCAATAAATAAGAATATCTTTGAAACGTTTATTTCTTTCAGTAATTCAATTAAAAAAGTGTCCTCCTATATTTTCTAGATTCTTTACACACAGAGTGTTCTATTTGAAGTGTTTTATTTCTGTAAATGTTGATTTTGGATTACAGCTAACGAAAACCCAAATCTTAGAAAATTAGAATATTGTAAAAAAGTTCGGTATTGTAAATTCAGTGTGTCACCTGCCAAGGTTTCCTAAGCCCTTAAATGGTCCCTCAGTTTGCTTCAGTAGGACACACAATCATGGAAGACGCTGATTATAAATTGTATTACTGAAATGAATGTTTCAAAAATATTCTAATTTATTGAGCTTGTGGAGGTGTTAAAAGGTCTTCTTTAGGCTGAGGCCCCACGTTGCGGAAACGCAGCTTTTTTTGTTGCAGATTTTGTTGCAGTTTTTTGAGCCAAAACCAAGAATGGCTACAACAAGATATGGGAGCTATATAAGAAGCTCGCATACCTCTATGTTTTGCTCAATCCATTCCTGGCTTTGGCTCAAAAAAACGCAACAGAATGTGCAACAAAAAAAGCTGCGTTTCTGCAACGTGGGGCCTTAGCCTTAAGGGGTTAAAAGTGGATTTCCTTAGAGTAATCTGTTGTCCTGAGCTAGTAAATCATGTATATAATTCCACATGTGCTTATGCACCTTATGTCATGTCCTTGCTGTTCTGCCCCACCAGGGTTTATCCGCTGATGACTCCAATTTGGAATGCAATGTTGATGCAGAGAATGGTATTGTTATGGAAGGATACCTGTTTAAACGAGCCAGCAATGCTTTCAAAACCTGGAACAGGTAATAACACGAGCGCAGAGCGCAGGCCATTGTAGCTGGACATTCTATTTTCATGACGATGAATCAGCAACTAAGGAAATAATACTTGGCATCATTGAGACAGTATAGACACTGGCTGAGAGAAAGTATCAGCACAGAATTGTAAAATGCCACATTTTCCTTTTATTTTGATGGCTTTAGCTGCAATCTTAATTTCTGGTTTCATGTCATGCTGCTCCTCTTATTTTGCATTTTCACTCCTTCTCCTCCTTTCTAGTATGTTTTAATCCTGCCCCATTTTTTCACATGACAGGAAAAAGCCAGACCACAACAGGTATCAACCAGCCTCTTCTTCCCCCTTCATGTATTCCATGTGGCTCTTATCTCTCACTGTGAACCCTGTACATAGATCACCTGCAATGGATGGATCTCTTTCTTATTAATATAGTTTTGATAGGGTGATAATCTACAGTTCGTTACTGTTATGTTTCTCCTCGGTAATTCTTAGTCCCTGAGTAAATGTAAACTTTGCTGTGTGCTTGATATATTTGTTTAATAAATATAAAATATTTTGACATATCTTACCATTATTAGACTGACTCAAGCACAGAAGTCTCCAATGTACATATGCACAAGTTACTACTCCTTCCTTCTATCAGAGATTGCCAGAGAACTCTGCATGACCATCTTCCAAACCAGTTCCCAAAGTTGTTCCTTTTTGGAAACTCTTGTAAAATAGTCTCCATTGCATGTTGTCTTCCCCACAGGGTTGCATATTCTGCTTGTTCTTACTGCACATACTCCCTTTTTAACTTTTATGTTACTAATATTCTGTTACTTTCCTACTTGCTTTACTTTAAAGGGGTTTTCCTGACAATGAAAAATATATTTAACAGCGCTTAGAACGTGGGTCCCAACATTAAAAAGAATGTTCTTCCTGATCACTGATCCCATTCTGATACTGCCTGAGTCCACTCTGGACTCTGTTCTGGTGTCTCTGGACACAGGGAATGTCTATAAATGCCCACTAAGGCAATCCCTGGCTGCAGAGGTGAGCAGCCTCAGCCAGTGACTTTCTGCATGGGCATACCCAGGCATTTTTTGTTTGATACACAGGCAGTGGCTGAACCAAGCCAGCACAGTGAACTGTGAGGTTGAGTTTTTTTTTTTTTTTTTTTTTTATATTTTGGGCCCATTTCTCAGCCGTTTTAAAGAGGTTATACACATTTCTATATTCTATCATTAGGATAGGTCATCAGTCTTAGAGGTACAGGTTGGTCTACCTCAGATCAGCTGATCCTGGACAATGCAGCTCCCAGTAATGTTTACAGCCAGGAGCCGTGTTGTTCACTCAATGTAAAATGTATAGCATTGGTTATAGAAACTGCAGTGGTGTCTCTTTGAAGTATATAGGATAGAGCTGCAGCACCTACAGTATACCTGCCACTGCACATTGTACATTGAGTGAGTGTTCAGCTCACAGAATGGAAACATTACCTGGAGCTGTGCTGTTCCAGAACAGCTGATCTGTGTTGTTTCCAGCTCTTGGACCCCCCAGTTATAAAAGCCTATCCTAAATATAGACTATCAATATTAGAAAGGTGGATAACCCCTTTAAATATATTATTTAATCGCTGGAAATCCTCTTTAAATCACATTACATTACATTACATCCTTTTCTAAATTTATTACAAAGATTGCAATTGTGTTTTTTAACTCTTGCATGTCTGTATTTATTATTTTACATGTTATTAGCAATATTAATTAAGGCATTTTGCATATATCTATGTTATCCAGCTAAAGTTATTCTGTTTCTGCATCAGCCACAAGTAACGTGTAATACATAGACAAATATAAAAAATACAGCTATCAGTACTTATGAGATTAAGTGATTATCCTGGACTACTGGGTGTTAGAAATACCAGGAATTCTGAATCCTTAGGAAATATAGATATGGACTATGTCTATGTGATAGATATGTCTATCAGGCTTTCTCTATTATGTAATTATTTAACAAAAAGCTCCTCATGTATCATATTGTACTGTATAACATTATTCATTCTTTTTTCAATGTCATTTAAAGGAACAATAAATCTAGAAAAGTATAATAAAAATATATATTATTGCCCTCTTGGTTTGTCAGTCTGAAACATTTTCTGTATGATCCTGACACAGTCTTGAAGAAATCATGAACAGAACAAAGGGTAAAGGGTTTTTCCAGGCTACAAACACTACTGACCTTTCTTAAGAATACGTCTTCAGTATCAGACCTGTGGGGGTCTGTCACCAAACACCCTCACCCACTTGCTGTTCTGAGCAGCTGATCAGTTAAGGATAGGTCATCAGTATCAGATTGGCAGGGGTGCTGGGTGTCAGACCTCCGCCGATCAGCTGTTTTGAGCAGATGATGCAACTGATGACCTATTATAAGGATAGGTTATCAATATCAGATTGGTGGGGTCTGGCACCTGGCACCCCCATCAGTCAGCTGTTCTGAGCAAATGTTGCACAGAGAATAGAGCAGGTAGTAGGTCATCATTTTTTTGCCTGAAAACACTGTTTATTCTTCTCTTGATCTGCTCTATCTTCAGCTGGTGGCTGTCTAGAGGGGGTAGCCTTTACAAAGGTGGTGTGGCTTAATATTATTTTCTCCTACTGCAAACAGGGCAGAGGAGAGACTGCTGCTCGAGCCAGTTATCTTTCAGCCTGTCACAAAACTATGAGGCAGTGGGGGCATAGTTAAGCATCTGGATCACAGAGAGGAGGTTTCTTTATTTATTTCTCAGGTTTAATTGTAATACTGAAAGGACAAAGTCTTGTTCCGTTCATTTTCTCTGTTTAATGTTCCTTTAATTGCCGAGTTCTACAATATTATATCCGAGTAGATGTAACATTTATAGTTGAAACCAGAAGTTTACATACACTATAAAAAAAACACATATGGATGGTTTTCTCACTATCTGACATGAAATCAGAATAAATCTTTCCCGTTTTAGGTCAATTAGGATTACCAAAATTATTTATATTTGCCAAATGCTAGAATAATGAGAGATTTTTTTTTTTTAAGGTATTTTTATTACTTTCTGCATATTTAAAAGTTTACATACATTTCATTAGTATTTGGTACCATTGCCCTTAAACTGTATGCCTTGGGTCCAACGTTTTGGATCTCCTTCCACAAGCTTCTCACAATAGTTGGTAGGAATTTGGGCCCATTCTTCCTGACAGAACTGGTGTAACTGAGCCATGTTTGTAGGCCGCCTTGCTCTCACCTGCCTTTTCAGCTTTGCCCATAAATTTTCAATAGGATTGAGATCATGGTTTTGTGATGGCCATTCCAAAACATTGACTTTTGTTATCCTTAAGCCACTTTGTAACCAGTTTGGCAGTATGCTTCGGTTCATTGTCCATTTGGAAGATCCATTTGCGCCCAAGCTTTAACTTCCTGGCTTCAGTATTGCCACATAATGTTCTTTCCTCCATGATGCCATCTACCAAATGGTACCAAATACTAATGAAATCTATGTAAACTTTTGACTTTGCAGAAAGTAATAAAAATGCCTTAAAAAATTATCTCTCTAATTATTCTGGCATTTGGCAAATTATAAATAATTTTGGTAATCCTAAAACGGGAAAGGTTTATTCTGATTTCATGTCAGATAGTGAGAAAAACATCCATATGTGTCTTTTTATATAGTGTATGTAAACTTCTGGTTTCAACTGTATATCAGTGTCTAGGTGTGGTGGTACTACTAATCAACATCTAACATAACTTTCTTGTATATCTGTGTGCTTGAGTTTGGTTTCCTCTTTTCTCCTGTATCACTGTTTCCCTAAGAGCCTGCTACAATGTTCTTTACTCTTTTCCATGTGTGTTGTAGCGTTCCATTTCCTCTTTCCTGCTTTAGTATATCCTTTTTTACTTCTACCATATAATTATAGGAAAACAGCCAAATTTGCCTCCTTTTCAGTGCTTTTGTGTCTAATGCCAATGCAATGTGATCATCTATTTGTAAACTATATGTTTAAATAACAAATGTTTTGTCTGTTGCTTTCTATTGGTTTTAATATTTTGTATTTTACATATTTTAGTTGTCGCAAGCCATTTCTGCATTTTCTCTGTACACACTAAATTGGTCCAGACATTGTCTATAAAAAAAATAAAATAAAATGTTCTCATCTTCTAAACAAAGATCTGCTTAACCACCTGCAAAATATAGAACCAAAAAAATGAGATGTTTAAAATCTTGTAACTACACAGGAAAGTCCCATCTCCTTTCATGGTTATCGGGTTCCCATATTAAGTGTGATTATTATATATTTAAAAACAAATCTTGCAGTTTTTGCACTGGCAGTTACAAAAGGCTGACACTACCTATAAAGATCACTTTTCAGCTGTAACTAACATATCAGTAATAAAGCTGCATGAAATGACACAGAAAACAGCTGTTGATGTGGTCTAATGTGTATGGCGAAGTGTAGAATCTCTGTACAGTATTGCAAAATATGTTTGTGCCTTACAAGCAACACAAATAAATAAATGGGGACAGCTCCCTTCCTTCTTTACAGGCTCTCTAAACTCTCCCATAGAAATGACCCAGATATATGAAGACTGGCATTCCTCACACCGGCAGAGGGTGTGCTTCATTTATGAAGAGGCGCAGGTCTCATAAATGGGGCCCCACTTTTGCCACATTCCCTTTTCGCAGAAGTAACGAAGGGGACGCAGAAGCGAAAATTGCAATTTTTTTTGCGTAAACTGCCCATTTGTGCAAGAAAATTGCGACCTTTTTATGCCACGTACACCAGAAAACTTGCATGCAAGGCATAATATATATGCCAAATTAAGTTTTCTACTACAATAGTTTCCTATGTCGATGCTGTAAGCAAATCTTTGAAGTGCTGTTTACAGCTCAGAGCAGCAGCTCTGGCAAATGGGCACCTCATATTAGTAAAAAGAAAACTTGCAGTCATAATCTAAAACAAATATGGACAGAATGTAAACCTCTGCTGTATAAATTATTTCAGAATGGTTTTATATTGTTCTTAATATTTCTCTCCTTAAACGGAGTCTACCACCTTTTTAAAGCATATTCAATTGTCACCACCATGTTGTAGAGCACATTACAGTGATAAATAACATACCTTTTGTTAACAAGGTCACTTTTTGTAGATTTTGGAGAAAAACAAATTTGAAGTGTTATGTAAATGAGGCAGTTGGTTCACGAAGGAGGGTCCTTCAGCTCCTGGAGCACTGCTTTTGGCACTCAGATCCCTACCATCACCTGCCTACACCACCCTGTTCAGTGATAGTTGGAAACAATTATTGTTCTACCCAAAATCTGCAACAAAAAAAGCTGTGTTTCTGCAATCCTGGGTCCTCAGCCTAAAGGAGTTTTCTGAGATCACAGCTGAAATATTAGTGAAACAAACTCTTCAGATTTAACATTTTGTACGTTGGCTATTACTGCCTACATTGCACTGTTGTCTATGTTGCTGCGTCAGTCATGTGAGCATCCGTTTCTGATTTTTTTGACTTCCTGTGACACACAGCCGAGGATGGTGGCATTAGTTCAAGGGGGGTGGTGGGACCAATGAGGAGGCTGAGCTGTAGGGAAGAGGAATTGGTAGGCAGGGCTTTAGGAATGTTTTTGTGTAGATCCCTGAACCAGTGCAAAGAAACTTGGGATTTGTAGCAGATGCTATTACTGATTGGTTAGACCATTTCAGGCATCCTAGTCACAACCATTGCATCTTCCTTCTTTGCAAGTTCCCAAGCTATTCTGCTATTGTCGGGTTGGCGGTTAACAGCGTACTATTATGTTGTACTAATTGTTTGCATTAACTTTTGTGTAAGACTACAGCTGGGTTTATAGTGTGGCTTATTTAAATATTGATCTGTGTTTTTTTTTATTTTTTAATTTCCTTGTGTAGGCGCTGGTTTTCAATACAGAATAATCAACTTGTATATCAAAAGAAGTTTAAGGTGAGCTACATTTAGCAATGTTGTACAGTTTGAGGGAGTTTCTGATTACTTAATGTCCAGAGGGATAATGCAAACACATGTGCTTTCTATGCTGGCATTCTCTATAGTCGTTCAGTTTTTCTTCTCTCATTTGTAGGATAATCCAACTGTTGTTGTTGAAGACTTGCGTCTATGCACAGTAAAACACTGTGAAGATATTGAGAGACGCTTCTGCTTTGAGGTGGTTTCTCCTACTAAGTAAGTAGTTGTCATTTTCAAGTTTGTGTTTGAGACTTTGTACATTATTTCAGCAGAGAATGAGTATTCATGAATATCCAAGCTCCACATACGCATAGATTCTTCTATTACATGTAGCTTTTATTTCAGTTTCTTGTGTTTGACAGGTATAATCATTATCTAGTTATATGCTTGATCAAGTAACTAGATAAGTCATTATGAGCAAAGGGTTAAAAGGAATGTGTTACCACAACTATGTGAACTATATGCACAATTGGATTGATCTCTGGTGATAGACTCCTTTAAAAGGGAATGTGTTATCAGAAAATTACCTATTTTTTTTTTTTTCTAAATCATGTTAAACATATTTTTAAAGATTTTTTGGAGAGGTTTTTAAAAATTTTCCAAATTTTTTTTTTTTTAAATCCTAAGTATCCTGGTAGGAGATTTTGTTACAGAATCCATCTCCCTTATCAGCACACTGATAATAGCTATCGTGTGTGTGTGTATATATATATATATATATATATATATATATATATATATATATATATATAGATAAGACACAGAATTCAACAGTCACAATAGGTGATCTACTGTCCCCCTCTGCAGAGGTCACAAAGCATTCCTAGAAAACTCTCCCATAGCAGTCAATAGGGTATGCCCCAGACCATTGTGTCTATGGCCTATGGTCCAATTCCAAGAGACAGGAACTCACAAACTATTGTCAGTTTAGTGGCAAGACTTGGAATTGCAAGATTTTTAGGATTTTTTATTTTTTTTTTTTAAAGTTAATAACATGGAAAATTAAAAAATAATAATAAAAAATTCTTAAATATGTTTAAAGTGATTGAGACTTTTAATATACTTACCTGTTGCTAATTGCAGCTGATGGACCCTGGGGTTCCAGCCACATCACGACCCCTGGTTGTCTGCGCCCTTTTCTCCACCTAGCTCACGGGTAATTATGTGAGATCGATGGAGGCAGGGGCAGAGCGTCCCCGAGCTGGAGTGACCCCGGAGGCTGAAGTCTGCTTCGGATCACATGACCCAGGGGTCGTGATGTGGCCAAAACCCCTAGATCCACCACATGCAATAACCTGGGATAGATAATTAAATTAACAGTCCCCGAACAATCCCTTTAATATGAAATGTGTTTTAAACAATAGGTTATTTCCTGGCAACACTTTCCCTTTACTACTATTAAACATGCAGTTTATTAAGAGCACTTCAGTGGGTTTCTGCCTACACTGCCCACACACATTAACTGTGTTGTCTATATCACTGTGTCACTGTGTGTACAGAGGGCACAGGGCAGGTAGGACTCTGTTTCTCATAGGAGTCCTGCAATTATTTAATTTTCCTTTTTAGTTATACATTTTTCAAATAATATAAACCTATATATCACAGAGTTCTGCTATCCCACTATTATATCTTGTTCCCAAATAGATAACCAGCTTTTTTATTGTAAAATATACTTTACTATACTTTATTATGTAGGTCTTAAAATTGGAGAATGTACATTTTTAAGTACTTAAACATCTTTTTAAATGACAGCAAGCTGAGTAGTGTTTGTTAGTGTTATATTCTGAATATTTTTACAGGAGCTGTATGCTACAAGCTGACTCTGAGAAGTTGCGCCAGGCATGGATTAAAGCTGTTCAAACAAGTATTGCCACAGCTTACAGAGAGGAAGCTGAGGTCAGCTGATACTGATGTGTTCTAAACATGCAAACACCATTTATACTTGTGTATTATTTATTTATAGATATTTATATTTTCAATGGAATTTCTGTAAACATTTGCCTTCTAGAAAATGGACAAGAAACCTTCCATGTCTAATGCAAGCCCAGTGTCTGAATCAAAAGAGAAATTGGTTAAAGGGGAGAGTGCCCTTCAGAGAGTGCAGTGTATACCTGGTAATACAAAGTGCTGTGACTGTGGCTTGCCTGATCCTCGCTGGGCTAGTATTAACCTTGGCATCACTTTATGCATTGAATGCTCAGGAATTCACAGGTAAGTAATTTTTTACTGCACAGATATCCATGTAATTAAATAACAATGTAATATACAAGTTGTAGGAAGGACTTCACAGATTAGCCAGTCGTATCAGCAGTGGACATTTGTCTCTTTAGCCTTATTTTGTTTTAACTTTAAGGTTGTGTCTCATAGCCTTATGTTTTTATAGTTTTCATTTTAGATCTGAATATTAAGAGTCAGGGGGATCCCTGGCATGCCTCTGTTGTACACTACTTTATAGCCATACAGTGTCATGTATCGGTCATAGGCTCCCATGTTTAAAAAAAAAAGTTAAGTGTTTTTTTTTTTTTTTTTTTGTGGTAGATCTAGTAAAGCGGAGTAAACAGCAGAAAAATTGCTGTTTAATTGTATATGTCATAAAGTTTCTGTAGGTGTAATGTATAGTTGTCCCATACTTTTGTCCATATAGTTTATATTTGAATAGCAAATCTAATATAGTCTAAATTTTATACTACCTATTAAATGACCACCTTTTTGGCACACCTTGGCATGTCTTAAGTCATGTCCTCTCCTGATAAGCCACACTCCTTCATTGGGTATGGCAGAAATTGTGCCAGACTTCTTTTTTGACCAGTAACACATGGCTCCAGATGTGGATTGTGTGTATAGTTCTACCCCTACAGTGTTACTAAACATTGTTACTTAAAGTGAGAAGAGCTGTTTATTTTAGTGAACTTATGGATGTAAATGGTTGTAGATTAGAGGTACAGGGTTTTTATATAAAGATAATTTGTGTGTCACATTATTAGTTTTCTTTAAAATTCTGCCATGACAGTGCTTTATTGTATGTGTGATCATTGATTTTTTTGTGATAGGAGTCTTGGTGTTCATTTTTCAAAAGTGCGATCTTTAACTCTGGACACTTGGGAGCCTGAACTACTAAAGGTACAGATTAACATCAACATATTTTCTTCACTTATCAAATAATAATGGTGCCTTGTATTAAACAGTACCCCGATGCTCCTGATCCTACAGATGGGCACTTAATAATATTCAGTCAATTTACCATTTCAAAGAAGCATAATTCTGGTTTTCTGTGCTATAGAAGCCTCAGAGCCAGCTATCAGAGCCCACCCCTACATGTGACTGGAACCTGACATGTCACAAGTTGAGAATTGTAAGAGCGATGTGGCTGTACAAGAGGTTCATATTCTTTGTGGACTCCAACAGCAGCTGGTGTCAGTCTAGAGTTTGTGCACTAGTCCACTTTTACAATTGTCAGTTTCTGGTGAAACAGGAGTCAGTCGTGTGTAGTGGGGGAGCCTAAGTTAGCGTTTGAAGACAGAAACACAAAAGAACGCCTTGCGAAACACTCTGTACCCCATTGAAACAGTATACCACCAGAGATGGCTGCAGTTGCTGGCAGCAGGACATGCTCATGGACAATCTGTTTAAAGAATTGTCCAACTAGGCTAACAAATTCTCAGTTTCTTGAGGGGATTTGAGTCCATAAATGTATATATTATGCTGCATAATGTAAAAGGGTGTAGGGACAGCACGGTGGCTCAGTGGTTAGCACTGCAGCCTTGCAGCGCTGGAGTCCTGGGTTCGAATCCTGCCAAGGAAAACATCTGCAAGGCAAGGAGTTTGTATGTTCTCCCCGTGTTTGCGTGGGTTTTCTCCGGGCACTCCGGTTTCCTCCCACACTCCAAAGACATACTGAGAGGGAATGTAGATTGTGAGCCCTATATGGGACAGTGACTACTGTCAATGTCTGTAAAGTGCAGCGGAATATGATGTCGCTATACAAGTAAGCATAAACTAAAAAATAAAAATAATAAAATAAAGGGTGGGGTTCAATAAGGTAATATAGACATGTGGATAATCTGTACATACCACAGTAAATATACACTGATCCACAGGAATTGTATATTACTTTATTGAATCCCATTCTTTTACATAAATGTAGCATGCACAGCTCAGTGAGTTGGCAGTTGGAGTCTGATATATATTCTATGTAGGCATTCTCTTCTCAACACTAGATATGACCAACAGTTTCTTTACTGTAATGAATAGGTGGGAGGTAGGAAAAAGTAGCCTGCATCCTAATATATCTGACACCTTCTCACTGTATCAGCTCAATGAACAAGAAAAAAAGAAGGCAGAGATATTAAAATCAAGATTTACCTATAAATTGCCCATCCCTACATGATCCTGATAACACTGATATGACACTTATGAAAATGTATGCATTGGCTTTAAAGAGGACCTTTCATGTCCTCATGTATATGCTGTTTTACATACTGCTAGAAAGCCGACAGCACGCTAAATTCAGCGCACTGCTGGCTTTCCTGGTATGTGCCCTGGAGCTGGCTGGAGATATCAGTCTAGCTGCGCTGTGAGGAACGCCCTCCCCGACAGTATTCCTCCATAGCACTGTACTGGGGGGCGTTCCTTACAGCCCTGTGATGACGCTAAGCTGTGAGGAACGTCCCCTCTCTCTGTACTCGTCCATAGCGCTGTACTGTCAGAAGGGGCGTTCCTTACAGCTCAGAGATGACGCTGAGCTGTGAGGAACGCCCCCTCTAGTACAAATCTATGGACGAGTACTGTCAGGGAGGGCGTTCCTCACAGACCAGCTAAACTGTCAGGAACGCCCTTCTGACGGTGAACCGTGAAACTACGATCCCCGATATCTCCAGCCCTGGGGCACATACCAGGAAAGCTGGCAGTGCGCTGAATTCAGTGTGCTGTCGGCTTTCTAGCGGTATGTAAAACAACATATACATGAGGACGTGAAAGGTCCTCTTTAAAGTATATTTAACATTTTATATATTTATTTCCTCTTTTCTTTTTAAATAGCTGATGTGTGAATTAGGGAATGATGTAATAAATAGTATATATGAAGCACAAGTGGATGCCATGGGAGTAAAAAAGCCACAAGATGGATGTCAACGGTAAGTTCTACTGTATTAAAAATGTAATATCTATGATTTTTTTCTATTTGCAAAAAACAAGTGGAGTAAAGATATTAATTAAAACATAATTGTTACTAAAAATTCTTTCTGATGCAGTGATACATGTATGGCACGTTTTACTAAAATGGAGATTAAAGTCCAAATTTGTTGATACTTTGTTTTTAGTCTATAATTTGCATTTTAATCTATTGGATACATTTTTTATTTTGTTGCTGTATTAATTTTGTCATTTTCACTTACCATCTACCAAACTGCATTTATTATAATAACACCTGAAAATGCTATATTGCGCTTGGTAAGAGAAACAAAATAGCAATCTTGTGGTTATTATACCTTTTAATGACTAAGTGAAATAAAACAAGTTACGGGGCAAGCTTTTGAGACTGCTCACGTCTCTTCATCAGGCAAGAGACCTGAGTAGTCTCAAAAGCTTGCTTTGTAATGTCTTTTATTTTGGTTAGCCATTAAAACAGGGCTTTGAAGTTGATAGACCAAACCACCATCAGACTCTTCTATTTTACCACAGCCTGAATCCGACTTCTGCTCTGATTCAGACTGCTTCTTAAATGGCTGACAGCCACTGTCAGTCAGAAGAACTAAAGATCTTCTAGTGCATTAAAAATTTAGTCATTGAATTCCATTATACAGTAAATGTGCAAACTATGCATCTAATTCATTATAGAATATTTAAAATTGCATAACAGCAACTTGAGCTAAAATTGGTCCCGACTCTGACTCCACACCCCTGGTTAAAAAGTATCATAACTGGAAAGACTGCTATTTTGTTTCTGTTATTGAGAGCAATGCATCATTTTTCAACTGGCTAACATAGTACTAAACCTTTTTCTTTAAGACCTCAAAAAGCATGCATATGAATTCAGTCAAACACCTGTGATTTACAACTGCTCCTGTAGGAGTGATAAGTGCTGGAATGTCCATGCTGGGTATATTGTCCTGGAGTTATACTGTGATAAGAGAAGCTTTTAGGACTTTTAGCATCATTTCTACTACAAAATTTAACTCTTTTATAGTGATCATAGTAAAGTGAAAGAGCCTTCCCATTCACATTGTGCTAGCAGAATTTGCTCCCCTGCCAGCCCCTACCTTCAGCTTCTTCCTGGATGTTTGCTCTGTTTCAGCAGGGAGCCTAGCTAGAGATAACACCAGCAGTTTACAACCATATAAAACCTATTTTTTTGTTGAAAAACTATATAAATATGTAGCCTCCGTGATCAGAAGAACTAGAAAATCTAATTTTAATATGTTTATGTGCAATAGTATATATAAAAACAATTTTGTTTTAGGTAAAAGAAGCTAAATTTACTTTTTTAACATTTTATAACATTCTTCTACTTCTAGCAAAGAAAATATTCAACTTATTTAACAAAAAAGGCTACTTATTTCAAGCCTTATGTGTCCTGAAAAAACATGGTAAAAATAGTTTAGATATGTAAAGCCATTAAAAAGATATTGCCGTGCAAAGCAATTCATACCAAACTGCTAAATTTGGCCTGAGCATTGGGGCATCAGTGATGCTTGGTCCTGAAAGGTTTAAAAGATGATGGAATCCAATCGGCAAAAGTATCAGGCGCAGAACCTGTCAGTAGTGTAAACAGAGCATAAATTTTACTATATTAGTCATATGAAGAAGACTATTGTAACACACAGTTATATTCTTATCCTTTATTATGAAAGACAGGAGAAAGAGACCTACATCAAAGCAAAGTATGTGGAGAAGAGGTTTGTTGATAATAGTGGCGAATCTATGCTGATGGCACGGAAGAAAACCTTATCCCGGAAGAGCAGTGAGAACCGTCTAAGCTCCACTGATAAAAGTCTAGGTGTTGAAGAGCATAGCAGAACTACATCCAGAGCATCAGGTAAACACTAGTGTAATGTAGAAACTGTGTACAATTGCAGCTAAGTCACTTCTCTCATACATGAAGTACTGACTAATTTTGTGACTAATTTTTCATAATTGAGAAAGGAGACTTAAATTTCAATAATATTTAATTCACCTAAGCATAAGTTATTAAAGGGCTTGTCTTAGAGAAAATCTTGACGACCTATCTATAAGATACCTCATCACTATCAGATCAGTGAGGATCCGACATGCAATACACCCACCAGTCAGCTGTTCTGAGAATACTGTATGGAGTCAGAAGCAGATTGCTCTGCACACTGTGTAGTGACTGTGTCACACTACTGCAGCTCAGTTCACATTCCTATCTGTCTTGATTCCCCGACTGTATGCATGCATACTTGGCTGAGCATGCAGATATTTGAATAGGGAAAGGAGAGAAAGCTTCTTGTTATACCATCAAGTGGGCGGTCTCAGAATGTCTGCTTCAGTGGGTGGTGTCAGAATCAACCCCTTTGTCTGCTCCTCTCTGAGGCCACCCACTTGACAGTAGAGAGTCTAGCTGTCATATCAGGCACCAAAACGAACAGTACTAATTGTTTGGCTAGAGAGGGCTAGAGAAAAAAGTTCCAACTGCGCTAGAATCAATGGAGTGGCACCTTTTTTAAGGATGCAAATTACTGGAGTTTGTGGATTTGGTGAAAGGTCCTTTTTAAACTTAACACAGTGTAAATGCACAGAAAAAAGATTCTTAGGCTAAGGCCCCACGTTACTGTAACACAGCATTTTTTGTTGCAGATTTTGCTTCAGTTTTTGGAGCCAGTGTCAGGAGAGGATTTAACAGAAACGCAGCGTTTTTTGTTGCAGATTTTGCTGAGTTTTTTTGAGCCAAAGTCAGAGGTGGTTTAAAAAGGAATGGAAAATATAAAGGAAGCTCTTAAACATTTCCCTTCTGTTAAATCCACTCTTGATTTTGGCTCAAAAAACCGCAGCAAGAGGGGCGGAGCCTAGGCGTGGAACGGAATGGCCGCTTAGCTGCAGAGCTCTCGGCCTGAGTCTCTACAAGCGACAGGTTTAGCGACATACTCGGGGGCTAACCGCATCCAATTTAGACACATAGAAGTATCCTACCTTCAGGGATGCCACGAAAATGGAAATTGGCGGTGAAACCGCTGAAGATTTCTGACTTCTACCTCCCCCACGGGGGAGGAGAAGAACAAAATGGCGAAGGCCCGCGCGTGGACGCGGCTTCTAGAGCCTCGACTCCCTCTAAAGATCCTCCGGAGGAGACGCTCGCGCTCTCCGCTCAAAGGAGAGCGCTGTCGGCCCCTTCTCTACCACAGCTGCTGGACGGTGTGGACAAGGAGATGCCTGGGCCTTCTCCCCGGCGGGCCGGGGCCTACATAAACCACAGGCCTCCGCAAAAAGACGCTGCAGGGCCTATAGCTGAATCCAGCCTGGAGACAAATTACTCACCTACAGCTAGTCCGGTCAAGCAGAGACCCAGGCTCCAGGAAATCGACTCTCAGGAGGAGGAGGTGAGCAGCAAGATACAGCCTACTTCTCTATCTATTGATTTTTTTGCAGATATCCGTGCAACAGAGAATTTACTTACTGAGACCTCCATGAAAAATATGCTTATGGCCTTCTGTAATTCACTAACAACAGATATGTTTCTCATGGTTAAACCGCTAGATAGAGATATTAAAGAGCTGAAAAGCCGTACGGTTCATGTCGAATCCAAAATGACGGAATTTGCGACATCACACAATGCGCTTATAGATGCTCACTATGAGGTGGAGAGAGATGTGTCTTTTCTGAAAGCCAAAATAGCCGATTTAGAAGACCGTTCTAGAAGAAATAATCTAAAGTTTAGAGGGATTCCGGAGTCAGTATCTACGAGTAATTTAACTGCATTCCTTCAGGATCTGATATGAGCGTTATTACCGAACCTCACGGAGATGGACTTAACTATTGATAGAGCTCATAGAGTTCCCAGACCATCCCATTTAGACGAAGCAATACCTAGAGATGTTCTAGCAAAGATTCATTTCTATCGCACTAAAGATCTGGTTCTGTCGACTTCCAGGAAGGCGGGTCGCTTACCTGAACCATACCATAAAATAGCCATCTACTCGGACCTATCAGCCACGACGCTACAATTAAGGCGACAATTCATCCCTATTACCACAGCTCTACGCCAACACCATATCTTGTACAAATGGGGATTCCCGGTCTGCGTGATCATCTCTAGGGACAATATAGTACACATCATCAAAACTCTAGAGGAAGGAAAAAGCTTGCTAGCCACATGGAACATTTCGATTGTCGATCCACCTCCTAAACAAACACCTGGTCCAGTGTCTGATGGTTGGCGCCAAGCGAAGACCCGAAAACGTCCACCTAAAGAGCTACACAGCTAGAGACTCACCTTTTCTTAGATTCCGTATGTCCACTGTTGGTGAACTTATCCCCCCAGGATTACGACAGCTGCTGGTCCGCTGTACCACGTTCCTTTCTGTTTTTTTCTCGATTTTGCTCAGATGGTTTATCCATAGGTTATGTAACTTGCATGGTTTGTTTCTTTTTTGGTTTTGGCACATAGGGCGAAGCGAATACAAAGGGTGGAGACAACTTCACTTCATACAAACTTTGACCCCCCTGGTAGAATTGGTTGTGGTAAGACTTTTATAGCATTTATAAACGTATGTTATGGTACTTAAAATTGTATCCATGAATGTCAGGGGTTTGAACTCCCCCTCAGAAAATAGCCAATTTATGGCGTGAGGCCCGAGCTCAAAGCTGTGACATTTTTGCAATACAAGAGACACACCTTTTAAAGGCAGATGCTAATCGCGTTCAACACCCAGTGTATCCACATGTGTTCCATGCTCACTATTCCTCAAAGCGTAGAGGTACATTGATTGGGATTAGAGACTCAGTAGCGTTCCAATTATTGTCGCAATATGCCGACCCGGGGGGGGCGATTTATAATAATAGTATGCATTCTTAACAATGTCACCTACACATTGGTATCAGTTTATGCCCCAAATAAGAAACAAGTGGCATTCCTGGGGAGACTTGTAAGGGCGGTAGAAAAGAGGAAACAGGGATGTTTGATATTAATGGGAGACTTTAATATGGCTATAGACCCGCTAGTAGATACCACTTCTGGCAGGGTGACACGTCACCCCTCTTTCTCGCAAGCTATATGGAGCCACGAATTATTTGATGTCTGGCGTATTCTCCATAATACCGAAAAAGATTATACGTATTATTCTACTGTGCATAATAGCTACTCACAAATAGACTTATTTCTAATAGAGCAGTCTAGCATTCCCCTTGTTAAGAAATCTGAGATTTCACAAATAACATGGTCGGACCATGCAGCGATAACCATGTCTATAGCAGAAAAATACGAATGCGCAAGAGCGTATGTATGGAGGTGTAATGAATTTTTAATGTCACAGCCAAAATTAAAAGCAACGTTAGAGAATGATTTGAAGGAATTCTTTCAAATTAATGCCGCCTCTGCCTCTGGCCCTGATATACTGTGGAACTCTCATAAAGCTTTTATTAGAGGAACGTTTATCCGACTGGGACATATCGAAAAGAAAAATAGAATGGCAGAAATAGACCGATTGCTTCATCAGATAAGAACTATTGACACTAGCAACAAACAATCTCCCTCTTCCTCAAATGCAGCGAAATTAATGGCATTACGTCATCAGTTGACTGCTTTCTTACTGCATAAATAAGAGAAAAACCTGAAGAGGGTTAGAGCTATGTACTATTCTCAATCTAACAAGGCAGGCAAACTCCGGGCATCTAAGCTGAAACAAAAACATGCGAAATCTAGAATCCCATTTATTCACAGTCAGGACGTTACATACAAAATTTATGACCCGAGGGGCATCGCTAACGCCTTTAGAACTTTCTACGAAAGCCTATATAACTTGGCAGACGACTCCTTGGTCCCCCCAACAAACTATGACATTGAGCAATTCCTTAGAGCTGCTCAGCTACCAACACTCACTGAGTCACAGCTGGACTCCTTGAATGCACCTATCACCTCGGCGGAGTTGTCGGCCATTGTTAAGTCACTGCCATCTCGCAAGTCTCCAGGCCCTGACGGCCTTACTAATGACTATTATAAATGTTTCTTCCCAGTCCTGATGAAACCGCTGCTGGCATTTTTGACGGCTGTGGTTGATTCTGGCACTATTCCAAAAGAGAATCAGGAAGCCCTGGTAGTTACACTGCCGAAGCCGGGCAAACCCGCCACCAACCCCCAAAATTTCCGACCCATATCGCTATTGAACTCAGATTTAAAG
This sequence comes from Leptodactylus fallax, assembly GCA_947044405.1. NCBI lineage: Eukaryota > Metazoa > Chordata > Amphibia > Anura > Leptodactylidae > Leptodactylus > Leptodactylus fallax. Next base: position 2,529,236 of record CAMRHE010000167.1, read on the forward strand.
ATTTATGCCAAATTAATAGCGAATAGATTGGCAGCCTGTCTTCCAAGTTTAATAAATTATGATCAGGTGGGGTTTGTTAAGGGGAGACAGTCATACGATAACACTAGACGCATCTTAAACCTCATACATCACATTGACTCTAAGAAGGAGGGAACGGTGATCCTCACATTGGACACAGAGAAGGCATTCGATCGCATTTGCTGGTCGTATGCCTTCTTGGTGCTTAGAAATATGGGGTTCTCTGGAGCTATTATAAGAGCGATTGGGGCGTTATATTCTGCACCTTTTGCGAGAGTGTTCACCAGCGGAGTAGTATCAGACTCTTTCCTGATAACGAACGGGACCAGACAGGGATGCCCCCTGTCGCCCCTGATATTTGTTCTTTCTATAGAACCATTAGCTCAAGTACTTAGATTAGATCCGGGAGTGGGAGGTATTGACATAAGAGACAAAACTCACCTTATATCACTCTACGCTGATGATATTATTCTCACTCTGTCTAAACCGCAAACATCTATTCCTCGCCTAATGGATAGTATTAACGACTTCGGGCGATTATCGTATTATAAATTAAACATGGCCAAATCACAGGCAGTGCCTCTGAATGTTCCCCAACACATGCTCCGACACTTGCAATCTAATTATAATTTTGACTGGAGGGAGGACAGCGTTCAATATTTGGGGATACAGATGACAGCGTCCCCAGGGTCCCTCTATAAAAGTAACTATACCCCAATGTTAAAAATACTGCAAGAAGAAACTGAGAGAATGTCTAAAATAGATGTCTCCTGGATAGGACGGGTAGCTGCTTTTAAGATGTTGCTATTGCCTAGACTCTTATACCTGTTCCGCACGCTCCCAATATTCATTCCTGTTTCCTTCTTTGAAACAACAGAAAGGGTGATCTCGAAATTTATATGGAATGGAAACAGACCTAGAATTAATAAAAGCTTTCTATTCAAACAGCGGGAGGCAGGAGGACTAGGGGTACCAGTAGTGAGGAACTATTATATAGCATCGCTGGTCACTCAATGCGCAAGATGGAAATCAATGGATACTTCGGTTCCATGGCTGCACATAGAGCAGGCATTTATATCCCCCCTAAAATTAGAAGATGCGCTATGGTTGCCCTTTTGGAACATCTCGGCCCCTGGATCCTTCTCTCCGGTCATGTGTGCCTCGTTATCGGCATGGAAGCTGCTTCATGGGAAAGCAAACCCTACGAAGTATTTTCATATTACAGAAATGCCCTTATCATTGATGGCCTGGGTGATTGGTGACTTAGAGGTCTCGGATTGGAAATCGAGGGGGATCATGCAGATTTCTCAATTATATTCTGACTCTAACCAGCTTGTACCGTTTGAGGAACTAAGACGACAGTACGGGATTCATATTGGCGATTTCCTTAAATACTTTCGAATCTGGCACTTTGTGTCCAAACACTCTACGACGTCAATACCCCATAATAACTCACTTTTTACCTGGCTGTCGACCAACCTGAGGGGACTGCGATTTTTATATGAAAAAATGGATGAAATATCGACCTTCACTAGATCTACCCCGTTTCGCTGTTGGGAGAGAGACTTGGGGATAGCCATTACCCCAGACGAATGGCAACAAACAATTAGATTGATCCATTTGTCTTTGAAATGCAGCACCCACATAGAGACGGCCATGAAAATCATCTTAAGATGGTATAGGACCCCGTCTACATTACAATTAGCATATCCTTCCGTGTCTGGGAATTGTTGGAGAGGATGTGGAAGTAGAGGGACACTTCTCCACATTCTGGGAAACTGCCCCAAGATTCGCAGCTACTGGAATCAAGTCTTTGAGTTGCTCTCGGAGCTGTTTGGCCTTCAGCTCCCCTATGCCATACCTACGGCTATCCTGTTGTTTGGGATTCCTGGTGAGCTGAACAGATATAAACAGCTCATCTGTAAAATCTTGACTATAGCCAAATTAATGTTGGTGCAAAGATGGCGGACGGTGGCTCCTCCGAAACTGTCGGCTCTGGTCTCAGCCATGAACAACACATACTCCTATGAAAGGGTGATCGCAATAGGAAATAACTCTTTTCATGGCTTTGAAAAAATGTGGGATGCGTGGACCCACTCTCGATTCGCCATGTAGAGAACCTAAACTGTCACAAGAAGGGCAATCGCGGGGGAGCAGTGGGTATGGGGATGGATATCAAACTTGCTAACCCCGTCAAAAATCGGAGTAGGGAAGGAGTGCAAGGCGCGGCAGGGGTGTGTCGAATACCATGTGCATGAACATACAACCCGTGAATAAATAAAGGTCCCATACAGTGAGATTTCCCCTGAATAATTCCTGATAGCCCTATGAATGTGCCAAAATGTTAGTGTTACTGTTTACTCTATAAGTAATCTTTCTTATTTGTTTCAGTGATATACGGTTTACAGAATGTGAATTGAAAAGAAATATACTCTATTATATGTCAAATGTATACTGCACTGTATATCAATGCTGTTCTCTCTTTTATTCTCTGAAAATTTTGAATAAAAATTATTGAAACTAAAAAACCGCAGCAAAATCTGCAACAAAAAAACGCTGTGTTTCCGCAACATGGGGCTTTAGCCTTAAAGGGTTTTTCCCATCTTGCTAAATTGCTTCTGAGATGGGAATAATTACTCCCAAGTCCCAATCCCTATGTCTGTGCTGCTCTACATTGTTCTAGTAACTCCCAGAAAGGTGAATAGGTGGTACAGAAATGGTATAGCACATTTATCTATGCTGTTTCTGTAACACTGAAGCAAGAAATACAGTGTAGCTCAGCTGTGCTACACGGTTTCCACAACTCCCATTTTTTAGTGGGAGTTAAGGGAACAGCATAGTGTAGGGCTCAGGATTGGGGAGCAGGTATTCCTTCCTTGGGAGCGATTTTATCAAGATGAGATTAGTTGTTCTTGGAACAGTGTTTTTTTTTTTTTTTTTTTTTTAACTTTGTTGCAGCTGTCTTTGCAAAAGGGATAATAGAACAGGTGGCAAGTATGGTTGTCACTGTTCCATTAGCTTCTCAAAAAAAAAAGGTAGAGCATAACAACATATCATATATGTTCAATAACAAAGTGACAGTCTAACCAGCAGTGACCGAAAGAAAAAAATCAAATACTCGTATTCGCAAAAATGGCTGCTACAACTAAAAAATATACTGACAATATCTCTGTAAGGGAAAAATTTAATATAGAAATAATCTGTAGTTGTTGTCATGGGTATATTCTGATCAAGCATGTTAGATGGTAGCTATATTCTCTGTGTAAATATCATATCATTATCTATGATCATTAGGTCCCTTTTAAAATATTGCTTTATATGATGGTTTTATTTCACTATAATGGGCTGTATTTTCCATGGTTTTCTCCTTGTAAAGGAACTATAGATCACAGCTCTAATTCTGATTATTATTAAAGGCGGTGGCCCAGATGTACCGATTGTGTTTACAACTAGACACTGATATGATGCATCTTGGCAACTCTAGTTTGAGCTAAAGTTTTTACAACTAGCTAGTTATATGAGTGTAGCTTCTGAGATAAAAGTGGGCATTGCCAAAATTGTCTCTTAAAATTCTGTCTCCAAGTAAGCCAAATACAATGTGGTTTAAACTTAGATTAGACATACTGAAGATACACAAGATTTATTATCCAGCATCAGCCACTATGATAAACCTGGCACAGTTTCAGACAGTTTTACACTATTAGTACGTCTGGGCCAGTATATTTGTTTTTTTTTACCACTTGGTATAAACTCAGATCGACTAGTACTAGGGTAAGTTCACATGGAGTTTTTTGGAGGTGGATTTTTGAGGCTGAATCTGACTCAAATAAACGCTTCCCAACTCTCCCGTTCATTCCAATGGGAGTCAGGTTGATTTTTTTCATCTAGAGGAATAAAGCTTCATGATTTACCTTCCAGCAGAATCTGCCTTGTAAATACCATTTGAAATTAATGGGAGGCAGAAAAAAAAAAACTACCATTTTTTTGAGGTGTTTGTGTGTGTGTGTGTGTGTGTGTGTGTGTGTGTGGGGTGTTTTTTTTTTTTTTTTTTTTTTTTTTTTTATATATAACCAAAGCTGCTCCAAAAAATGCTATTGTTTTTTTCTGCCTCCCATTCATTGTGCAAGGTGGAATATGCCTTCTTTATTCCTCTAACAAAAAAATCCACTAGAAAAAAAAAATCTGCTCTTGGTTCCCATTGAAATGAATGGGAGAGTTGAGAGACATTCCTACCTCAAAATCCGCCTGCAAACACTCTAGGGGTAAGTATGAACTTTCCCTTACAGTCACACAGCATCTATTATTGAGTGTTCATTTATGAGCATTTAGCAGACTTTTGACACTTAAAGCCAAATCACACTGCATCCAAAGACCAAAACAGAGACCAAAAATAAAGACCACCACTTCTCCATGTGCACTTTTAGTACATATAGTTACCATGAGGTCTCTGCTTTGACCATCACCTCTGTTAGCCAGAGTGTTCAGGTGTTTCATAGGCAGGCATTTGTAAACAGCAGCAGGTGAAATGTATGGCCATTTGTCAACAACCAACTTTTTATGGATATACAAATCAGCCTGCAGTTGCAGTGGGGGCGGTTGGATTTAGCTGATTTGCATAAAGACAACTATGATGCAGACAAACTAAAATGTCAAAAGGGAGTCATTGGGCACCATTCTCAGAGGAGAACTGGAGCCCTTGCAATCATTTGTAGGCAAATCTGTAAATCAGGCCCCATCCCATGAAGGCTGATTTGTATATCCATTAAACATGATTATCTTTGCATTGTTTCCTTGGTTTATAGACCTAACAAACCAAGGAAGCAAGGGAGTCTGACAGCAGTGAAATGTCTGAAAGCAGTGAAATGTCTGAAAGCAGTAAGTTGTAGAGGTACAACAGGTTTCCAGATATACCTCTGTTGTTCAGCTTTCGAGCCCCATGTTCATGTAAATTGCAGTTTAATTCGTATGCAAACGAGCAGAAAAGTGCATTGTCTGAGAATCTAGAGCTGAGACCAAAGCCCAGACAGACTAAGGCACGCCCCCAAGGTACTTTCCTTTCCTTTGTATGTGAATAAAACTTCATTTTACATTTAAAATGGGGCTCAAAAGCTGAATAACAGGGGCATATTTGGAAATTGTAGAATCCCCTCTACAAGCTACTGAGGTTAGGTTTATAACCAGTTTGCTGCTGTCAGACTCCATTTAATGCCTGACACATTGCTGTTGATGGGAAAACCATAATGAAGACTTTTACGATACATTGTTTAAAGGAAATTTATCATTAAAGAGAAGTTTAAGGAGTTGCATATTGATGACTTCTCCTTAGGATAGGTTATTAACATCTGACCGGTGGGGGTCTAATATCCAGGACCCTCCATATATCAGCTGCTCGAGGTGGCAGTGGAGCATACATGAGCACTTCTTCTGCTTCCCAGGCCACAGACGTCATGTATGTTTGTGATATGACTGTTTGCAGCTCAGTCCTGTATAAGTAAATGGAGCTGAGCTGTAATACCAAGCATAGCCCTCACTCAATGGACTGTGCAGTGCAGGGTATTCAGTGTGGCCTCTTCAAACTGACCTGTGGGGATTCCGGGTGTCTGACCTCTACCAATCTGATTGAGGACTTGATCTGATATTTGAGTCTTTCAGTTGTAGGCCAAGTAATGTGTTGTAATTGATGCTGAACCCAGAGGGTGGTGACACATTATAGCTGCATCCCGTTCACGCGGCTGGAGTTTTACTTCTGTCTGATAATTTCACCCTCATATAATTACAAGCAGTGCGATTTTGCTGACATGCAGGTGAAGTTATTCAGCGTTTCACTTAGACAGAAGCAAAACACCAGTGGCCGGGGGAGTGTTTGTACATAGTGCGTCACCACCCTGGAGGTGCCATTGCTCTCTGTGACTGAGCCATAGTAATGGAATGCCAATTACCGCTAATTGATAAGCTTCACTTGTACTTGCGCTAGTCTTCATATAATTACCCCAGCTCAGCTACAATGTGTAACAGTACCCTCCGTGACTTGATCTGCGCTATTAGTCCACATCAGCATTTGGCATTAAACAGGCAATGTGTGTTTAGGCTTTTCAGTAGTAGCATTTTCATAGTAAACTTCCATTATTCATGAAAAGTGGATGTTCATTGGTCATATACTTAGTGCTGTATACCCATGACATTGTATCATTTTCTTCTGGTAGATTAAAAAAAATTCTGCATGGAAAATTTTAGGATATTTATGGAGATTGCAGACTTAAGTATGTGTTAGTGCTACTCTTTATTGAAGACTAGTTGGCATTGTCTTGTGTTGACTAAAAAACTTGGAAGAATCAAGTATACGTTAAGTTCTGATAACTAATGCTGACAGTCTCTCTTTTGCCAGATAGCTGTCTGGTTTATTTGACCCTCTTTCCTCTTTTACTGCCTGCTTAATGCTTTGCTAACCTGCATGTCGCCAGCGGTTGCTGTTAGCAGTGACGAAGCAAGGCGGGAGTCTCTCTTCTGTCCTGATGAGCTAGACTCGCTCTTCTCCTACTTTGATACTTCCTCAAAGCTTCGTAGTAGTAAGTAACCTCTCTTATACAGTGTGTAGTCTTGGCTGTTTAGGTTCTCTCTAGTCTTTTTCATTTGCTGCTTATTGTGAATATTGATTTCATGTCTTCTCACATGAAAATGCTATATTTATTTATTTATTTATACATACATACATACATACATACATAAATAAAATGTATCCAACGGATTGAGTGTATGCTAGATTTCCTCCCATTATACTATGGTGTGATAGGAATGAAATATTGGGGGGCACAGTACTATTGCTTTCTTATTTATGATAGCAGAGTATGGCAGTATATTTTTTGGTTATTTTGTTAAAAAATTTTCTTTTGTGTAGTATCCAATTTTCATTTTCATTTGTTGAACCATATTCATTTATTCATGTAAAGAAAAGGTTTATAGAGGGGTGGTCCTCTCAAAGAATATTTAGTACACGGCAATATACATTATATTTAAACAAATTAGTATTCTGTTGCTGAAAAAGTTGTTTCCCAGACTACCTGATTGTTTGTTCTGTTTGTAATTAAGATATACCAAGTTGTTGCTTTGCCAGCAGTATCTGTAAGAGAAGGGGTAAACTTTTGGGGCAAGCAAGGGTAACAACAAACTTGACATTATATAATGTAGAAATGACCAAATGGTAACAATTAGAACTCTATTCAGATGAAAAAGGGAGATTTTCCACATCCGTTTTACACCCATGGGGCCCCGTTTTTATGAATCCTTCATAGACTTGAATCAATTGAGCAATCTGTGAAAACGACCAAAAATAGAACATGCCTTATGTTTTTTGATTGCCAGGTAATCAAAAATGGTCGTGTGAATAGCCCAATTGAAATTAATTCATTTTGATGCAGTCGTGTGATGGGCGCTAAAAAATGGCTTTCTGATAGCCATTTACATTGTTTATGTGACTAGCGTGTAACCCTTAAAGGGGTTGTCCAGGCAAAATTTTATATAGGCCAGGGGAGGTGGAAGGAAGAAAAAAAAAAAAATCATACTCCCCTTTCCCCATTGTTCCGGTACCTCCCAGCACGGTCCAGTTCTGCTGGTCCATTGTGGTCCCTGCCGCATGAGACCGCTGAGGTCAATCAGCAGCTTCAGCGTAAGGGATCTGGGACGTCACAGTCAGCGAGGGGTTTCACTTTGAAAAGACAGCCGAGCAGATGGACCAGACCTCTCTGGGAGGGCACTGGGGGCAGGTGAGTGTGTGTGTTTTTTTTTTGTTTGTTTGTTTTTTCACCTTTCTCGGCCTATTATAAAAATATTTTTTTTGACTGGACAACTTCTTTGAGTAGTATTATATGGAAACTATATTTACAATGACTTCTCCAAAGCCCTTTTATAAAGGGTATGTATAACCATTGTTTAATTAAGTTTTTAAATTGACATGGAAAATTAGAAAAACATCACCAAAAATTGCATTTATCTGTTTATATTTTAAGAAAAAAAAAAAGCAGAAAAACAAAAAACCTTAATAATTGGCCACTACACAATTGACTGACTCCTCCTGTTCTGTAAAGGTTACTTTTCTGCAGCTATCACATTGTCATCACAGAAAGATTAAAATTAACAGACTATACAGACAATAAAATAAAAAATATACAAGCAGTATAATCAGTATATTATAACCAGTTTGCTTTTTCGTATTAAATCAAATGAGTTGCTGCCGTATGTGAATCTAACCAGACAGCCTCTAATGCTGGGCAAAACAGATGAATAGGGCTGATTGATCATGGCTTGTGTGTTAGAAAACTGCCATACAACACTTTAAAAAGGTTGCAATATTTTTTGCAGGTCAGAATATTTACATAAAAATTGCCATTTTTTTTTTTTAAAGTTCTACACCCTGCATTCTAGTTTCCTCAAAGGGAGGTGTTCTGAGGGTGCTTCCATCAGCACTTTCAGATTTATCATCATTTACACCAGTTTTCTGATGTAAATGATGCGAGAAATCTACTCAGGCAAGAAACTGGTGATTAGGTGCACGGATCCCAGAGCCTAATTTATGACAGTGTGAACATCTGGCGGGACAGGGATTACCAAGACCAATGTGGAAACAGACTTTATGAATTACAATTTGTCTGGCTTTTATCATATGAATGAGGTGTATAATAATCTAGAAGACTGGTCTCTGAATCACCATCTTACATTATAATATCTTACAATACACCAGGCTTACATTGTTTTCCCCTGTAATTTCCTTATTTACTTTACAGCACTTAATGTTAACTACAAGTGATTTCATTTTACTTTCCTAGTGAGAAGCAATGATAGCGGAATACAGTTTAGTGCAGACGGTAGTCGGGAACTCCTAGCATCTGCAGTGTCATCAAACAGTTTGTACGATGCAGGTTAGTGTAATTCTAATACTAAATTATGAAACTTTCATATTTCCCAATATATTTATTATATTGTATTATTTACTATATGTATTAATTCCTTACAGCTTTCTAGATCTGTGCTTGGTATCATTCATTCTGTTTACCTCCATTAGATAAAACTCAGTCCATGGTCATGTGATGGACACAAAGGTGCACAGCTCATTACAGTCAGCACAATAATCAGACATCTGAGTTGTGAACCTGTATCCATCACATGACCATGGACTGAGTTTTATCCATTGAAAGTAAGCAGAATGAATGACAGCAAGCAGAGATTTAGAAAACCGTGAGGCACTGATACAGAAAGTATATTGGAAAATTTGTACAACTTTTTATTATACAAACAATAAGATTTGCCTCTCAATTTTTCCTGAAACTGGGCAACCCCCTTTAACTGGCTAAGAACGGTCCTGGTCTCTGAAGTCTGCCGAATTGTAAATTTACGGCGCACTTCAGAGACACTGTGAGAGCGATCATTCTCACATATGTCCTTGCCAGAGCTGTTGCTAACAGCCGTGGACATCGGGCAGAGACTGGGGACCATGTGTGTGGTCCCCGCTCATGTGATCGCTGTGACAGCAGGTCACAACGATCAGAGACATCGGGTGTTAGCTGTAACACCCGCTCCATTAACCCCTGGTCGCAGTTCAGCTGTGATCGGGGGTTTTAACCCCTTGGATGCCGTAGTCAAATATGACCGCGGCATTCAAGGGGTTCCGCCATCATGCCAATGTCCTCAATCGGCAACCTTCACCCGGCGAGATTGGGGGGTGCCGTTACTTATTTTCTGCAGTCCGGGGGTCTGGCCAGTGACCCCAGGCTGCTAGGAGCCCCCAGTACCTGGTTGATCCTGCCAAGATGTGAGGAAGTCAGCCTATGCGTCTGCATCAGCTGACTTCCCGTGTATTGCAGTCTATAGTACTGAACCAGAGAATGTGACATGGCACCTGAAAACTTTTCCAACAAAATCTTCCCTTCAAAAGCCAAATAGCACACTTTCCATTCTGAGCCCCACCATGTATCCATACAGCAGATTACGACCACATATGGGGTATTGCCGTGTTCAGGAGTAATTGTTTAACAAACGCTGGGGTGCTTTTTCTCCTTTAACCCCATGTGAAAATGAAAACTTTGGGGATAAAATGATTTTTTTTAGTAATTTTTTATTTACACATCCCAATTTTAGTAAAATCTGTGAAACGGCTAGGGGTGAAAATGCTCACTATACCCCTTGATAAATTCTGTGAGGGGTGTAGTTTCCAAAATGGGGTCACTTTTGGGGGGTTTCCATTGTATTGTTACTCTAGGAGCTCTGCAAATGAGACATGACACCTGAAAACTATTCCAGCAGAATTTGCTTTTCAAATGCCAAGTGGCACTCCTTCCCTTCCACGCACTGCCGTGTGCCCAAACATCAGTCTATATCCACATGTGGGGTATTTCTGTGCTCAGGAGAAATTGCATAACAAACTGTGGATGCATTTTCTCCTTGAGCCCTTTGTGAATGTGTTTAATTTTAGGGATAAATGAATGTATTATTGGATAAAAATTAAATGTCTAAATTTCACCTCTATATTGTTTTAATTCCCGTATAATGCTTAAAGGGTTTAAAAAAAAAAACTTCCCAAATGCTGTTTTGAATTATTTGAGGGGTGCAGTTTTGAAAATGGGGTGATTTATAGGGGTTTCCAATATATAGTCCTTTATGATCTCCTTCAGAACTGAAGTGGTCACTAAAAAATTAGTTTGGGAAATTTTCTTGTAAATCTGGAAAATCGCTGTTACACTTGTAAGCCTTCTAACATCCAAAATAAATTATACAATTAAAATATGATGCCAATATAAAGCAGATATATGGCAGATAATATTTATTAATGTATTTGTGATATATGACTGTCTGAAAAGCAGAGCATTTCACATTTTGAAAATTGTGATTTTTTTTTTTTCAGATTTCCTAATTTTTTATAAATAAATACAAAAAATATTGATCAATGTTTAAAACTAACATGAAGTACAAAGTGTCATGAAAAAAACAAAAAATCTCAAAATCAGGTTATAGCGTCTCAACGTTATTGTCACATAAAGTGACACGTCCGTTTTAAAAAATGAGGCCTGGCCCATAGGGCACTTTTAGGCTGGGTCCTTAACTGGTTAAAAAAAATTCTTATGCATTATAGACTTTTGAGTAAGTGAATAAGTCCTAGAAATTTTATCTAAAAAAAAAAAACTGATACTACAAATAAATTTGGAGATCATTCCTTGGCTTGAATTCTCATAGCTAAGTTTTCTCATCCTCTTGATGAATGTCACTTACATGTAGGTCTGGGCAATATTGTCTAAAAATAAAATCTCAATTTTTTTATTTTTTTCAAGCTTATGGATGATTCTCAATTTTAATCTTTCTTTTTTTGTTTATGCTTAAAGAAACTAAAAATAGTTCAGGGATCAGTAGGCTTCCGTGTCCTACTACCCAACTGTTAACTACAGTGAAGAAACTGCTGATCTTATCTTGCCGTCGGAGGAGAAAGCCTACATGGAATATATCAGACTCTGGGGTGGGAAACATTGATACTGATGAAAATCTGAATTGTGCTGCTTAGAAATGGCAAAGTAATCAAATTACTTCCATTAATTGCCCAGGCCTTATTACATGTATTTCTATACACACATTAATGTAAAAAACTCCTTAAAGATTTATTGTAGAGAAACAGTCTGTTGCCCGTAGTAACCTGTTAAGGTGCAGATTTTATTTTTCATGAGCATTGTAGTAAAGCTGTGTTGTCATTGGTTGCTATGGTCAGCCAAGTCCAAATGTTAATTTTGTGTGTGTGAGACTCTAAGGATGTGGTTTTCAACTCAGTTCTGTAACCTCTGCTGGTCAGTGTGTGAATGAAGGCTTAGATTACTTCTTCCACACGTATTTCTATGACATCTCTGTTGTTTTCTCTGTTCACTTGTTACATTTTTGAAAAGCGATAATGCAAAATCCGTCAATTTGCAGACACAAATGGTGCACAATGGATTCCCTTGACTGTAATTGAATCTGTTGGGTTTCCATCTTGGAGTCTGTCAGTTTAACAGACAAGATAACCCAACAGGATGCATTTTTTATCCTAAGTTTTTGTGTAAATAAGTAGTTTGTGACAGAGGCTCCTGTTGGATCCTCTGATGCTGATATGAACCTAGCCTAAAGTGCAAAATAATTCTAAAATATTACACTGTAGACTAGACTGTATTTTTGTAACAAAGGTATGATGATTATGGGGTTCAGTGACTACATATATATTTTTGTTCTTCATTTTTGCATATTTCAGAAATGGAAAGGAAACATGAAAAGAGGGATTCTGCAGTATTTCAGGACCCTACAACCACTAAAAAGTTAATCCCAGGACTTCAGCTGTACAAGGCAGCTTTTCAGCAAAACCTTCCTGCAATGGCTGAGGCATTGGCTCATGGAGCAGAAGTCAACTTTGTTAACACAAAAGAGAACAATGCTACCCCTTTAATACAGGCAGTGCATGGGGTATGATATTGCCTTTTTTATTTATATATTATGTTGTTTTTGAATAACTGGAATGGAGTTACAATACCCTAGTTTTTTTTTAACTTCTACTGGTTGATCTGATCTATCCCTTCCTGTTTACTTTCTGAAATGTACATGAGTATTTTATATTAATATTACTTCCTGATAAAAATCTTTTTTTTTCCCTCAGGGATCGCTAGTGACCTGTGAGTTTCTACTCCAAAACGGGGCCAATGTTAACCATCGTGATGTCAAAGGGAGGGGTCCATTGCATCATGCAACTGTGCTTGGCCACACAGGGTAAGCAGGGTTACATTATAATTATAAATTAATACTTTTTTTTATTTTGGTAAAACTCAAGTGACCTAAAGGGTTACAAGAAATTCTAGTCCCTCCACTCTTTGCCAGCGGATAATAGAATAGAAAATGAATAGAAAGTTTGCTTCCATCTACAAGAGCTTTACTTTTTGGGCATAGATTTTGTACAATTGTTGGTACAGTACATTTACTCTTATTTAATTCCCTTATATACGGTACTATTCCAGTATGGTGCCAACTGTGTTATACAACTGACATCTGCTGGCAGATTCTGGCATTGAAGATATTGCATTTCCTATAAATTTAACCCATCAGATGCTGTAAGGAATAGCAACCGTGGCATCTGCGGGGTTAGACAGAGGATGGGGGCTGATGGCAGCACAGGGGAGAAGAAGGCTTGTGAAGAGTCAAGGCCTGCCATAGAAGTAATTGTATTAAGCCCTGCCTCTGAAGTATTTCAGTGTATTAGCAATCAAGGCATTGCATTGTCATGGACTAAAATGAAGTGGAAAAAATTGTTTAATAACATTTAAAAATCTTAAGGAAAAATGTACGTTTGTTTTTTTTATGTAATTTAATGTCATCAGTTTAACCAGATAATTAATTTATTTTTCTTGGCACAAAATAATCCTCCAAACCTCACTTGTATATCGATACCGCAAATGTGTATCGTGCAATTTACTTGAGATATGTTGACTAAGAAGCACCAAATGTGTTGTTACTTGCAGATGTATATGACCCCATTGATTATGGGGCCTGTTATTATACCAGACAAAGTCGCTCACTACTTTGTCTGACATTTTTAATGGATCTGTGATTGATCCTCCAACGTGTACCTTCCATCCTTGTCAACATGTACAGTATTTTGCAAAAGTTTTTGGTAGATGTGGGGAATACTGAAAACGGAAGTAGTAATAGTTTTATTTTTGTTAATTAACAAAATTAAGTGAATGAACAAAAGAGAAATGTAAATCGCATCAATATTTGCTGAGACCACCCTTTGGAGGAGGAATCCTGGAAGTTATGATATGGCCCCCACAGAGCCCTGATCTCAACATCATCCTGTATGTCTGGGATTATATGAAAAGGGAGGGATCCACAGAAGATTTGTGCTTAGTTCTTCAAGATGTTTGGAACAACCTCCCTGCCGAGTTCCTTCAGAAACTGTGTGCAAGTGTATCTAAAAGTAGGGCCAGCTCCAGGTTTGTGTGGCACCTTGGGTGACAGAGCCTCAGTGGGCCCCTTTTAGAGCAACTCATGCGCAACGGAGCAAAAAAAAAAAAAAAAAACTGCCAAAATTGTGTGTTTTTTGCCGAGACAGACTTCATGGAATGGACTGTAATACAGTCCATTCGATGCAAGTAGATAGAACCTGTGCCTCGGATTCCTCTTTATTTTCTGGCTCACGGTGCGGTGGTGGAATGCCGATGCAGAGTATTAGCATTCTTTTGTGGCTTTCCACCACTTATTAGGCCTATATGAATGGGCCTAATCAGTGGGAAGTGTCAAGTCGCGCCTCCGTGGCTGAATCAGCTGCAGAATCTGCTGCAAGATCAAGCAGGATGTTTTTTTTTTTTTTTTTTTTTTTTTAATGTCCTGCCCCAATCTTCGAATCATTTGTTTTCAATAGGATGCAATTTGTACGTATTCAGCCTGAAGGAAACCGCCAGGGGAACCTCGTGACTAATCTCGTGATGTTCACCCAACAAATACTCTTGCTGTGAACCGGTGTCCTTACTTACTAGTCCCTACTTATCCCCATGGCTGCCTCCGCTTCCCCTTCAGCCCTCCAGGAGGCCATGTGCGTATGCTGAAGGGGAAACGGAGGCAGCTGTGGGCAGGAGTGGGGATCAGTAAGGGGTAAGTTAATTGGGCCTCTAGTGGGGTTGCTCCAGCAGCTAACGGCCTAAAAAAAAAAAAAAAGTGGGTCAGTCTGCAGCAGAGTGGGGCCCTGGCACTTGCCCGGGTTTGCCTTTCCTAGAAAAATTGATGTTGTTTTGAAGGCAAAAGATGTTCACACCAAATATTGATGTGACTTATTTGTCTTTAGTTCATTCACTTCATTTTGTTATTTTTACAAAAAATAAAATATTAACACTTCTATTTTTGAAAACATTTTTTCTACATTTTACACAACACAAAGTAGGATGATAAAATATTGTGGAACAATCTTGTATTTATTACTTTATTGAATGTTAATTTTTACTGATTTTCTTCCAGGCAAGTGTGTTTATTCTTGAAGCGTGGGGCCAATCAACATGCTACTGATGAGGATGGAAAAGATCCTTTAAGTATTGCTGTGGAAGCTGCTAATGCTGATATAGTAACACTGTACGTAATACATCCATTATTAAATATTTATTACCATACTATACTGCCCTGTTTAAAGACGACAATTATCATTAGTCTAGTATTGGTCCAAAATGACACAAAATTCAGGAATTTTATAGCAGAACTTTATTATGACATCTTATTAAAATACTCATATATCATACGGCAGCATTTCAGTAACAATTAGACATCGAGCATCAGCAGACCCTGGATGTTTCGGTCATATCGACCTTCATCTGCAGGATGTCTATGTATCACTAAGGTATCGCCTGATTTCTTCACTCTTCCACTATGTACCACTCAGTTTGCTGCCGTATGATATTTGAGTATTTTAAGATGTCATAATAAAGTTTTGCTATAAAATTCTTGAATATTGGAGTGCTGGAGTTTATTTTTCATACCATTGACAAGGCTTTCCCAGTACCCCTGGCACCCTGCCCTGTTGAGGCATTAATCACGATAGGAGGTGTGCATATCTTATTGGAATTTAGAACACAGCAGATTTATAGTTATGAGTCCACTGTATTTAGAAGTTGAGCTCTTCTGCCCAATGTGTATAGCGCAGACACCTAGCTGTAGTCAGTAGTGAGAGGAGAGGGGCTCTTCCTTCAAGATTATAGCAAAGGGATAACCGAGTGGATCATAAGGTTCTGTTTACTAAATAGCACAGCATATTTTGTATCATTTGATATTTAATAGTCTGTAATTAAATAGTACAGTAGACCTATCACCATAATATGAAAAAGGGAAAAAATATGCCTGCTTGCTTTCAGAAACAGTGCCACAACCTGTGAATGGATTGTATCTGGCATTCTAGTTTGTGCACAGGTGTGGTTCTGTTTTTGGAAGAAAGTTGTCATGTTTTAAAATCCTGGCTAACCCCTTGAAGAAATGATTGAATTTTTTGTAGTAGGTATAGTAGCTGTTTTGTACAATAGCAACTTTTGAAAGAATTATTATATTAAATATGAGATAAACAATTGTAGCACAGCCAGTAAGTATTTGTAGTAAATCATGCTGACAGTTTATAGCGCATTAAGCATTTAGTTGACTCTTTCACCTCTTCTCTGTTCTGTAGATTGCGCTTGGCACGTATGAATGAAGAGATGCGGGAATCAGAAGGCCTTTACGGACAACCAGGTCAATATTCCACTAACAGCCATACAGAAATGCAATATAGAAAGTGCATGCAAGAGTTTATTAGCTTACAGCTTGGTCATTCTGAGTCTTCAGGGAGGAAGATGAACAGCAACTCATCTGATTAATGTGTCGCACATTATGTATATGCACACAATATGTTGGCTGCTATCAGGAAGTGATGGTGTTTTCATATTGGACAGAATTAGTTATCTTTTTTTTTTTTTTCTTAGATGGCATAAGAATTGTAATTTATGAAGTGCAAATTATGTGTATATAACCTTTAAATGCTGCAATATTTTGCTTACCTGTCTTCCTTAGGTAGTTTTTATGTGAATGTAATGCCTATAGACATGGTGGACTGATATTTCACAATGGAGAATGAGCAATATGGACTTGAATAGTTAGATTCTTAAAATGTATACAGTATATTCACAAGTGAGGACCTTTTACATACTAGATATAGTTTGCATAAAGTTAAGCAACTTTACACTTACATTGGTTTACTTGAGATAAAATAATGAGCTACGTAATGTATTACAGTGAAAATCTTCATTTACAAGCCTGTGGGCAGCTAAACTTGCATTTCTTAGTTTTCCTTCATGGGTTAGTGTCTGTACAGATAGTGCTTGGGTTAGTAGTTTGCATTCCGAGAGGTGTATGCTTTTTTGCAAGGCATTGCACATTATTCTGATGTAGTTAACTAGCTCTTCCTATAAGGCAGTACAGCAGTAATCACAGGAAGAGATTCATGAAGACTGGCATTACTAACTCCAGTCTTCATAACCTCTGAGCCGGTGGAGGGTGTGCTTCGTGTCACGAGGTGTCGTACATCTTCCATATCATTTACAGCCAGATTTCTGGTGTAAATGATAAGGCCCCACCGCCTCCATGCCCTCCCCACACACATACACACCTTTTTTGGGAAAGTGGAGAAGGCGGTGCAGAGTTTAAAAAAAGTCACAATTTTTTTTAGTAGAGTGACTGTTAGCTGGTTCCTGTAGTAACCAGAACAGTAGCGACACTAGCTTGGCTATAATACAGACTGTAACTCAGAATCAGTGGTAGACGAGCAAAGAAATTTTTTTACAAGGGAACTTTTGATATAAATTACATCTTTATGTAAAGTGATATATCAAGGTAAACCTAAACTTTACGAGTTAAAACACAGACCAATGCAAATTTAGTTTTGTTGAGCTGACCTTCTTTAGTCTAAGTATAAATCATCAGTTTATTTTTGTTATTTTTATGCATACATGTACTGTTACAGGCCATACATAGTAAATTGAAAGGATAACATGAAAAAATCGTAACCTGTCTGCTCTCCTTATGCTCGTTTTAGTAAATAATGGCACATCTGATGAAAAAAAAAAATGGAGCATCTTTTCTTATAATTCTGCATTTTGCTGTTTCTCTTTTATCCCTTCTGTAAATGTATGAAGAAATTGTTATCCGGGTGTTGCCATTCGGTTTGTCAGTGGGGTGAATCACTACAAAGTCTGATACTATCCAATCCATGTTGAGTAACTGTATATAGACACTCCCAGTTGGCAGGGGAAATGGTAATGTCAGTTGTAACTTTCACTGAGGAATAATAGAGGAACATCACAATACAAAGTTTTAAGAACAGAAGATTTAGCATTTTTAATTCATTTGGATTAAAAGTATTTGTTAAACCAGAGATCAACATCCTTTAGCACTTCAGCTGTTGCAAAACTACAACACCCAGCCTGCATGCTTACTTATCTGTACTTGGAACTCCTACAGAAGTGAATGAAGCATGCTGGGAATTGTAGTTTCCCAACAGCTGGAGTGTTGAATTTTTAGGCCTGATGTCTGACTGTGCCAATTATAAAATTTGCACAATAAAAAAAATATATATATTTTGCCAATTCTGGTTGCATTAATAAGAATAGGCCACTTCTTAGCAAATAGCACAAGTGTTTCATGATAGAAAATTAGTTACAGGGATATATTTAATTGCACAGAGAGAAACTATTTTTCATATTTATAGGTGAAACACAAAGAGCATTCATTCGTGTAAAGCAGTGAAGCAGGAATAAGGGTTGCTGTCAGATTTAGGTGGGTGGCACCAAGGTATAGCATTAGGGCCCAGGAGATAGTGAACTCTGACTTGCACAGGTTTACTGCTAAAGCTCAGTTTACACATCACTGTTTTTTACTGAAGAACTGCATGCAGTTTTTAATTGCAGTAAAGAGCTATCATATAGCTATATGCAAGGACCATTAAATTGTAAACCTTCCTCTTTACTGGCATAGAAGACACTTGCTACTCATATCTACAATTAACCCTTTCAGGACATCTGCCGTAATAGAACGGCGGATGTTGGGTGCTTATACTCTATGTAGCCTGCAATAGAAGTGCCGGTTTTTTGCAATGCGTTCCCTAGAACACATATAAAAGTAGTTAAATACTGTGAAACACTTACACATTTGGTTTCCCTGTGTCTGAAAATGCCTGGTCTACAAATCTATAAAAATATTTTTCCCATACGGTAAACACCGTAGCGGGTGGAAAAAAAAACTCAGAAGTGCCAAACCGCCGTTTTTTCACTGTTTTGCCTCTGATAAAAAGTTGAATAAAAAGTGATCAAAGCAATAGTATTTCCCCAAAATGGTATAACTAAAAAGTACACCTGGTCCCGCAAAAAAAAGACACCCCATGCATCCCCGTACATGGAAGTATAAAAAAGTTACGAGTGTCAGAATATGGCGACTTTTAAAAAAAAAAAATGTATTTCTGCACAGTTTTGGATTTTTTTAAAGAGGTTAAAATGAAAATAAAACCATATAAATTTGGTATCCCCGGAATCGTACCAAAACATAGGATACAGATGACATGTCATTTTGGCTGTAGAGCGAATGCGGTAAAAACGAAGCCCGTAAGAAAGTCGCACAAATGCACTTTTTCTTCAAATCCACCCCATTCTGAATTTTTTTCCAGCTTCCCAGTACATTGTACAGAATAACTAATGGTAGCATGATGATGGAAAAAAAATTTGTCCCGCAAACATTAAGACCTCATATCGCTCTGAGAACGCAAAAATAAAAAAGTTATTGGGTTTAGAGGGGGGGGGGGGAGAATCAAAAACGAAAATCGAAAAATGTCATCTGCGGGAAGGGGTTAAAGGCTGCATGTAGGTCTTAAGAAAAACGAATTGGGGCAGATAAACTAATAAATATGCATCAGAATTCTGTCATAATTTGCGCTGAAATATTGGTATATGTGCTTTACACCTAATTTTCTATGTGCTTTAGATACTTTCTAACAGTATATGAGCGGGGATTGTTGAAAAGGGGGTGTGGCCTAATATGCTAAACTGTGAGGCAGTTTACTCCACGAGGAGTAAACTGTGGCGGAAGCACCGCAGAAAAAAATGCAGCGTTTTACAGTCCCTACAATGTGGATGGGATTCTAGTGGAAAAATACGCGCAGCGGGCATGCTGCGATTTCCAAAACCATTGCAGCATGTCAATTATACCTACAGAAATGCCGGCAGTTTCCCTACAGGTATAATTGAAGCAGAGAACAGTAAGAAGCGATGCGTTGCCGCCGTGGTTTTTCCCGCAGAGCTTTTTCGCTGCGGCCCGCTACGTGAGGCCTTAGCCCAATGATGGCGAACCTTTTAGAGACCGAGTGCCCAAACTGCAACCCAAAACCCACTAAATTATTGCAAAGTGCCAACACGGCAATTTAACCTTAAATTAACCAGGATCTGTTTTATAATGACCATGCAATGTTATTACAGCCTGTAATAATATCACGTCTGCTATAAAACAGATACTGTGTTATATAAATAGTGAAGGGCCCCAGACAGTACAATGCTCTCTGAAGTGGCCTTCAGACAATATTATATGCTCCAGAATGGCCCCCACACAGTATTATATGCTCCAGAGTGGCCCCCACTCAGTATTATATGCTCCACAGAGGCCCCCGCACAGTATTATATGCTCCACAGAGGCCCCCGCACACTATTATATGATCCACAGAGGCCCCCGCACACTAATATATGCTACACTTCGGGCCCCCACCCACATTATATGTTTCACAATAAGCCCCCCCCCACACAGTATTATATGCTCCAGAAGTGGCCCCCACTCAGAATTATATGCTCCACAGAGGTCCCCGCACAGTATTATATGCTCCACTTTGGGCCCCCGCACAATATTATATGCTCCACTTTGGGCCCCTACCCACATTATATGCTTCACAATAAGCCCCCCCACACAGTTGTATATGCTTCACAGTGGGGCCCCACACAGTAGTTTATGCTTCACCGTGTCCCCCATACAGTAGTAGATGCTTCAGTGTCCCCCATACAGTATTAGATGCTTCAGTGTCCCCCATACAGTAGTATATGCACCACAGAAGGCCCCCACACAGTAGTTTGTTACTTACCTTGTCCCACGAAGAGCTGCAGTCCCACGGAGCGCGTCGTCCTTCTTCTTCTGATCGCAGGCTCTGATGATTTACGTCATCGCGCCTGCGTCGGGGCAGAGGTCACACTCAGCAGTCAGTGTAAGCCGCGGACCGCGGCCTACACTGACAACTTTCAGCTGTATGTGCATTTGCACATACAGCTGAAAGAAGCGCTCGCTCACCAACGGGGAATCCAGTACCGGATTCCCCGTTAGTGAGTGATCATGGCGACGGCACACGTGCCAACTGAGAGGGCTCTGCGTGCCCTCTCTGGCACACGTGCCATAGGTTCGCCATCACGGCCTTAGCCTAAAGCGATTTTCCTGTACTTCAATTGAATGTGCACTATTAAAGGGAACAGACTCATACTTTTTGTATGGAAGACATTAAATTGTTTTTATGAATACAGGTTTAACAAAAAAAAATTCATAGGATAGCAAATTTATTGATAAAATTTAGTATTTGGAAATGAGTGACTTTTTTTTTTATGTTTAAGGCCTTTTAGCTTTGGCCAAAATATGATGTTTTGTTTAATATGTAACCCTATTCTATCATGTTCTGCTGTTTGATTATACGGAGTAATCTAGGTTGTGATTACACAGGATTGAAATAATTGTGGTTTTGATCAAGGCTAGGATAACACATGGTGCTTTTTCCAGCTTTCCCTGGTGCAGCCAAATGCTGCTACATGTACAACATTGGAGGATTACTAATTTCAGTCACAAAGTTCAGTAGTGCATTAGACTATGCATTTCTCATACTCTAAGGCACTGGTCCCCCATGGAAGCTCTTACTTATGGCGATATGCACTGGTTACAGTGTGACAGAAATACTCACAATATTGAATATGGGTCTGAACCTCTTACTCTAGGTTCACACTACCGTTTGGATGTCCGTCATTTGGGTCCACATGGGACCCGAAAGATGGAGACCTGTCCGCTTAAAAAGCAGTTACTTGCGCACCCCAATGACTATAATGGGGTCCGCCTGGTTTCCGCTGATTTTATACTGAAACCGATTTTAAGCAGAGGAGTCTCCTCCGAAGACTCCAACGCAGATGTGAATGTGCCAATTTAGATAAAATAGAGTACCACTAGTATAATTACAGTAAATATCTGCAAATGTACTTTTTTTTTATCAACTGAATGTGGCTCTCCACTACCAGAGTTGAATGTAGCTCACAGTGAACAAAAGATTGGGAACCTATGCCCTGAGGGTATGTCCACACTGCAGAAATGGAAGAGGTATTTGTTGCAGACATCCGCCTTAAATTCCTCTTGCATTTCTGCGCCTACAGCATCCCATGGCGGAAAGCTGAAGCAGAGGCTTCAGACCTACAATAAAAATGGTATATGAAGATCTATTGATATGTCATAATCCAGTGTGAACCCAGCCTAGAAGGTTTTTACACATTTGTACTGCCATTCATCCTATGGAATTTTTTAAGTTTTTCCTATTGAGCAGGTAGTTGTACTTGATATATTTAAATACTGGATACTCTGCTTTTTCTCTTTCTTGTCATCTATCTTGGATTCATGGAGTCTTCCTGCAGGTATAGATCTTTGTATGTAAGTATAGCTCATGCATGCAAAAGGTCTATATGGTCAATTTAGTCATCAAGTCTGGCACAATATTAAATACATTGCAATCTCAATATTTTAATAATGATGTTTCATAAGACATATGCAATGTCCTCCTCATATTAATATATTACTTTGCCAGTAACATATCGTATTTTTAACATTTTCCTTATTTTGTGTATTACATTTAACTGATATTTGTTCATCTTTGTTTATACAGGTGATGAAACTTACCAAGATATATTCAGAGATTTCTCCCATATGGCATCCAACAATCCTGAAAAACTGAATCGTTTTCAGCAGACAGAGTCACGGAAGTCATGAATTTTGTACAGTTTGAGTTTTACTTCACCTTTCAAATGAGTATTTAATCACAATGGCAGAACTATTTATTAGCATGGTCTTTAAATGTGCATACCAATGCTTAGCTGCTCTTGGTGGCAAGGTTTAGCATTCCATGTGTCCGTCAGAAAAGGGATTAATGCTCCGAGTAAACCACTATTCTACTTCTTGAATGGGACACCATTAAGCAGAATGGTGGTTGACAGCTGCCTCCTCAGAAATGCTGTGGGTGTTCTTTGTGTTGAGTATATGAACAAATATACATTCAGCTTGCTTTATAGATACTACTATATAGGATCCATGTAAGGCTGTGCTGCCCTGCCAAGTTTTCTAGTTTTTACATGAAGAGGACCAATAGACTTAGCTGCTTTATTAGTTATACCCCTTGTTAAAGTTCTAAAGTATTCTGCACCTTCTTAGACAGCATTGCACTAATTTATTACAACTATCAGACATGGATGAAGGTATCTACATGTAACAATACATGTGAAGTGTGAAAACATACAAAAGAAAAAAATCAACTGCTCACCAAATTGATGCTGCTGTTTCTCTACTTAACGCCAATTCCTGATGGTGAATACTCATGTTTTATCATGGGTGGTTTAAAACGTATGACTGACACTACAAGTTGTTACTTGATCACCTTCATTTTCCAACAGCTACAATTCTTCTAGTGTTGAATGGCAAAACTAAAGCCATATAACGTATACCAAAATATTCTTTATCAGTATATTACTGATTTTATTAAATTAAAACTTTGACTTTTGTGTTTGCTATTTGTTCAGTGATGTCCTTGTTATAAAATCTGTCATCAAATGAAATTCATCTATATTGGTTTACTAATGTTGAGATATATGCACACAATGATCATGATGCAGTATGCATTGATGTAGCCTCCGGCCTTTATTCTCAGAACTGTTCACTTCTATCATTTGTGGACATTACATTGTCCTGTCTATAATACTGTAATTGCAAAGTTGCCTCCATTTCTGTATTTACTACCTGGAGATGCTGAAAAATTGTGATCCACTTCTCTAGAATTATTTTCCAATTACTGAACTTGAATGAGCCATGCATTCTTACATTTCTGTATCTAATCTAAACAGGGCCGAGTATATTTGAAAACTTTCTAATCTGTGATAAAGCCATACTGTATATCATATTTTATATAGATATTTTAGATTGTTAGAGAGTTGTACATAGAAAGAATGTAGTTATTTTTTATTAAATGTATTTTAGTTGTATTCAAGAATAGTTAACACATGGTTAAAGAGGACCTATCAGTTCTGAGTAAAACACAAAAAGTGACATTCGGTGAAATTATCATTCTTTGCTTCTCATTAGAATTAGATTTATTTCCCTTAGTAGTTTTGTTCACAGCATTGTTTTTCAGGTCCATGTGCAGTCCTAGTTAAGACAGGACTAAGCTCGGACAACAAACGCATTGCTAGTTAAAGGGGCTATGCACACTTGTTCCATATGAAAGAAAAATCACAGCATGTCCATTTCTGGCCTATACTTGCAGACTAGATTAGCTCACGTCAGTGTGTAGTCTGAAATTTGTCAGTAGTTTGAGAAGGCAGCACAACGACAACAACAAAACAATTGCTGTGTATTTAAGCAGAGTGACCTATAAACCTGATGAGACTTTCTTCTCTATTCTGGGCGGTACCAACTTTGGGTGTGTGTGACTCTGTACAACATCTTAATGACAGAGTGAAGGCTTTTGCTTAGATTTAGCCAGGGTTTAGGTTTAGCAAGTCTGTCCACCTGTTTTGACATTTTGTTTTGTCATTGGTCAATAGAATACATTAGGTGAAATTTATTTACCTATATTTCTCACAAATTCACCAAAAGGAAATCATCTTATTACGTATTTCAAGTAATTCACCAATGCAGCCCAATGGGCAGAGCAATCCAAGAGAGGCACATTTTCCTCAGCTCCCATGAGGAGCCTGAACATTATGCAGACAAATGTTATTTATCGTCTTTGTAATAAGGTTTCCCTGTGTATTATGCAGCCCAGCTAAAGGGGGAAGTTAAACCTGCTAGAGGAGCACACAGCGGCCTAGAAAGGGTTAATCTGCTGGAGAAGGACATAACTGCTTGTAAAGGGTTGGTGTTTTTACTACATATAGGCCACACTGAGGAGTAAGATGTGACGGTTTATCTCTGTTCCTGCTTCTTTGTAGCCTCCTTTTGCCCCTTCATGATACACAGGAATCCATCATATATTGCTGCACATCTCCTCTGTATGTA
The DNA here is from genome assembly GCA_947044405.1 of Leptodactylus fallax. Lineage (NCBI taxonomy): Eukaryota > Metazoa > Chordata > Amphibia > Anura > Leptodactylidae > Leptodactylus > Leptodactylus fallax. The sequence continues at coordinate 2,554,127 of CAMRHE010000167.1, forward strand.
CATGCAGCACGCTTAGTCTCCCCTTCACAGAGTTATCTTCCCAGTCAAAAGCTTTAAAATACAGTGAGACTTCAGCTGGAATTTTCTTCCCTTAAAGGGACAGGGCTTTTATTATCAAATTAGGAAATGTTTTAATTTAGGTAATTATATATGCTGAATGGCCATTTATTGGAGAGACTCATCATGTAGTACATTGGATCTCCTTTGGCCTTCAGATCTATAGAAATTCTTTGTGGCAGAGATTCTACTAAGTGTTGAAATCATTCTGTAGGAATAGTGACTCTCGAGGACTAGATAGCTTCCCATAGTTGCCATAAATTAAATGGAGGTACTGACAGGCTCTGAACCACCCGTCCCAGAGATGCTTAATAGGACTGTGAAGGCCAGGGAAGGAAGGAAACCTTGCTATCATGTTCCTGGAACCAGTCCATGACTATACGACTTTTGTGGCATAGGGCATTGTGCTGCTGAAAATGTTCTGGCATAGGGTAACTAACTACCTTGAAAAGATAACTTATGAACTCAGGGCATGCCAAGAAAACATTTGTTTACATCCACCGGATCCCCATTCGCTGAAGATTTTTCCTTGATTACACCATTCTTAGTATACCCATGGCACCAAAGCACAGAGAATCCCACAAAGTTGATAGTTTTTGAAATACTAGTCTAACACCAATGACCAGACATTGTTCAAAGTCTCTCAAATTGCTGGATTTTCCCGTTTTAATGTGGATTCACACTGAAGTTCATCCAGAGTAAACTCGCTCTTCTTATTTTATTTGGGGGTCCCTACAGGAAAGCCCCAGTCATGAAAGGGAAAGCATATGTAAAGGTTAGCGTTCCTTAGGAGCGCTCCTCAGTAGCATTCCTAGGAGCGCTCCTTGCCGATAATAACCTGAATATCGGTCTGTCTAATAGGGCCTTTATAAAGTGGCTTTTCAAAGTATATTTAATGGATTTGATATCTTTATAACTTTATGATGTGTTCCCAAGTAGAGATAGGTCCAAAGTATTCCAGTGTAGCAGGGAACAAGACTTTGAAGTCTTACTTTTTAAGCACAAGTAAGAAAGCTGTAGCAGCCAGTTTACAAAGCTTATCTCACCAAATACAGTTTTTGGGCCCATCATTTTAGATTAATGTAATGAAAAAGTTCTGCATTATATGGGAGTTATTTTTCCCTTTATTTCATCTTTGGCTTTTTATCTAATCATTCATTAGAGATACTGTCCAATCACGTGACTTCACATACACTCCTGATCAACAGTAAACTGGGCTTGTCAAAGCAACTTAAAGGAGCACTCCAGGTAAAGCTGATACACTATGTAATACCTAGCGTGGAGAGTTCCTTTAAGCTGAAACATTAAAGGATTATTACATTATATATAGAGGTTAACAATGCTGAAAACGGCAAAGTAGGCAATTTTGCAGTTAACACTTGGCACTCCTTGGCATTACTAGTGCTGCCCAATGCCTTGTTACAAAGATATAATCCTATGAATTATGGTATACACTCCCTGTATTAATAGTGATATCTACTTTGAGAGAGCTGTACAGATGGATGGACAAATAGCTGAGCATGCAAGGTGAACCCTGTACAATGTTCTTTATCAGTCCAACAGTGCTCACCCCATACATGAGCAAAGGTCAAATTAGAACCCTCTACCACGGCTGTCCTTATTTAAGTGCTGTGACAGCCGTGATGCCCAGGAAACATGTGAAGTCACATAAACGCACGGTCAAAACCAGCACCAAAAGTAAAGCCAAGGAATGATATCCTTCACGTTCGTAAGTAAATATCTTTGTACTGAGACATCACTTTTAAAGGTGTTCATAGCAAAACTCCTTATTTAACAGTTTTCAGCATATTAAATGCAGCGGTGGCACAATCCATTTAGTAGTTGGACAAACCTTATACTATGTGAAATGTCTTGAAAAATTAATGAAATGGATAATAAAAGTTAAGGATTTCATTTGAGGGAATCTTTCAGAATACATTAAGATACTAATGTTGATTGTAATAAAAAAAAAATGTGACCTGCTTTTAAAGAACAAATCATATGGGACCACAGTGCTATAAATATTTATATGTAGCACTAAATATACCATTATGTAGATTTTATTTCATGTTCGATGAATAATTGTCTATGATAGACCCGAGAAGCACAACTGTTAATTTCAGTTTGTCTGAATTATCTAATGAAAATCTTTTGCTAGTTTCTATGACCTTTTTACTTTGACTTATGAATAAGCTGTTGCTGATAGTAGTTGTTGCCTGGGAAAGGCTTTATGAGGTAAAAGTTAGTACAGTCATTTTTTTTTTTTTTTTTATCCTTCCCTAAGAACAGTATTACTAACTTAGAATTAAAACCAGTTATACTGTATCTGCCATTCATCCCCATAATAAAATGTGAAGCTGGCCACTTATTAGAGTTCTGATGGCTGGAGAAGCCACACCGACCTTTTTCTGCTGACTTCTGTGGATATGTATGTCCACTGTGCTGGATTTCTCTGGTTGTTGCCAATACTTGGAAAGTTGGTGAGAATGACAACCTTTACAATACATACATACATAAGTGGCGTGTTACTCAGAAATCAGCCATCTACAATGGTTAGTGTATGGCTAGCTTAAATAGGACCTCTCTGCTGTCCTGAATTTTTAGTAAATTCTCTATAATAACATTTTTAAAGCATATTTTCTTAGGGTTCTTTCTTGTGCCATTCCTCTGTTAATATTTCACAAAATGTATGAATAAATTGACAACTGAGTGTTACCAGTTGCATATCTGTCCCATCTGACACTGGATATTTGGTGCTGTGTGCATAAAGACTCTCCGTCCTTTTAACAAGACGACACCCAGTTGTCAATTTATTCATACTTTTTTTGTTTTTTTTACATGAGGAATGACAAAAATTAACAATGGAGTTCTAAGAAATGAATCATCACTGTTAATTCTTAGGGAATATAAAGATTTACTAAATAATACACATCTGGGTGGTGACAGGTCCTGTTAGGTTAGTTACACTGTAACAACTCGTTTATTGAATATAACCTAGGGCATTTATTTTCCTTAGGCAAGTCCTTATGTCAGTCTGTCATGTTAATCCTGTATGTCATGTGTCACTACATAAAGCACTGCCAGATCCTTAATCAATAACTGTTGGTGAGACATCTTTTTCACCTAAACCCCCTCCTCCCCATTTCTATAAGAAAGTCTCTCTTCTGATTAACCTCTTGTGATTTATATTGAAGACTTCTTACTATGAGTAGTACTAAATATGCCCCTATTCATGGCTCAGTTGTTCGAACAGGTTGAAAAATGAGGCTTTCTGTGACCTCCAAGGGACCTGAGAAGGCTAACAGCAGCCTTGGGAAAATGGCCCCTTTTTGTTTAGGTGAATCATATGTCGATTCTCACTTTTCACCTCCCGTGTCATTCCTATCTGTACTCTGTTCTAAGTGCAATATTTTTCACAAGGATACATCATGAGATTGGAAACACCATTTTTGCATTGCAATATTTCTTCCAGATAATGTGCTTTAATGAATGTCAAAACATATCTAGTTTTATTGTAATCATTTTTGTAAGTTAAACTTGAATGTAGCTTTATTTTTGCTCACTCAAAGAATAGAAAACTTGTTAGTGTAAATGTACATTATGTAACAATTGTAAATATTTGATTGAATAATTTGTACACTGCATAATCAGAACAATATGCAATTTCAATAAAAGAAAAGGAGGAAAAATCTTTGACTCTAATTTGTAGTTGCTAATTGTTGCATACATTAATACACTGTCCATTTAAAGGGATTTTCCAGGTCATCAATAAAAGGATCCTGGGGGTTAGACACCTGGGGCCACTGACGATCAGCTGTTTGGGTGAGAATTGCAGTCTCTTCACTGAAAGCCATAGATGGTAAAATGGTTGAATGGGTTTTAACTTGAATGAGACTGGTCATGTGGTGAATGAACTTGGAGTGCTGCTGTCACTTCAAACAACTGCTCTGTGGGGGTCCTCCTGCTGTGATTGCACCTCTCTTACCTTAAATCCCCTCTTTTAACCTGCTGAATTATTTGAAAAGTAGCTCTTGACATACAGTGCCTTGCAAAAGTATTCATACCCCTTGAACTTTTTGACATTTTGTCACCTTACAGCCACAAACTTTAAATGTATTTCATTGAAATTTTAAGTGATAGACCAACACAATGGAGCAGATAATTGTGAAGTGGAACGAAAATGATACATGGTTTTCACAATTTTAATCAAATAAAAATCTGAAAAGTGTCATATCAATATTTTGTAGAGCCACCTTTTGCTGCAATTACAGCTGCAAGTCTTTTGAGGTATGTCTCTACCAGCTTTGCACATCTAGAGACTGAATTTTTTGCCCATTCTTTGCAAAATAGCTCAAGCTCAGCCAGATTGGATGGAGAGAGTCTGTGAACAGCAATTGTCATGTCTTGCCACAGATGCTCAATGGGAATTAGGTCTGGACATTGACTGGGCCATTCTAACAGATGAATATTCTTTGATCTAAACCATTCCACTGTAGCTCTGGCTGTATGTTTAGGGTCACTGTCTTGCTGGAAGGTGAATCTCCTTCCCAGTCTCAAGTCTTTTGCAGCCTCCAACAGGTTTTCTTCCAGGATTGCCCTGTATTTAGCTCCATCCATCTTCCCATCAACTCTGACCAGCTTCCCTGTCCCTGCTGAAGAAAAGCCTCCCCACAGCATGATGCTGCCACCACCATGTTTCACAGTGGGGATGGTGTGTTCAGGGTGATGAGCAGTGTTACTTTTCCACCACACATAGCGCTTTGCGTTTAGGCCAAAGAGTCCAACTTTGGTCTCATCTGACCAGAGCACCTTCTTCCACACGTTTGTCCCCTATATGGCTTGAGGCAAACTGCAAACGGCACTTCTTATGTCTTTCTTTCAACAATGGTTTTCTCCTTGTCACTCTTCCATAAAGGCCAGATTTTTGGAGTGCATGACTTCTAGATGTCCTGTGGATTTCTGCAGCTCCTGCAGCGTGACCATGGGCCTCTTGGCTGCTTCTCTGACCAGTGCTCTCCTTTCTCAGTTTAGGTGGATGGCCATGTCTTGGTAGGTTTGCAGTTTGCATACTTTTTCCATTTTTGGATGATGGATGAACAGTGCTCCTTGGGATGCTAAAAGCTTGGGATATGTTTTTATAACCTAACCCTGCTTTAGGCTGAGGCCCCACGTTGCAGAAATGCAGCTTTTTTTGTTGCAGATTTTGCTGAGGTTTTTTGAGCCAAAGCCATGAGTGGATTGAGCAGAAGGTAGAAGTATAAGAAGCTTTCTATATATTTCCCATTACTTTTGTAGTCATTCTTGGCTTTGGCTCAAAAAACTGTAGCAAAATCTGCAACAAAAAAAGCTGTGTTTCCACAACGTGGGACCTCAGCCTTAAACTTCTCCACAACTTTTTATCTCTGACCTGTATGGTGAGTTCTGTGGTGTTCATGATGCTGTTTGTTCACTAGCATTCTCTAACAAACCACTGAGGCCTTCACAGAGCAGGTGTATTTATCCTGAGTACAGGGGGTTGAATACTTTTGCACATCACACGTTTCAGATTTTTATTTGATTGAAATTTTGAAAACCATGTATCATTTTCGTTCCACTTCACAATTATGTGCCACTTTGTGTTGATCTATCATTAAAATCTCAATAAAATACATTCAAGCTTGTGGTTGCAAGGCAACAAAATATGAAAAAGTTCGAGGGGTATGAATACTTTTACAAGCCACTGTATAATAACATGCAATGTCAATAACTCGCTTCTATGGCCAGTAGGATATCATCATGTATTAAAAAATGTATGGAGTCTTAGGACAGGGATGAAATATTACCACTTCACAAAACATTAGTACGGCCTCATCCTGAATACTGGTTCTGGTCTCCTGATGTTAGAGAGGATCCTCTGGAGTTAGAAAAGGTACACAGGAAAGCCACAAAAATGGGGGCAAAATCTCAGTTATGAGAAAAGAGTAAAAGAAGACAAGTCTAATGGGGGAACGTGATAAAATTGTAGAAACATAAATGGTCTATACAAAAAAAAAAAAAAAAAAGTAAATCTGTGCCATGTAAACTCTCCTCAAAAGACAAAGGGGCATTGCTCTCATTTGAAGAAAAAAAAGTTCAATCGTTCAGTTGTGTCTAGGTTTCTTTATTATACAGGTTGTGAATATGTCGAATAGCCTACTCTATAGCTGGTTACAACAGTTACTGCTGACAACTTTAAGGCTAAGGCCCCATGGAGCGAGATGCAGACCAAAAATACTGAGGAAAAGACTGCAGCAGAAACACATCACTTTTTTTTCCCACGGCTATTTTCACAAAAAGACTTTCTGCCTCTATTATACCTATACACAAAATGCTAGTGTTTCCGTAGATATAATTGACATGTTGCAATTTACAAAAACGCTTGAGTTTTTGAAATGGCAGGATTTGTGCTGCAGTTTTTTTTTTCTGCAGTGTGTGGATGTGATTGCCCAGAATGCAAGTAATGTAAAATGCAGCTTTTTTAAACCGAATTCCAACAAATGTGTATATATATGCATCCAACAATGCATCTAATGAATCCTTTAATACCAGTAATTGTATAATGCAATTAAAAATAAACATTTTATTTTGAAGTCAGTAACTTTTTTTTCCAGCTCCACCCAAAACTGGTCCCGACTTCAACTCCACAACCCTGCACAAAAACTGCCCAAAATCAATGTGTTGCATTGCAGGGCTCAGGCCCCACACAGCTAAAACACAATGGGGCACATTTATCAATACTGTCTATCTTTGCACTGTCTTAAACGACAAATTCCATTCGTAGTTTTAGACATAGTTATGAGTTTGTCATACAGACCTTTATAAATATGGAGTGCTTCTAGAACAGGGGTCGGCAACCCCTGGCACGCGTGCCAACTTTGGCACGCGGGAGACATCGGGATGGCACGCAAATAGCATCCGCTATCCCCCCTCGTCAAGAACCACTCATTCCCCCTGGTAAATCCTGCCCTGTCAAGACCCACTCATTCCCCCAGCCACCAGCCCTCCAGACGCTACCACCTGTACCACCGCCGCCCAAATCGCACCCGCTCCCATAGAGTGTAACGCTACTTGCAGCGATCTTCTTGTGTAGGACCTGGCAGCCGCGCAAAGCCTTGTCCAAAGAGGATCGCGCGGCTGCTAACTAATGACGTCACCTCCATAGCCGGCCAGCCACAATCCACAGACGCTGAGTGGATTCCTCACAGGCTGAACAGCTGAGTTTTCCTCCAGAAAAACTACTCCAGCTTCAGTGTCCATTAGAAATACATCACAGTGAGTTTTAGAACCCATAATAAAATATATTTCAGTGTACATATGAATTTTATATTGTAATATTAACCTTTTCTGTACTGCTATTAATACGTTGATGGGGTCTTCTTTAATATGTATATTCAATACATATTAAAGAGGACCTTACAAGTCCTCATGTATATGCTGTTTTACATACCACTAGAAAGCCGACAGTGCGCTGAATTCAGCGCACTGCCGGCTTTCCCGTTATGTGCCCCGGGGCTGGAGATATCGGCGGTCTTAGTTTCACGGTTCACCGTCAGAAGGGCGTTCCTGACAGTCTAGCTGCGCTACAGCTTAGCGTCATCGCCGGGCGGTAAGGAACGTCCCCTCTGACAGTACAGCCAGGGGTCGGCAACCTATGGCTTATTTCCCTGGCACGGCAGCGGACTCCTCACCCAGTAGTTTCAATCGGACCAAACACGGCCGAAAGGAAACTGCTATTATTATACTGTGGGGTCTCTTCAGACCCCCCGAGTATAATAAGCGGAGCCCCCGGGGAGATGATCAAACATAAAAATTGTTACTCACTATTCCATGCTCCGCAGCCGCTCTGTACTCTTCAGGCGCTTCTGCCTGAAGTCAGCTGACAGGGCCTCGGGTTGCGTCTGACGTCATTACGCATAATGACGCGACGTGACCCCTGAGACTCAATGAGCGGACGCTGACTACAGGCAGAAGCGCCCGAAGATACAGAGCGGCTGCGGAGCGTGGAATGGTGAGTAACATTGTTTTTTATGTTTCATCACCTCTCTTTGCCCTCCACTTATTATACTCTGTGGTCTGAAGAGACCCCACAGTATAATAATGGCTAGTGAGTGTGCAGGGGCCACTATAGAGCATAATACCGTGTGCAGGGGCCACTATGGAGCATAATACCATGTGCAGGGGCCGCTATGGGACATATACCGTGTGCAGGGGCTGCTATGGGACATATACCGGGTGTAGGGGCCGTTATGGGACATATTGCTGTGTGCAGGGGCTGCTATGGGACAAATACTGTGTACAGAGGCCGCTATGGGACAAATACTGTGTGCAGGGACTGCTATGGGACAAATACCGTGTGCAGAGGCCGCTATGGGACAAATACTTTGTGCAGGGACTGCTATGGGACAAATACCGTGTGCAGAGGCCGCTATGGGACATAATACTGTGTGCAGGGGCCGTAATAGGACATAATACCATGTTCAGGGACCGCTATGGGACATAATACCGTGTGCAGGAACCGGTATGGGACAAATACTGTGTGCAGAGGCAGATATGGGACAAATACTTTGTGCAGAGGCCGCTATGGGACAAATACTGTGTGCAGAGGCCGCTATGGGACATAATACCGTGTGCAGAGACCGCTATGGGACATAATACCGTGTGCAGGGACCACTATGGGACATTATTCTGTATAACGGTGTGTTTTCTATATTAAGGATGTGTTTTTGCACAGAAAACTCAGGCTTTTTTTTTTTTTGTGCAAAAATGCACCAGTTTTACATCGAATGAAAAAGTTCCAAATATATCTGCATCCAGATACATAGTGTGTATTCACCATAAGGTGCTGCCATACGGTGCTCCTGGACACATTTACCACTAATTGGGAGCTGCACATGTACTTTCATTGCTTCTAATCGGAAAGTACAGGAGCGTCCCAGGAAATAGCAGTAAGCGCATGTGTCCTAAAGCATCTGGTGGCAGCACTTCTGTGTTATGGTTTGTGGTATATGACTTTAGTTTAGTGGTCGTCAGACTTACAATTATTGACCGGCACTCCGAGTACCTCATCTTTGATTTTTTTATTAAAATCGGCACGCCGAACAAAAAAGGTTGCCTACCCCTGTTCTAGAAGCTACAAAATTCTGGCTCACCATGAGACAAATATTTGGTGCAAAACATGTAGACAAAAATCTTAACTTGCAGGCTGTAAGGAACAAATATTTGTCGCACGCATCAAAAACCCTACAATTCTTGGCATAACATAAGCAGACACACATCATCTCTTGCTTATTGAGACAAATATGTGGTGCATGACAGGAATTTTTGGCACACAGCCCTGGGGTAGTGAAAGGTCCTCTTTAAATCTATTTAAATTCTGCAGCTGAAATTAACATGCCGCCTTTTTGAAAACACAGCTTTTCCGCAGCTCTTTTCTTCTGCATTGTGTGGATGAGATTACCCAGAATTTCATTGACTTTATTGGTCCTGTAAAACGCAGTGTTTCTGCAAAGTGGGGCCTTAGCCAAAAGATTGAATGACGTTAAATTGTGTTTACATCAGTGTTGGAGGCTTTGTTACAGAATCCTTCAAAAATATTTGTTCTTTTCTGGTTCAAATAGCGCAACATGCTGAAAACCCAATGGACCCCTTTATAGTCATTGGCTCTCTTTGAGTGCCATTGGTGTCTGTCATTTTAAGCATTTGGCATATCTGGTATTTTCGTTTCCCTTAGAAAGGAGCAGAACCATGGAAATAGCAGCTCTGATATGAACACAACCTTTATATATAGGATAAAATTAAGGGCAAAAAACATGTTTTGGACCAGTCTATTCAAAATGACCTTTTCACACTCATACATGTAAAACTGTCACATTGGTGAAGTGTGTTCTTATACTGCCACTTATTACACGAACAAAAAGTTCTATAACGCTGAGGCCACACGTTGTGTAAAAGCTGTGTTTTGAGCAAAGGTAACAGTGACTTCAAAAGGAAGGGAAAATATAAAAGAAGCACTTATACTTCTCCCTTCTGCTAAATACACTCCTGGCTATGGCTCAAAAGAAAAATACAGCAAAATCTGTTAAAGCCAAGATGGATATTGAATGGTAATCTAACATACATCGACAGATGGAACTCTGATCGTTATAACTTCGACTGCTGAGATCCCCGTTGATCAGACTCTCCCATATCCCCTGTGAGTTAGAGGTTGTTTCCTGGGCCAAAAACTAATGACCTATCCTAAAGATAGGTCATTAATATGAAATCGGTGAGTGTCCAACACCAGGCAACCCATCGAGCAGCTGTTCTGAGTACCTGATACAGAGAATGGATCAGGAAGCAGACAGCTATTCTCTGTGGCTGAATAGATAGTTATCATTCAAGTGAAGCTGCAATAACCTGCTCTGGCCACTACACAGAGAACAACGCTGTCTGCTTCCTGCTCCATTGCTTGTGTATCAACCCTGAGAACAGCCTCAAACCCCCTACTAATCGGACATTGATGACCTATTGTTAGGACAAGCCATCAATATTTTTAGTTTCAAAGGGATGCAATACAAGGTTTGTTTTGTAAATAAGTATGAGTCAGAACCATGAGGGACTAGCTGGAGTGAGGAACCATTTCCTAAGCAGGCACAGTCTAAGGCAAGTGGCAGGTGCAATCTTTATAACTAGAAGGAATAGATAAGCAGATCCTTAAGTATCTATATCCTTAAGATCAGCTAGTAAGGCTGGCGTGTATAGGAATAGATTTCCACCTGCTCCTCTTTATCTCCCTCATACAGAGCCAGTAGTCCTATGCTGTGTTACCTATATACTCACAGGATGTATCCATTAACTGTAGTTAGGAATCAGTATATAGTTCAGCGTAGTGATAGGTTAGGCTTCCAACGGCTAACTAGATAGTTAGAGGCCCGGTTGCACTGGTATATTAGTTGGCAGGTTAAGGCTACTAACTGTACTTCATGGGTAAGTCCCAGGAAGAGATCCTCCCTGTAATACAGAGGCTCTATACTTGGTGGAGGCACTGATATATTTCATATATGTTCCCACTCTTCCCTTCAGCGAAGGCTTCAGGTCCCATTATACACACAGGTCAGCGCCAGAGTCTGTTGTGGGAGGGATAATACTCATACCCCCCCCAAATAGGGCTACAATAGCAACAAAGGACAAGCATAACAGAATAAACTGTACTGTTATATATAAAACATAGAAAACATAAACTAAAAACAAATGAAACAAAAGCAATAAAAATGTTTGCAATAAACCTATGGGAAAGAGAGCAGCACTGTCTCCTGTGTGATGGTTCTGGAAATCAGGGAGTGTCTCCTTCCTCCCTCCAATTCTACGCTTATGCAAACATCCTTATATGAGGTGTTTTGTCTTCCTAGACTATACACAATTCTTAAAGATCCGCTCCGTGTGACTTCGCACTAGTATGCTCTATAACCGCGGAAGAAGCGCGAAGACAACGTCTCAGCTGGACTAGGTGCTGTCAGCGCCGTCCCTTCATAGAGTAGCCAATCAAATCAGGCGGACACGGCAGGAAAGAGGCGGGCTTATTGCTGATTGGCTGTTCATGTCTTCTATCATGTGATCCTCCAGCACATCCAGCATGGCTTCCCCCTGTTGCTCGGCAATATTTTGGTGAGATGTGTGAAGCTCGGTGTGGCCGGGGATGAGTACCGTGCTGCAGCTGAGCGGCAGGATCGTCACTATGAGGTCCTACCAAGCTGTCCTGCTGCTGCTCGCCGCCCTGGCTGTCTTTGCCTTCTATTACTTGGGCTCTGGGAAGGAGAATTTCTCCAGCACCACTCGGAGGATGAAGGAGAACAGCGCAGTGCACAGTGCAATCCCAGACATGGACCTGCTGCCGGCGTCTTCTGCAGAGCTGAAGCTCAGTGAAGGGAAGAGCAAGAACCTGGAGAGCCGAGGGGTGCAGGACTACCACCTGCTTATGATGTTCACCAAGGTGGACAGGAGTCCTGGCCTCAGGGACAAGTTTCAGGTGGCTCTGCGCTCCCTGGTGAAATATGGCAAGTTCGAGGGTACAGAGGTGCTGAGCCTGCACTTTGTAGCCGACGAGCCGAGCAGAGAGATCGGCAAAACTGTGCTCAGGGACCTGCTGCAGGGGGCCAGCTTCAAGTATAAGGTGGGTGCTCACTGACCTATGAGGGGACTATATATATATAATATTTATGAACTGTAAATGGGTCCTTACCTACCTCTTGCCATTTAGGATAGTGCTTTATTTTATGTGACAGATTGACATTTGGGCCCCCTCTGGGTCCAGGGCCTGGACTGCTACCGCTACACCCTCTATTACTTTGCCCTTGTATATATTTGTGTAAGAACCAATTCTTACTTAGTAAATCACCCACTATTGCCACCCATTACTCCCTGCCAGGCTTTACTTGGCTGAAGTAATGATATGCCGCGTACCCATATGGCCACAGCAGTGTACACAAGGAGACTGATGGCTGTGTGGTCACGTGGGTAGACAGACATGGCATTACTGCATCAGCATCAGGGACCACTGGAGTAGCGGCATGGGCATAGCTACCAGGGTAGCAGACATAACAGCTGTTATAGTGCCCATTTCCACTGTGACCTAGGGTAAAATTAGTGATAACCTATGGATGATGGAAGCAGGGACAACTTTGGCCATAATGTAGCCCAAGAAATTATTTTTTTAAATTCTGCCATTACTTATTGTATTATTCCAACAGATAATGGCCGATACTAACCTATCCCCTCTCCTGTCCAACCCTGCCTCTGCTTCGAATCCAGGGTTCACCACATTTTACATCACATCCTGACCTGCTGTATAGTGCCCACTGGTGGCCAAAGTGGAGGCAGGCCTGGCCAAGTCTGCTCCTGTATGGAAGGAGGGGTGGAAAGCTGAATTTGTCTCCTTAACTGTAATGGATCGGCATAACTGCTGCATGTATCATCATTATAATTACTTTCTTCATATGTTATGACGTCACAGTGTACATAGTGAGCTTTTTGTGTTGTGACATCACTGTGGGCATTATTCCCATACTGTGGCCATTATCCCTGCATTGTGACATTTCTATGTTCGTTATCCTGTGTGTTAAAGGAGTTGTCCCGGATAAAAATCAAAATTAATCCCTAAACTAAACACTGGCCCCCCTCCCCCCCACCGGCCTAACTTCTAATTTACTTCTATTAAAAAATCTATTATTACCCATATCCCTGGGGCGGTCATGTGACCACCCCAGGCACACTTTCTGATAATCTGGTTACGTTCTGTTTCCGAAACGGAATGTCACCATTACTCAACCCCCCCGCCATCCCCATCATACTTACGTTTTTTCCTCTCCGGGAATGGCTCCTCCCCTCTTCCTCTCTGACAGCGCTTGTGCAGTCTGGAGGTGCCTGCGACACATGCGTAGTAGAGATGGCACTCCATCTCTACTGCGCATGCGTCAGATATACTTCCGGTCTGTGTACGCGCTTGCAGAGAGGAAGAGTGGCGTCTCCTGTGCACAGTTAAAAAGAGGAGCCGTCTCCCAGAGAGGAAGATGGGTAAGTATGATGCGGTGGGGGGTATGCTCAGTTAGTTGGGAAGGGCTAACAGTGGGCGGGATAGCTAGGGAGACAGGGAGGGGGTGTAACAGAGTGAGGGGGGGGAGTGAGAAGGAGGTAGTGTGGAAGCCATATCATGTAAACAAATGCAGAAGATGCCAGGAGCTCCCAAAGAAACCCAGAAATCACTCAAACACTGGTAAAGGTATGTGGGTGTACTTATTAACCCATTAATAGCACTAACAGACCTTTAAAAAAAAAAAAAAAATTCCCAGAAAACCCCTTTAAGGAGACCAAAATAATTGTACACTTTTTAGTTTTAAACTTGCAGCTGAAGGTGGTCAAGGTAGAATGGGGTCCCATTACAAGTTTTGCTATGTGGCCTCATGTTATGCCTCTGAGTGGAGGTGCTGAAGCAGTGGGGGATTTACAGGTAAGCACTGGTGGGGTGTAGAGAAAAAAAATTTCAACTGCGCCTGAGGCAGAGAGTGGCACCTATTGAAAAATGCAAAGAGTTATAGTTGGTGGAGGTGGTGAAAGGTCCCTTTTAATGGTGTTGCAGGAAGGTATGAAGTTACCCCCTATAAATAGCATAGAGGATGACTTCATGATCAGTGAGGGTCTGACCACTGGGACCCCCACCGATCCTGAGAACAGTTCTCCAGTTTCTCTGTTCTGAAGTAGCATTGAGCCAAGCATGTGCACTGCTGCTCCATTCATTCTCTATGGGAGTGCTGAAGATAGCCAAGTACTGTACTTGGCTATCTCTGTTGCTCCCATAGAGAATGAATGGAGAGGAAGGGTGCATGTTCAGTCTGCTGTCCATCAGGATTGAAGAACTGGAGCCCAGTTTTGGGATTGGTCAGGTACCAGACGTTAGAACCTCTCCAAACATGAAGTTATCCCATGTGCTATTGATCGTGGACAACTTCATAATTTAGTAGACCCCCTATATACCTTGTCCTTGTCTTGATTTCCAGAATAAAGTATGCGGATGACAATAAGGCATAGGTCCCCAGGCTTTTGTTCACTGTGAGCTACATTCAGCTTGTACTGGTGATTGAGAGACTCTTTCAATTAAAAAAAGTAAATCTGGAGAAATAAATAGTGAAATTGCAAATATTTGAAGATTATTTTACTGCAATTATACTAGTGGTATTATATTATGTCATCTAAATTGGCAATGGTAAGAGTTTTGGATACAATTTTAGTATTTCCAGTATTTGTCATATTGTGACCAGTGCTTATGGCCGTAACTGAGGGCTTCCATGGTGAGCCGCATAGAGGGGGTTGTGAGCTGCAAGAGGACCACTGCAATAACGTATGGTTATCAAAAACAAAAATTGGCTGCATACGTGTGTGTGTCTATAAGAAGTTCTTCTTTATTAGGTCCAACAAGTGGACCTAACAAAGAAGATTTTACACAAACCAGTAGGATGCGCCCAACTCTTTTGGTGACCATAATGTCATTGGGACCTCTGAGGTATTGGTGGTTTGCACAAACAATGATGGTAATAGTAATTTCCTTTCTTCTACTTATTTTATGGTGTGGGTAGGAGGAGAGACAAGGCATGGTTATGTGACAGTATTTTCTGAAGAACCCCAATATTGTGTTCTTTGTGGTGTAAAGTGGTTGTTTTATGCTTAAAATGACCCTAGAGTGTTGGGCAAACGAGTCCTGATCACATACTATGATGTAGGCTTGGTCTTACACTTATTAAGGGTATTAAAATGAGTGCTTCATTTTGAGCCATGATTTGTCTGTTTTACTTGTTTTCATTAAATAATTTTGGGGCATCTTTCCTCAATACTCCATGTGTTATTCCTCCTGACCATACACTAAGGCCTGTTGCAGATGACCGTGTTGTGGGTCAGTGTATTTCACGGAGAGCATACTGACCCATTCTTTTCTATGGGCCTGTACACACAACCATGACGTTCACGGTCCCGTGTGTGGGCCGCATCAGATAGGACATGTCCTGTTTTGCGGCCCATGCTTCCGCGGCTCCGATTCATTTAATGAAAGGAGCTGCGGAAGCACGGCCCGTGCACGGGCGGCACATGGAGACTTCCCCGTGTTTTTAAATCACGTCAAACCGGTTGCAGTACAGTCGTCTGCAACCGGCCTTAGGGCAAAATGGGGAGTTCCATACCCATTGTTGAAGGGGTGTGTCTCTACAAAGTCTGGTACTGACAACACTGATTGGGGACACGTGTTTGACAAGAGGAATGGTAATGCCTTTTTGTCAATTTATTCGTAAACGTTCAGGAGGAGTAACAGAGGAATGGTTCAGCAAAGGTTTAGGAAATGCATTTGAATTTTTGGTTCATGGTGATTCCAAGTATTTACTAAAACTGGAATGTCTGGAGCGGAAACTACAGTACTGCATGTGATACTGTTTGCACTTCAGCCAGTCTGTGGTGGATTAGAGAACAGATGAATGCCTGAAGCTTGGCCTATTCTACCTGATGGTCTCCCGCAGTGATAAGTACAGACTGTATTGGAAGCCTTCTTCAGAACATCAGCACGTTGGCAAGGTCAGCAGGATGTATAGAGAAAAATGACATGGACTATTTTCTGTGTGTTTTCTCCACTTGACCTGAAAATCTTCTCTGATCTGGAGGCCAGGCAAAAATACTGTAACTTGTGATGTTCCTATATTGTACCATTTCAGTATAAAACTAATATGAACATACTGGAATACCCCCTAATTCAGAGTAGGGCTTTTGAGTTGGGGAAAAAAAGTTACCTACTCAAACTCTGGCTTCAATATAAAAAGTAGTTCATTTTAATTATTTCATAAATTTTTAATATTGTATAATTAAAGGGGTATTCCCATGAACATAATCATATCTATATTTGTAGATAATTAAAAGTTAAACATTTTTGCAAATATAAGTAGTTAAAAATTCTTCAGAGGGTTAAAGATTTTCTCTAACCATCTTAGTGGTGACAGTCTGTTGTCTTGATCGGTTGCCAATAGATACGACCACGAATACAGAAACTTTCTATGGTCTTGGACTTGACAGGAATCCAGCTATGATTTTATTTTTGTAGCTGGTTTATCAGACAGGGAAATTACATGTATCAGAAGATATCCCAGCCACAATAAGGAAATCATAGCTGATTTTCTGACCTTAGAAAGGTCCTGCATTGATGGTCATATCCACTGGCAACCGATCAAGACAACTTGTCACCACAAGATATTTAGAGAAAATCTATAAAACTCAGCAAAATGTTAAATTACTTATATTTGCAAAAATGTTTAACTTTTTAATTATCTACAAATTTAAAAATGGTTATGATCATGGGAATACCCCTTTAAGTATTTACTTTCCTAGGAATTCAGTCACTGGGTTTTTAATGAATAGGAGTATCCTTTACTCCTTCTGACAGACCATGGCTGTCATCCATTTAAAGGGGTTGTCCACAATATTTTAATATTGTGCCAGGAGGCAGGGGAAGGTGAGAAAAAAAAAAAAGCATACTCTCCTGTCCCCAGTGATCCGGTGCTGCAATCCGGTCTCTCTGGGGCTCCAGGGCTTTTTCGGCATAAGTCCCTGCCGCATGTGACCACTGAGGACAATCGGCAGCTTAAGTAAAAGAACTGAAATGTTGTCTGTGACGTCCCGTGTCTTCTCCCTAGGCTGTTGATTTGGGCTCAGGGTACTTTCACCCTAGCAACCCTACACAACTGCTAACTTGTTTTTATTTTGTAAAAATATAGGTCCCTATTTGTATCAGAGCCTTGGTCGCAATGTTTGCCTGAAATCAGCAGACTAAAAAGACCTACATACAAGGCTTTTCCGTCTGCTGCTGTCAGTTTAAAACCAGTGGACACCTGACAGACCCCGTTATAGTTAATGTATGTAACCGCTATTTTTGCGGTTCGCCTGTCCTTTGTTCTAATCCTCCAAAGGACGACAACAACCGATAGCCGACACTACAGTAGTGTGAATTTAGTGTTAATTGCTAGTAGCGTCATTGTAAAGGTTTGGCGTGCTTTTCTGTGTATTTTTTCTTTAACAACATAATTGTCAGAAAAAAAACCCTTGCTATTAAAGTGGATTGGATTTTTACAAAAAGTCAATCTTGATTGGCCTCCCCTACTAAATTTAATTTCTGAAGATAGGCCTAGGAATCTTAGTCAGGTCTTGGATTCAGTTAGCAAGCAACAACATGTTGTAGGTCAGAGTCTGCAGTGTTAGGGTTGGTTCACACTACTGATGGATATCCGTTATGATAGTGTCCATTAAAAAAAAAAAAAAAAACGGACACCTATTATAACTGATATTAACTGATGTTAATGTGTTTGTTTTTTTAACTGATCCATTTAATGGTTCTGTTCTTATACTGTCCGTGGTTTTTTGTTTTTGTTTTTGCTTTCTGAGCATGCGCAGAAAAAAAAAATGGACAGTAATAACTGACAGTATAACGGACGGTTTGACGTCCATCATGAAACCGTTTTTTTTTAACAAACTCTAAAGTCCTGTATGTAAGTTTTGTTTTTGTTTTTTTTGTTTTTTTTTTGTCCGTGAAAAAAAATGGACATGTGACGGATTGGGTGTATAATGGGCACTAAGATAAAATCCCATTGAAATGAATGGAAATTTTAACGGATTTGTGACAGTTCAGCTAGTGTCTGTTGTAAAATCTTGTAACGGACAATAGCAACGGACACTACTGACGGTCACCAGCGGGTAGTGTGAACGACCCCTTAGTGTGCATGTGCAGACCTGGCTTTACATATTACTGTAAATCCTTGTAACCTTGATGCTGTAAGGGGGCAGCTCTCTGCTGCATTACCATATTATGTCATTGTATGCTAAACATTATGTCCTGCACTTACCTGCCCATTTGTCTAGTAGTCAACATTAGCTCCCTCATCTCTCTGCCTTCCTTATGTCCCCACTTTCTAAGCTCCTGTGATGCCCTCTTTGGCAGAAAGCTGCGTACAGCTACCTATTGCTGCTCTGTTAGTGGAGACTGATGCAGAAGAACCACATAGTACTGTTGTATGACAACTGCTGTGTGCTCTTTTGGCCTTGACTACTCTTGCAGGAAGAGAGGAAGGTGGATACTATCGTTTGTCTATCCAGGTCAATGCACTTGGCACCAGGTGGGTGCACGCAGCTGCCAAATACAGGAAGCAGGTCCAGCAATGTCCTAGATGGTTTTTAAGTGAATCACTGTCTCTTCATTACAAAGGAAACCACACTTGTGAGTCTGAAATTAGGCTAATGGATTTTGCAGATGAAGTGTTTATGGTACTTTCCCAACCAGAAACCAAAGTTCCACAGCTCAGCATCATCTCACAGCTCAGCTCATCCATGGGCAGTAAGGAATGCCCCCTCTGACAATAAAGGCAGGGGCATAACTAGCAAAGCCTGGGTCCCCCAGCAAATTTTTGACTGGGGGGGGGGTGGGAGGGGCATAACTCCCCGTTTCCTGGCCCCCAGACAGTTTAGCACCCCATTTGCACATACTATAATGTCCCACAGTGGCCCCTGCACACGGTATTATGCCCCCACAAACTATTATTATACTCTGGGGTCTTTTCATACCCCCGAGTATAATGATTGGAGGCCCAGGGGAGGAGACAAACATAAAAATCAGTGGTATAATAACGCCGGCCTGAGCCAAGTGCCATCTGGGACGTCACCAAAGAGGCCCGAAGACTGCTCTGAGTCACGCCAGATCCCAGGTGAGGCAAGTAACACTGTTTGTTTGTGACCTTCCCTGGGCCTCCAATCATTATGCTCTGGGGTCTGAAAAGGCCCCAGAGTATAATGATAGCAGTGTTTGTTTGGCGTTCATGGGCCCACGGCCTCACCTACTGATGCCCGCTCCTGCTCACAGCTGCATCCGCCTCCCCTTTTGCACGCCAGGGGGCCCCAACGACATGATATAGGATCCAGAAGGGGAAGTGGGGATTGGTAAGTAAATAGGGCCTGTTACCTGCTGGAGTTACTTCAGCAGGTTACAGCCTATTTAAAAAAAAAAAAAAAAAAAAAAAGGCTCCTTAAGGTCCCGGGCCCTGTGGCAGCTGCTACCCCGGTACGTATGCCTCTGAGTACAAGGCTATGTTAAAGTACAGTCGGGGGAGCGTTCCTCACATCCCATCGATGACGCTAGGCTGTAAGGCCCGCCTTAGTGACAGTGGGGAGATAATTTCATTAATTTCAGCACAGATCTCTCCAGCAGCAGGGAAAATGCTGGGAAAGCAGACAATGCACTGAATTCAGCGCACTAGTGGTTTTCTAGCAGTATATAAAGCCGCAGATTGATATATATATTTTTTTTTTTTCCCTGTTTTTGACTCTTTGCCCCTTTTTCCGTTCTCAGAGCCATATGAGGTCTTAATGTTCGCGGGACAAATTTTTCTTCATGGTGCTAACATTTATTGTGTACAACGTACTGGGAAGCTGGAGAAAAAAAAAAAATCAGAATTGGATGGATTTGAAGAAAAAGTGCATTTGTGTGACTTGCTTAGGGGCTTCATTTTTACAGCGTTCACTCTGCAGCCAAAATGACATGTCACCTGTATTCTGTTTCGTTACAGCATTGGAAAATAACGATGGATCAGCTTGCAATAGAAGTTAATGGCAAACAAGCCCGGGAGCCTTCAGTAGCCTCTGGCATCGTGTAATAGCTCTACTGTAATGACAGGCCTGGGAGCCTTCAATAGGCTCCTGGCTGTCATGACAACCAAGCGCCGCCCTCCGATGACGTTCTGGAGGGCGGCAATCAGGTAAAAATGGTGGCGCCCATGGCGGCTGCGCTATTTAGATGCCGCGGTCCCGTTTGACCGCGGCATCTAAAGGGTTAACAGCCGCGATCGGTGCAGGCACCGATCGCTGCTGTTAGCTGCGGGTCCTGGCTGTATTATACAGCTGGCACACGTGGCGTATGGAGAGCGCTCAGCTCCTGAGCGCTATTCATACATCGTCATGCGACTCGGGACGTACTATTACGCCCTAGGTCGTTAAGGGGGTTAAATACCTGACATCCGCCTTACTATTACAGCGGAGGTCGGGAAGGGGTTAACAGAGTTTGACACTCCTAAAACTTTTAAGCAATTTATCTGTGTATATGTGGGTGTAAACTGCTGTTTGGGCACACAGCTGGGCTCAGAAGGTCATATACAGTGGCTTGCAAAAGTATTCTTACCCCTTGAACTTTTTCACATTTTGTCACCTTACAACCACAAACTGAAATGTATTTTCTTGAGATTTTAAGTGCTAGACAAACACAAAGTAGCTAGGATAATTGTGAAATGGAATAAAAATGATAAATGATTTTATAAATTGTAATCCAATAAAAATCTGAAAAGTGTGACGTACAAAAGTATTCAGCCCCCTGTACTCTGATACCCCTAAATAAAATCCAGTGCAATCAATTGCCTTCAGAAGTCACTTCATTAGTTAGGAGTCCAGCTGTGTGTAATTTAGTCTTAGTATAAATACTCCTGTTATGTGAAGGCCTCAGTGGTTTGTTAGAGAACACTAGTGAACAAACAGCATCATGAAGACCAAGGAACTCACCAGACAGGTCATAGATAAAGTTGAGAAGTTTAAAGCAGGGTTAGGTTATAAAAACATCCCAAGCTTTGAGCATCCCAAGGAGCACTGTTCAATCCATCATCCAAAAATGGAAAAGTATTCTACAACTGCAAACCTACCAAGACATGGCCATCCACCTAAACTAACAGATCGAGCAAGGAGAGCA
The DNA here is from genome assembly GCA_947044405.1 of Leptodactylus fallax. Taxonomy (NCBI): domain Eukaryota; kingdom Metazoa; phylum Chordata; class Amphibia; order Anura; family Leptodactylidae; genus Leptodactylus; species Leptodactylus fallax. The sequence continues at coordinate 2,575,479 of CAMRHE010000167.1, forward strand.
CTGGTCAGAGAAGCAGCCAAGAGGTCCATGGTCACTCTGGAGGAGCTGCAGAAATTCACAGCTCAGGTGGAAGCATTTGTCCACAGGACATCTATAAGTCATGCACTCCACAAATCTGGCCTTTATGGAAGAGTGGCAAGAAGAAAACCATTGTTGAAAGAAAGACATAAGAAGTGCCGTTTACAGTTTGCCATAAGCCATATAGGGTACAAACATGTGAAAGAAGGTGCTCTGGTCAGATGAGACCAAAGTTGGACTCTTTGGCCTAAACGCAAAGCGCTATGTGTGGCGGAAAAGTAACCCTGCTCATCACCCTGAACACACCATCCCCACTGTGAAACATGGTGGTGGCAGCATCATGCTGTGGGGAGGCTTTTCTTCAGTAGGGACAAGGAAGATGGATGAAGCTAAATACAGGGCAGTCCTGGAAGAAAACCTGTTGGAGGCTGCAAAAGACTTGAGAATGGGAAGGAGATTCACCTTCCAGCAAGACAATGATCCTAAACATACAGCCAGAGCTACAGTGGAATGGTTTAGATCAAAGAATATTCATGTGTTAGAATGGCCCAGTCAAAGTCCAAACCTAAATCCCATTGAGCATTTCTATTTTGCAAAGAAGAATGGGCAAAAATCTGTCTCTAGATGTGCAAAGCTGGTAGAGATATCCCCCAAAAGACTTGCGGCTGTAAAGGAAGCGAAAGGTGGCTCTGCAAAGTATAGGGGGGCTGAATACTTCTGCATGTTACACTCTTCAGATTTTTACTTGATTCAAATTTTGAAAACCATGTATCATTTTCATTCCACATCACAATTATCCTAGCTACTTTGTGTTGGTCTATCACTTAATATCTCAAGAAAATACATTTAAGTTTGTGGTTGTAAGGTGACAAAATGTGAAAAAGTTCAAGGGGTATGAATACTTTTGCAAGCCACTGTAGATTTAGAGGGATTGGTTTTTGGACACCATCTTGTTTTTGCAGAGCCACAGAGGTGCCTGTAAAGTGGAATTCCCCAAGAAGGAAGTGTCATATTTTAGGGGCTCTGCAAATGTACATGGTGTCCAAAAACCAAATCAATCAAAACTGAATGCCACTCCATCCATATCCTGGGTACAACAGTGTCATACATATGATCGTAAACTGCAATTTAGGCACACAGTAGGCTGCAGATTTGAAGGAGCGCTATGTGGCTTTTGGAGCGCTGATTTAGATTTTGTGTGTTTTTTGGATGCCATGTCATGTTTGCAGAGCCCTTTAGGTGCCAGTAAAGTGGAATCCTCTAGGGAGTGACCCAATTTTGAAAACTGCAGTCTTTAAAGAATTTATCAAGATGCGTAGTGAGCATTAGTTTTCCCCAGATGTGAATGCATAGTGGATGGTGAAAAGTGAATATGTAAGGTGTGTGGAGTACATTTGGGTACACCAAATTCCCCACTATTTTCCCATTAGCTCCTATGATTGGGGCGAGCGCTGCTAGTGTCTTTTCCCTTGTAATCTCTAAATCTGGGGTGTACCTGCTATATACTCGCCACCCTTCTTACTATAGCCAGATTTATCTTAAAGATTTGGAGATTTGGGAGTTTTTTTGTTGTTGCATTGTACAAGCTATAAATTTTTTTCTGGTGATGTACGGCTTTTTTTTTTGCTAGATGACATGCATTTTTTTAATTACACCATTTTGGGGACCTATATCTTATTGATTACATTTTATTAACTCTTTCTTGGGGAGGGGGTTGACAAAAAACTCTGACATTGCTTTTTAACATTTTTTTTTAATAGCATTTTTTGACACAAAATGACATATTTATTTAAAAAAAAAAAAAATAAATCTTTGCTTTGGTGTCTAAACTAATTGTCTGGTTCATTTGTACTTTCTGGAACAAACCTGAAAATGTGGGTAGGCTGTGGGTGTTTTCCCTGGTCCGTTCCAACAATTTCCCAGCCCTGTGCTATTGATCTTATGTCTGTCTATTAAGCACTCATTTGTGTGAGCCTGCCAACAGGAAAAGTCTGTGTATAAGGTCTTAATACAAACAATAAAACTCTTCTATTTCCTTACCTGTAGGCATCTTGAGTGCTTTTTCAGGGCTATTCACATAACTCAATCAGAAATAATCAGTAGCAATATGCTTTGCTGTTCCTATTTGTTTGTAGCTTGATGTGTATGGAGCCCATACAAGCCTATGGACATAGTTGCACATGCTCAGTAAGATGAGCAGATCTTAGGAGCTAGCAGCAAGAATCCAAACTGTCCTGCTTGGATGTCCTCTTAGCAGAATGAGAATGTGCAAAGAATTGATTGACAGATGGGATTTCTGTTTATTTCTAAGTCTGCAATGGTGCACTATTTTTAGTGAGGTTATATTAAATTGTTTCTTTTTATAAAACCCCTTTAGGCTAAGGCCCCACGTTTTTCCCACAGCGATTTTCACAGAAAGTCGGTAGAGGTTTCCTGTGCAAATTTTCTGCTTCAATTATACCTGTGGGGAAACCGTAGGTATAGTTGACATGGAGCAGGAGCAACTGTTTTGGCAATTGCAGCGTTTCTGCTTTGCATATTTTTCCTCAAAGTGGGGATGGGAGTTGCTAAAATCTCATCCACTTTGATGTGACTGTAAAACGGCGTGTTTGTTTCTGCCACGGGCAAACCGCTGCATTTACGCCACGTGGGGCCCCGACCTTAAACACTTTGCAGACTTTGTAGAATTTTGTTGAAGCAACTCTGGGCTGACACCCCCAAAAGAATCGGATATTGACTTTATCTGAATAATAATAATACAGTGGGTACAGAAATGATTCAGACCCCTTTAAATTTTTCACTCGTTGTTTCATTGCAGCCATTTGCTAAAAGCAAAAAAGTTCATTTTATTTCTCATTAATGTACACTCAGCGCCCCATCTTGACAGAAAAAAAAACATAAATGTAGACATTTTTGCAAATTTATTAAAAAAGAAAAACTGAAATATCACATGGTCATAAGTATTCAGACCCTTTGCTCAGTATTGAGTAGAAGCACCCTTTTGAGCTAGTACAGCCATGAGTCTTCTTGGGAATGATGCAACAAGTTTTTCACATCTGAATTTGGGGATCCTCTGCCATTCTTCCTTGCAGATCCTCTCCAGTTCCGTCAGGTTGGATGGTGAACGTTGGTGGACAGCCATTATCAGGTCTCTCCAGAGATGCTCAATTGGGTTGAGGTCAAGGCTCTGGCTGGGCCAGTCAAGAATGGTCACAGAGTTGTTTCGAAGCCACTCCTTTGTTATTTTAGCTGTGTGCTTAGGGTCATTGTCTTGTTGGAAGGTGAATCTTCGGCCCAGTCTGAGGTCCAGAGCACTCTGGAAGAGGTTTTCTTCCAGGATATCTCTGTACTTGGCCGCATTCATTTTTCCTTCAATTGCAACCAGTCGTCCTGTCCCTGCAGCTGAAAAACACCCCCATAGCATGATGCTGCCACCACCATGTTTCACTCTTGGGATTGTATTGGGCAGGTGATGAGCAGTGCCTGGTTTTCTCCACACATACCGCTTAGAATTAACACCAAAAAGTTCAATCTTTGTCTCATCAGACCAAAGAATCTTATTTCTCATAGTCTGGGAGTCCTTCATGTGTTTTTGGCAAACTCTATGCGGGCTTTCATATGTCTTGCACTGAGGAAAGGCTTCCTTCGGGGAACTCTGCCATAAAGCCCCGACTGGTGGAGGGCTGCAGTGATAGTTGACTTTGTGGAGCTTTATCCCATCTCCCTACTGCATCTCTGGAGCTCAGGCACAGTGATCTGTGGGTTTTTCTTTCTCTCTTACCAAGGCTCTTCTCCCACGATTGCTCAGTTTGGCTGGACGGCCAGGTCTAGGAATAATTCTGGTTGTCCCAAACTTCTTTCATTTAAGGATTATGGAGACTGCTGTGCTTCTAGGAACCTTTAGTGCTGCAGAAATTCTTTTGTAACCTTGGCCAGATCTGTGCCTTACCACAATTGTCTCTGAGCTCCTTGTGCAGTTCCTTTGACCTCATGATTCTCATTTGCTCTGACATGCACTGTGAGCTGTGAGGTCTTATATAGACAGGTGTGTGCCTTTCCTAATCAAGTCCAATCAGTTTAATTAAACACAGCTGGACTCCAATGAAGGAGTAGAACCATCTCAAGGAGGATCAGAAGGAAATGGACAGCATGTGAGTTAAATATGAGTGTCACAGCAAAGGGTCTGAATACTTATGACCATGTGATATTTCAGTTTTTCTTTTTTAATAAATTTGCAAAAATATCTACATTTCTGTTTTTTTTTTTTTTTTTTCTGTCAAGATGGGGTGCTGAGTGTACATTAATGAGAAATAAAATGAACCTTTTTGCTTTTAGCAAATGGCTGCAATGAAACAGAGTGAAAAATTTAAAGGGATCTGAATACTTTCCGTACCCACTGTAATATTATTTATTATTAATCCCAACATGGGGAAACTGTGTGTTACAGCAGCAAAGATAAGCAGATACAAATACAACATGTACAGGAATGTTCCAGGGTAAGAGGCATTACATTGATAGTAGATAGACAGATAAGTAGCAGGGGAGGGGGGGAGGATTTAACAGGAAGAAAGATCTTTCAGTTCTCTGTATGGAGTGATCTCCGCTTAGGTCAGTGTTGGTTGTACAGCCTAACCGCAGCGGGGAGGAAAGACTTCCGATAGCGCTACTTCTCACACTTAGGGTGGAGCAGTCGGTCACTTACAGTACTGCCCAGCGCTATCACAGTCTCATGCATGGGATGGGAGTTATTCTCCCGCATGGAGCTCACCACGGACAGTATCCTTCTGTCACCCACCACCTGCACTGGGTCCAGTGGGCTCCCCAGGACAGAGCTGGCCCTTCTAATCAGCTTGTCAAGTTTATTTCTGTCCCTGGTTGATATGCTGCTCCCCCAGCAGGCCACTCCAAAGAAGATGGCTGATGCCACTACCGAGTTGAAGAAAGTCCTAAGAAGTGCCCCCTGGACTCCCAAAGGCTCTCATCCTCCTAAGCAGGTAGACCCTGCTGTGGCCCTTCCCGTACAGGACCTCCATGTGATCTGCCCAGTCCAGCTTATTATTAAGGAGCAAACCCAGGTACTTATAGGTGTTCGCAATCTCAATGCCCGTCCCCAGGATGTCCACTGGTTTAGGAGGGAATCTGCATTTATGGAAGTCCACCACCATCTCCTTGGTCTTCCCAGCGTTAATCTTCAGGTGGTTCCGCTGGCACCAGTCCACAAAGTCCCGGTTCAGTTCTCTGTACTCCCTGTCATCGTCTGTGATGAGACCTACTATTGCAGAATCATCAGAATACTTCTGTAGGTAGCAGCTAGATGAGTTGCACCTAAAATCTGCAGTGTACTGTGTGAAGAGGAAAGGGGCGAGAACTGTACCCTGAGGTACCTCCGTATTACAGATCACGGTATCTGACACACAGTCCCGGGCTCTCACATACTGAGATCGGTTTGTGAGGTAGTCTAGGATCCAGTTGGAGAGGTGGTGGTCCACTCCAGCAAGGCCCAGCTTGTCTCTCAGTAGCCCTGGCTGTATGGTGTTAAAAGCACTAGAGAAATCAAAGAACATTATTCTCACAGTGTCCCCTGATTTTTCCAGGTGAGAGAGGGCCCTGTTCAGAAGGTGGATGATGGCATCATAAGATGGCACTAGTGAGTTCTCCACAACAATAAGGGTTGACCACCTGTAGTGCTGGGCTCTCACACAGCTCGGTCCCCCTGGCATCACTCCACTCCTGAGTCCGAGTGTTGACTGCTTTCGGTCATTTGCGGGTTGTGGTTTTAATGGGACATTTTAAGACGCAGGAAAAAAGGAAAGAATCAGAATACAAGTTTATGGAAAAATTTCAAACTCTGCAATTTGGACTTAATATTCATGCCAGCTTCATGTCACACTATGTATGACCTGTGAGGGTCACAAATCACCTCCTGATAGCAAACAGATAACAGATCCCTCTGTCACGCACCACAACTTTCCAGATTGTTTTTTGACCTGTTGTAAATAACTTCTCTACTTAGATTGCATTTTGTTTTGGCTTTTTTTTAAGGACTCTAAAATGCTTTGATGACCATGTGTATAAAAATCTGTGAATTTTCAGTTCTTGTATCACACCATGTCTGATGAAGGGAGCTACTAGTACTCCTGAAAGCTTACTTATAAATATACTCAGTTAGCCTCTAAAAGGTATCGCCTGATTTCTTCACTCTTCCACTACTCTCAATGGCTAACACGGTACAACATTATACTTCGGTCACCAGGGGGAGCCAATCGCTACACTTGCTGAGAAACGCTGCTGCAAGGGCAAGAGACCTGACAGTGACATGCCTTTGACAGGAGTGACGCAGATCTGTTTGTGACACTTGCCAGCTCTAATTGTTTTGGGTGTAAGGAGGTCTGGTGAGTGGATTTTTGTTAAGGAAAACCAATAAGACATCCCCTGAAAATAAGCCCTAACCCATCTTTCGTAGCAAAGAATAATATAAGACCCTGTCTTATTTTTGGAGAAACACTGGTAGGAAGAAACTGGAATTGAATGTGTTATACTTCCATTATTATGCAGTCTGGTGTTCCAAGACAGTTACATTTCATCAGTTTTACAGTGGAAGAAGTTAGGTATCCATTGTTTATGCCACCTCCATAAGGATGATAATCTTACGTCTTTAACATAGGAGGAATTAACTGCATTGCGACCGCCCACTGTATATAAATGTCGGCTCTTGCTGTGCTTTGTGCAGCACCAACGTTTATATACTGACCCTGCTAAATTGGGGATCAGGTCTCCCCAAGGGTCAGAAACTCTGTGAACACAACGCTAATAGTTGCTGGTGTTCACGGAGACATGATCAGAACCTGATAGTTTCTGGTCCCAATCATGTAGTCGCCATATCAGGGAAAGTTTGTTGACATAACAAACTTTCCCTGATATTAGCGGCCCGCCCGCAGGCGGCATCGGGAGCGGGTGTTAGCTGACAGCTAACACCCTGCTTCTTAACCCCCATCGGAGCTCTGATCAGGGGGTTTTAACCCCTTGGATGCCATGGTATCCAAGGGGTTCCGCCATGCCAAATATACCCCCCGCGGCGAGATCAGGGGGTACCCATATGTATCTTCTGCAGCCCAGGGTCTAGCGAGTGACCTAAGGCTGCCTGGAGCCCCCCAGTACCTGGGGGATCCTGCCAGGAAGTGAGAAAGTCAGGCTATGCGTTTGGCTCAGGTCTCCCAGTGGGACATCAGTAAGAACTGTAAAAAAAAAAAAAAAAAAAAAAAACAAATAATTAAAGCAAGGAAATAATGATTTTAGCCATCTCACCTTTAAAAAAAAAAAAAAATACTATAAAAAGTAAACAAAAAGTCATATGTACCCCAAAACAGTACCAATAAAAGGCACAGATCATCCCGCAAAAAATAAGCTCTCAAGCAACTCTGTCAACCGAAAAAAAAAAATTGCTACATATCTCAGAAGATGGCGATTCAAAAATAATTGATTTCTTTCCCCTAATGGGTTTTTGTTCTGCAAAACTAGTAACTCATAAAAAAACAATATAAATTGGGGATCGCCATAATATTACCAACCTGCAGAATAAAGGTAACAGGTTACTTATGCTCTACGCTGCGCAGAAAAAACATTAAAAGGTAAAAAGCAATACCACAATGGATGGGGTTTTTTTTTTAATCCACCAATAAATTTTAATAAAATTTAATCAAAAGTTATAGGCACCCAGAAATGATATAATTACATCTCACCCCGCAAACAACAAGCCCTCATGTGGCTAAATCACCAGAAAAATAAAGAAAATATAGCTTGTACAATGTGAAGACAAAAATCGCCAAATCATTAAAACAAAACTGGTTGCGGCAGGAAGGGAATGTATAAGCTGAGACCCTCCAAATTTAGAGCTTACAAGGGAAAAGACACCAGAAGTGACCCCCCCCCCCAGAGTGACCCCTCCATCATAGGAGCTACTGGGGAAATAGTAGGGAATTTGGTGTTCCCAATGTGCTCCGCACAACTTACATAATCGCTGTGTACCATCCGCTGTGCAGTCACGTCTAGGATATTAATGCCCACTTTAATAATAAATTCTTTGAGGGGTGCAGTTTTCAAAATGGGGTCATTCCATAGGGGATTTCACTTTACTGGTAATTTAGAGGCTCTGCAAACATGACATGGCGTCCAGATAGCAAACAACTAAATCTGCGCTCCAAAACCCACATAGCGCTCTTTCCTTTCTGTGCCCTGCTGTGCCTTTACTGCAGTTTATGCCCACATGTATGACACTGGTGTACCCAGGAAAACATACTTAATGTCCTATGTGGGTATAAACTGCTGTTTGGGCACAGAAGGGAAAGAGCGCTATATTGGTTTTTGGAGCACAGATTTAGACGGTTTGGTTTTTGGACGCCATTACACTTTTGCAGAACCCTGAAATGCCAGTAAAGTGGAATCTCCTGACATGAGACCCCATTTTGGAAACTACACTCCTGAAGGAATTTATCCAGGGATACAGTGAACATTTTTAATCCCCAAGTGTTGCATTAACTTACTTTCCAGAAATGAATATGCAGCTGATGGTGAAAGGTGAAAATGACATTTTTTTTCCAGGAATACATCATTTCAGTGCGTAAAATGTTGTGCCCGGCTTGCATCAGAGATGAATGCTCTAAAAGCTGTTGTGCCCGGGATACCCACTTAACAGTTTTTGGAGTGTTTGTGTCTGCTGTCACAAGTTGGGCATAACATATCTGGCACTGAAATGGCGTAACTATGGAAAAATTGTAATTTTCACTCTTCGTTATCAGCCATGCATTCCTTTCTGGAAATTAAATTAATGCAATGCTCAAAGGTTAAAAATGCTCGCTACCCCACTTTTGTAGGTACACCTCTCAAGGGATTTGTGTCTGCGGGTTCTACTTTACTGCCAATTCAGGGGCTCTGCAAAAGTGGCATGACTTCCATAAACCAAAATAGCGCTCCTTCCTTTTATGTGCCCAGCTGTTCCCAAACAGCAGTTTATACCCACATATGGTGTTGCTAAGTACGTTATCCTGTGTACAACAGTGTCATACATGTGTGTATAAACTGCCGCTTTGACACACAGGAGGAGCGCTATGTGCTTTTGGATCACTGATTTAGATTGTAGGTTTTTTGGACACCATGTCACCTTTGTAGAGAATCTAAAATTGCCCCTACAAAATGGGGTCACTTCTTGGAAAATTCCAGTTTACTGGCACCACCAGGGCTCTGCAAATACATGGCATCCAGAAAATCCCTCTAAATCTGTACTCTAAAAGCTAAAAAGCGCAGTGCTCCTTCCCTTCTGAGCCCTGCTGTGTGCCCAAGCAGCAGTTTACACCCACATATATAACTTCTTTCTACCTGGGATAACCCACTTAATAGTTTTAGGAATGTATGTCTCTGATGTCACAAACAAAAGTATTGGCCACCAAAATGGCATATTTTTTTTAAAAATTTAAATTTTCACTTGGTACATTAGTTTTCTGGAAGCACTCTTGGGCTGAAAATGATAATACCTTTTGATAAATTCCTTGAGGGGTGTAGTTTCTAAAATGGGGTCACTTTTTGGGAGTTTCCATTGTATTGATACTTTTAAGGGCTCTGCAAATGTGACATGGCACCTGGAACTATTCCAGCAAAATCTGCCCTCCAAAAGCCAAATGGCGCTCTCTCCATTCCGAGCCCTGCCATGTACCCATACAGCAGATTATGAACACATATGGGGTATTGCCGTGTTCAGGAGAAATTGTGTAACAAACTTTTGGGAGCTTTTTCTCCTTTTTATCCTGTTGTGAAAATAAAACATTTGGGATTAAATTGATGGTTTATTTGAAAAAAAAAAAGCAATTTTTCATTTTCACGTCCCAATGTTAATAAAATCTGTGAAAAAGCTGTAGGGTCAAACTGCTCACTATACCCCTTGATATGTTCTGTGAGGGGTGTAGTTTCCAAAACGGGGTCACTTTTGGGGGTTTCCATTGTATTGGTATTCTAGGGGCTCTGCAAATGCGACATGGCACCCGTAAACTATTCCAGCAAAATCTGCTCTTCAAAAGCCAAATAGCGCTCTTTCCATTCCAAGCCCCACCATGTATCCATACAGCAGATTATGACCACATATGGGGTATTGCCGCGTTCATTTGCAATTTAACAACTTGTTTGGTGCTTTTTCTCCTTTAACCCCTTGTGAAAATGAAAACTTTGGAGATAAAGTGACATTTTAATAACTTTTCATTTACACATCCCAATGTTGATAAAATCTGTGAAAAGGCTGTTGGGTTAAAATGTTCACTATACCCCTTGATAAATTCTGAAAGGGGTGTAGTTTCAAAAAGGGGGTAACTTTTTGGGGATTTCCTTTGTATTGGTACACTAGGGGCCCTGCAAATGAGACATGGCACCCGAAAACTATTCCAGCAAAATCTGCTTTTCAAACGTCCAGTGTCGCTCCTTCCCTTCTGTGCACTGTTGTTTTCCCAAACATCAGTTTACACCCACTTGTGGGGCATTTCTGTGCTCAGGAGAAATTGCATAACAAACTGAGAGATGCATTTTCTCCTTTAACCCCTTGTGAGTGTGTTAAATTTAGGGCTAAATGAATGTATTAGTGAAAAAAAAATTAAATGTCTAAATTTCTCCTCCATATTATTTTAATCCCCGTGAAATGCTTAAAGGGTTAACAAATCTCCCAAATGCTGTTTTGAATTACAGTGGGGAAGAAAAAATATTTAGTCAGCCACCAATTGTGCAAGTTCTCCCACTTAAAAAGATGAGGCCGGCCTGTAATTGACATCATAGGTAGACCTCAACTATGAGAGGCAAAATGAGAAAACAAATCCAGAAAATCACATTTGTCTTATTTTTAAAGAATTTATTTGCAAATTATGGTGGAAAATAAGTATTTGGTCAATAACAAAAGTTCATCTCAATACTTTGTTATATATCTTTTGTTGGCAATGACAGAGGTCAAACGTTTTCTGTAAGTCTTCACAAGGTTGGCAGACACTGTTGCTGGTATGTTGGTCCATTCCTCCATGCAGATCTCCTCTAGAGCAGTGATGTTTTGGGGCTGTCGCTGGGCAACACGGACTTTCAACTCCCTCCAAAGGTTTTCTATGGGGTTGAGATCTGGAGACTGGCTAGGCCACTCCAGGATCTTTAAAATGCTTCTTACGAAGCCACTCCATCATCGCCCTGGCGGTGTGCTTGGGATCATTGTAATGCTGAAAGACCCAGCCACGTTTCATCTTCAATGCCCTTGCTGATGGAAGGAGGTTTGCACTTAAAATCTCACGATACATGGCCCCATTCATTCTTTCATGTACACGGATCAGTCGTCCTGGTCCCTTTGCAGAGAAACAGCCCCAAAGCATGATGTTACCACCCCCATGCTTCACAGTAGGTATGGTGTTCTTTGGATGCAACTCAGTATTCACTCTCCTCCAAACACGACGAGTTGTGTTTCTACCAAACAGTTCTACTTTGGTTTCATCTGACCATATGACATTCTCCCAATACTCTTCTGAAACATCCAAATGCTCTATAGCAAACTTCAGACGGGCCCGGATATGGACTGGCTTAAGCAGGGGGGACACGTCTGGCACTGCAGGATCTGAGTCCCTGGCGGCGTAGTGTGTTACTGACGGTAGCCTTTGTTACCTTAGTCCCACCTTTCTGCAGGTCATTCACTAGGTCCCCCTGTGTGGTTCTGGGATTTTTGCTCACCGTTCTTGTGATCATTTTGACCCCACGAAGTGAGATCTTGCGTGGAGCCCCTGATCGAGGGAGATTATCAGTGGTCTTGTATGTCTTCCATTTTCTAATTATTGCTCCCACAGTTGATTTCTTCACACCAAGCTGCTTGCCTATTGCAGATTCAGTCTTCCCAGCCTGGTGCAGGTCTACAATTTTGTTTCTGGTGTCCTTCCACAGCTCTTTGGTCTTCACCATAGTGGAGTTTGGAGTGTGACTGTTTGAGGTTGTGGACAGGTGTCTTTTATACTGATAACAATGTCAAACAGGTGCCATTACTACAGGTAATGAGTGGAGGACAGAGGAGCCTCTTAAAGAAGAAGTTACAGGTCTGTGAGAGCCAGAAATCTTGCTTGTTTGTAGGTGACCAAATACTTATTTTCCACCATAATTTGCAAATAAATTCTTTAAAAATCAGACAATGTGATTTTCTGGATTTGTTTTCTCATTTTGTCTCTCATAGTTGACGTCTACCTATGATGACAATTACAGGCCTCTCATCTTTTTAAGTGGGAGAACTTGCACAATTGGTGGCTGACTAAATACTTTTTTTACCCACTATATATGAGGGGTGCAGTTTTGAAAATGGGGTGATTCTTGGGGGTTTCTAATATATACAGGCCTTTATAATCCCCTTCAGAATTGAAGTGGTCCCTGAGAAATTACTTTTGGAAATTTTCTTGTAAATCTGCAAAATAGCTTACACTTGTAAGCCTTCTAATGTCCAAAATAAATGAAAGGACGATTAAAAGATGATGCCAATATATAGCAGAGATATGGTAGATAATATTTATTAATGTATTTGGGTGGTATGACTGTTTGAAAAGCAGAGAATTTCACATTTTGAAAATTGCGAAATTTTTATTTTTTATTTTTTTTTATACATAAATACAAAAATATTGATCAATGTTTACCACTAACTTGAAGTACAATGTGTCACGAAAAAACAGTCTCAAAATCACTTGTGTATGTTAAAGAGTCTTAAAGTTATTGCCACATAAAGTGACACATGTCAGTTTTGAAAATTGAGGCCTGGTCACAAAGGTACTTTTAGGCTCTGTCTTGAAGGGGTTAAAGCAACATATCCCTTAAAATATTGTTTACATAAGCTGAGACACCATATCACAATTTGGCATACTGATCTGTGTTTGATATCAAAATGCAATGTATATTGTATTTACCACCGACTACCTCATAACACAAAAGATATACCAGCATTTCTCCTTAAACCACAAATATTCACTTTCCCATAGTTCATTAAATTGCCTTCCCTCTGCATCAATTTTTTCCTTGTTGGACATTTTGGGATTATTTGTATATATTTTTCCACTTGTTGGAAAACCGCCTTAAACTGATGTGGAAAGACTGCAATCTGATTCCTCCTGCAAGGCAATATGGCCCTCGCTCCCTGTGCTAAGCACTGCATCCTCCAGGGAAAGTGAATATTTCACTTTTCAGGTTTGTCATTACTTAATCAAAGTCAAAAGGATCTGGAAAACGAAAACTTGTCTCATGATGTTGATATGAAGTTTTGCCATCGGATATCGCTTATGTTTAAAGCACTATCCTCTATCTGATTTTTAGACATGTGGGATAATATAACAAGTTCAGGGGGGGATATGACAACATGGACCAGGGGCTTTCTACAGTTGTCTGAAGAGATGTTACTCTGGGCATATGGGATAATGATGAATGTAGTGGGATAATGTATATAGATTAAACTGATACACACAGGGTACCATTAATGGGCCATGGCACAAACAGTTAAGTTGTTGATGAAATGTGGGATGCAGAAGTTGAATCGGATTCATTGTTTTGGAGGAAAGTGGATGAGTATGCATATAGAAAAAGTGAGAGTAGCATTTCAATTAACACCAAAGTGGTCATTGTTATGGAAAGGGGTGCTCATGGGTTGAGAGATATGTTAAAACTTTGTTGATGATTGCAGCAGCGGTAGCTAGAAAAACCATCTTGTACAGGTGGATTTTAGGTAAAGCACCTGCCCTTAATATTCTCTTAGGGAAACTAAATGTAGTGTTTCAAATGGATTGTATGCAAGACAATAAAATTCTTCTCATTGAAGAAGAATTGCGCTTTTCTTAGGTCTTTTTCTGACCTACACTTATACTGTATTATAAAAATTCACTCCAGTCCATGGGCAGCGTAAAAGAACTCGTCAGGTTAGAAAGCATTAAAAAGGGGCAGTTATGCAATTTTTTAGCAATTGCACCTTTTTGGACAAAAAAAGAGGCAAAGTGCACATGAACAATAAAGTCGAATCTAAACTAACGTGCACAACATTTAACAAGGAGGTGCGCCTACATCATAAATAAGCACCACAGTAAAACTAGTCTAAAAAAAAAAAAAAGCGCATCTGTGGAAAGTATAGCCAAAAAAGGGGCAGATGATAAATAACCCCCACAGACTTAATTTTGACAGATTGGGTTTTCCCATGAACAATAGCTAAATTTAAGTTTGCAGACAATTACAAGATAATCATTTTTATAAATAAAAATTTTGCTTTCATTTAAAGACTTTTTTTTTTTTTTTTTAAATCTTCAGTGGTAAAAGTGTGTTAATGCAGGAACTTTCTATGGTTTTGCACTTGTCTGATAGGCCGGGAAAATTATAGGCAGGGGGCGTCATGAAGATGTGACAGAGGCGGCGCTGCGGGGGATGACTACGCTGTGCTCTGAGCACAATTTGCATAAACACAAAAACGGGCATAATTTGAAAACCGCGATGAGGACCTGGAAAGTAAAGGTATGAGATGAATAGCCTTTATAAAGGCTATTCCTATGTGGTATCAGTTCAAAAACAATTTATTCAGTGATAGACCCCCTTTAAAGGTATTTTTCCCCTAATAACATTTATTGCTGGTGGTCCCATTGCCAAAACACCCATGATCACAAGAATAGGCGTCTTTGAGTTCCCCATGTGAATGGAGCAGTATTGCGCATATGTGACTACCACTGCATTCATTTGTATGGTACATCTCCTCCATCAGTCCTGTAGTGTATAGAGTGGTTGTTATGCATGTGTGATACTGCTCTATTCACACAGGAGTCTTAGACAGGGACAAGTATTGTTTGTGGGAAAACACCTTTTAGTAAGATGGAATAAAATAATTTCTTTATATTTGTGCAGGAAATCTGCCACATGTATCCTTTTTATATAGTGGATGCATATTTATAAAATACATTTACCTCTATATTTCTTGTGCTGTCTTCCTTACCAATATGATAAAATATGTAGATGGTGGAAAGTAAAGTATAAACAGTAGTGAAGTTATTGGACATAAACATGCAGCTCTAGAACATTGCCACAAGATGTCCCCATTGTTCCAGAAATGTGATTTGTATATTTGTATGGTCCGTTTTTAGACCAGTATTTTTCAGATTTTTCAAGTCAAGTATCCCCTTGTGAAAACAGTCCCAACTGTGTATCCAAACAGATACTATGGTGTCATGTGACAGATCCTGCTCCCCATCTTAAGTGGGGAACTAAAACTGGTGTGCATAGGGTGCCAAGCAAATTTTTATGGGGGCCCATGGGTTGGCATACACTAAAAGTTCTGAAGGGTTGTGTATCATACCCACCACCTTAACCCTAACCTGATATCTTCTGACATTTGCTTCTTGTATGTCACTTTGCCTCAGTATTTTAAAAATACTGGGTGGCACCTAGTTCCCCAGGAACCTCAGAACCTGAGCACTCGCTAAATCTGCCACTTCCAGAGTAGTGGTTCTCAGCCACAGCATTTACCATCTGAAACTGCATGGCGTACCACAGGTTGAGAACCTCTAGGACCGCAGAGAATTTCATACAATCGAGTGAATATTGAATAGCTCCATTTTAATGTTGTTGAAAGATTCACATCTATGATCATTGGAGGGTTTGTTTGTCTCTCCTATTTTCTGATTTTATACTAAAAGACCATGGAATATTTAGAGTACTGTTGCAATGTTTCTTCAGAGATATGTGTCTACATTGCCTTTGTTTTACCTACACGACCACATTCCAGGCTGTAGCCTCCATTTTCTCTGTCTTTCGTACGAAAAACATGTTTCCAACATGAGCACCCTACAAAGGTGCAGCCTTGCCATGGAGATTCTGGATTATGTTCTCAAGATGGAGACTATGGTGTAAGCAATGGCTCCAGCAAAGAGAATGCTTATATCTGAGATTACGAAAATCATCCGGGCTGTTAACGCAGTCATCTGAGAATGTCAGACGAGCTTTACAAAATTTGAGATCTGTGAGGTTTCTCCTTGAGAACAATCCCAGATGAACAGCACGTGTTCAAGTATTTGTTGCTGATTCAGTGTTAAAGGTGTTTTCTAGGAAATACATATTGATAACCTATTTGTTAAATCCGGTGAGTGCCCCAAAGATCAGCTGTTTGAAGAGACCACAGCATTAGGGTGGGAGCTACAGTCTTCAGTGAGTACAGAGCTGTACAGTCCAAAATATGTCGTAAACGTGTAATTTACGGAACACCCTTTAAGTTTTATAAAATTGTAATAAGTTGTGGCCATGGTGCCGTCCTGCCGTGATACGAGCCTGCATATTACTCCTAATTGCCGGACTGCACCTGTACTTGCTGTGGTAGAAATTAAAATGACACTGGCTGAGCTGTACCATGTACAGGAACCCTGAGGCCATTTTCAGAAAGCTGTAAGGCAGACCAATTTGGATCACAGGCCACAATTCCTGCAAAGTTAAGGAAGATGTGGGTTAATACAGCCATAATATAAAGGACCAAATGTGCCTGCTTTACAGCTATTTTAGAACGGTATTTACTTATGGTCATTGCAAAGTGATTGTGGGATGCTAATAGGATTCCATGGCAGGGGCCTATTGAAGTTCCAAAGATTTGCCATCTTAGAACTCTTGTTAGGCTCTACTAAAAGTAATTTTGCCGCCAATAACTGAGTTTTTACGGCCATAAATATCTGGTGGTGGGGAGGGGGCTGATGTCAATAGGATTTGATCTGCAGTTATATCACCCGATCACTATACAGTGTACAGATCTATCTACTTTTCTCTGTGGCCCTGTATAGTACAGGTATTAGACACAACCCGAACACCTGATCTGGCCTGTCGTAAGGATGGGCATTAAAAAAAAAAAAAATAAAGTAATAATAATAATGGAAAAACCCTTTATCTGCTGGTTATCACAGACTTGCAGTCCATTTGGTTTTGGAGACATTGCAGCCACTGCTGTGAGTCTTTAGAGTCTTATTTATTTAAGCCTCAGGAATGTTTGGTTTATATTATGCTTGTATTCTGAATATATGAAAAATATGCTAACTCATAAGACTTGTATTTACATTACTGCATTGTATTCCAGGAGACTCTGCATCTGAAAGACACAGATGTTATGTTCTTCAAAAGTAAATGTGCAATACTGTATACACCTAAATGTAGTGGGCTGGGAGGGGCAGGATGTCAGTGCAAGCACAGGATATAAGGAAAGGAAGCCAGCTAAACCTGCCCCATTTGTAGCTGAAATTTTGATTCAGGACCTAGGATCGGAGTATCATAGATTGTATTCTCTTCTCCAGAGATCACGTCTTCAGTGCTTTACCTAATTCAGAAGTCAAGTACTCCTGCAAACATGTAACTGAGTGAATTACTTTTTATTAGGTCAAAGGTCAAACAGCATATTTATTAGAAAAAAAAAAACCCTAGATAATTGTCCCCTGCCCTATATCTCTCTATCCAATGCAGTTTGCCTAAATGCCATACGGAGTGGATAGATTATTTTGTTAACCAATCTGAAAACATCATGTTACTGAAGATTTTCATCAACTATGGATTCTTAAAGGGATTGCTTTGGACTACGATATTGATTACTGTGGTCTTTACATTGCTTATCGAGCACAGCACCATACATTGTATAGTATTTGTGCTCTGTATTACACCTCAGCCTCATTCATTTAAATGGGATTAAGCTTCAGCATGTCCACGTGACCAATGAACATAATGTCACTGGCCTGAGATGTAGTGGAGTCCAATATCACAGGATTAGACAGTCCCTTTAAAGAAAGTATACTGCCTACCATTACTTCTAAATAGGTAGACCCACAAATCAGTTTGCTTTAAATTCAAAATGGACATTATTTCTGCCAAATACAATTGTAAATGCGTACTAACAAAATCATTAAATTGTGAAAGTATTGGTAGAGCAGTGTGAATTCATGCTTGGATAAAGTATATGGAATGAGACTTCTAATTGAGTGTGGCAGAAGCTGTAAGCTACTATGCTTATGACATGCTTAAGGCTAAGGCCCACATTGCGGAAAAGCAGCTTTTCTTGTTGTAAATTTTCTTATGTCTTTTTGAGCCAAAGCCAGGAGCGGATTAAGCAGAAGGTAGAAGTTTAAGAGCTTCCTATGCATTTCTCATTCCTTTTGTAGCCATGCTTGGCTTTGGCTCAAAAACCACAGCAAAATCTGCAATAAAAAAAAAAAAGAAAAAAAAAGCAAGCCGTGTTTCCGCAACGTGGGGGCCGTAGCCGGGGCCCCACGTGCCGTAAATGCCGCTGAAAAAAAAATCTCTGAGTTTTACAGTCAGAGCAAAGTGGATGGGATTCTAGCGAATCCCATGCCCACTTTGCGGTAAAAACTGCGCTGCGGACAAGCGGCGATTTCCAATACCGGCCCAGTTTTGGAAATCGCAGCATGTCAATTATACCTACGGAAACGCCGGCGGTTTCCCCATAGGTATAATTGAAACAGAGTTCGCAGAGGAAACTTCTGCAAACTTTGTCTGAAGCACTGCTGGTAAAACCGCGCTGCACTGCCGGCGCAGTTTTTCCAGCAGTGCTATTTTGCTGCGGGACGCCACGTGGGGCCTTAGCCTAAAAGGGTTTTCCCAACAAAAATTTGGGATAAGTCATTAGTATCAGATTTGTAGAGGTCTCACACCTATCAGTCCTGGTGATCAGTTGATATCAGTAGCCACAACGCAGTTAAAACAAAGAGCATAGAGCTGTAAGTGTGTAGTGGCAGGCAGTGATTACTGCAGCTCAGGTCCCATTTAAATCAATAGAAGCTGAGCTGCAGTAATCACTGCCTGCTACTACACAGTGGACAGAGCCGTCTGTTTCCAGCAGTCGAGCTCCTGTACTGTTAATCAGCGCAGTGACTACTGATATCAGCTGATTTGGTAGAGCTACTGGTTGTCATAACCCAATTTATCTGATATTGAGCAGCTACGAACCACTGGTCTATATGACATGCTGTATGTAGTGGGGGCCATTATATTACTGTGGGAACCATAACATAACTGTTACAATTAATTTAAAAGAAATTGCTCCTCTGGGGGTACTTGTTTGGACATGTTCTCATTAGGGGGGTACTTTGCTTGAAAAGGTTGAGAAAAAAAACTGCTGTAGACTGGTTTTTCTTTCTAGTTCAGTAGTTATTAGCAAGTTGACGTTGTTTGTTTGCCATTGTACAGATATAATGGAGCTGCAGCCGACTCATGGACACTGTTTCTGCAAGCTCAAATCCTGATCCTCTCCCTAAGGTGACAGACAGTCTCCCTAAGGAGACAATCTGTCTTAAAGGTAAAGTAACCTTTCTGACTCAGTGTTTGGTTTCAGATTTGCCATGGCAGGTTTTCAGAATTGTTGCAGAAATTTTCTTTTGTACACATGCCCATGAACTGCAAGACAAGGATGCCTATACAATTGGATCCTATTGTCATTTGACACTACTGGGACAGTATTTCATGCTGAAGTGTAGTATTTGGTGTTGCCAGGGGTATTGTGTGTTACACTGTGCTATTTGGCATACTATGTTAATGTTTCTTTGCTGGTGAAGCCCTGGTATGATGACTGAGTCCCGTGTTGAAAACATTTGAACCCTGGTTTAATCCTCAGAGTGGTGTTCTAAGGCCAGAGCCCCATGTGGCTTAAATGCTGCAGTTTACAGTCTCTGCAAAGTGGATGGGATGCTAGTGAATCCCATTAACACATTCCAGATAAAAACACGCAGTGGAATTGTTGCGATTTCCAGAACAGTCACCTTTTTGTGAATCACAGCATGTAAATTATACCTACGTAGACTCCGGCGGTTTCCCTATAGGTATAATTGAAGCAGAAAGTCCGCAGAGGAAAAGCCCTGTGGGAAAAACCGCGATGCAAAGTCTGTAACTGTATAGTCAAAAATTGTGTGTTGTGAATTTGGTGTATTTTCAGGCGATGCAGTTGAAACTGTGTAAAAACCGCATCCAAAAATTCATGTGTTTTTTTTTATTCAGGTGAAAACTTTGTTTACATGCAAAACAAACGCATAGGAAATGCATTTTTTTTTTTGTTTTTGTATGCAGATCTACTACAGTGTATTCAGATTGTACAAGTTAGTTTTGAGAGTTTTGTTAGAGCCTTGAGCACCAGTCGGTGTCACTAGAGCTTCACGGCTTCCATATCCTGACTGGTCATATGATCCAGCAGATGTTATTGGTAGATGCTTACATGTAACTCGTTGCTTTTCTGACTGAGCAATATCATCCCTCTTCACTTGTTTGGTTGTTCCAGTGCAGGCATTTTCCCCTTAACTTGTTCCACTGCCTGGTCACTATGGTGATGCCCTATTTCTCATGTTCCCTATCTCATCCTGTGATTGATTTTTACAGACATTTATTTCTGAAAGTGACTAAGGCTCAGGGACAGGAAACCGTTCCCAGCATCCCTAGAGTTAATATTTTCCATGTGTCATTTAATAGGATTTTAGCACTGAAACTGTTTTTCACATGGGAGTACAGTCCTGATGGTGTAGGTTCATGTCTTTTTCATCCCTCTTCACCTTGCAGAGAACTTGTTTCATCCACCTCTGTACATGGCTGTGTGTGTGTAGTATATCATGTGCTTGTACAGCCAGCTGTGACTAGTAGCTATGAGCTGGACTAAAATCCACATCTGAATGAGATACAAAAAACACAATCTTGTGACCTGTCATCTCTGGGAACAACTGTTTTGTTCTCAGGAAATAGGTTAGTGCGCAGATTATTCGGTTTTCTTCCAGGCAGTGATCCGAATGTAATAGTTGCCAAATAAATTGCTTAATTTTGCACAAATTTGGTTATTGTAGTGTTTAGGAATTTGATGTTTGTGTGTGCTGACTTTTTTTGTTATATCCCTTGTTTTATCATGCCAGGGTTATAGGGATTATCAGAGAATGCCCCTTCCAAATGCAACACCTCTAGCAAACCGTTGAATTGACATAGGGAAGCCATGGACAGCCAGACATTTCTCCTCAAGAGGACGCTGTAGAGGAAAATTAGAATGGCATGCTGGCCATTTGTAATATGAGAAATTACTTGAATTGGCCAGAACATTCTGGATCAGAGAGGGGGATCCTAAAAAGGAACCACAATCTATGATGTCCATCATAAACAAGTGCCATTACTTTATGTATCCAGTTTCTAGTAGAATTTTTAATGGAAGTACCACTAAAACTTTGTGTTAGGCCATTTTCAGATGACCGTGCTGCAACAGGCCTGCCATGAATTAAAAGCACTGGCTGCACATGGGGATGTCCCAGTGTGCCACCCATGCACGCAACGTGCTTCCACGGTTCCTTTCATTAAATGAATAGGAGCCACGGAAACACCGGCCACAAAATAGGACAGGACTGTCTGCCGGCACACGGGACTGTGAAATTCACGGTCATGTGTACTGGCCCATAGAAAAGAATAGGTCAGTGTGCTCTCCATGAAATACACAGCACATTGACCCTCACCACAGTCGTCTGCAACGGTCCTTAGGGTGTAGTCCCCAGTTGGACATGCACTGCATGATTTCTGCTGCAGAATTTAATGTCTGAAATCCTCACGGTATGCATCTCAATTTCTGCAATAGAAGCCGTGAAATCTGCAGCAAACGTACAGCATGTTTACAACAACAAAAAACGCACAGTTTGCTCCATGAAATCTGCAGTGTTTAACCCTTTAAGGAGGACCTGTCACCTGGTTTAAAATTCCCAATGACACACATTACTTGATAGGTGCTTTCACCCTCAATATTATGGAGTTTTGTTTATCCAAATCCGTTCAGCCTAAGATAAAAGCCTTTTTTTTGTTGGTACAAATTAGGGTATATTAGTCAATGTGGGCGGTAACTCTGCATAAGATACCGCCCTGAGAGATGCCACACACTGAGGAAAACTCTGCGGTCTCAAAACCTGATGCTATCTGATAGATTTATGGGGGAGGAAAAAATTGCAAAGTGCAGCAGAGAAGAAATAAAATATGCAAGTGATTTGCTGGATTTTTTGCTTCAGCATTTTTGCAGCTGCATTTCATTTACGAGTGACCTTATCCTTAAAGGGGTTGTTCAGGATATACAGGTACAGTTGTGTTAAAAAGTTTACATGCCCCGGCAGACTTTTTTTTTTTTTTTTTGGCCTTTTCAGAGAATATGAATAGCGCAAACTTTTTCTCCACTCATGGTTAGTGGTTGGTTGAAGCAATTTATTGTCAAACTTCTGTGTTTTTTCTCTTTTTTAAAATCATGATGACAACCAAAAACATCAAAATGACCTTGTTCAAAAGTTCACATGCCCCATTTCTTAATACCATGTATTGCCCCCTCTAACATCAATGACAGCTTGAAGTCTCTTGTAGTAGTTGTGGATGAGGCTCTTTATTTTCTCAGATGGTAAAACTGCCCATTCTTCTTGGCAAAAAGTCTCCAGTTCCTGTAAATTCCTGGGCTGTCTTGCATGTACTGAGCGCTTGAAATCTCCCCAGAGTGGCTCAATGATATTGAGGTCAGGAGACCGAGATGGCCACTCCAGAACCTTCACTTTCTTCTGCTGTAGCCAATGACAGGTTGACTTGGCCTTGTGTTTTGGATGGTTGTCATGTTGGAACGTCCAAGTACGTCCCATGCACAGCTTCCTGGCTCATGTATTTGCTGATAATATGCTGCATTCATCTTTCCTTCAACTCTGACCAAGTTTCCTGTGCCTTTGAAGCTCACACATCCCCACATCATCAGTGATCCACCTCCGTGCTTTACAGTAGGAATGGTGTTCCTTTCATCATAGGCCTTGTTGACATCTCTCCAAATGTAACGTTTATGGTTGTGGCCAAAAAGTTTGATTTTTGTCTTATCACTTCAAATTACCATTTTCCAGAAGTTTTGAGGCTTGTCTCTGTGCTGTTTGGCGTATTGAAGGCGAGATTCTTTGGCATTTGCGCAGTAATGTCTTTCTTCTGGCAACTCGACCATGCAGCCCATTTTTCTTCAAGTGCCTCCTTATTGTGCATCTTGAAACAGCCACACCGATAGTTTTCAGAGAGTCCTGTATTTCAGCTGATGTTATGTGTGGGTTTTTCTTTGCATCCCGAACAATTTTCCAGACAGTTGTGGCTGAAATTTTGGTTGGTCTACCTGACCGTGGTTTGTTTTTTACAGAGCCCCTGAACTTCCATTTGTTAATCACAGCTTGAACACTGCTGACTGGCATTATCAATTCCTTGGATACCTTTTTGTATCCCTTTCCTGTTTTATACAGTTCAACTACCTTTTCCCGTAGATCCGTGGACAATTCTTTTGCTTTCCCCATGACTCACAATCCTGAAACGTCAGTGGCTGGAGGAAAGATGCAATTGTCTGTCTGGATCTCAGAAACTCATTCACCTTTTATGTACACACACTGATTACAAACAAACAGGTGAGGATGTTAGCTTTAGTAGCCACTCAAACCCCTTTGTGTCAACTTCTGGACATGTTATCAGGCCAAAATCACCAGGGTATGTGAACATTTGAACAGGGTCATTTTGATATTTTTGGTTGTCATTATGATTTAAAAAGAGAAAATACAGACATTTGACAATAAATGGCTTCAACCAACCACTGACCATGAGTGGAGAAAAAGTTTGTGTTATCATTCATATTCTCTGAAAAAAAGGCCAAAAAAACAAAAAATCTGCCGGGGTATGTAAACTTTTTAGCACAACTGTATGTGCAAGGGAAGATGCATGAGTGCATACTCACCTGTCCACGATACTCCATCAAAGTCCGTCCTTGCTGCTTCCAGGGTCTTGATGTGTTTCCACTGCTGTTTTTCCCGCATAGCTTTTTCGCTGTGGCCCGCTGCGTTGGGCCTTAACCTTAAGGTCATTTCATTGAAGATCATTCCATTTTGGGACTTTGTATTTAAAGAAAAAAAAAAAAGCTTACATATTTAAAGGGTGTGGCTGAAAGCAGCAAAATATGTTTACAGTTACATAATTTTCTTAATGAAATTGTTAGTAAAAAAAAAAAATAAAATTGAAACTGCAGTGCTATATGAAAGCATCAGGAAGTGCTGAGCAGATTAATATAGTTTTATTAATTATCTTGGACACAGTGTTGTATTCATTTTATATGGAGCGTGGTCAAACATTGATAAGACCACTCTAAATGAATAAATGACAAGTTCTACTGACTTTTCCCACAAAACTATGTATATCAATCAGTATCTGTATATTTTACAGCAATGAGGCTAGACAAACATAAATACAAAATACACCAGCATACAGAGGTTGTAATAACACCTGTGCAGGTGTCATAGACGGCAGTAAAAGCATTTTTATGGATTGCTAAAAGTCTCAGCATTTCAATGCCTGAGCCTTCCCCGATCAATAAAAATAAAATAAACAAAAACTAACCATTTAGCCATACCTGCATCCAAAAATAACTGAACTATAAAAATTTTAAAATATTTATCCCATAAGAGAACAATATACGGGACAAAAAGAATAGAAGAATCTTCATTTTGCATGCAAAACAAAATTTGAATAAAACGTGAAAACATCAGACATCCTCCAAAATGGAATAAATAAAAAAATGCATCTTGTGCAATAACAAAAGACTCCTAACATGTCTCCGCACACAGAAACCTAAAAAAGTTATGGGTGTCAGAATATGGTGGCAAAAATAATTTCTTGCATTTTTTTTGAAAGATTTGGATTTTTATAAAGGTATTAAAATATAACAAAAACTATATAAATTTAGTATTGCTGTGATCGTGCTGACCCTAAGAATATAAGGAACATGTCATTTTTACCACACAGTGAGCGCCATAAAAACAAAACCTTAAATGATTGTAAACTAATATAGTAATGGTTTTCCTGCTTAAATAGTGACCGTTTAGCATTATTCTGCCTACATATCATGTATTGTCATTACTGAGAACTTGCTCCACTGTGGCTAAAAATACTCCTCATGAGAAGGAGTATTTTTTTTTTTTTTTTTTTTTTTTTTTACTCTTCCGGAAAAAGTAGTGTGACCGCTGCAAGGATATATATCATTTTGCACACATTCCATATACACTAGCCATACATGGCGCACATGCCTCACATATAGGACACATCCCACATACTCCAACTGTACATAGGACACATGGCACATGTGCTACTCTCACACAGGACTAATGATGTGCACATTCAGGCATAGGACTTCTCCTGGACACAACCCTATATTTCACTTCTGCATGGGGTACATTAAAAATTCTGCATGCATCTCTCGCTCTCTCCTATGCTGCTATGTAAAACAAAGATCAGCAGGGACCCCAGAAGCATCATTGCTGGGACAACAGAGGATCAATCAAAGTGGTGGTTGTTATTTTGTAGCTGGTATGGGTACAAGCAAAAGGACCCAGCTACTGCCTCCCTATCCTTACTGTGCAGGGATCCAGATGGTCACCAATGCCACGTTGCAGAGTGCTGCACAAGCTGCAACAGTATGCTAAATGAAGCTCCATCCCCACACTACCTGGCTGAGAGGACCGGAAGAAGCCCTGAAACCGCCTGCAAAGTGTACATTTAGTGGATGTAGATCCTGATCATGTGCATGTACAGTTATTCAGAAACGTAAATATTTTTAAAGTCAGAAGAAGAGAGACTACTACTCATAGTAAGGCCGTATTCACACAACCAGCCATTTGGGAGCTCTCTGCTCCATAACTCTCTCTGAAGCACAGCTGTGTTCAGTCCAGGACTTACAACCTCCGCACAGATCATGTTTCCTGGACTTGACATGTTATATCAGTACGGTCTAAGTCATTATTATAATTACATATGTGTTTAAATTTGGTGGGTATAATATTTGTTTTTATAAAGTCTAGAGCGCTGCTGTGTACTATAGAGTACATCCACCGTATGCCCCTGCTATATTCCTTTTACTCCTGCAGGACTGACCTTAGAAGTCTGCTCCGCGCCACACAGGATTCCTTATAGCAGCCTGGTTTCTGGAAGCAGTGAAAGAACTGCATATGCTCCCTCGTTCTTGCTACTTCACTTTCCAGCAACATCAGACCTATTGATGAGTTATCTTGCCAGAGTGCCTTATTGCATGTGGGGACATTGTTATAATGGGGGACAGTTCGTAGTCTACACAAGCAGAAGCCTGTTGAAGGTTCCCAGGCCTTTCATTAGTATAGTTCTCTTACATGCTGCCATAGGTAATTGAAGTGAATTGATTTCACAATATACTGCAATACATTTGTTATGTTTTAAGTAAGACACCTTCATAACCAGCAGGGCATGGATTTGCAGTACTCGCAATACTGTTTCAAAGCCAAATGAGTCTGCACTGCTGGATCTGTGTGAAACAACATTTGGGGAATTTACTAAACTAGTCGTGCCCGTTTTCTGGTGCACCACTATGGGCATTTTTTTTATGTGCTTACTACTTTTGAGAATAGTGGGCAGAGTAGGCCAGGGATCATGCCATGGCCGGAGATACCTTGCTGAGATTTACTGTAACTCACATCAGAAAACTAGTGTCTAGTCTCTGACATGCTTTTGAGGAGGCACAAGACCTTCTGTGGGACTCCACAATTAAGAGACTGGAACTTCTTTAATAATTCATGTGCTCAAAACAGTAAAACCTATGCAATGTGTGTAGAAGGTGCCCCATTACCTGTCTCTTCTGGAACAAGATGGTCATTAAAAATGTATTGTCCTTTTACCTTGTAATGATCCTAAATTCCTTTGATCTCCAACTTCTAATAGGCCTAATCTGTTATGTATTTTCTTTCTGAAATACAGAAAAAGCTGCATGTATGAGGGTCTGCAGCCAGCTGTAGAGGCTAAAATGGAGTGCACAGGATTGATGTTTCTAAAATATGAACTAGCAGAATTTTGGGGATGCAGCCCAAAAGTACCTTAAAGGTCAGGCCTCATTTTTCAAATATGACATGTCACTTTATGTGGTCATAAAGTTGAGACCCTTTAAGTTTGTTTTTTCGTGACGCATTGTACTTTCTGTCAGTGTTGTGTGTGTGTGTGTGTGTGTGTGTGTGGTGTGTTTTTTTTTTTTTTTTTTTTTCTTCTTCAAACTTTGAAATTGCATGCCTTTCATATAGAAAGTCAGACTACCCAAATTATCATATATCTGCTTTGTTGCAATCAAACTTTAATCATCCTTTCATTTTTTTCTGATTATTACAAGGCTTAAAAGTCCAGCAGTAATTTTCCAAATTTTGAAGAATATTTCCAAAACTCATTTTTCAAAGGGCCAGAACATTTCTAACAGGGTCTTAAAAGGACTCTCTAGTAGAAACCCCCCTTAAATCGCCCTATTCTCAAAACTGCACTCTTGAAAAAATTTAAAACCCGCATTTAGAAAGTTTCTTAACCCTTTCAGCATTTCACAACAATTAAAACAAAATGGAGGTCAAATTTACTTTTCAATTTCTGTTACTAATATATTCATTTAGCCCTAGAATTTACACATTCACAAGGGGTTAAAGGAAAAAATGCAATTCACAATCTGTTATGCAATTTCTCCCTAGCATGAAATTATCCCACATGAGTATGTGAACTGATGAAATGGACACACAATAGGGTTAAGAACGGAAGGAATGCTATTGGGATTTTGGAAGGCAGATTTTGGTGGAATTTGTTTTAGGCATCATGTTGCATTTGCAGAGCCCTTGAAGTGCCAGTATAGTGGATGACTATTGGAAACTAGACTACTCAAGGAATTTATCAAGGGGTATATACAGTGCCTTGCGAAAGTATTCGGCCCCCTTGAACTTTTCAACCTTTTGCCACATTTCAGGCTTCAAACATAAAGATATAAAATTTTAAATTTTTTGGTGAAGAATCAACAAGTGGGAAACAATTGTGAAGTGGAACGAAATTTATTGGATATTTTAAACTTTTGTAAAAAATAAAAAACTGAAAAGAGGGGCGTGCCAAATTATTCGGCCCCCTTAAGTTTATACTTTGTAGCACCACCTTTTGCTGTGATTACAGCTGCAAGTCGCTTGGGGTATGTCTCTATCAGTTTTGCACACTGAGAGACTGAAATTCTTGCCCATTCTTCCTTGGAAAACAGCTCAAGCTCAGTGAGGTTGGATGGAGAGCGTTTGTGAACAGCAGTTTTCAGCTCTTTCCACAGATTCTCGATTGGATTCAGGTCTGGACTTTGACTTGGCCATTCTAACACCTGGATACGTTTATTTGTGAACCATTCCATTGTAGATTTTGCTTTATGTTTGGGATCATTGTCTTGTTGGAAGAGAAATCTCTGTCCCAGTCTCAGGTCTTTTGCAGACTCCAACAGGTTTTCTTCCAGAATGGTCCTGTATTTGGCTCCATCCATCTTCTCATCAATTTTAACCATCTTCCCTGTCCCTGCTGAAGAAAATCAGGCCCAAACCATGATGCTGCCACCACCATGTTTGACAGTGGGGATGATGTGTTCAGGGTGATGAGCTGTGTTGCTTTTACGCCAAACATATTGTTTTGCATTATGGCCAAAAAGTTCGATTTTGGTTTCATCTGACCAGAGCACCTTCTTCCACATGTTTGGTGTGTCTCCCAGGTGGCTTGTGGCAAACTTTAAACAAGACTTTTTATGGATATCTTTGAGAAATGGCTTTCTCAAATTTGTGCAGTGTACGACTGATTGTTGTCCTATGGACAAACTCTCCCACCTCAGCTGTAGATCTCTGCAGTTCATCCAGAGTGATCATGGGCCTCTTGGCTGCATCTCTGATCAGTCTTCTCCTTGTTTGAGATGAAAGTTTAGAGGGACGGATGGGTCTTGGTAGATTTGCAGTGGTCTGATACTCTTTCCATGTCAATATGATCGCTTGCACAGTGCTCCTTGGGATGTTTAAAGTTCGGGAAATCTTTTTGTATCCAAATCCGGCTTTAAACTTCTCCAAAACAGTATCACGGACCTGCCCGGTGTGTTCCTTGGTCTTCATGATGCTCTCTGCGCTTTAAACAGAACCCTGAGACTATCACAGAGCAGGTGCATTTATACGGAGACTTGATTACACACAGGTGGATTATATTTATCATCATCAGTCATTTAGGACAACATTGGATCATTCAGAGATCCTCACTGAACTTCTGGAGTGAGTTTGCTGCACTGAAAGAAAAGGGCCGAATAATATTGCACGCCCCACTTTTCAATTTTTTATTTTTTACAAAAGTTTAAAATAACCAATAAATTTCGTTCCACTTCACAATTGTGTCCCACTTGTTGTTGATTCTTCACCAAAAAATTAAAATTTTATATCCTTATGTTTGAAGCCTGAAATGTGGCAAAAGGTTGAACAGTTCAAGGGGGCTGAATACTTTCGCAAGGCACTGTAGGTATTTCACTGAATTCTTTACCATTGAGATGTGAAAATGAAAATTACTTTCTCTCTTCAATAAAATTACACTTTATTCCCAAATGTTTCATCTTCACACGGGGTTAAAGGAGAAATCGTACCTCACATTTTGTTATACAGTTTCTCCTGAACACAATACCCATATGTGCTGGTACACTGCTGTATGGGCATATGGCAGTGCTCAGAAGAGAGAAAGCGCTAATTGGCTTTTGGAGGACAGACTTTACTGGAATAGTTTCCAGGTACCATGTCCCATTTGCAGAGCCCCCAAGGTGCTAAAACAGTGGAAAATGTAACCCTATTTTATAAACTAGACCCCTCAAGGAATTTATCAAGGGGTATAGTGCGTGCTTTGACCTTTCATGTGTTACGCAAAATTGGGCTGTGAAAATGGAAACTGATGTATGGGCACACAGCGGGACCCTGACAGAGGGGATAGAATGCTATTTGTAGGGCAGAATTCCCATAAATAATTTTCATACACCATGTCCCATTTGCAGGTCCTCTGAAGAACCAGAACAGTGAAACCCCTCAAATAATGACCTCAGTTTGAAAACTAGACTCCTTTTAAGAAATTTATCAAGGGCTATAGTGAGCATTTGGACCCCACAGGTTAATTTATTTTCCAGAAATTGATGGACAACAGACGTTGAAAGGTAAATCTGTGCAGAGTACATTATGGTATAAGGCGGTAATATACCATGGAAAATAAATTAAAAAAATGAATAATCCATTCATGGATGTCTGGGAGAGCCTGAAGCACTTCTTCTTGCACAGGCCAGGTTTTTTGAGGCAGGTGTCACACTGAAAAATGGTGTCTTTCCTTCTTTCCCTTTTGGAACAGACTCTGCACCTTGTTTTTGGGTCTTCCCTTTCTTTGCAGTTTGTGGGACTTCGCTGGGAAAGTGTTGCCCTGGTACTATACTGGCGCCTTCAGTTCCAGAAGTACTGGGGCTTGGCACTTCTTGGCCCCCAAATACCAGTGTCTTGATAACTTCATCCTGAAACTGAAGGAAATGTTCCTGTCCTTCCAGCTCCTTATGATATCACAACAGTATTATACAGTGCCATCTCTACGATATGCATGACTAACTTTTTGTACCACACTCTTGTTTTTCTCATGGCATTATACAACTGTGGGACTTGATCAGATAGATCACCCCCTACCATGTACTTATATGCTAGGATGCACTCAGGCTTGGGGGTAAGGGTACCACGCAGAGGGACAAGGGTGCTGCTGTTACCATTAATTGTGAGAGGCCTCTCTGATTTCTGCGCCTGGTCCCACAAGCTGCAGTTCCTCTATAACTGAAGTGCCTGAAGAGTGGGGTGCTGGTGTAAAAGTTATCCACTTATAGGTGATAAACCTGTCCCAGCAGTGGGTGCAGCAAATCCCACACTATTTTCCCACTAACTCCTAGGATTGGGGGGGGGGGGCGTTCTGGTAGCTCAATTTTTGTGACCTTTCGATAAACTCTAAACTTGTGGGCATATCCTGAGCTGCTCTCACAGTTTGTACATTTTAATGCCGTACCGTGCCCACTTATTGGCGGAATTTCATTCTCCCTTTGAAACTGATCAGAGACTCCTCTATGGAAATATTCTGATCAGGGATGTATGATGCTACAAATTTGGCGCTAAAGTGGTCAATGAGTGGCCTGGTTTTGAATAGATGGTCAAAGTTGGGGGCATCTTGGGGTGGGCACTGTGCATTCTTATAATGCAGAAATTTGAGGATCGCTTCAAAGCATGTCCTAGTTATGGCCATTCTAAATTATTGGAGTGTTGCATAAAGTGTCTGTACTCCAATACTGTCTAATTTGTGTGATGGGTGTTCTGCCTCAATTTGGATTCCTGACCTACCCACAAAGTCGGGAAGCTGAGGCTTATAATTTTCTGGGGGTGGGGTTCACATTTGTTCAACAGTTTCGGAAGCTGTCTCAGCAATTGTTCTGGGTCGCCTCCATTTGGGATTGCTCATCACTGGTTGAGGAAGAGGAAAACTAGAGGAATAGTGCATTTTCCTCTTCTCCCTCGCTGGCGGTATCAGTTTGAGGCCAATAAGGCATACACATCTTCTGCTGAATATCTTCTTTGAAATGCTTGGTAGCTTTGGGACATTTTGTGTATGTGTTGTGTTTTTACAAGTATATAGAAACGTTGTTTATCGAACCTTTTTATTGAAAATGTGTGGTGTATGTTATGCTTCAACACGTGTGTGTGTGTGTGTGTGTGTGTGTGTGTGTGTGTGTGTGTGTATGTATGTATGTAAAAAGTAACAAAAAAACAAAGAAATGAAAACGATCTACAATAAATTTAATTATAAGACCCTGTCCTAAAAGCTACCTAAAATTTTTCTATAGAGAATTCTAACTAAAATGTAACTAAATGCAGCTAAAAATTGAGCAGGTGGCGGTTATGTGTGTGTTACAGTAAAATAGGCCCTGTCCTAAAAGCTATCTAAAATGTTTCTATAGATAGACTGGGTTCATTGGTTTTAGTTGACTACTCTGTACACTAATTTATTTGCTGTCCAAAAAGTTTGTTTTTTAACAAATTATACTGAATTTGCTTCTTATTTGAAAGGGGCAGAATGTGTTAACAGAATTAGCTTTACCCACCTTTCTGATTCTCAACCCCCCCCCCTTCCTTGCTGTTTGAATCTTTCTGGGTCCCCTGCAGTTCTGTACTTTCTGGTGTCTCTTGACATGTAGATGTCAAGGATCAATGTGTTTGGCTGAGCGCTCATTTCTTCCTTGTTGAGCGTGGCCAGGAAGTAGAGGATGACAGGGAACCCAGGAAGCATTGAAATGGCAGTGATGAGGGATCTACAAAAATAAAAGGTTATCCTCTTACTTTTGATTTAAGAATTTTGCACTGTACTCAATCTCAACATCATATAGCCAAATCAAATACAGACTTTAAATTTTTTGTCTGTTATTTTAATTGGCTGCTAGGAAGGGCAATGATTTGTCTGTGTTTGGCGAAAGATAGTGATGTTTGTTTTTGCTCACATATGTTTCCTGTGCTCTGCAGGTAATTTTCCATGATGTAAGCACCCTGACAGAGAAGCTGTTTCCAACAGTAGAAGCCATGCAGAAGCTCTTCAGTGCTGGTACTGGAACTTACTACAGCGATTCCATCTTTTTCCTATCTGTTGCTCTACACCAGATAATGCCAAAAGGTAATGTGATTAGTTTATACAGTCTAAAAAAAAAAAAAAAGTTACTTAAATATAAATTACATGATATATACATACCCGCGTGGGGAAAACTATTGGGACATCCCTCTTAAAAGGGTTTTCCCACCCAAAAATGGGTTTTTCATACTGACCTACTACTGCAGTGGACGTGGAGCACACACAGTCTGCTCCTATTCAATTAATAGGAACAGCACTGCAGCCCCATTCTGCTTCATTTACTTGCGTATGAGCAGAATGCACATGCTCGCCGTCCACTACAGCGGCTTTAAGCACCTGTCAGACACCCACAGATCATATTCTGTGGATAATCGGTATAAAAATTCCATTTGGGTGGAATCGGGTGTTTCATTCAGTCCTATTGCCACATGTGTATAAAATCCAGTTCCTATCCATGCAGTCTGCCTTTTACAAAAGGTCTGTCCCAATGTAGTGGCAGCTCTATGCGGACAATTATACGGGTGTTTGTTTAGTCATGCCATTATTGGTGTCTGCACATGGGTTCCACTAGGTTGGAACCAGTGAAATATACAGTGCTGGCCAAAAGTATTGGCACCCCTGCAATTCTGTCAGATAATACTCAATTTCTTCCAGAAAGTGATTGCAATCACAAATGCTTTGGTAATAATATCTTCATTTATTTTGCTTGCAATGAAAAAACACAAAAGAGAATGAAAAAAAGTCAAATCATTGATCATTTTACACAAAACTCCAAAAATGGGCCGGACAAAAGTATTGGCACCCTCAGCCTAATACTTGGTAGCACAACCTTTAGACAAAATAACTCCGAACAACCGCTTCCGGTAACCATCAATGAGTTTCTTACAATGCTCTGCTGGAATTTTAGACCATTCTTCTTTGGCCAATTTCTCCAGGTCCCTGAGATTTGAAGGGTGCCTTCTCCAAACTGCCATTTTGAGATCTCTCCACAGGTGTTCTATGGGATTCAGGTCTGGACTCATTGCTGGCCACTTTAGAAGTCTCCAGTGCTTTCTCTCAAACCATTTTCTAGTGCTTTTTGAAGTGTGTTTTGGGTCATTGTCCTGCTGGAAGACCCATGACTTCTGAGGGAGACCCAGCTTTCTCACACTGGGCCCTACATTATGCTGCAAAATTTGTTGGTAGTCTTCAGACTTCATAATGCCATGCACACGGTCAAGCAGTCCAGTGCCAGAGGCAGCAAAGCAACCCCAAAACATCAGGGAACCTCCGCCATGTTTGACTGTAGGGACCGTGTTCTTTTCTTTGAAGGCCTCTTTTTTTCCCCTGTAAACTCTATGTTGATGCCTTTTCCCAAAAAGCTCTACTTTTGTCTCATCTGACCAGAGAACATTCTTCCAAAAAGTTTTTGGCTTTCTCAGGTAAGTTTTGGCAAACTCCAGCCTGGCTTTTTTATGTCTCTGGGTCAGAAGTGGGGTCTTCCTGGGTATCCTACCATAGAGTCCCTTTTCATTCAGACGCCGACGGATAGTACGGGTTGACACTGTTGTACCCTCGGACTGCAGGGCAGCTAGAACTTGTTTGGATGTTAGTTGAGGTTCTTTAGCCACCATCCGCACAATCTTTCGTTGAAATCTCTCGTCAATTTTTCTTTTCCGTCCACAACTAGGGAGGTTAGCCACAGTGCCATGGGCTTTAAACTTCTTGATGACACTGTGCACGGTAGACACAGGAACATTCAGGTCTTTGGAGATGGACTTGTAGCCTTGAGATTGCTCATGCTTCCTCACAATTTTGCTTCTCAAGTCCTCAGACAGTTCTTTGGTCTTCTTTCTTTTCTCCATGCTCAATGTGGTACACACAAGGACACAGGACAGAGGTTGAGTCAACTTTAATCCATTTCAACTGGCTGCAAGTGTGATTTAGTTATTGCCACCACCTGTTCTGTGCCACAGGTAAATAACAGGTGCTGTTAATTACACAAATTAGAGAAGCATCACATGGTTTTTCAAAGGGTGCCAATAATTTTGTCTTTCCCCTTTTTTATGTTTGGTGTGGAATTATATCCAATTTGGCTTTTTGACAATTCTTTTTGTGGTTTTCCATTGAAGACAAATTAAATGAAGATATTATTACCAAAGCATTTGTGATTGCAATCATTTTCTGGAAGAAATAGAGTATTATCTGACAGAATTGCAGGGGTGCCAATACTTTTGGCCAGCACTGTATATATTGACCCAGAAATGAAATCAATGAGATGGTCACTCTCAATTTTTAAGCCAAATTAATTATCAAGGAATATTGTAAAAATATTGGCTTTTAGTGAATGTGGGGATAAGTCTGATAATAGTTAAAACTTTAACCTTTAATAAATATAAATGAAAACTATATATTAGACAAAATGTCCAGACAAAACACAAAACAAAATCATAATATTTCTGCCTGTGAAGTGTCTTTATTAAACTCAGTTACTAAATAGACGTAAATCCCGGAGTTCCTAAATCAGCCTGCAACAGTGAGGAGATAGTGGACTCCAAACTAGAGATTAGATGGTTGCTCCACATATATAAGGGTCGTCTCCTGTTGCAGGATGGATCACGCCATGGATGTACGATTCAGAGGGGATATCAAAGCCAATCCCTTCAAAAAAAATATATATTGGAAACAGTGCTAGACTGTCAGCTAAGTTGTCAGCACTTGATCAAGAATGTTAATTTTGATGTCACCTTTTATGACACCTGGTGCATCCCAATTATTTCATGACAAAGGCAGATGATGCATTTGTGTCTAACCGGATGACTATATTACCAGCTGATATATGTCTTCAACTGGTTATAGAAGATGTCTTTTTATGTTGGAATCGGCCACAAAAGAATAGGTGACTCTAAAGAGTTCACTGAATTCCTGTGTGGTACTGTAATGGGATGGCACCATTGCAACAAGTCAGTTGGCGAACTGTCTTCCCTCTTAGATATTCCACTCATATCAACTCATCCAAAATCTGTGTTTGAGGATTTGTGAGCATTTGTGAGAACAAATGCTCCTCTGGATGAATAGACAAGAATTCCTACAGAAACACTCCAAAACTTTTAGAAAGCCTTCGCAGAAGAGTGGAAGCTGTTTAAGGGTGGGTTCACACCTGCTCTTGAGTCCGTCCGCTGCCAATCCGAGTGAAAATCTCGGGAAACAGGATAGGCATCGGATACCGACCCATTCATTTGAATGGGTTTTTAAAGCAATGCGCGGGTGTACGCTTACACCCTCTGCGCTACAAATCCTTTTTTTTCGTCGAAAATAAAGTCAGACTTGCAGGACTTCGTGTCCGACGAAAAAAAAAAAACGGCTTGGCAGCACACTAGGTGTAAGCGCACACCCCCACATTGCTTTAAAAACCCATTCAAATGAATGGCTTTTTAACCAATGTGTTGCTAACCTGTCGGTATCCGATGCCTATCCTGTTTCCCGAGATTTTCACTCGGATTGGCCGCGGACGGACTCAAGCACAGGTGTGAACCTACCCTTAGCTGCTAAGAGAGAACGAACTCTCCATATTAATGCCTATAGATTTAGAATGGGATATCATAAAAGCCCCATTATGTAAAAGTAGGTGTCCTAATACTTTTGTCCATGTACAGTGTGTGTGTGTGTGTGTGTGTACATATGGTTATACAGTGCGGGAAAAAAAAGGTATTTAGTCAGCCTCCAATTGTGCAAGTTCTTCCACTTAATAAGATGAGAGAGGTCTGTAATTGTCATCATAGGTAGACCTCAACTATGAGAGACAAAATGAGAAAACAAATCCAGAAAATCACATTGTCTGATTTTTAAAGAATTTATTTGCAAATTATGGTGGAAAATAAGTATTTGGTCAATAACAAAAGTTTATCTCAATACTTTGTTATATATCCTTTGTTGGCAATGACAGAGGTCAAACGTTTTCTGTAAGTCTTCACAAGGTTGGCACACACTGTTGCTGGTATGTTGGTCCATTCCTCCATGCAGATCTCCTCTAGAGCAGTGATGTTTTGGGGCTGTCGCTGGACAACACGGACTTTCAACTCCCTCCAAAAGTTTTCTATGGGGTTGAGATCTGGAGACTGGCTAGGCCACTCCAGGACCTTGAAATGCTTCTTACAAAGCCACTCCTTCGTTGCCCTGGCGGTGTGCTTGGGATCATTGTCATGCTGAAAGACCCAGCCACGTTTCATCTTCAATGCCCTTGGTGATGGAAGGAGGTTTGTACTCAAAATCTCACGATATATGGCCCCATTCATTCTTTCATGTACATGGATCAGTCGTCCTGGTCCCTTTGCAGAGAAACAGCCCCAAAGCATGATGTTGCTACCCCCATGCTTCACAGTAGGTATGGTGTTCTTTGGATGCAACTCAGCATTCACTCACCCTCCAAACACGATGAGTTGTGTTTCTACCAAACAGTTCTACTTTGGTTTCATCTGACCATATGACATTCTCCCAATACTCTTCTGGAACATCCAAATGCTCTCTAGAAAACTTCAGACGGGCCCGGATATGTACTGGCTTAAGCAGGGGGACACGTCTGGCACTGCAGGATCTGAGTCCCTGATGGCGTAGTGTGTTACTGACGGTAGCCTTTGATACGTTAGTCCCAGCTTTCTGCAGGTCATTCACTAGGTCCCCTCGTGTGGTTCTGGGATTTTTGCTCACCGTTCTTGTGATCATTTTGACCCCACGGGGTGAGATCTTGCATGGAGCCCCTGATCGAGGGAGATTATCAGTGATCTTGTATGTCTTCCATTTTCTAATTATTGCTCCCACAGTTGATTTCTTCACACCAAGCTGCTTGCCTATTGCAGATTCAGTCTTCCCAGCCTGGTGCAGGTCTACAATTTTGTTTCTGGTGTCCTTCCACAGCTCTTTGGTCTTCACCATAGTGGAGTTTGGGGTGTGACTGTTTGAGGTTGTGGACAGGTGTCTTTTATACTGATAACAATGTCAAACAGGAGCCATTACTACAGGTAATGAGTGGAGGACAGAGGAGCCTCTTAAAGAAGAAGTTACAGGTCTGTGAGAGACAGAAATCTTGCTTGTTTGTAGGTGACCAAATACTTATTTTCCACCATAATTTGCAAATAAATTCTTAAAAAAAAAAAAATCAGACAATTGGAATTGTTTTCTCATTTTGTCTCTCATAGTTGAGGTCTACCTATGATGACAATTACAGGCCTCTCATCTTTTTAAGTGGGAGAACTTGCACAATTGGTGGCTGACTAAATACTTTTTTTTTTTTCCCCAGGTGTGTGTGTGTGTGTGTGTGTGTGTGTGTGTATGTGTATGTATGTATGTATGTGTGTGTGTGTTATATATATATATATATATATATATATATATATATATATATATATATATATATTATAATTTTTTTTTTTTTTTTTTTTAAATCCTTCTACATTTTTTCCTTTTTCGGTTTTCACTTGATGGCCAGGTTTGTGTGGTCTAACATTTTATGGCTGAGCTGTTGTTGAATCTTTTTTTTTTTTTATTTCACAGTAATGGCACACACAGTTGATCAGGTCACATCTGGCAGATTTCACAAAATGACTGGTGGTATCCAGTGATGGTGTCATTTTTGAAGTCCCTAAGCGCTGAGTACCAGTTTGGACATTGAATGGGGCAGTGATCTTTGGGAGAGATGCCAACATGGTAAATGATGATGATTTGTAGTTCCATTTGTAGTTGGCATCAAGACCATCAAACATGAGTAAATTAGTATATCTACTTGACAGGAACAAAAGTAGTAATGTAGGGCTGTGCAGCGCCCACTCCTTTCAGAGCTGGTAAACTCTTTTAGGGCTAGAGGAGTAAAAATATCAGTATGTTTATAAGAGTTGGAATTCGCACATATGTGGTCAGAGGTTGCACTGCATTTTTTTGGAATAGTAATAATACTCTTTATTTTTGATGGGTATTTTTAGCCAAGGAAGTATTTTTCGACATGGAGGAGTGCAAAGTTTGCAGTAATGGAAATAAATGCTATGTAGGCATAATAATGCTAAGAGGTTGCTATTTAAATAGGAAAACGATTACCATAAGTGTCTTCCATGTATAAATAGAGAATTTAGGGTTTGTTTCTACGATGTTTACTGTGCGGTAAAAAGAACATGTTCCTTATATTCTTTGGGTGGACACAATCAATGTTTTAATACCTTTTATAAAAATTTGAAAAATGAAAAAAAAAAATGATGATCACATTCTGACATTTGTAACTTTGTTTCCTTGTTTGGAGGTGGGGTGTGTGGTGTAGGTGTTTTTGTGTTTTTTTTTTTTTTTTTTTTTTTTTTTTTTTGCACAAGATGTAATTTTTATTTATACAGCTTGGAGGAACATTTGATGTTTTGATCACTTTTATTCAATTGTTTGGGGAAGGCAAAATGGTGATTTGGATATTCTTTATATATTTTTTTATTTTATTGAAAACTCTTCATAACTATTGAGGCCTGACACAGGCAAGCCTCAATAGTTATTTTCCTATAACAGCCTGGGAGCCTTCACAAGGCCTCCTAGCAGTCATACATACTGGACGACTCCTGCGATCTCGCCCTGTAGGAGCTGTACTGGCAACATAAAGTAAAATGAGGCGGCGGCTTGGGCTGGACAGGAGTTCATATGTATTAAATGCCCATGATCAGAGAGGACTGGGTCTACACGGGATCACTGCTGTGTAAAACAGCAGGAATCAGGTGGTTATGATGCCCTGTTTTGCTTGTGAGTTGGCTCCATATTTAAAGTGCTGACTTCTGCCTAATAAAATGACAGATGTTGGCAAGGGGTTTAAATCTGGGGGTGAGGGGTGCGAAGTTTAAGTGTTTTTAAATACCCAGAAAAGTCTCATGCATATTAATATTAAAAATATTAAAATATTACATGAGTAAATCCCTAATTCAACAGGAAGTTCAATCTTCCATTTTCTCCCATCAGTTTCTGACTCTGAGATCAACTTATCCTCCATATGGGAGATACTGTATAAATTATTCAGCCCACCCAGTTGGAAAATAAGTATTTCTCTTGTCCGAATTTATGAACTAATTACTGTAGTATATCAGAAGCACTATGGGTATTGAGTAAACCCAGGAAGTAAGAACTGTTCAGGGTGAGAAGTTTATAGCACTGGGCACAAAAAAGAGTGAATGGGAAGACCCAAATTGAAAGATTACGCTTTCAGGAGAGCTGAAAGAGCTTTGAACCTCAGAGACATCATCAGAACATCAGAGACTCTCTTAGAAAACATTTTTGTACAATTGCAGGGCCCCAAGAAGGGGGAGAAGGTCTCCAGAAACATCTTGTCAAACTGGATAAAAAAAACAAACTATAGCAGAAGCTTATTGATCACAAAATCTTCCTCTTCCTCTTAACGTGTGAGCTCATTCCACCAGAGCAATATCAGTCTCTTGGGCTGAAAGTGCCTCCATAGCTTAGATCTGTAGAGCTACCACTTGGTCCTATCCTCACACTTGTATCAGTCGTTATTGTCTGGACCTTAGCTCTAAGGGAGACATTTCATTTGCTAGAAAGGTCTTAAGAGCTGTGGTCCTGCCTTAAGGTGGTTATTTGGTATTCTCTTATGGTGTGGTCTTGGAGGGTGACTTGGTAATATACATTTTTTTTTTTTTTTTTTTTTTTACCAGAAATTTGGTTTCTGGGAATCCTCCATCACAGGTCCCTGATTTCCCTTTTTAATTGTTCTTTAACATCTGTTTTGTAAACACTAGTGTGAAGAAGGGGAGGAGCACCTTTTAAACCTTTGTTTCCTGGCCCTATCAAGGCATGACTCTAACCTCCTGTAGTGCTGTCCTGGAGGATTCCCAGTAATTACTTTATTACTTATTATTTATTTATTTTGGTGAGACAAACAGCTTCCGCACAAATCAAGGACTATAAAGCAGAAGGTGCACTGATAATACCAGCCTTGAGTTATCAGTGCAGTCTGTGTGGCTAGAAAGGTTGAAGGACTCATTCATCTGGGAGCTGTTCAACCAGAGTCTGCAGATTGAATTCTGTAGTCTGGAGGCAGAGACATTGTTGACGATTACTGGAGTAGGGAAATGCGGTGCGAGGTATGGAATTCGAGTGATTTTTGCTGCGAGTGTGCTGTTGCCAATTGACTAGAGGAGTGAAAAGAAAAATTATCTACTTCTGGGTGAAAGGAAGATTGGGGGGCAATTCTGCTACCAGTGATGCTGCCCTGTGGTGTTTAGCTTTGATAGTCCTCTAATCCGTCCATAGTAGGAGGTAAGTGCTTGGCTAACATGTGCTGAATGGATGTCTCGGGGAGATGGTCAGGTTTGTCCTCCCCTAACTCCTGATTGGTCCTTCTAGCCCCAAGCCACACCCCTCATGGGCGTATCATTTTACCGCTGCTATTTCAGGCACGATGCCGACAGCCGCACCTCAGCGGTCATACTAGTACCGGCAGGCAGGAAGGTGGTGTCACTAGCTGGTGGTCATCTCCTGTCCTGCTTTTTTGTTTGTCTCTGTCAGTCATTCTGTTAGTCTGACGTATTTACAGCTTATAGCTCCTGATGAGAGATAGCTTGCCTATGGCGAAACACATACAGGTATTTTTTAGCAACGTTAGGGAGACAGACAGACAACTTCAATAGCACTGAGACAGATTGCATGTATGTCAATACATTGTGTTCAGTAGGTTTAGTTGGTTTTTTAAGCCGCAATTCACCCTAGCAAGCAGCTGTGGGTTCAGAGAGGGTCACTCACAAGCATAGAGGCACTAGTTATATAATATCTCTCTATGGAGATATATGATTATGAATTAAATAGTGCCCATGTGTGGATAGACTGCAGATAGTGACAGCTATCAAGAGTCACAGTTGCTGCCAATTTTAGCATTGTGGGCATGCACAGATTTGTAGTATGATGGTAAAATTATGAGCCATTATAACAAATAGCCAACCATCAGCTTTATCTGTGCTGCAAAGTATACGCAAGTTTCATCAGTGGAGCTGAGACAGTATGTATGGTAATACGTGGTCTTCAGCATGTTTAGTCAGTTCGTGAGTTAGCCGCAATTCACACTAGCAAGCAGCTGTGGATTCAGGGCGGGTCACTCACAAACACAGAGGCACTAGTTATACAATACTATCTCTCTATGGAGATATAAGTTTATAAACTAAGTGCTCATGTGTGGATAGACTGCAGATAGTGACAGCTATCAAGAGTCACAGTTGCTGCTAATTTTAGCGTTGTGGGCATGCACAGATTTGTATGATGATGGTAAAATTATCAGCCATTATAATAAATAGTTGACCATAAGATTTATCAGTTATACTGTGCTGCAAATTATACGCAAGTTTTATCAGCAGAATTGTATCATATGTGCGGCTGCACATGATTACATATGCACATCATAGTATAATTTTCACTTTTAGTGGACTGTGTTCCTTAATAAAAGCTAAGTTTTAGATGTAGACTGTCTGTAAAGCGCTGCGGAATATGATGGCGCTATATAAGTAAGCATAATAAATAAATGTTTTCCTTCCATTTTTGTTGATACTTACCACCTAAACGTCCATATGTTTCCAGTATTTCCCGTTGTGTGTGTTTTTTTGTGTTTTTTTTTTTGTATTTAGTTACAGAAACTGCATAGAACTGTGAGCTGTGAACTGTATCGTCTTTATTGACAAATACAGGTTCTGTTTTGGATGGTTGGGCTCAATTGTTGAGGGTCTTGGTAGGTAGGGCTGGGCAATTAATCCAAAAATAACCAAAATAGACCGTCTAGCCTTATAACTGACGTAATTTTGTGC
Source organism: Leptodactylus fallax (assembly GCA_947044405.1). Classification (NCBI taxonomy): domain Eukaryota; kingdom Metazoa; phylum Chordata; class Amphibia; order Anura; family Leptodactylidae; genus Leptodactylus; species Leptodactylus fallax. The sequence continues at coordinate 2,617,835 of CAMRHE010000167.1, forward strand.
ATGTAAGTTACTTCGGTTTGGTTTGCAGTATTGGCGAGCTTTTGTATATTTAGTATAATTATCCAGGGTGTAATTAGCGGAGGTCCATGAGAGGTGACCAAGCACAAAAAAAAAAACTGTTATTCACCTCCCCTTGGCTCCGCCACTGCTTCTGGACCAATGATGGCATTGTGACGCAAAGACAGAAGATCATCACGTTAGACCTTGCTATTTTTGTTTCATGTTCACTTTATACAAATTTATCTTCACTTGATAATGACTAAAGCATCTGCCTGTTCGGTTTCTTGTAGAATTTTCTCTCTAGAGCCTATGTTACACTTCGGATATGACCGGCTGCTTAAGACTGTTAGTATTGTAATTGTTAAAGCCTATTTTTCAGTGTCTTTCTAAACCTAGAGGTTGCGGGGTATATTTTTAGTACATAATTATACTGCATGTTCTTCCGGTATTTAAAGAGCATCATTTTGCTTTGACAGCTTAACAAGAAAGTGAACCCAAAGAAGACTTGCAGTTACATGCAGTTGTCATTTTTTTTTTGTTTGTTTTGTTTTTTGTCTTTGACTGTGTGGAACTTTTTTTTTTTTTTTTTAAACACACATTAATTGCTATTGCTAGTAATTGCCTATTTTTGGTTATATTGGCATGATAGGAATGATATATTGAACATCCACAGACTACTGTTTGCTGCGTTTCTTGTCTTATAGCACCAAATTGCAAAATGTAGCATTCAAGTAATTTTTTTTTTTTTTTTGTATATTTTTTTTTTTTATACTTATTTTACTTATTGTTTCATATGTTGTTTATTATTTTGCTATGATATAATTTATTATATAATTATTGCATACTATAATAAATTATTATTAATGCAATTCGTCTGCATGGGGAGGGCACGGGCATGACCAAATAAAGATTTCTGACCTGATTGTAAATGTGTTCATTTGAGTGAGTTACAGGTCACAGAATGAGCTGTGCCCATTGTATCTCTGGGTTATATTGAATGAAAGAGGATCAAAGAATGTAATTAATCTACTTGTGTTATTTGGAGCTCCATACTCTTTCCTCCATTGCCAGTGCACAAGAAAAACAGGCCTTTGTGCGAACTGACAATACAACTATTAACAGCTTGCTAAAGACACGCAAGTTACTGAGCTGTCGTGTGGCGAGGTTATATAAACAGTCACTGTAGTACATAGCGGGTATTGTTTCCTAAAAGAACAACAGATTCAAATTGAGTGATCTAAATAGCAATCTGCCAACTTAAAAAAGTCTTTGAGGTAGCCTGGTAGATGGCTGGAACTCTGTAATGATTTCATGATTGTCATAAAACAGTCCCATACAGTTCTTGCCATATTATGGTTGATTGTAATGTACAGTGGACTAACAAGAAATAACAGGTCATTACAGATTTTTTTTTCATACTGATGACCTATCCACAGCAGTTACTGTCCATCCACTTGCAGATTTAGGCACTCAGAGGCTGCTGGAACAGTTGAACTGTTGGACCCCCACAGATCACGTACTGATGACCTAGCCAGTATTGGGCACAGTGCCTACAAAATGTAAGGTGCTGTGCCTGGTAAAAAAATGGAGGATATGCGTCTTTCGCTGGAGCACCATATTCCTTTCAGTAAACTGCATATGGAGATGCTACCTCCACTAATCTGATATTAATCACCTAGCCTAAGAATACACCAGAAAACTTATTTGTCAGACAGTACCAAAAAATAGTTATCAGTATTGTACTTGTACAGTCTTGATAGATAATTTTTTATATATAAATTTTTTTTTCTTCAGTTTTATAATAAAGTATTTCAATGTTGTGTGTGGTTTTTTTTTTTTTTTCTTTTCCAACCACAAATGTCAAGTACCGATCCAACTATTCTTAGTGAATTGCAAGAATAATAATGTGAAGGCCTCAGTGGGCCAGGATTTACATAGTCTGTCATAGGAAAATCAATCACTTGTGAATGACTGACTGATAATGACGTGCAGAAAACAGAATTCAGATTTTTATTAGTTCTTGTTAAAGCTATTCCACTAGCAAAACCAGTTTTCTGTAATCTTAAAGGGTTTGTACTATCAATTAAAGTTATTCCATATCCATAGAATAAGGATAATCATCTGTTCAGTGGGGTTCCACAACTTAAAAGAATCCCTCTGTTTGTTTGGAGTTGGTGGTGACTCACGTACTCAGGACCCCTGTTTTCATAATTATTGGTGTCCCACTGATACCACTGGTTATTTCCTATCCTGTGGTATAACTTTCGTTCTTAGTACTGTGTTTTGCTTTAGATAGGTGGGATCTGAGACCTATTAGGGTAATGTCTAATAGAAAGGCCACTGTCTGGATAGACACAGACATTAATGGATGTGAACTTGCTTGCGTCAATTATGTCCATACTATCCTGTCTCTCATTGCCATCGGCAAAAGTATGTGTCACTAACTGTACGCGTTCCAATTAGGATTGTTACGTGATTAACCAAAATTCAGTGCATGGCGGGCATATAAATGGGGGGTCCAGGGATAAGCTCTATTTAAAAAAGAAAATAAAATACAAAATCCCACTGACTGCCAACCAATCGTCAGGGGTTCTACCCCTTACTCACCACCAAGCACATGTGACCATAAAGGGAGACTTCGCCCACACTCTATCATACTAGGCTACAAACGAGGGACATGACCCCACATACACACACATATCCACACAAATAGCTGCCATCACCTGCCACTTTACAGTAGGCAAGACATTGATATACTCAGATCACTCTCAGCGGTGCTCTCGGGAGCACAATAGCAAACCAAAATTTGGCAAGCCTAAGTGATATTTACTTTTTCTGAATTGTGGGAACATTTAGAGCCAAGGACAACCTTTTTTAAAATTAAATATTATTTTTATAGACAAAAAAAAAAATACAGTTGCTAATGAGAAAAGATGTAACCTTTTAAAGCCTAAAAGACGACTGGAGAGTGGTGGGACAGACCGAGAGAGAACAGTGGGACCATGTATATCAGGGGGTATAGACAGAAGTAGAGTGGGAGAAGAAGGGCGGGGGACTGGGTTTTCCATAGTCGGGGGATGACAGTACGAGCTCCAACAAGCCTAATCCCAAGCAACCTGCGAGTGTGTTTCCTAAACTTCCTGGGAAAGATAGAGATGGAGGGGCACCGGGTCATCATCTAGAGTGATGCCTGTGACAGTTTTAAAAATGTCGGACGTCTGACCAGAAGGGGTGTAGGAGAGAGCAATCCCACCAGATGTGTGCCATCGTGCTACGGTTGGTAAAGCATCGCCAGCCTCTGTCAGATGTGGTGGGGTAGATCTCATGGAGGACAGAGGGAACCCTGTACCAGCACGAGAGTATTTTATAGTTTCTTGCGCACAGGAAAATTTGTGACATGCCAAGAAGGTCCAGGACCACACATCCATTGGGAGCGAAACCCCCATCTCCCGTCTCCATCCCTCCATGAAGGCCAGTAGATGTTCCTGAGAGTCACCTAACAATAAACGATAAACCAATGAGATGGTGTGAGTTTGGGCCACTGAGAAAAGGCAGAGTCGCTGAAACGGCAATAGTGGACTGTCACCAAGAAGTATACTACCCAAAAGTAGCCCCTGAGAGTCTATTTTTATAGGGGAGCGGGGGGAAGCACTTTTTTTTTTTTTTTTCCCTCGTGGCAAGACCCAGTGTCTTGTAAACATTTACATAACTGCCTGAGACATAATAAATGATGCATAATGAATGATGAATTTTGCAGCAGTCTGACATTTCTTTTATTTTTGGTTGGAGTGTGTGTATAGAATATATTTTATGCAAATGGAGCAGACAACAGGTAGAAATGATAGGCAAATAGCATCCTATTTGGCTGTTGTTTTGGTCACTTTTACATTTTGTCATTGCTCTCACTCCTAGAGGTAGCATGAGGTGGTGGCTACAACCCACAGAAGTTGTTCAGGTAGTACAGCTCATCCAGGATGGCACATCAATGTGAGCTGTGGCAAGAAGGGTAGCTATTTCTTTCAGCACAGTGTCCAGAGGATGCAGCAGATACCAGGAGACAGGCCAGTACACCAGGAGACGTAGAAGGGGGCCATAGGTGGATAAAAACCCAGCATCAGGACTGCTACCTCCTCCTTTGCCCAAGGAGGAACAGAAGGAGCAGTGCCAGAGCCCTGCAAAATGAACTCCAACAGGCCACTAACATCCATGTGTCTGTTCAAACTGTCAGAAACAGACTCCATGAAGGTGGTATGAGGGCCCAACATCCACAAGTGGATGTTGTGCTTACAGCCCAACACCGTGCTGGGCGATTGGCATTTGCCAGAGAAGACCAAGATTGGCAGATTCCACATTGGCTCCCTGTGTTCTTCACGGATTAGAGCAGGTTCACAATGAGCACATGTGACAGACGTGACTGGAGTCTGGAGACTTAGTGGAGAACGTTCTGCTGCCTGCAACATTCTCCAGCATGTCCGGTTTGGCAGTGTGTCAGTAATAATGTGGGGAGGAATTTTTGGAGGGCTGCACAGCCCTTCATGTGCTAGCCAGAGGTACCCTGACTGCCAATAAGTACCGGGGTGAGATCCTCGGACCCATTGTAAGACCATATGCAGGTGCAGTGGGCCCTGGGTTCCTTCTGATGCATGACAATGCTAGGCATCATGTGGCTGAAGTGTGTCAGCAGTTCCTGCATGATGAAGGCATTGATGCTATGGACTGGCCTGCCTGCTCCCCAGACCTGAATCCAATAGAGCACATCTGGGACATCATGCCTCATTCCATCCACCAACGCCACGTTGCACCACAGACTGTCCAGAAAGTTGACTGATGCTTTAATCCAGGTCTGGGAGGAGATCCCTCAGGAGAACATCTGCCACCTCATCAGAAGCATGCCCAGTAGTGTGTTTATGACCGTCCCAGGGACACTTGCTGGTTATCCGGTGACGATCCGTTTCTTGAAATGGAACGTCACTACTACTCCTCCGCCCCATCCACTCCATCATACTTTCCTATCTTCTTCCTTCTAGGCTTCTTCCTGCGGGACGACTCCTCCCTGTTTTCCGACTGCTGTGCGTGCTATAGACCCAGCGCTGCTCTGTGCAGCTGATAATCAACCTCTACTGCGCAGGCATCACAAACCTGCACAGTAGAGGTGGATTGTCGGCTACAGATCAGCACTGGGTCTATAGTATGCACGGCAGTCAGAAAAAAAGGATGGGCGTCACGCACATATATCCTGGTATCTTCTGCATTTGTTTACAGGATTCAGTCTCCTGCTATGTAACTTCCACGCTAGCTACCTCTCACCTCACTCCCTCCCCCCTCTTTACCTCCCATACACCCCCCTCCCTGTCTCTAGCTATCCCGCTCACAACTACTAGCCCTTCCCTACCTACTCAGCTCAACCCCTGACCCCATTATATACATATATTTATATATATTATATATATACAGGTGCATCTCAATAAATTAGAATATTTTTGAAACGTTCATTCATTTCAGTGATTCAGTAATTCAATTCATAATCAGCGTCTTCCATGATTGTGTGTCCTACTGAACCAGACTGAGGGACCATTTAAAGGCTTAGGAAACCTTGGCAGGTGACACACTGAATTTACAATACTGAATTTTTTTACAATATTCAAATTTTCTTAGATTTGGGTTTTCATTACCTGGAATCTATAATCAACATTTACAGAAATAAAAGACTTGAAATAGAACACTCTGTGTGTAAAGAATCTAGAAAATATAGGAGGTCGCTTTTTTAATTTAATTACTGAAATAAATAAACGTTTCAAAAATATTCTAATTTATTGAGATGCACCTGTAAAAAAAAATAGCAGAAGGACCCGGCCCGGCTGGCCAGTTTTGCATTTGACATCCAGTATGGCAGTCCAGTATAGGTACAGTCTATTTATGGCTGTGTTGCTATGGAAACCTGGTAAATGAAATGTGAACTTATATTGGCTGATACACGTCATATGACTGAATATTTAAGGACCTATGAACTGGTACTGTCTCATACAGGTGATAAATAGCTTGGTTGCTATCGAAACCTGGTGTAAAGCTGTGTGTATGTCAAGACCTGAAGAACCTGCAATTTTCCATTGGTCCATAAGCGTCGTGTGATCATGTGTATCTCAGTTTGGATATCAGTGAAAAACCTGCGATCAGTTGTTATGGAAAACCTGCAGTAAAGCTGTGTGTATGTGACCTTGTGTAACAGTGTCATCCACAGAGCCCTGCCCCTTTAAAGCTGACCTACAGGAGTGTAGAAAAATGGCTGGGTTGTTATGGAAACCTGGAGTTCAGCTGTGTGCATGTGGCTGACAAATGCCTTGTCAGATTTGGAGACAGGCTTGGATCTGCTGAGAGTTTTCATTAGCTCGAGCAGCAACCATGCATTTTGCTGCAGGAGGCATGAGTAGTTTAAAAACGTTCAATTCAATTTATTTGAATGCTGACATCCAGTATGGCAGTCCAGTTAGTGATGTAAATACCGGGGTAGCGGCTGCCACAGGGCCCGGGACATTAGGGGTCCCGGCGGGCCCCTGATGTTTTTTTAACAGGCCGTTACCCGCTGGTGTAACACCAGCAGGTAACAGGCCCTATTTATTTACCGATCTCCGCTCCTGCTCACGGCTGCCTGCTCTTCTCCTTCTGCGGAGGTGGCTATGTGCAGGAGTGGGGGTTGGTGAGTAAGGCTGCGGCCCGCAAATCCCACAAACACTGCTATCATTATACTCTGGGGTCTTTTCAGACCCCAGAGTATAATGATCTGAGGCCCATGGGAGGTGAGGGAACATAAAAAACAATGTTACTTACCTCTCCTGCGCTCCAGCAGGCTTCGGGCCTCCTTGATGACATCTAAGACCGCGGTGGACCAGTCTGACGTCATTATGTGTGGCAACGCATGCCTGACTCACGTAACATCTGGTCCAACATTGAAGAGGTAGCGGGGAGTGCGCCGGAGCCAGGGAGAGGTAAGCAACATTGTTTTTTATGTTTATATCCTCCCCTGGGTCTCCAATCATTATACTCTGGGGTCTGAAAAGACCCCAGAGTATAATAGTTGTTCATGGGTGGTCCACTATGTGCAGGGGCCACTATGGGGGCATAAAAGTGTGTGCAGGGGCCACTATGGGGCATAAAAGTGTGTGCAGGGGCCACTATGGGGCATAATAGTGTGTGTAGGGGCCTCTATGGGGCATAATAGTGTGTGCAGGAATGCGTTTGTGATGGGAGGGGGGGACACCCAGCTTTGCACGGGTATATTTCATTTTTTGTTTGTGTAATAGCCCTATAAGAATTGGCCAGTTTTGCACTTGACATCCAGTATGGCAGTCCAGTATAGGTATAGTCTATTTATGGCTGTGTTGCTATGGAAACCTGGTAAATGAAATGTGAACTTACATTGGCTAATACACGTCATATGACTGAATATTTAAGGACCTGCGAACTGCTATTGACTCATACAGGACATAAATAGCTTGGTTGCTATGGAAACCTGGTGTAAAGCTGTGTGTATGTCAAGACTGAACCTGCGATTTTCCATTGGTCCATAAGTGTCATGTGATCATGTGCATCTCAGTTTGGATATCAGTGAAAAACCTGCGATCGGTTGTTATGGAAAACCTGGAGTAAAGCTGTGTGTATGTGACCTTGTGTAACAGTGTCATCCACAGCGCCCTGCCCCTTTAAAGCTGACCTACAGCAGTGAAGAAAAATGGCTGGGTTGTTATTGAAACCTGGAGTGCAGCTGTGTGCATGTGGCTGACAATGCTTTGTCAGATTGGAGACGGGCTTGGGTCTGCTGGGGAGTTTCAGCAGCTCGCTGTTGTCTGTAACATACCTTATCAGATTGGAGACAGGCTTGGGTCTGCTGAGAGTTTTCATTAGCTCGAGCAGCAGCCATGCGTTTTGCTGCAGGGGACATGAGTAGTTTAAAAAACGTTTCAATTTATAAGAATACTGAAATCCAGTATGGCAGTCCAGTCAGTGGCGTAAATACCGGTTTAGCAGTGGTAGCAGCTGCCACAGGGCCCGGGACATTAGGGGACCCGGCGGGCCTCTGATGTTGTTGTTGTTTTTTTTTTTTTTTTTTTTTTTTTTTTTTTTTTAACACCAGCAGGTAACGGGCCCTATTTACTTAGCGATCCCCACTCCTGCTCACGGCCGCCTGCACTTCACCTTCTGCAGAGGCGGCTGTGAGCAGGAGCGGGAATTGGTAAGTAAGGCCTGTGGGCCGTGAACCCCACAAACACTGCTATCATTATACTCTGGGGTCTTTTCAGCAGACTTCGGGCCTCCTTGGTGGCGTCCCAGATGTCGGTGGGCCAGTCCGACGTCATTATGCGTTGCGATACATGCCTGGCTCACGTGACATCTGGTCCAACATTGAAGAAGTAGCGGGAAGTGCGCATAATACTATATGAAGGAGCCACTATGATACTGTGTGCAGGGGCCACTATGGGGCAGAATACTGTGTGCAAGGGCCACTATGGGGCCTAACAGTGTATGCAGGGGCTACTATGGGGCATAATAGTGTGTGCAGAAATGCAGTTTGCGTGTGGGGGGGTTCCCATGTTAAATGTTCACCTTGGGGCCCTGCCATTGCTAGTTACGCCACTGAGTCCAGTATAGGTACAGTCTATTTATGGCTGTGTTGTTATGGAAACCTGGTAAATTAAATGTGAACTTATATTGGCTGATACACGTAATATGACTGAATATTTAAGGTCCTGTGAACTGCTATTCACTAATACAGGTCATACATAGCTTGGTTGCTATGGAAACCTGTGTGCCTGAGGAGAGTATGGGGCATAATAGTGTGTGCAGGAATGCAGTTTGTGCGGGGGTGGGGGGATCCCATGTCAAATGTTCGCCTTGGGGCCCTGCCATTGCTAGTTACGCCACTGAGTCCAGTATAGGTATAGTCTATTTATGGCTGTGTTGTTACGGAAACCTGATAAATTAAATGTGAACTTATATTGGCTGATACACGTGATATGACTGAATATTTAAGGACCTGCGAACTGCTATTCACTAATACAGGTCATACATAGCTTGGTTGCTATGGAAACCTGTGTGTCTGAGGAGAGTAAGCGCCTGCGAGCTGTTATTGGCTGATAAGGGACATGTGACCGTGTGTATGGCAGTTGGAATATGAGTGAAAGACTTGCAGGCTTGTATAGACTAATGCTGGTCATTTTTTGGGAATACTGTACCTCAGGAACGGTATGACCAAGAGAGCTGAGACCCAGTCTATAATATTCCCGGACACCTGATGTACATGTGTGCCAAATTTGGTGAGGATCGGTCCAGTCGTTTGGTCGCGCATAAAGAACAGACAGACAGACAGGAACACATTTTTATATATATATATATATATATATATATATATATATATATATATACACACACACACACACACACACACACACACACACACACACACACACACACACACGGACAAAATTGTTGGTACCCCTCGTTTAATGAAAGAAAAACCCACAATGGTCACAGAAATAACTTGAATCCGACAGACTAGAATTTGTCAAAATACATGTTGACAAGCCACAAAGCTTCTGGGAGAATGTCCTATGGACAGATGAGACAAAAATCAAAATTTTTGGCAAGGCACATCAGTTCTATGTTTACAGAGGGAAAAATGAAGCATATCTTGAAAAGAACACTGTCCCTACTGTGAAACATGGAGAAGGCTCTGTTATGTTCTGGGGCTGCTTTGCTGCCTCTGGCACAGGGTGTCTTGAATCTGTGCAGGGTACAATGAAATCTCAAGACTATCAAGGGATTCTAGAGAGAAATGTGCTTCCCAGTGTCAGAAAACTTGGTCTCAGTCGCATGTTATGGGTGTTGCAACAGGATAATGACCCAAAACACACAGCTAAAAACACCCAAGAATGGCTAAGAGGAAAACATTGGACTATTCTGAAGTGGCCTTCTATGAGCCCTGACCTAAATTCTATTGAGCATCTTTGGAAGGAGCTGAAACATGCCATCTGGAAAAGGCACCCTTCAAACCCGAGACAACTGGAGCAGTTTGCTCATGCGGAGTAGGCAGTGGCGTAACTAGGAATGGCTGGGCCACAAGGTGAACATTTGACATGGGGGTCCCCCCCCAGTTCTGGGGTCCCCAAAAAGTAAAATATGCTCCACAGTGGCCCCCATACAGCATTGTATGCTCTACATTGCTCCCCCCCACACACAGTATAATATGCTCCCCACCCAGTATTATATGCCCCCCACATTGGCCCACACCCAGTATTATATGCTCCCCACAGTGGCCCCCACCCTTTATTATATCCCCCCACCCAGTATTTTATGCTCTTCAGTGGCCCCCACTCAGTATTATATTCTTTACAGTGGCCCCCACCTAGTAGTATATTCTTTACAGTGGCCCCCACCCAGTAGTATATGCTCTACAGTGGCCCCCACCCAGTAGTATATGCTCTCCAGTGCCCCCCACCCAGTAGTATATGCTCTACAGTGGCCCCCACCCAGTAGTATATGCTCCACAGTGGCCTCCACACAGTAGTATATGCTCCACAGTGGCCTCCACACAGTAGTATATGCTCTACAGTGGCCCCCACCCAGTATTATAAGCTCCCAACAGCTCCCTCCGATTCGGTGCTATTATTATACTCTGGGGTCTCCTCAGTCCCAGAGTATAATAATCGGAGTCTCAGGGAAGGTGATTAAAAATAACAAACATTCATACTCACCTTGCCTTACTTTTCCTTGGCATCCTCGCTCCATCCTGCCGTATTCTGCGTCTTCAGACCCACTTCCGACGTCGCTGCTGAGGCCTGTGATTGGGCCTCAGCGGTCACATGGGGGTGCACTGACGTCATTACGCGGCCGCGCCCCATGTGACCGCTGGGGCCTAATCACAGGCCTCAGTGACATGACAGAAGAGCGTCGTAGAGGATGCTGTGCCCAGGAGGGGTGAGAATATGTATTGTTTTCAGTCACCTCCCCTGGGTGCCCTGCCCTGCCATCTACTGGAAAGGGGCCTGCAATATGCCAGGGTCCCTTTCCAACAACAGTAGGTATAGCGGTCAGGGAACCAGGCTTTCCCTGACCGCAATCATAGTGGTCCGGGGCCTGGCCATCTCCAGCTGGCCACGGACCCCATACCGTGCCGGACCTGGTCACGGTCGCACCCTCTGCGACCGCGATCGTTACGCCACTGGTTTGTGGAGTTCGCAGTAGCGGCTGCCACAGGGCTCTGGGCCCCCTAATGTTCTGGGCCCTGGGGCAGCCACTACCTCTGCTACCCCGGTATTTACGCCCTGGGAGTGGGCCAAAATACCTGTTAAGAGGTGCAGAAGTCTCATTGATAGTTACAGCAATCGTTTGATTGCAGTGATTGCCTCAAAAGGTTGTGCAACAAAATATTAAGTTAAGGGTACCATCATTTCTGTCCAGACCTGTTTCATGAGCTTTCTTTTTTTAAAAATTCTGTTGAAGCATGGTTGAAAAGCAATGTCTGATTTTCATTTGTTCATTTTTATAGAATTTTTATATGTTGTTATTTTTGTCAGATTCAAGTTATTTCTGTGACCATTGTGGGTTTTTCTTTCATTAAACGAGGGGTACCAACAATTTTGTCCACGTGTGTGTGTGTGTGTGTGTATATATATATATATATATATATATATATATATATATATATATATATATATATAAAAATGTGTTCCTGTCTGTCTGTCTGTCTGTTCTTTATGCGCGACCAAACGACTGGACCGATCCTCACCAAATTTGGCACACATGTACATCAGGTGTCCGGGAATATTATAGACTGGGTCTCAGCTCTCTTGGTCGTACCGTTCCTGAGGTACAGTATTCCCAAAAAATGACCAGCATTAGTCTATACAAGCCTGCAAGTCTTTCACTCATATTCCAACTGCCATACACACGGTCACATGTCCCTTATCAGCCAATAACAGCTCGTAGGCGCTTACTCTCCTCAGACACACAGGTTTCCATAGCAACCAAGCTATGTATGACCTGTATTAGTGAATAGCAGTTCACAGGACCTTAAATATTCAGTCATATCACGTGTATCAGCCAATATAAGTTCACATTTAATTTACCAGGTTTCCATAACAACACAGCCATAAATAGACTGTACCTATACTGGACTCAGTGGAGTAACTAGCAATGGCAGGGCCCCAAGGCGAACATTTGACATGGGACCCCCCCCCCCCCCCGCAAAAACTGCATTCCTGCACACACTATTATGCCCCATACTCTCCTCAGGCACACAGGTTTCCATAGCAACCAAGCTATGTATGACCTGTATTAGGGTGGGTTCACACCTGCGCTTCAGTCCATCCGTTGCCAATCCGAGAGAAAATCTCGGCGAACGGGATTGGCATCAGATACAGACAGGTCAGCAACGCATTGGTTAAAAACCCATTCATTTGAATGGGTTTTTAAAGCAATGCGAGGGTGTCCGATTGCACCCTCTGCGCTGCGAAACCGTTTTTTGTCCGCGGAAAAACACGAAGTCCTGCATGTCCGACTTTGTTTCCGACGAAAAAAAAAGGATTCGCAGCGCAGAGGGTGCAATCGGACACCCTCGCATTGCTTTAAAAACCCATTCAAATGAATGGGTTTTTAACCAATGCGTCGCTGACCTGTCTGTATCCGATGCCTATCCCGTTTGCTGAGATTTTCACTCGGATTGGCAACGGACGGACTGAAGCGCAGGTGTGAACCCACCCTTAGTGAATAGCAGTTCACAGGACCTTAAATATTCAGTCATATCACGTGTATCAGCCAATATAAGTTCACATTTAATTTACCAGGTTTCCATAATAACACAGCCATAAATAGACTGTACCTATACTGGACTCAGTGGCGTAACTAACAATGGCAGGGCCCCAAGGCGAACATTTGACATGGGACCCCCCCCCCCCCAGCAAACTGCATTCCTGCACACACTATAATGCCCCATAGTGGCCCCTGCACACACTATTATGCCCCATAGTGGCCCCTGCATACACTATTAGGCCCCATAGTGGCCCTTGCACACACAGTATTCTGCCCCATAGTGGCCCCTGCACACAGTATCATAGTGGCTCCTTCATATAGTATTATGCGCACTTCCCGCTACTTCTTCAATGTTGGACCAGATGTCACGTGAGCCAGGCATGTATCGCAACGCATAATGACGTCGGACTGGCCCACCGACATCTGGGACGCCACCAAGGAGGCCCGAAGTCTGCTGAAAAGACCCCAGAGTATAATGATAGCAGTGTTTGTGGGGTTCACGGCCCACAGGCCTTACTTACCAATCCCCACTCCTGCTCACAGCCGCCTCTGCAGAAGGTGAAGTGCAGGCAGCCGTGAACAGGAGTGGGGATCGTTAAGTAAATAGGGCCTGTTACCTGCTGGTGTTAAAAAAAAAAAAAAAAAAAAAAAAAACATCAGAGGCCTGCCGGGTCCCCTAATGTCCCGGGCCCTGTGGCAGCTGCTACCACTGCTAAACCGGTATTTACGCCACTGACTGGACTGCCATACTGGATTTCAGCATTCTTATAAATTGTAATGTTTTTTAAACTACTCATGTCCCCTGCAGCAAAACGCATGGTTGCTGCTCAAGCTAATGAAAACTCTCAGCAGACCCAAGCCTGTCTCCAATCTGAGAAGGTATGTTACAGACAACAGCGAGCTGCTGAAACTCCCCAGCAGACCCAAGCCCGTCTCCAATCTGACAAAGCATTGTCAGCCACATGCACACAGCTGCACTCCAGGTTTCAATAACAACCCAGCCATTTTTCTTCACTGCTGTAGGTCAGCTTTAAAGGGGCAGGGCGCTGTGGATGACACTGTTACACAAGGTCACATACACACAGCTTTACTCCAGGTTTTCCATAACAACCGATCGCAGGTTTTTCACTGATATCCAAACTTAGATGCACATGATCACATGACACTTATGGACCAATGGAAAATCGCAGGTTCGGTCTTGACATACACACAGCTTTACACCAGGTTTCCATAGCAACCAAGCTATTTATGTCCTGTATGAGTCAATAGCAGTTCGCAGGTCCTTAAATATTCAGTCATATGACGTGTATTAGCCAATGTAAGTTCACATTTCTTTTACCAGGTTTCCATAGCAACACAGCCATAAATAGACTATACGTATACTGGACTGCCATACTGGATGTCAAGTGCAAAACTGGCCAATTCTTATGGGGTCACTACACAAACAAAAAAAATGAAATATACCCGTGCGAAGTATATATATGTATATATATATATATATTTATATATATAAATATAATGGGGTCGGGGGTTGAACTGAGTAGGTAGGGAAGGGCTAGTAGTTGTGAGCGGGATAGCTAGAGACAGGGAGGGGGTGTATGGGAGGGAGGTAAAGAGAGGGGAGGGAGTGAGGTGAGAGGTAGCTAGCGTGGAAGTTACTTAGCAGGAAGCTGAACCATGTAAACAAATGCAGAAGATACCAGGAGCTCCCAGAGACGCCCAGAAATCACTCAAAACACTGCTAAAGGTATATGGGTGCGTTTATTAACCTATTAATAGCACTAACAGACCTTTAATTTTGCATGGTGGAGAGGTTGGAGTGTGATTGATTTGTGTGTGGACAGGTGCCTTTTATACAGGTAACAAGTTCAAACAGGTGCAATTAATACAGGTAATGAGTTCACTGTAGGATGGCTTCTTAAAGTAAATCTAACGGGTCTGTGAGAGCCAGAATTCTTGCTGGTTAATCAAATACTTTATTTCATTCAATAAAATGCGAATGAATTATATAAAAATCATAATATGTGTATCATATTTATTTTCCCCACTGTACTGTAGTTGTATTGCAGTCTATGGGACTTGCAATCAAACGATTGCAGGTTCAAGTCTCCTAGGGGGGGCTAACATAAATAGTTAATTTTTTATATCTATATAGATATATATATATAACATTTTAAGTGTTTTAAAAAGTAGATTAATAACAAAACTAAAAATTCTAATCATAAACAATGAAAATATCAGAAATTCCCCAAAATGGTATAAATAAAAAGTTCTTTGAGGGTGAACAGGGGTTAGTTTGGCCTTTCTAACCTGTAAGTAGCTTTGCAGCCCCATATGTAGCAAGCAACACTGCACCGTGTGATTTGACACCTTTCTTTCATAGTCAGCAATTTGTACTCCAGTACCTCTTCTGTGGGATTGGACCAGACAAGCAAGCCCTTTCTCTGCCTTGTACTTCCCGGGGCCATTTTCCCTGGCATTGCTTTGTTAGAGCATTGCTAATGAGGACTTTACAGCCCGTTTTCTATTAAAAGGATGTGTGATAGATTAATAAAGCAATAGCAAAAAAAACAAAACAAAAGTCAATGAAATGGGAGTTGCACTATAAAACTAGGTTCTATCCAATGGGAATGGTGCCTTTATGCTGTCTGTTGCCATAACAAAATACATGCATACATTAAATATTTGTAGCCATGAATAGAACACCTTCCTTCACCCGACAAGATTTGGTTAAGATTATTTCGCTCCATGTGCAAAGGTGGGAGGAAAGGAAATTGTGTTCAAAAGGACATCTGGAATCTAATAGACAGTGACTAGCACAAGACATTCCAATGTATCAAAGTAGTAAAATTATGTTTAACACTGTATACTCTTCACATTTCATTATCACTATCCAACATGTCTCTCCTCATGACAAATGCCATTGTCACAAGATAGTCAATGTTATTTATTATACCATGCAGAGGTTTTAATGTTATGGTTGAGAGGAGTATGTCTGAAAATCATTTACAAGTCAGCTAGTTCTGCAATAACCAAACATCCAGTATAATTGCAGTCTATTTTTAATTCTAGATGAAATAAGGGCATGATTTTTTTAGGGATTTAGTGAATTTAACATAATGTAGTTATACAGTATTTTTATTTTTACAGAGTGGCTGAGAGTCTGGCTAAGAATACACATGGCTGCTTTTTCTTTTCTTTATTTTTTTCCCTTCCTCTGTCACCCTCTTCCCACCACCACCAAAACCATCTTTTGTTTTATATTGTTATATGTTTGTATAACATTTTTAGCAGGTTGTCAGCTGTTTTATGAAATCTACCAATGGGTGTTGCTGCTAGCTGCAAGACATGTTTTTGTTGTATGTGGGAGGAAACCCATGCAAACATGAAGAACATACAAACTCAATGCAACAGTTGTGTTTGTTAGGGGGCCAGGAACACCGTGCTAACAATCAGGCCACGTACTCTATTTTTTTATTATTATTTAGCGTAATAAGGAAATAAAGAAAAGAATATTGCATTTATGGAAATTTCCTAGTCATCATGATAGGAATTAAATGTGTTAGCCTTTTCTTAAAGAGGACCTTTCACCACCTCCACCAATTCAAGCATCTTTTAGTAGGTACTGATCCACTGATTTCAGCACAGTTGGAATTTTCTCTCTAGCCTCCATCATACCGATGCGACAAGCGCAGGTAGTACTGATTACTAATGTGCTATTTAAAGGGGCTGTCCCTGGCGCCCTGGTATTTTCTTCCAGTGGAATTCCCCGTTGCATTTGACCACTGAGGCTAATCAGCGGCCTCTGCAAAGCATACAGGACATCACTACCTATGGAGAGGGACTACGTTAGGAAAGAGACACGGGACGTTAGTGTGGTGGGGAAAGAAATTAGACCTAATGGTAATGGGTTTTCCAGGAGTCCTTTATGACAGCACTACAGGAGGAAGGCCCTTGACCTCTAAAGGGACAGGAAGACAGAGAGGTTAAATGCCCCCCTCTTTCCTTTCCAGCCTTTTTAAGATGTCCACATCTGGGTAGGTATATTTAAGGCTGGATTCACATCTGCGTTGGAGATTTTATTTAAAATCGGTGGAGAGAAAATTCAAGGAGGACTTTTATACTGAAACCGGGGGACCACATTATAGTCTATGGGGTCTACGTCTTTTGGGTTCCCATGCGGACGATTGAGACCCAAATGCTAGTGTGAATCTAGCATAACTTATTCAAGGGGGAGGACAACAGCTTAAAGGACCTTCCATCCAAGACTCAATTATGAACATAAATCAAGCCTGTTATGCTTTGTAAATGTATGGAAACTCGACCAACCCTGCATATCTGGTCTACAGAAGCTTTACCTCTCTCTGCCCAAGAGGCAGCTACTGCCCTGGTGAAATGGGCTTTAATACCTTCTGAAGGAGAGAAAACCTGACTAAGATAGGCCTTCTGTATGTTCGACCTAACCCATCTATCCAGAGTGGATCTAGATGCCTTCCTGCCCTTATTCTTGTCTGAAAAGAGAACAAATAAATTATCCTCCTTCCTCGGTCCTGCTGATCTGTTGAGATAACAAAGGAACGCTCTCCTAACATCCAGACAATGGAAGGCTTATTCTTGCGGAATTTCTGGTTTTGAACAGGAGGGTAGAATTATCTCCTGACTTGTATGGAAGGTAGAAGCTACCTTCAGAAGGAAAGAAGGATCTAGCGTCAAGATAATGCGATCCTCTAAAATCTTACAATATGAATACCTTATCAAGAGAGCTTTTATCTCTCTCCTAGTCGCCTAGCAGTAGTAATAGCAAACAAAAACACTGTTTTGAGCTAAAGTAAACCTAGATCTATGGTTTCAATAGGCTCAAAGGGCTTCCCTGTCAAAGCCCCAAGGCCTAAATTACATCCCATGGAGACAGCAATTAGGCAAGGTCTAAGTCTGGAGATGGCCTTAGTGAATTTTCTAATCCACCTATGATGTGCTAGGGGGTAGTCAAAAAAAAAAAAAAAAAAAATTTTGGACCTTGGAGATAGGCCTTTATTAAACCCTTCCTGCAAAAAGTCTAATATTTTTGCTATGTTTGGTTTTTCATGGATAGAAGGAACCTGACCATACCAGGAACAAAATTTCTTCCATATTTTTTTTATATATGGCTGAAGTTACTGCTTTGTGACTTATTTGCAACGTGCTAATGACTGTCTGATAGGCCTCTTTGTTTTAGCTTCTCCCTTTTCAGGATCCAGGTTGTCAAGTTTAACTTGCCTAGATCTGGGTGAAAAACTGGACCCTGAGAAAGGAGGCCTGGCCTTAGGGGAAGATGAATTGGAGCTTCCAGCCTTAACTGTGACAGGACTGGGTACCAACTTTGCTTTGGCCAAAATGGGACTACAAGTATTAGTCTGGTCTTTTCTTCTCTGATCTTCTTGAGAACTAGAGGGATTAATGGAAATGGGGTGAAAAGCATATGCCAGATCCTTGTCTCAATATTGAGATAGAGCATCACACATGGAATAACACCCCTTAAGTAGTGTCTTCTGGGCGGTGCAACTGGAGGCCCTTCTGGTGCACCACCCCATCTGATGACGCCGCATTCTCCGCTGCACCAGCCCATCCAGAAAGTCTGCTGTACTCTCTTGGCTGGTAAGGACACCACCTCAAGATGGCAGTGCTAGAACTTCCTGTGTCGGAAGACGTCATATTTCATCACGTCCGGTGAGCACAGATAGGAGAGCTTCAGGCCGGCTGAGAACCTTGAATCAGGGGACTGACCTGGCAGAAGAAACTGCCTACTGAAGTGGCTTAGGCTCCACAGTTAAGGTGACCCCAATGCCAAGTGGTGCTAACCAGGCACGGCAATGGAAGGAAGAGGGAGACACCCCCCTCCCCCTCACTGAAGGGGAAGTGGGGTGCAATTTAACCTCTCTGTCCTTTTGCGCCTTTAGAGATCAAGGGGCATCCTCCTGTGGTGCTGTCATAGGAAGACACCATGGAAAAAAAGTTTGTCCTGGACAACCTCTTTAGGCTTTGTAATGTCTGGGGGTATGATTCAGTGCACCAGTCAGAGGCAGCTAGTGTCAGAACTCAAAATCACACCACCTGCCTGCTGCTGCCTGACACTGCACATCTGACAGTACAGAGTCTAAATATAATATCAGGCACCAAAACGAACAGCATTGATTGCTAGGGAACGACAGGGGCTAGAGAAATAATTCTATGTCAGAATCGGTGGAACAGCACCTTTTATTAAATGACGTAAAAAGTTGAAATTGATGGAGGTGGTGAAAGGTCCTCTTTAAGAACTATCTTATCGACCTGGTTGTTTTGCACCATATATTCAGAAATAACTTTTCTTTGCTGTTTTATGCAGCTGTATATGTGTTGGATAACTGAAGTCAGCAGTTGTTGTTGTTGTTGGCAGAGGACAGTATCTTTTAACAGCTGTATATATTGTATAACACATGTATGTGACCTGCTCAGCCACAGCCCTCTATACATTCCACACCACAGCACACATTAACACTACTCTTTTAAACCTAAACTTTCCATGGAGAACCCTAGTCTGAGGAAATAATGTCTGTGTGTACTGGCTGGGCGCTCTCTTGATGTTTAATAATAATAAATGTTGTAATACATCATGTGTGGAGGATCCCCTGAGAGATTGCACCTGTTCTACAGGATGTGTGTGGTCTCTCTTCTTCTTTCCAGGTTTCAGCTATAACTACTAGCAAGATGTAACCATACAAAAACAATTCTACAACTGACATTACTTCCATACAGTTTCACTCTTTCATTTTGTAAATAATATGCATGTTATCATTATTTACCTGCAGTCATGTATTTTTGTATATTCCTCATGTATGGTACCAAGGGCTCATGGCTCATTTTCTCCTATTACTACTGTGCTTGCTCTTGGGTTGCTATAGTACTGTTAACAAATTTCCTGGGCATGCTCTCATAAGATCTCCATGTTTATGAATGAGGGTCACAACAGATGAGTTGCAGAATTGTACCATTTTAGGGTATTTTCACACAGTTTTTTTGCAGGCCGAAAAAATCTGCTTCAGGAGTTGAAATGATTTTTACATGATGCGGTTTTTGACGCAGTGTTTTTTTTTTTGTTTGTTTTTTTTTTTACGCTGTTTTTTTACTTTAGCAAACTGTATGGACCTGGAAACTTCACTTTAACCCCTTAAAGACCAAGCCATTGTTTCCTTTGCGTATCCGTTTTTACCTCCTCACCTTCCAAGAGCCATCATTTATTTATTTTATTTTTTTTGGGTCCACAGAGTCACATGATGGCTTATTGTTTGCGGGACAAATTGTAGTTTGTAATGGCACCATTCAATATCCTGTACAATGTACCTTGAAGCTGGAAAAAAATTCAGAATGAGGTGGAATTTGGAATTTTTTTTTAATTTTTACAGCATTCACTGTGGGGTAAAAATTACATGTTACCTGTATTCTGTAGTCAGTACGAACACGGCGATACCAAATCTATATAGTATTTGTGATATTTTAATACCTTTTAAAAAAATTGAAAACTTTGCAAAAAAAAAAATTGTCGCCATTTTCTGACACCTGCAACTTTTTTCATATTTACAAGTATGGAGCTGGGTATGGCGTCTTTTTATGCAGGTCAAGATGACTTTTTTTTTTATTGATACCAATTAGGGAAAGATCTGATGGTTTGATCCCTTTTTATTCAATTTAAATTTTTTTCCATTCACCGTTTGGGATAAATATTTTAATATTAACAGTTTGGTTATTTTTGAGCACGGGGAAACGTAAAGTGTTTGTTTTCTTTTATTTATTTACTTTTATATGTGATCTAGGGAAGGGGGGGGTGATTTGAACTTTTGTGAATAGTAAAATCTCTTGACTTCTATTACACGCTGCGTAAGGTAACATCTAAAGTGTTAACAGCTGCGATCGGTATCGGCACTGATTGCAGCTGTTAGCAGCGGGTGCTTGCTGTATTATACAGCCGCCATCCACCGTGTATGGAGAGAGCTCAGCATTATACTTAGGACATACTAGTACACTCTTGGTCGTTAAGGGGTTGAATAAATACCGCAACAAAAACAGTGTCATGTCTTTTCCGCATCTCATTGATTTCAATGGGTTTTTCAAGGTGGAAATCGCCTGAAGATAGACCATGTCTTTTGTTTTTGTTTGTTTTTTTTTTTTTTTTGTTTTGTTTTGTTTTTATACTGAAAAAATCAGCTAGAGGAAAAAATCTGCTACTGATTCCCATTGAAATGAATGGGAGGTGGTTTTTGAGGCGGATTCCACCTCAAAATCCTCCTGCAACAAACTCTGTGTGAACTCACCCTTAGTTCTCTCTCTCTCCCCCTTTTCCTCTCATCCTCTTCTCCATGTGAAAAAAGCAGTAGTCACATATTTATCACAATCATATTTCCAGAAAAACCCTTTGAGGCCAGGGTCCCACGTTGCAAAAATGCAGCGTTTTCGCCAAAGTGGATGGGATTCTGGCTAATCCCATCCACACATTGCAGAACAAAATCTGCATTGGAAAATTCCCAGCATGTCAAATATTTCTAGGAAAATTCTAGCATTTTCCATATAGGTATAATAGAAGCAGAAAGTCTGCACAGAAACACTCTGCAGACTTTCTGTGAAAATTGCTGCGGAAAAAAACATGATGCGTTTCCGACGCAGTCTTTTCCACAGCAAATCACTGCGTGGTGCCTTAGCCTAAGTAGTCTCCATTTCCAAACAAATTCCCATTTCTCTGCTTCCTGAATGCCTGTGAATACATTAACTGCAGTCAGCTGTGGGTTGAGATGGGCTGTAATTTGGCATTATAATAGGCAAATCTGTAGGAAGCCATATAGCTGGAATTTCTAGGGTACTAAATCTTGTTTTAATCTGTATTCTGTTCAAGACCGTTCTGTGCAAATCCATTTTGGATAGCGGACAGGTGACTTTAAGGAGTGTGTGAATTGAATTCTTCCTATGATCATGCTAGACAGATATTTTACATACTGACATATACAGGATTTTAATGCACAGGATAACCACAATAAGGCAGTGTGATTATAGATACCTAAAGGGTTTGTGTCAGCTTCAATTACTTCTATTATACACTCCCCTCTGTGCTATTGATTATTGTGTGTTCCAGATCTGTCAAACAATGTGCACACACAGTGAAGCAGCAGGGTGTGGATACTGACCTAGAGGAGGCCTGCTGACAGGGTTTCTTTGTTTCTGATACTTCATTGAGCCAGGCTTTTAAAGGGATGTATCCTGAAAAAAATGACTTATACTAAAATATGGATTTTAAATAATTTAGATTTTTTATTTTATTTTTTTTATAATATTGTTAACGCTATTTTGACTGTTCAATCATACTAACAATAAAATAGGTTGTAGGTGTACCACTTAGGAAGGAGTCATCTTAGGAAAATCAAAAATAGTATTCTAAAAAATAACTTTTATTGATAATCCACTAAAAAGTAGCTAATGAACACTAATATAATTGAGTGCTGGACTTAGAGAGGGCCCTCTCTAGCATTACTCAGCTGTTAGTAGAATGCTCCTATTTAGTTTGAGTAAATCCAGCATCCTACTGAGAAGAGCACCTGGCTCTACAATGAATGTTAGATATGGCCACACATAACCATTAGTATCCTAGGTCAAAGCATAAAGTGACCAGATTAGTTCACACTATGGGAATCACACGGCAATCTCAGAATGTATTTACTACTGAGTTGCACATACAAAACAGTAGTCCCCTAGTATTTAATGTGTGGATAGAGGTCCCCTAAATAATAGTGCAGGTGCTCATACCAGGGAGACCTAGGATATACTGTAGGTTAGTATATATGGGAGTGCAATCAGTAGATGTTGTTGCAACTCCCATAAGAACAACACTGACTAGAAGCTACCTGACGCAGCGTTTCTGCTAGAACACTTTCTGTGTAGCTCAGAGGTATTTACGGAAACTCAGGGGCTCTGTAAAAACCAAACCACGGTCAGGTAGACCGGCCACAACTGCCCCGAAAAATTGTTCGGCTGCAAAGAAAAAACCACACATAACATCAGCTGAAATACAGGACTCTCTGAAAACTATCGGAGTGGCTGTTTCAAGATGCACAATAAGGAGGCACTTGAAGAAAAATGGGCTGCATGGTCGAGTTGCCAGAAGAAAGCCATTGCTGCGCAAATGCCAGAAAGAATCTCACCTTCAATAAGCCAAACAGCACAGAGACAAGCCTCAAAACTTCTGGAACAAGGTAATTTGGAGTGATGAGACAAAAATCAAACTTTTTGGCCACAACCATAAACGTTACATTTGGAGAGGTGTCAACAAGACCTATGATGAAAGGAACAACTACTGTAAAGCACGGAGGTGGATCACTGATGATGTGGGAATGTGTGAGCTTCAAAGGCACAGGAAACTTGGTCAAAGTTGAAGAAAAGATGAATGCAGCACATTATCAGCAAATACTGGAGGCAAATTTGCACTCATCAGCCAGGAAGCTGCGCATGGGACGTACTTGGATGTTCCAACATGACAATGATCCAAAACACAAGGCCAAATCGACCTGTCATTGGCTACAGCAGAAGAAAATGAAGGTTCTGGAGTGGCCATATCGGTCTCCTGACCTCAATATCATTGAGCCACTCTAGGGAGATTTCAAGCGCGCAGTACATGCAAGACAGCCCAGGAATTTACAGGAACTGGAGGCTTTTTGCCAAGAAGAATTGGCAGTTTTACCATCTGAGAATATAAAGAGTCTCATCCACAACTACCACAAAAGACTTCAAGCTGTCATTGATGTTAGAGGGGGCAATACACGGTATTAAGAATTGGAGTATGTGAACTTTTGAACAGGGTCATTTTGATGATTTTGGTTGTCATTATGATTTAAAAAGAGAAAACACAGAAGTTTGATAATAAATGGCTTCAACCATCCACTAACCATGAGCGGAGAAAAAGTTTGTGTTATTCTTATTCTCTGAAAAAAGGCCAAAAAATCTGCCGGGGTATGTAAACTTTTTAGCACAACTGTAATTTGCAGGCTACTATGTCCCATTCTCAGTGAAATCTGTCAGAGAAGCTTTGTTATGGCTTGTTCTGTAGCCCTTATTTTGGCTTAGCCCTTGTCCATTTCATAAGAAGGTAGCTCAAGACTGAAGCCACACTGTTCTGCCTAAAAGCTGGCTCCAAATTCTGGCAACGACTGATGCGTATTTTTCAAGGTGCTGAAAAAAGAAGGGTCCTTCTAGAACTTTCCATGTATTGCATGGCTGATTCAGCCGCAGGATCTGCCGCCTTCTTGTTGTAGCTGGATAAGCCTACAATTACTCAGAAAACTCCAACAGTTTTAACAGGGCACATGACCACAGAAAGACCTACGGATGTGCCCCTACAAATAAATACACAATAAATACCATATATCTCAAACAAATACAAAACAGTATCACAATAACACCACAGGTTAAATACAGAAAGGCATACCTCACAATGAAAAGTCAAAGTATAGCCATATACAAATACAAACCCAGGATGTAGCACAAGCCAGGGAAAAATAGCCACGACCACCACCCTCCAGCCACAAAGCATGTTTTGTCCTGCAGCCTCGTCTGGGGCTGATACGTAAAGTTTGCCTGTTGGACCAAGGATTCTTTCTCCCCATCGGCATCATTAAAGTATTGCGTTGGCAGCTTTACGTTTACCAGAGGTGAAGGTGGGCAAGTGTGTATATATATATGTGGTGTGTGTGTGTGTATATATATATATATATATATGTATATATATATATATGTATATAATCTTACACACAACAAACACCAAAAAAGGTTGACTGCACATCCCAGTGTGAACAGGTGCTCACTGCAAAGTAATATGTAAAAAAAAAGTACTAAATTACAGGGCACTCCGCACACAGCACAAGGACATGAAAACCCTAAAGGGCACTATTCATGTAGTTAAAAACACAGAATAGCCTAGGACAGATTTTGAAATAGAGTTTGCTCTGGATCCTACTCGCCCTGTGTTCACACTGTAGACCTATTCTGGGTCCAAGAGGGGTAAATTGCCCTGTGTTCACACTGTAGACCTATCCGGGTCCATGAGAGGCATGTTTATTTAGTGTAGGTTCCCATCTGAATGAGGTCGCCTTATCATGGCAGGTGGGCTTCTTACTATTTCATCAAATGTGTATATCAAAGAACCTCTAAATTGTAGATCATATTAGATGTTTTTAACTACATGAATAGTGCCCTTTAGGGTTTTCATATGTCCTTGTGCTGTGTGCAGAGTGCCCTGTAATTTTGTATTTTTATATATATATATTTATATATGGAAAAAAAAATCAGTTGTGCAGCATAAAATGATTACAGACTAAGAAAATGATGTCCAGGTACATGCTTGATTTACACTGGTCATTTGATCACCGTATCGGGCTCTAAGCTGTACCCACTTCCAGACATGTGCATTACCTGACAGGCTGCCTGGGAGCCATGTTGGTTAAGGGAATCAGTAAGTATTCCCAAATAGACTAGTATGACAGATGGCTGGTTCAAAATATTAGCGAGTAGGGCTAAGTAACAAAATTCTTTCAAACACACATCTATTACAACAACTTGATAGCGAGGACCCACATAAAACTGCTGTGAGAATAGTATGCAGTGAGTGGGTGAAGTGCCACAACAACATTTAATGATGTGTAGATATAAACTATACAGTTAGTTAATATGCATGCGTCAAATCATATGCATCAAATCTATAGATAGTTAATACATCAATTAACATGATGTGTAATTAAAAAAAAAATCAATTTGTGCGTAAATACAACCATTCATGTGTAAATAACTACAATATATATTAAATATGCACGTAATAAGTGAAACTATACCAATTAATATGAAGTATACATATACACATTAGGTATCCCTGTGTCCAAAAACGCCCAGTCTACAAACTTCTAATAATAATTTTCCCATATGCTGAACGCCATTGTGTCATATGAGACAAACTGCATTGTTTTTTGTTGTTGTGTGGTTTATTTTTTATTTTTTTTATTTTAACTGTTTCACCTCTACGGTAATAACAATATGAATAAAAAGCAATCAAAGCATCAGACATTTCCCAAAATGGCATAAATAAAAAGTATGCCTGGCCCTGCAAAAAAGACACCTTATGTAACCCCGTACATGAAATATAAAAAGGTTATAGGTGTCAAAATACAGTGACTCCAAGAATTTTTTTTTCTCTTTTCAAATTTTCATTTTAAGCAGTTAAAATGTAAATAAAAACAAAAACAAAAAAAAAACTATCAATTTGGTATACCTGTCAATGTACCAACCTATAGAATACAGGTGACATATCATTTTCGCTGCAAAGTGAACACCATTAAAACAAAGCCCGTACATCATACAGAATATGAAATGGTAAAAAAAAAGTTATGGCTTTTGGAAAAGTGGGGGGAGGATTAAAAATGGCTATGACGGGAAGGGGTTAAGAAAGTTTGCTACTCATTATTCTTCTTCCTTTCAGATAGTGATGGCTTGATCATCATTATCAGCTTTGTAGGGGTCCGGAGAAACTGACAACCTCACCGAACAGCTCATAAGCACACAGTGTACGGATCCAGGAGCAGACGGCTGTGTACACTGTTGGTGTGCTTCACTTTGACTCAACGCCGATTCACTTCATGCTGTTTTTGTTAATGTATTGCAGTTTGGTTCTTGTATTCTTATGTTTAAGCCTCAATATATTCAGAGAGAAAAAGCAACTGAAAAAAAAAAATGTTACGTGCTGCATTACACGCCGCAGACCTAATCTATTTTTCTAAAAATAGTTGTTTACTTGCATAGGGTGGTACTTCTAACTGCAAAGCCATGTAGTCTACGTCAAAGTTATTCTAGACAGAGAAGGTCTTTGAAACTGTTACATGTGCCTCCAGAAGACTTTGTTCAGTAGAAGTATCAAGGATGCAAACGTTATCTCGTTCCATTTCATTTATATGAGAAAATTTAATTTAAGTGTTCAATAGAGTTTTCTGGCACAAAAGTGTACATTTTTTAGTGCACAGCCATTTTGTACCCAGAAAACGTTTTTTATTTATTTATTTTTTTTAAAAGCGAGATGAGGATCAAAGCATACCAGTGAGAGAATGCCTTGGCCCAACAGATCTGCTATGTTTTGTGTCCAAAAACTGGCATATTTTATAGTGGAAATCTGCATCAGTTTCTGGCTGATGTAGATTTCTATTCTGCTACATGGGAGCTCCCAAGATGGGACAGAAATATAAAGAAGTCGGGACCTCTTAATCATCGTAGTGCATCTCATGCCAGTGGAGGAGTTGATTAAGACAGGCATAGGAAAGTCATAATAAATTTTCCCCAGTATGGTTCTATTCTCTCTCTTTCTACTTATGACTTTTTTAATAATTTGCTTCTCTTGTAAAACTGAATACTGATACATTGGGCCACATTTACTAAGATCTTTGCAGAATTCAAAGTCCACAAAATCCCGGTTCAGTTCTCTGTACTCCCTGTCATCTTCGTCTGTGATGAGACCTACTATTGCAGAGTCATCAGAATACTTCTGTAGGTAGCAGCTAGATGAGTTGCACCTAAAATCTGCAGTGTACAGTGTGAATAGGAAAGGGGCAAGAACCGTACCCTGAGGTGCCCCTGTATTACAGATCACGGTATCTGACATACAGTCCCGGGCTCTCACATACTGAGGTCGGTTTGTGAAGTAGTCTAGGATCCAATTGGAGAGGTGATGGTCCACTCCAGCAAGGGCCAGCTTGTCCCTCAGTAGCCCTGGCTGTATGGTGTTAAAAGCACTGGAGAAATCAAAGAACATTATTCTCACCATGTTCCCTGGTTTCTCCAAGTGAGAAAGAGCTCTATGTAGAAGGTGGATGATGGCATCATCCACCCCAATGCCTGGCCTATAAGCAAACTGGACATGGTATTGTCAAGTTGTGGCAGGTTTGTTGTTGGTGTGCACCAGTGGCCTGGTGCAAAGTAATGGTCTACTGTAAACCAAGTAACAGCTGGATTAATCTCTTCAAGCCTGCCAAACGTTTATATATGAACGTTGGGCAGGTGCGAGGGAAATATGGCATTGGCTCAAAAAACCTAAAAAGTTTTGTAAAAATATTAAAAAAAAAAAAAAAAAAAAGTCTAAGATTTGAAATCACCCCCACTTGTTATTTTACATATGTATATATTCCACTATACAGTAGGGAAATAAGTATTTGATACACTTGATTTCTTTTTTCACGTTTTCCCACCTACAAAGAATGGAGAGGACTGTAATATTTATCATAGGTGCACACTACAACTGTGAGAGACAGAATATTTAAAAATCATACAATATGATATTCTGTATTTTTTTTTTTTTTAATAATTTGCATTTTATTGCATGAAATACAGTGGGGAAAAAAGTATTTAGTCAGCCACAAATTGTGCAAGTTCTCCCACTTAAAAAGATGAGGCCGGCCTGTAATTGACATCACAGGTAGGCCTCAACTATGAGAGACAAAATGAGAAAACAAATCCAAAAAATCACATTGTCTGATTTTTAAAGAATTTATTTGCAAATTATGGTGGAAAATAAGTATTTGGTCAATAACAAAAGTTCATCTTGGTATATATCCTTTGTTCGCAATGACAGAGGTCAAACGTTTTCTGTAAGTCTTCACAAGGTTGGCACACACTGTTGCTGGTATGTTGGCCCATTCCTCCATGCAGATCTCCTCTAGAGCAGTGATGTTTTGGGGCTGTCGCTGGGCAACACAGACTTTCAACTCCCTCCAAAGGTTTTCTATGGGGTTGAGATCTGGAGACTGGCTAGGCCACTCCAGGACCTTGAAATGCTTCTTACGAAGCCACTCCTTCATTGCCCTGGCGGTGTGCTTGGGATCATTGTCATGCTGAAAGACCCAGCCACGTTTCATCTTCAATGCCTTTGCTGATGGAAGGAGGTTTGCACTCAAAATCTCACGATACATGGCCCCATTCATTCTTTCATGTACACGGATCAGTCGTCCTGGTCCCTTTGCAGAGAAAGAGCCCCAAAGCATGATGTTGCCACCCCCATGCTTCACGGTAGGTATGGTGTTCTTTGGATGCAACTCAGCATTCAGTCTCCTCCAAACACGACGAGTTGTGTTTCTACCAAACATTTCTACTTTGGTTTCATATGACCATATGACCTTCTCCCAATACTCTTTTGGAACATCCAAATGCTTTCTAGCAAACTTCAGACTGGCCCGGATATGTACTGGCTTAAGCAGGGGGACACGTCTGGCACTGCAGGATCTGAGTCCCTGGCGGCGTAGTGTGTTACTGATGGTAGCCTTTGTTACGTTAGTCCCAGCTTTCTGCAGGTCATTCACTAGGTCTCCCCGTGTGGTTCTGGGATTTTTGCTCACCGTTCTTGTGATCATTTTGATTCTACGGGGTGAGATCTTGCGTGGAGCCCCTGATGGAGGGAGATTATCAGTGGTCTTGTATGTCTTCCATTTTCTAATTATTGCTCCCACAGTTGATTTCTTCACACCAAGCTGCTTGCCTATTGCAGATTCAGTCTTCCCAGCATGGTGCAGGTCTACAATTTTGTTTCTGGTGTCCTTCCACAGCTCATTGGTCTTCATTATAGTGGAGTTTGGAGTGTGACTGTTTGAGGTTGTGGACAGGTGTCTTTTATACTCATAACAATGTCAAACAGGAGCCATTACTACAGGTAATGAGTGGAGGACAGAGGAGCCTCTTAAAGAAGAAGTTACAGGTCTGTGAGAGCCAGAAATCTTGCTTGTTTGTACATGACCAAATACTTATTTTCCACCATAATTTGCAAATAAATTCTTAAAAAATCAGACAATGTGATTTTCTGGATATGTTTTCTCATTTTGTCTCTCATAGTTGAGGTCTACCTATGATGACAATTACAGGCCTCTCTCATCTTTTTAAGTGGGAGAACTTGCACAATTGGTGGCTGACTAAATACTTTTTTTTCCCCACTGTAAGTATTTGATTCAATATAAAAACAGAACTTAATATTTGGTACAGAAAGCTTTGTTTGCAATTACAGAGGTCAGACGTTTCCTGTAGTTCTGGACCAAGTTTGCACACACTGCAGCAGGGATTTTGGCCCACTCCTCCATTCAGATCTTCCCCAGATCTTTCAGGTTTCGGAGCTGTCGCTGGGCTACACTGAGTTTCACTCCCTCCAAAGATTTTCAGCTCCCTCCAAAGATTGGGTTTAGGTCTGGAGACTGGCTAGGCCACTCCAGGACCTTGAAATACTTCTTACAGAGCCACTCCTTAGTTGTCATTGGCTGTGTGTTTCAGGTCATTGTCATCCTGGAAGACCCAGCCATGACCCATCTTCAGTGCTCTTACTGAGGGAAGGAGGTTATTGGCCAAAATCTTGCAATACATGACCCCATCCATCCTCCCTTCAAAGCGGTGCAGTCGTCCTGTCCCTTTTGCACAAAAGCACCCCCAAAGTATGATGTTTCCGCCACCATGCTTCATGGTTGGGACAGTGTTCTTAGGGTTGTACTTATCCTTCTTCCTCTTCCAAACACAGTGAGTGGAGTTGATACCGAAAAGTTCTATTTTGGTCTCATCTGACAACATGACCTTTTCCCATGCCTCCTATGGATCATCCAGATGGTCATTGCCGAACTTCAAATGGGCCTGGACATGTGCTGGCATGAGCAGGGGGACTTTGCGTGCCCTGCAGGATTTTAATCAATGACTGCTGTGTTGCTAACGGTAATCTTGGAGACTGTGGTTGCCTTCTCATCAAGCTGCTTGCCTATTGTCCTGTAGCCCATCCCAGCCTTGTACAGTTCTACAATTTTGTCTCTGCTGTCCTTAGACAACTCTTTGGTCTTGGCCATGGTGGAGATGTTGGAGTGTGATTGATTAAATTACAACAACTAGAAAAAATATAGTAAATGTCATATCAAATGAAATACAGCCCTAAATTGACAGAAAGAAGGCATTAAATATCAGAGTCTGCATCATATATCAAAAGGTAATATACAAAGAGAACATGGGGGAAACCGAGAAAATAAAAACATAAAAATCAACCTAAATCAGGAGAAAAAAGGGAGGGAGAAGTAGTACTACAATGGACTTGGGCAGCGAGAGGTGATAACTAAGGGTCCACCTGAGGGGAGGGGTGGGGAAAGTGGGGGCTCAAGCCAGTCGCAGAGCTAAAGCTTGAGACAGTATGGAAGACCTGGGATGCGAGACCTGTTGACCCAAGGTGCCTTATCAAAAATTGGGCGTGTATCAGATTTAATGGAATTAATCTTCTCATGGAGCATAATGGTAACAAAACGTCGCATAACCTCAGCCACTGAGAGAAAAGCTTTCTCCAGTTAGAGGCGATGTGAATCCGGGCAGCTAATAAAATGTATTGTAGTAGCTTAAATTAGACGTATTTTAAATTAGAGGGTTTAAGATTGAGAAGAAATATGGGGGCCTGAATTGGGAAAGACTGTCCAAAGACAGGTGTCTTTATACAGGTAATATTAATCACCAAACATGTATTCATTAGGTAAGGTCCCTTAAAGGGGTATTCCCATGAACATAATCATATTTAAATTAGTAGATAAGTAAAAGTTAAGCATTTTTGCAAATAGAAGTAGTTAAAAATTCTGCAGAGTTTTAAAGATTTTCTCTAACTTTCTTAGTGCTGAGGGTCTGTTGTCTTGATCGGTTGCCAATGGATAAGACCACAAATGCAGAAACTTTCTGTGGTCTGGGACTGCTCAGGAACCCAGCCATGATTTTCTTATTGTAGCTGGGTTATCAGTCAGGGACACTACATGTGTGAGAAGATATCACTGTCACAATAAGGAAATTATGGCTGATTTTCTGACTTTAGAAAGGTCCTGCATTCATGGTCGTATCCACTGGCAACTGATCAAGACAACAACTTGTGACCGCAAGATATTTAGAGAAAATCTTTAAAACTCTGCAAAATGTTTAATTACTTATATATGCAAAAATGTTTAACTTTTTTAATTATCTACAAATTGAAAAATAGTTATGTTCATGGGAATACCCCTTTAAGTCCCTTTTTAATGTTTTGTGTATATAATGCAGTATTCATATGAATTATTTTGCTGTAGCTTCTTCAAATACTACAGTATAGTCTGCAGGATTACTATGGTGAATATGAGGCCAAGTATTAGAATGCTATAGCTGTATTGTTTGGGAATGTTGGAGCTGCTTATATACTATATGCATTTGTCTTAATAATAATTTCTTGTTGGCATACAGCTGTAGATTTTCACTGCTTCTTGATCTCGCTAAGGTCTATGTTCAGGCTTCAATGTACAGAAATACAAAACAGGAAGATGTAAATGATTCAGCAAAAATGGGAAATGACTGTCGTCTCAGACTGAGACGGTGGCAACAATAGTCTAAGATAGACTCAACATAATGGGAGGGGGGGAATTTACAGACTTTTCACACTAATTGTTTGGTGCAAAAGTGGTGCATTTTTTGGTGCATGTTTGTTTGTGCTAAAAAATGCACCACTTTTGTTACTTTACAACTTGCTTGCCGCTCTTTGAAGAGGTGGGCAGAGCAGGCTGGAGTGGGGATGCCTCAGCCCAACAGATTTGCTATAACTCGCGTCAGGAAACTGACTGGCATAGATTTCAATTCTGGCACATGGGACCTTCCGCAATGCGCCACAATTAATAAGAGGCTGGAGCATCTTGACAATGTGAGAGCTGGCAACAGATGCCAGAATTATTGAGACCAGTGCTTGATGCTCTTATTAGATTTCCCTGTGTTCTACTTTTTTATGACATAAGGTGGTTCACTTGGTATAATGGGTATTGCGTGGGAAGTCAAATGTGTCTGCTGAGTTCAGAGTGGATTTATACTGGAGAAGATATCTATCTCTCTCTCTTATCTATAGATAGAGAGATATACATACATGTACACACACACACAGTATTACCAATTGAATCACTGAGACGTTGTCATGAATTTTACTAGGTGTGTGAAGTTTATAGGTTAATTTTTTTCCCATTATAAATGAACACATTTGTCCTATAGTTGCCTTTTTTTTTTTTTTTTTTCCTTTATATGATATGCCAGTGGGAATGTGATGGTACTCATTATCAGTTACCCTTTTCCGAAAGCCACTGGGAAGTCATCGGCTGTGAGGCTAACATGACTGTTCTCTGTTGGAGAATGACGCCATAAGGAGGGCTGAGGCCCATTAAGCCTGACTATCAGATGCTTCAGCTACATCCTTTCACTGAATGAGCATAGACTGATGATCTTCTCTGATGCTTTTCACCTACTGTGATGGTGCAGAATCAAATTCTTTATTTCTGATGAATCCAGCAGTAATGACCCATCAGTCATTCTTCTAGCCTTCTCACAGATAATAGAGGCTTTTATCCATTCCTGCTAAATGTGGAGCAATAGCTTATATGATTAGTAGTTTTTAACCCTTTATTCATCCAGCAGAACATTTCTAAACCAGGAATTCAATCTGTGGCAAAGAGTATAATGCTGATAGGTAGTTAGTTTTCACTCTTTCATTTGAGCTTATTCTTTGTATGCTGAATTTGGTGAAGCATAGAAACATGGAAGATTGGTGGCACAAAAAGGCCCACTGGTGTATCTAGTCTGCCCCTATATTTCATTTTTATCGAACAATGGATGTGTGTTCCAGTTGTTTAATTTTACTTACTGCTGACTTTCCATCCACATCATCTAGACATTTGTTAGCATCCATTACTAAATATATCAACTGGATTTGCAACAGATACTGGCATATCTACATCAGCTGAATACTGGTGCAGGTTTGATATTTCTGGTGCAGATAGCCACATTTATATAAAGGCATGCACGTCATAATAAGCTCACTGTATGTGACCCCAGTACTCTTCTTATTAAGCCTTTAGTATGAAACACCAGTCTTAGTAAGTTCCTCCCAGTATTTTCCACTTTTGCTTCTCCTCCACGAGTTAAGCTATAAATATCTTCAGGACCCACCTCTTAGGCTACATGCACACAACTATAAGTCAGGTACAGGTCTCTGAAAAACTAAATGGACAACACACAGATGGCATTTGTGTGCTATCCATGCTTTCCACAGACCCATACACTTGAATGAATAAGCACAGACTGCAATATGGTCAGGAACAGGACCCACCTTGAGTTTTGCATTCTGGGTTCACAGCTCCCATAGGGACGTGTGAAAATCATGGTCATGTGCATAAAAATTAATGGGCTAAAACAAAACTGTTACATGCAGTTGTATGCATGGGGCCTTAGACAGAACATGCAGAGATACAGCAGTGCATATGCATGTGTATCTGTTTTGACTCTCAACATTTACTTTTATGGGGTCTTAGCAGGGTTGATTCTGTGACCCCTGCCATAGAAGTGAATGTGTGGTCACCACTGCATTCACTTACTTGCCTTACCAAGTGGGATGGCAGACAAGGGACCCCCTTTCTGAAGGTTGATCCCACTTCTAGGACTGGCATCCATATTTATCAGGTATTTATGGCAAATCTCCTTTCCTTAATGCTATACAAAGTAAATTCTTTAAGTCTCTCCTGATATGTTTTTAAGCCTGAGGCCCACCATTTTTATAGCCACTCTTTGGACTCATTCGATTTTAGAATTTTTCATCGATTAGGTCTCCAGAATTGAAACACAGTATTTCAGATGTGGCCTCACTACAGCTCTATAAAGTGGTAGCACAAACTCTTTCTGCTGGTTATACACCTGTTTATACAGCCAAGCATCTGATTTGCTTTCCCTGGTTCTCTAGCCACGCTTTTCACTAATTTTTATGTTTGTTGTCTGAAATCCATCTGTTCTGAAGTATTGGTAAACCCAGAGCTGCCAACACAATACTTGGTCAATGTCGATGGGGAGAAGAAATCCTTTGTCCAAACTTTACTTATCAGCCCACAGAGGGAAACTGCAGAGTGAAATGCATGTTGGGGCTGGAGATTGGAGGTCATTGCTATTTTCCCCGTTGCTTCTATTTATGTCTGGCTTTTATGCTATACTTTGGCTATTGTGATGTGTGCCTTTTTGTACTTGTACTGTTACTTGGATGTATTTTGCAGCAATATATTAGTCTACTCTTCCACATATAAATATATACACTACTGTTCTAAAGTTTAGGGTCACTTAGAAATTTCCTTATTTTTGAAAGAAAAGCACAGATTTTTTTCAATAAAGAGAACATTAAATGAATCAGAAATACACTCTATACATTGTTAATGTGGTAAATGACTATTCTAGCTGCAAACGTCTGGTTTTTAATGCAATATCTACATAGGTGTATAGAGGCCCATTTCCAGCAACCATCACTCCATTGTTCTAATGGTACATTGTGTTTGCTAACTGTGTAAGAAGGCTAATGGATGTTTAGAAAACCCTTGTGCAAATATGTTAGCACAGCTGAAAACAGTTTTGCTGGTTAGAGAAGCTATAAAACTGACCTTCCTTTGAGCTAGTTGAGCATTTGGAGCATTACATTTGTTGGTTCGATTAAACTCTCAAAATGGCCAGAAAAAGAGAACTTTCATGTGAAACTCGACAGTCTATTCTTGTTCTTAGAAATGAAGGCTATTCCATGTGAGAAATTGCCAAGAAACTGAAGATTTCCTACAACGGTGTGTACTACTCCCTTCAAAGGACAGCACAAACAGGCTCTAACCAGAGTAGAAAGAGAAGTGGGAGGCCCCGCTGCAGAACTGAGCAACAAGACAAGTACATTAGAGTCTCTAGTTTGAGAAATCAATGCCTCACAGGTCCTCAACTGGCAGCTTCATTAAATAGTACCCGCAAAATGCCAGTGTCAACGTCTACAGTGAAGAGGCGACTCAGGGATGCTGGCCTTCAGGGCAGAGTGGCCAAGAAAAAGCCATATCTGAGACTGGCTAATAAAAGGAAAAGATTAATATGGGCAAAAGAACACAGACATTGGACAGAAGAAGATTGGAAAAAAGTCTTATGGACAGACGAGTCGAAGTTTGAGGTGTTTGGATCACACAGAAGAACATTTGTGAGATGCAGAACAACTGAAAAGATGCTGGAAGAGTGCCTGACGCCATCTGTCAAGCATGGTGGAGGTAATGTGATGGTCTGGGGTTGCTTTGATGCTGGTAAAGTGGGAGATTTGTACAAGGTAAAAGGGATTTTGAATAAGGAATGCTATCACTCCATTTTGCAGCGCTATGCCATACCCTGGGGACAGCGCTTGATTGGAGCCAATTTCATCCTACAACAGGGCAATGACCCAAAGCACACCTCCAAATTATGCAAGAACTATTTAGGGAAGAAGCAGGCAGCTGTTACTCTATCTGTAATGGAGTGGCCAGCACAGTCACCAGATCTCAACCCCATTGAGCTGTTGTAGGAGCAGCTTGACCGTATGGTACGCAAAAAGTGCCCATCAAGCCAATCCAACTTGTGAGAGGGGCTTCTGGAAGCATGGGGTGAAATGCTAGAGATGTGAGATTCGGGTTGGGAGGGGGGGCTAGAGATGTGGGATTCGGGGTGGGAGGGGGGGCTCTAGAGATGTGGGGCCTGACTCTGTTGGGCCCAACATCAAAACATGCATGTGTTGCCATTCTGCAAGCCATCTGCAAACAGGACAGCGCAATGACGTCATAGCATTTTCCTGTGGTGAGACATCTTGTCTGTGCTCACGCACCTAGCAGAGAAGAGAGACGACGGCAGCGGAGCAGCAAAGGATTGCAGGCAGGTGAGTAAAAGTTTTTTTTTTTTATTTGTTTGGGCAGATCTTATATATGGCATAAAGGGCATGTTAGGGGGCATTATTACTGTAAGGGAGAGATAATTTATATAAGGGACATAGAGAATTAAAGGGGTCATTGGGAGTATTATTACTGTAGGGGGAAGATCATTTACATAATTAAGGAGGCTTAAAGAATATAAGGGGCTGCCCCTTATGTTCTTTCAGCCCCCTTATGTAAATGATCTCCTCCCAGTAATAATGCCCCTAATGACCCCTTATAGGGGGAGATTATTAAGGGACATTTTTTTATAAAAGGGGTCATTGTGGACATTGTGAATATAAAGGGCCATTAGAAGGATTTATGAATATAACTGGGGTCATTAATATAAGGAGGCATTAGGAGAGCAGTATTTATGTCAGGGGGCATAATATAAGGTCACAATTGGGCAGTATTAAATTAAGGAGCACTTGGGCTTTATGACAGGGCTCTTACAGCTCATTTTTATTGATGATCGGTCCTCAGGATACATCATCAGTAAGAGATCAGGGTTATGACACTTGGGACCCCACTGATCAGCTGTTTGAAGCGGCTATGATGCACGTGCAGGCATGGTGACTCCTTCTCTGTATATTTTGCACGCTGTACTATTTTATAGTGACCGTGTGATGTATAGGATGAGGCTATAGTTACATTGCATGGTCATTATGTAATGAATGATACAATGTAAACAGAGAAGGACTCTCGGTGCTTGTACAAGTGCTGTGGTCCCCTTCAAACAGTTGATCAGCGTGGGTGTCGGAACGTCAGTGATTTTATTTTTTTTTTTTTTAATTATTGAAAAAGGAGCCAAAGATGTTTGTGTTGCAAACTTTACAGAGACAAGTCACAACTGGAAGAAAAAGTAGTCATGGCGGTCCATTCCAGATAGAGACAGAATGTGAATGATTACAGTCCGAGACGTAATCATTCAGATGAATGGGTTTTTAAGCAATGCGTCGCTAACCTGTCGCTATCCGGTGCCTATCCAGTTTCCTGAGATTTTGACTCGGATTGGCAACGAATGGACTCAAGCACAAGTGTGAACCAACCCTATGTCGTGAAATGTTTCCTGTGCTGTATTCACCTAAATTTTCTGCAGAGCCCTGTGCAGAGTCTGTACCACTACATGGTCACCGTATATTGATAATATTGGTAGACCAGAGTTGGGAGCTCACTTGGATGTATTTACCCCCTTTGCTGAACCCTTAGCTATGGCTTTGTCTCAGGCTGAATACCATGATGAAGCAGGGGGCCGTCCTCTCCCTGAAGATTCTGGACTAGAACAGTAGGGGAGCAAGGAAAGGTGAGTATTGGTGTTGGGTTTTTTTGTTTGGTAAAAGAGGGACAGAATATTGTGTGGGCATGTGGAGTGGGGCATTAAACTAGGGGCAACTGGAGGGAGAGGGAGATGGGGACATTAAATTGGGGGCAATATTAAACTGGGTGCACTTGGAGAGGGACATTATGCTGTGGGGGCAGATGGACGGAGACCTTAAACTGTGGGGATAGCTGGAGGGGGACATTATATTATATTGTATGGGGCCACTAGGGAGGCATTATACTATGTGAGGGCCACTAAGAGAGCATTATAATTTGTGGAAGTTAGGTATTTCTAAGTGTTGGTGATGGGGGGAGCACTTATGAAACCTTTGCACTGGGCCCACCAATGTGTTAAAACGCCCTGGTATTAGCAATTGTAAAACTTCATATTACATATATTAACTGTTGTATTTTGGGGCTAGATCTTTTCTGTTGGGAAAACTTAGCCTGAAAAATGGAGAGGGAAGCATTTGCTTTAATACTGTATATTACAACATTTCTTATATTTACCGAAACTACTGATTTCTGAAAGTTTATAATTGGAGGTACACTTTAAAATAAGAAAGAGAAACAACTTGGTCTAGGCCCCCTCTGAGTGATATAACCTTGTTTTAGAAAACGGTGTGTCAACAGGTCTTCTATAAGCATCTTCTTTTATAGTTTCTATAGGGAAGCTATTTACATCCCTGTAGAAATGTACATTTTTAAGATAATATTCTTTAAGGTTTGTTCACATGGCAGCTCCAAGTGGATTCTTTGAAGTAGCACAGAGATATGAAAGGTCACTTCTAATCCATAGGTGTTCTGTATCGCTGCATAGTTCCTTCTCAAGGCACTGAATTTTTCCTTTGAACAATTCTTCCAAATGAGAATTCTCCCATGATACTATATGTGATGGGACTTGCCACAATTCTTTTTTTTTTTTCTTTCCCAGATTTATATGGAATCAGCAAAAAAAAAAAAAAAAGTTATAAGTAATACTGCATGAGGCATAAAGTAAAACACAAATGAAAATCTAATCTAGTGAACGGATACTCAACAAGCAGACCACAACTGCCAGCTGTGCAGACATCGATCTCCTTGCCCTTTCATTATGACCATGGTCAAGGGAAACTCTCATCTCACCACTGTTCCCTAAATCCTGATGTCTTTCTATAGTGGCAGTAGGTATCTGCTGTGCAGGTAGGAGAGATGATTGCCAGTTCCTGCTGCCACTGTTGTAAGGTATCCAGGTTTGCGGCCCAGTGGTTGGAAGAGATTTTTTTTTCCGGAGTGTTTCTTCCAACCGCTGCTAATGTCCATTCTTTGTGGGCAGTAAGGGTATGTTCACTTCACACAGAGTTTTTTGCAGGCTGAAAAAATCTGCTTCAGGAATTTGGAAACTTTTTTTATGCAGGTTTTTGGGTTTTTTTTGCATACATTTTGTCACTTTTTTTTTTTTTTTTTTTACGCAGTTTTTTTGTTCAAGCACACAGTATGGTCCTTTGAAACCGCATCAACAAAACACATAGCTTTTTTTGCGCCTCCCATTGATTTCAATGGGTTTTTCAAGGCGGAATCCACCTGAAGATAGATCGTGTCACTTTTTTTTTTTTTTTTTTTTACTCTAGCTGAAAAAATCAGCTAGAGTAAAAAAAAATATCTGATACTTACTCTCATTGAAACGAATGTTAGCCATTTTTTCAGGCCGATTACGCCTCCAAAATCAGCCTGCAAAAGACTCTGTTTGAACATACCCTAATGGAGGATTATACTTTGAGGGGGCACCAGTAGTTCATTATAACATGTGGATGGATCTAATGTCCCAATAGTGAGCCCACACATAGTATAAAGCTCCTTAGCGCCCTACACACTGTATAATGCCACATTAGTGCCTCCCTACACAGTATAATTCCACATTAATGCCCTGCTTGATATAATACCTTCCCGCACACAGTATAACGCTTGTTGGTACCCCACCGTATAATGCTACATTAGTGCCTGCCGCGCATTATAAAGCTCCTTAGTCACCCCCACATAGTATAATGCCATGTTTAGTGGCTCCCCCCACACTATAATGCCATGTTGGTGCCCCTTCACTAGTTATAGTCACAGGCATCTTATCGTCTGAAAAATACAGTAAATACTGGACGGGTTCAGCTTCTGTTCAGCTCGGACATTTACATTATGACAGACCCTTGTCAGCAGACCTTTACTAAAAGTAGTTGAGAACCCCTGATATAATGTATGCTAAATAGACTTTCCACAAAGGAGAGCACAGTATTTTTACGCAGTGATATTCAGATTCTGGTTATGTAAAAGCTTATTTGGTTAAGTACACTGTGGGGGAAAGATGTTCTTTGTAGTCTTCAGTTACGTTATTGATAATGAATAAGAACACTTTTCTCTGTACCAATGAGTTTGATAAACCTCTTTTAACCTATTGTATACAAAGAAAAGTTGCTCAATACAATTTTACGTGAGCTGTTGAAAGACGTTGTGTGCGTATTCGATGATACCATGACTAAGTGTACAGCTTTATGACATTTAACAAAAAGTTATGTAATACTTGCAATATAGACATTTGATGGTTGGTTTATTTTTGTATATACAGATCTTGTATTTATCGAGTTTCAAGAGTGTGTCCTACAGCGGATGCTTTGTTTGTATCCAGTTCTTTTCTTCTACCTTGTTTTAGCTCTTTTATATGCTTCTGCTTCATAGAAATGACAAAGTAATATTTCAGGCTCTTGTTGCTTTTGATTGCTATTCTTCATGTAGAACATTACTAATGCTGTGGGTAAGTCACAAATCGGAAACAAATAAATTCATAGACTAATTCTCATAACATATCTGCTTGGGAAATAAGTGTTTTGACAATTCTGCTGGGGTTCCCAATTGGAAGTCCATGTATTCACTTCACATAGGGGGAGACTTGGTGCCAAAGCGGCACCTACAGCTCAGTGCCTTGGTGCATAAATGGGAGCTATTTCTGCTGAGTCAGATCACCGCACAATGTACAAAAGTGTCTTCTTCCAGCTCAGAGCACTCTACGAGGAAAAGCTGATCAGAGGCGGATCTAGGTTGTCTGATCTCACGAATCGCATGTTAATTATCTGTCCTAAGAATAAGTAATTAAGGAGGACTTCTTAAAAGTCCAATGTCTTACATCATCTTTTAGGTCACCCTGAAAATTATGGTGTTTTGTTTATCCAAATCTGTTCCGTTATTTCAAAGATAAAAGCCCCTTTTAGTGTTGATACAGATTAGGGTATAGTAGCCAAGTGGGGGGATCACTGCATGACATACAGCACACGGAGGCCCCGGTCCCAGAGGAACCACAGTGTTAATTCTTTCCTGGCTATTATACCCTAATTTGTATCATCGCTAAAAGAGCTTTATATCTTTGGAATGGCAAAACAGATTTGGATGAACAAAACACCAAAATGCTCAGGGTGGCAGCACCTATCAGGTGATGCATGTCATTGGGATTTTCAGACCTGATGACCGGTCCTCTTTAACTTTAGTCTTTGGACAACTCCTTTTAAAGTGAGCCTGTCACAAAATGCAGGTGGAGCTGAACAGCTTGATGATACAAAAGATTCAGCATAAATTGTCATTTATCCA
Source organism: Leptodactylus fallax (assembly GCA_947044405.1). NCBI lineage: Eukaryota > Metazoa > Chordata > Amphibia > Anura > Leptodactylidae > Leptodactylus > Leptodactylus fallax. The sequence continues at coordinate 2,659,357 of CAMRHE010000167.1, forward strand.
TTTATTTCTCTGTTCTTTCTTTGTTTAGGAGGAGTAATTGAATCCAGTGGGAGGTCCTGACAGTGACTGTGCATACAGAGATAGTTGTCAGTTACTGTTCGAACTGCCTACTGGACTCAATCACTCCTTCTAAAGAACCAAGGAATAAATGGATAAATTACAAGTTATCCTGAATCTTTTCCCACAAATGTATATATCAATTTGCTCATCTCCTTCTGATCTATAACATGATGCATGCTGCCTGCAGATTGCATATCACTTTCATGGTGACAGGTTCCCTTTTAATTGAAACTTGCTATAATGAATGGGTGTTCTGGAAGATCTTCCTCCTCTGTCCTTTGCACGAACAGCCTAGTAATCTAAACTGAAGACTTACCAGTGGCTTTTTGTGCTAACAACTGACTCTGAGGGACCCAGCAGCAGAACCCCTCACAATTAACTCATCATGAGGAGACCTGTCACATGGGAAGGGGTTGTAACATTTGGAAGAACCTACCAGCAGAAAACTGCAGGGCATTCAGCAGGCATTATGTTCTAGAGCAGGAGACACTGAACAGATTGATGTAGAGTGTTAGATAAGTTTTAGTACAGCTTCCCATTGATTCATTGTAATCTGTCAAATACTGATAGCACCGTCTCCTGGACTTTATTGCAAAGAGCAGAGATTCCAATGAATCAGTGGAAAATTAAACTAAATCTTTTGTGATGAATGTGTAAAGCGCTGTGCAATATGTTAGCACTATATAAGTAAAATAAATACATTCCCACAAAACTATTTATCAATCTGCTCAGTTTCTCCTGATCTGTAACATGCTGCTGCAGATTGCCCTTCATTATCCTGGTGACAGGTGCCCTGTAAATTTTTGTTTTATCCTTTGGGTCAGACTTAAACCCACTATGCTGGTTAGAAAGTCTGCTGAACATCTTAATAGGTGTTTGAGAGCAGCTGCTGAGATAAGAAGCCAAACTACACAGGAACTGAAATCTCCATTGCTGAGTATTACAGATGTAAAATGCACAACAATAATAAAAGCAGTGAACAGGTTCTGCATTGCGGTCCTGTCTGTAGCGCAGTATTATGGTTTTTCATCTCTCCACGGCTCACAAGAGAGCGGAGATACTTAAGAGTTTAAACAAAAAACTTCACTTATTTGAACTTGGCTGTGAGGCTTTAATTCTGAGACGTGCTGCTGTAGATAATGAACTGTGCAGGGCCTTATGGGGATTCAGTAAACGCAGTCATTGTGGTAACGTGAGCCAGCTCTTTATCCCTCTATGCATTATGTGTTTATTTTTATAGCTGAAGTAAAATGCATTTGCATTTAATTGTGTTTTACTAGCAAGCAAATGATTGGAAACTGTGCAAATGACCTAGCTGCTGAACAGTATGGCACTTTGTTTAGGTTTAACCCTTTTACTGCCAGGGGTTTCTTTACATTTTGTACTTTTTTAGTAATTGGAATAAATGTTTCCCTTTTTAGCATGTACACTTTAAAGTGTTAGGCGACATGCACACGACTGCGTGTCACTGGGCCATGATTGAACGGCACAGACAGTACATGGATAGCAACAGTGTGCTGCCCATGCTTTTGCACCCCATTAATTGAGGCCAGTAAGCATGGTCCACAAAACGGACAGGAATAGCACCTGTCCTGAGTTTTGCTCACAACTCACAGCCCTTGTACACCGGACTGTGAAAATACACGGTCGTGTGTATGGGGCCATAGAAACGGGTCAGTGCGCTAGCCGTGAAAAATACAGCTAGCACACTGACTCTGCACACGGTCATGTGCATGAGGCCTAACTCCCATTTTATTTTTTATTTTTTTACTGTTGTGTTGGGTGTGAGGTGAACACTTTATTATATATAATACTTATATTATATATAATATACTTTATTAACTTATCAATTTTCCTTTTAATAGAAAACAGTCTGTAAAGTTCCTATTAGCATCGCTCTAACTAAGCATTGCCAGGGAGACGGTCTGTACACCCATACTCAATGCCGCATGTAGAGTTGAAGCATTTGCCAAAGGGAGGTGGTCACTTCAAATGGCTGTATCTCTGTATGAGATATCATCACTGGTTAATAACAGTCGGGAATGTGATTTTTATATGCAGCTGCTGCATATTAAGTTTGAATTCCCGACTGTGTTTTTAACTATTGATATCTCATTTCTGTTTATAGCTAGTACTTCATTCTTGGCAGAATTATGAGAATCTCAGCTTTCTTATGATACCAGAACCAGTTTTCTATGTACAGTAGTATACAACCGAAGATGCAGCCATTTGAAGTGACAAACATCACCCCCCCCCCCCCTCTGATAAATGCTTCAGCTCTGCATATTCACAACATAAATGTGTACAGAATTTCCCTGGTACAGTGCCTTGCGAAAGCATTCGGCCCCCTTGAACCTTTCAACCTTTTGCCACATTTCAGGATTCAAACATAAAGATATCAAATTTAAATTTTTTGGTGAAGAATCAACAACAAGTGGGACACAATTGTGAAGTGGAACGAAATTTATTGGTTATTTTAAACTTTTGTAAAAAATAAAAAACTGAAAAGTGGGGCATGCAATATTATTCGGCCCCTTTACTTTCAGTGCAGCAAACTCACTCCAGAAGTTCAGTGAGGATGTCTGAATGATCCAATGTTGTCCTAAATGACTGATGATGATAAATATAATCCACCTGTGTGTAATCAAGTCTCCGTATAAATGCACCTGCTCTGTGATAGTCTCAGGGTTCTGTTTAAAGTGCAGAGAGCATCATGAAGACCAAGGAACACACCAGGCAGGTCCGTGATACTGTTGTGGAGAAGTTTAAAGCAGGATTTGAATACAAAAAGATTTCCCAAACTTTAAACATCCCAAGGATCACTGTGCAATCGATCATATTGAAATGGAAGGAGTATCAGACCACTGCAAATCTACCAAGACCCGGCCGTCCCTCTAAACTTTCATCTCAAACAAGGAGAAGACTGATCAGAGATGCAGCCAAGAGGCCCATGATCACTCTGGATGAACTGCAGAGATCTACAGCTGAGGTGGGAGAGTCTGTCCATAGGACAACAATCAGTCGTACACTGCACAAATCTGGCCTTTATGGAAGAGTGGCAAGAAGAAAGCCATTTCTCAAAGATATCCATAAAAAGTCTCGTTTAAAGTTTGCCACAAGCCACCTGGGAGACACACCAAACATATGGAAGAAGGTGCTCTGGTCAGATGAAACCAAAATCGAACTTTTTGGCCACAATGCAAAACAATATGTTTGGCGTAAAAGCAACACAGCTCATCACTCTGAAAAACACCATCCCCACTGTCAAACATGGTGGTGGCAGCATCATGGTTTGGGCCTGCTTTTCTTCAGCAGGGACAGGGAAGATGGTTAAAATTGATGGGAAGATGGATGGAGCCAAATACAGGACCATTCTGGAAGAAAACCTGTTGGAGTCTGCAAAAGACCTGAGACTGGGACGGAGATTTCTCTTCCAACAAGACAATGATCCCAAACATAAAGCAAAATCTACAATGGAATGATTCACAAATAAACGTATCCAGGTGTTAGAATGGCCAAGTCAAAGTCCAGACCTGAATCCAATCGAGAATCTGTGGAAAGAGCTGAAAACTGCTGTTCACAAACGCTCTCCATCCAACCTCACTGAGCTCGAGCTGTTTTCCAAGGAAGGATGGCCAAGAATTTCAGTCTCTCGATGTGCAAAACTGATAGCGACCTACCCCAAGCGACTTGCAGCTGTAATCGCAGCAAAAGGTGGCGCTACGAAGTATTAACTTAAGGGGGCCGAATAATTTGGCACGCCCCACTTTTCAGTTTTTTATTTTTTACAAAAGTTTAAAATATCCAATAAATTTCGTTCCACTTCACGATTGTGTCCCATTTGTTGTTGATTCTTCACCAAAAAATTTAAATTTTATATCCTTATGTTTAAAGCCTGAAATGTGGCAAAAGGTTGAAAAAAAAAGTTCAAGGGGGCCGAATACTTTCGCAAGGCACTGTAACAGCTCAGTTAGAGCCCAGTTACAGCCTGTTTTATATAATAAAAGGAAGTTAGATAGGATAATAAAGTATATTACAAAAAATGGTCGCCAAACACCCCCCCCAACACAATAACTTAAAAAAAAAAAAAAAAGTGAGAGTTAAACTATAAAATAACAGTAAAATCCAAATAACCTGCATGATTTTTTTTAAGGAGTGAAAATTAATGTTTTTGGGGAAAAGTCTGACCCAAGTAGAGCCCTAGACACACACAACCTGTAAAAACTGTGCTGACATTAAACCCCTTTAAGATGCTGCCTATTTTCACTACTTCCACCAACTCCAACTCATTTCATCCTTCAATAGGCGCCACTTCACTAATTCTGGTGAAGTTGGATTTTTTCTCTAGTCTAGCCCTGACTGTTCCCAAGCAATCATTTCTGTTCATTGTATCATAATTATGTTTTTTGCTGTCAGGTGGGCGGTTCCTGTCTGTCTGCTCCAGCATAGGTACACCCACCTGACAGCATAGAGCATAATTGTGCTGACATTTGGGGCATCAGGGTGTGAGTCACTGGCCATTAAGGCATCACATCTAGTTTTTTTTCTCCCTGGAGTGTTTGGGAATGTGTGAATCATATTGTGAATACATGAAAATATTCTCAATAATTATTTCATGGGGAATACAAGTATTACTAAAAGAAATATGTCAGTAGTGTCAACCATGTTATGTGGGGGTTATCAGAGTGCACAGCTCCCAATAATAACTTATGTGTAAGTTCCTGGTGGGCGAATAACTTCCCATCCAAATGTGTAAAACCAAAAGCATGTATGACATGATTGTATATAAATCCAGTGCAAACACTGCTGATTCAGTGCCGATACTACAAAATGAATCTTATAATGTGTACAAATGAACAGCAGGAAACAAGCCATATGGCTTAAAGGGAGTCTGCCAGGTCCAAAAAGCCTGACAATCTAATAAAAGTGCTGTATAGGGGCCTTACGTAGGAGCAGATACATGCCCATGTGGCTACTATCCCATGAAGAAGTACAGAGATAATCCTCTTATTATGGTTATACAGATTAGCCTGCTTGCACTCCAATTGTGAACGGTTCCGATGTGCCACAAACATGTCTCTGCTTCTCACAGGAATTACTGCCCAATAATGCCCCTGAGCCTGGGAATTACTACAGTATTTCAGCTTCTGAATGTGTCTTCACTGCCTCTAGGCAAATCTGCTAAATCAGATCCCGCCTCCAGAGCACCTGCAGTCTGATTTGCATATCCATATAAAGATAATTTCCTCTGCATGTTCGTGGCCACTGAGGTATGTTTCTATCCCTTATAAAGGCCCCTATACGGCATTATTATTAGTTTACGTTTTCAACAATTGACAAGATTTTTGGTGTGTTCTTTATGTAGTGTTTTTTTTTGTTTTGTTTTTTACATGTAAAGACCTTGTAGCCAAGAACTGCCCAGAAAAAAATGTCAAATTTTTATATATGGTTACTAAGAACTTTGTGTGAATAAATATTAATAACGGTCTTTAACGGGAGAGCGTTTCCTGGCATATTATGAGGCTATGCCATCTATCCCTGTCTGAGTGACAGATGTCCAACTGCTCTTCAGTGATTACTAGAGAATGGTGATAGGAAAGCTTCTTGCCACTTCATCTTTTTTTGGTCTCCAGTGTAATTGCTCCAATTGCTGTAATTGCTTTGGTCGGGCCATTATCGGTACTAAACTTCCTTACCCTTCCTTACTTTCACCTTATTCAAGTGATTGAAGAGGGTCTTGCAAGTCAACAATGATGGCATATGTGATGCGTTATCAGTGGCCTTTAGCACATATGTTTGGACACTCGACAAAACTCTTCTGAAGCCGCCAATTTCTTCAGATTATTTCTAATTTCTTGGAGACTCCCCTCTCCCCATTGAAGTAGGCATTCATTTCAATACTTGTTGGCCATAAAAGCCCCTGATTGGATTGGTTAGTCCATGTATAAGGCCACCTTATACACACTGAAGGCTCTTGCTAGCAGGGTCCTCCTCATTCCTGCTGTTTGATATGTTATTTGTTTTGTTACACTGTAATGTCTGATATTGCCATCTAATCTGTAAAGTGCTGCAGAAATATGTTGGTGCTACATAAATAAATTGAGCTTAGTTCACATCTGCGCCAGAGTGACTCCATCTCAGTGTCCTCCTGAAAATCGGCGTGTGTGAACCTAGCGTAAGTCTTACTAGAATAAATAACAGTATTCTCGTGAGGTTTTAACCCTCGGATGCCTACTTGGATGTTTTATTGTCTTCCATACTTTTAGAACATGTGCAAAACAATTTGTACGTGATTTCACTGGAAAATATGTAGAAGTGTATGAGGGCATGTCAGTGCCCATTCAGTGGTGCACATGGTATAGTGGGTGAGCAGCATGGCTCCCGACATGTTATTACCTTTAGCCGCCCTGTCTCGGTATCGCTGATCTGCAGGGGTCCTGATGGTGGGCCCCTAGAAACAATTCCACTGGTGGGCCCTAGACATCCCAGTCCGACACTGCTTTCATATTTTATAAGCTGGTGGAGAATCTTTGGAAAGGAGCATCAACGATATATTTATAACTACTACTAATATTTTAGCTTTTTGCAACTTTAGGACACCTATACCTTGCTATGTTAATTTTGTCTATAAAGCATATGGAAATATAAATATATAAAACTGACTACAAGTCTATGTTACAAGAGAGCAGTTTGTGACAAGATTGCTTTACATGTGCTCTCTTATCCTGGAGTCTCCAGGAAGCTTCCTGTTATGTTACCATCATGGAAAAACATCATTGTGGGGTTTTTACATGTGTCATTCTACTGTTTTTTTTAGAAATGTTAAGCGTGAAGCAAGAATGAGCCCAGAAAGTCCAACCAGTAAATTGTATAGCTATGGACCTGACATTATAGCCGCAGTATTGGTGAGACCAACCTGCTTATTTCTTCAGATTCTCCCACCCGTTTTTTGTCTTTTGATGGCATCTTAAAGAACCAGAAACAGTAAGCCTGGAGTACATAGAAGAGCTACTGATAAATTTCACAAATGTTTATGTAGAAATTTTGAGAGCTCAAGGTTTAATCTGTGATAAAGTTGTTATTTCAGGGGATGTTATTTCCCTGCCTATAATGAATTTCCTTTCCAGTTATTCTATTTATCGACAGCTCTGTCATCGTATCTCCAACCTGACATGGCTCAGCTGAGCTTCTGAAGATGGGACAAGTCTTGTTTCTATTGAGTCAAGGTTTTTACGTTTTGATCAGTTTTCAGTCCTAGTGCTATCTAATGTAAGTGCAGAAAAGATTGACTGAGACAATAAAAGTATATTTGTTGGTAGTGTATTCCTCAGACATTATCTCCATAAGCAGGATCTGTTGTCCGTAGTGACATTTACAGTACAGTAGTACTGCCTAGATCACAGACTTCACAGGAGCTGGTGCCAGACAACATTAATACTCCTCATTGGTCTGGGAGGAAATGCCTGCCAACTGCGTTTGACGGAGCATTGTGATGAGAATGTCCATTAGGGCTTTAGAAAAGATGTTTCATGTAAACAGACTTCTTACAAGACTTTTCTTGGTGTGCTTTTTTTTTGGCTTACTTTAGAGGCAGTGTATGAGTTTTCAATGAGCATGTACATGGCTGTGCTCAGCTCTCCCAGCAGAGCTTAAAGGGGGGATCCAGGATTAAAATACATGGCTGCTTTTTTACAAAGAACTCCACTTCTCAGCAAGTGCCTTCTTGTCCATTGGTCATATGGCTATGCTCCTGCTCTGTCCAATTCAGATGAATAGGATTGATCTACTGCATGCCAGAGGAGTGGAGTTCTTTTTCAAAGAAAGCAGCCATTTTTTTTATAATCCTGTATAACCCATTTAAAGGGCACATTGCTCAGTTGAGTGCTTCTGGGCCATTATTCCATTAATTGGTAGGGGGTTCAGAACCCTGACCCCAAAAAAAGTCAAAACTCCTTTTCACGTGGTATAAGCTGCAGACTTTTGTTTAGGTTTGTGGGGCATAAAATCCATATTTTGTTTCGGTACCAGCAAAGTAAATGAGATTGTAACACGTTATCCGCTTGCTGCAAGCAAGGTAAAATCTGCAACAAATCCACAACAGAATCTGCGACAGGAACATTTGTCGTGTGGGCTCCTACCCTGCAACTTGCAAAGTTTTGTTTTCTGTAACATTTCATACAATGTGTGATGCTAGTTACTAAGCATTCTCTTCGTGTAAGGCTCTGTCTAGCAATTGGTTGGAATGTGTTTGTAACCAGTCACGTTGTCCACCTTGGAAAAGGGGTGTATTCTCTACTTTTTCATATTTGTGCATGCTGTTTTTCGAAGAAGGGCCATTTTACAACCCTTACTTAAGTCTATGCAAATGAAAAGGAGTACGTTCATCTCACTGTATCAAGTATCCTGTCTGCACATAGACTAACAAAAAATACCACTAGTTAAGTAAATGTAAGTGGATGAAAGTGAATTTTTTTTTTTTTACCAGAAAACATTATAGAACATGATATTGTTGTTATATATTAAATACATTTTGTCTTGATGAGATAACTTGTAAACTAGCTGGTGGTGTTTTCTAGCGGCCTGCTTGTGTAGCTAAAACCCCGTTCAGAAGATCTGTTTTATTAAATTTGTGCTCTGTAAAGAAATGTGTATTAAATGCATTAGGAGTCATTTAGGAACTAGTGACCTCCATGCAAATTCCAGTAATCACATTGCAGTCTCCTGGAGTAGGATTAAGTGCGTTCAGCACATCACAGAAAGTTAGTCTGTTCTCTTCTGTAGCTTCAGTGATTAAAGCCGATTACATCTGATGCATCTAGATTACATTTTCTTATATAGGTGGATTTAGTAGATTTACACCCGAAGAACACTTAGAAGAAGTCAGTTAAGGAGCAATCTGGATTTACTAATCCAGTCTTCATTTTCTTCTTCCTTGATGACATTATCCTGCACTGTGATATGATGTAATATTCCTTCTATTACAAGCAACTTGAGTTTATTGAAGAGGCATTCTTACCTCAGACATTTATGGCATAGGAACAGAATGGGAGATAGAAGTCCTATACACAGAACAGTGGTATCCCAGCCTCTGCCTCACCTGGCTGCTGCTTTCAGGCAGAAAATAAACATGTGGTCACATACCCCATTATTTTCTATGGGAGTTACAGAAATAACTGAGAAATATGACATAAAAATGTAACCACAAGCATCTGTAGGCAAATGCTAAATCTTTTTCTTATTTTTAAGTTAATCCCTTCACTCTCCGCACTGTTCTATTATGTCGTGCTGAGTGTATAGCCATTACTTAGTGCCATAATAGTATGGCGCTTTCTTGCCACAGGAACAGGAGCTAAGCCTGTGGCATGTCTTCCGGTTTTTGGATGTATAGCACAATTGGGATCCAGGACTAGCCCTTCAGATGTTCTAATCAAGAGTGATCACGGCATCTGGGTGGTTAGGGAGAGATGCCCCCCGCCACATCGTGGGGTCTTTAAGGGTTGTCATGGCAGCCAGGAAGCCAATCAAACAATAATAAGATTAAAAAACCCACTTTATAGTTTAAAAAATGCATAATGTAAACAAACTGGTATCCCCATATGCGTATAAGTCTGATGAACACTGTCAAAAAAAATATATACTGCAGTGTGCAAATTAATGTATTTTGGTCACCTCGCCTTCTCCAAAAATAGCAATAAAAAGTGATCAAATAGTCAACTCAGTCAACAAAACAGTAAAAAAAAAAAAAAAAAAGGTTATAGATGGTAGAATAGGGTGACCCCAAGAATATCATTCATTTTTGAAAAAAAAGACGTTTTATTTAGTAATAATGTAATAAACCCAATATAAGTATGTTATGCCACTAGATAAAGTTGCCATGTTCTTTTTGATGCAGAATGAACACTATAAAAACAAAAATAATGCTGGTGTTGTGGTTTTTTTTTTCACATGGACCCATCTTAAACATTATTAAAAGCTAATCTAAACATTATTTGTACCCCAAAATGATGCCAAATAAAAGTACAACTTGGAAGTCCTTACATAGCTATGTGAACAAAAAATTTTTGTACGAATTTTGGAAGGCGGAGAGGGAAAATATGAAATAATTAGCCAAGCGTTACTAGTTGATTAGTAAAAGTTGACTAGAATTAAAGTTGACTTTACTTCATAGACTTCCTGCTCTTTGTGCCCTTCTACATGTCATCTGCACATAATACTGATGTCTCTGCTCAGTTTTAGTTCTTTCTTGTACTTTCTTGTCTCAATTCAGCAGCAAGTAGCTTTAAAAGAAAACAGCTCTCAGTATTTCTAGCATGCAGGAGGTAACAATGCAGTCATCTGTAGGTTAAGGGTTCAGCCAAAATCTTCAGAGCACAGTTTATTATATAGTTACGGTCATGTTCAAGAGAGAAAAGGTAGGACTGTAACAGCAAATAGGGGTCTCTTTCAAATACTTACAGACAGTACTAAAAACCATACATTATAGTTGGGGGTCACCTGGTACACATTTTGCAATGGGGCCCAAGAGCTTCATGTTTCCCTTGCAGGCAGGGCCCTCTGTCCCACTGTACCTGATGTTAGTCTATAATTCTTCTTTATATGTATTTTGTGTTAATATATGTAAAGCCCTCTTTAAATGTAAAGCAACATGGAATCAATGAAGCTCTTAAAATTAATGATACAACCTGGAAAAACCCTAATTGTTATTTTTTAACCATATTTATATATCTATTTTGCTGTCACTTGTAGTTCTACTGAATGTATGTTATCAAGAGCGTTGTTGGCATTTTGACAGAGTATTTGCTGTGTTCTCAATGACTGCTCTCCAACCTTGGTTAAAAGGATTGTCCCACAAAGAATATTGTAGGCTAAATGCACTTATTAAAAAATGTTTTTTTTCCCAGATATTCCAGGAATAATGTTAGAATAGCGCCATCTGCTGTTTCTGTGAATAGTCTTTACTTCATCCACTTCAGTAAATGTCCTGAGGTGGACACACCTGCTCAGTCTTGCTTCTGTCTTTTCTCCACTGAGTATACAGAAGGATCACTGTTGTGGTGAGCTGGCTGCCTCTAAAGCTGCAGCATCTTCTCCACTTGTTAGGAACGATGCTGAATAAGTAAAAATGCAGTAACGTCTCAATGTGTTATCACTTACTTAGCAGTGTGTACCCCAGCGGACCTGAGTGACGGAGAGCCCAGCGCAGGTGTGAACCTAGCCTAAGAAATGCAAATGTGCCCTGGATCAGGAGATCATCGTTACTCTTAGAGTGCTCTAAGATACTACATATTGATTCTAGTTTGTAGTGAAAATCAAAGACTGGATTGCAATCGGTAGTACATATATCCCTGATACAAATATACAGTGCCTTGTGAAAGTATTCAGCCCCCTTGAACTTTTCAACCTTTTGCCACATTTCAGGCTTCAAACATAAGGATATAAAATTTTAATTTTTTGGTGAAGAATCAACAAGTGGGACACAATCATGAAGTGGAACGAAATTTATTGGATATTTTAATCTTTTGTAAAAACTGAAAAGTGGGGCGTGCCAAATTATTCGGCCCCCTTAAGTTAATACTTTGTAGCGCTACCTTTTGCTGCGATTACAGCTGCAAGTCGCTTGGGGTATGTCACTATCAGTTTTGCACATCGAGAGACTGAAATTCTTGCCCATTCTTCCTTGGAAAACAGCTCGAGCTCAGTGACGTTGGATGGAGAGCGTTTGTGAACAGCAGTTTTCAGCTCTTTCCACAGATTCTCGTTTGGATTCAGGTCTGGACTTTGACTTGGCCATTCTAACACCTGGATACGTTTATTTGTGAACCATTCCATTGTAGATTTTGCCTTATGTTTGGGATCATTGTCTTGTTGGAAGAGAAATCTCCGTCCCAGTCTCAGGTCTTTTGCAGACTCCAACAGGTTTTCTTCCAGAATGGTCCTGTATTTGGCTCCATCCATCTTCCCATCAATTTTAACTATCTTCCCTGTCCCTGCTGAAGAGAAGCAGGCCCAAACCATGATGCTGCCACCACCATGTTTTACAGTGGGGATGGTGTGTTCAGGGTGATGAGCTGTGTTGCTTTTACGCCAAACATATTGTTTTGCATTGTGGCCAAAAAGTTCGATTTTGGTTTCATCTGACCAGAGCACCTTCTTCCACATGTTTGGTGTGTCTCCCAGGTGGCTTGTGGCAAACTTTAAACGAGACTTTTTATGGATATCTTTGAGAAATGGCTTTCTTCTTGCCACTCTTCCATAAAGGCCAGATTTGTGCAGTGTACGACTGATTGTTGTCCTATGGACAGACTCTCCCACCTCAGCTGTAGATCTCTGCAGTTCATCCAGAGTGATCATGGGCCTCTTGGCTGCATCTCTGATCAGTCTTCTCCTTGTTTGAGATGAAAGTTTAGAGGGACGGCCGGGTCTTGGTAGATTTCCAGTGGTCTGATACTCCTTCCATTTCAATATGATCGATTGCACAGTGATCCTTGGGATGTTTAAAGTTTGGGAAATCTTTTTGTATTCAAATCCTGCTTTAAACTTCTCCACAACAGTATCACGGACCTGCCTGGTGTGTTCCTTGGTCTTCATGATGCTCTCTGCACTTTAAACAGAACCCTGAGACTATCACAGAGCAGGTGCAGTTATACGGAGACTTGATTACACACAGGTGGATTATATTTATCATCATCAGTCATTTAGGACAACATTGGATCATTCAGAGATCCTCACTGAACTTCTGGAGTGAGTTTGCTGCACTGAAAGTAAAGGACCCGAATAATATTGCACGCCCCACTTTTCAGTTTTTTATTTTTTACAAAAGTTTAAAATAACCAATAAATTTCGTTCCACTTCACAATTGTGTCCCACTTGTTGATTCTTCACCAAAAAATTTAAGATTTTATATCTTTGTTTTAAGCCTGAAATGTGGCAAAAGGTTGAAAAGTTCAAGGGGGCCAAATACTTTCGCAAGGCACTGTACATACTGATAAAACAAAACAAAGAAGGAGAATATTTTTTGTTAATGAATCTATTATGCAGCAGACACATTGCAGTGATACACCTATTACGTTTTAGATCCAGAGATACAATTGCTTTCAAAGCTGAACAGATGTTTTGCTTCCCAGTTAAGATGTGTCCCTTATTTACTTAATGTTATCAAATAACCATTAGGTAAAACTGAACTTGACAGGCTGGATGTACGCCAGGGGCTGGGTATACGCTTTATCATGCTCTTCAGGTGGATTTATTTAGTTACTTGCATGTATTTAGTTTCTGACCTCCAGACATATTTTTTTTTTTTTTTTTTTTATAAAATTCTTTTTGTGAAAGTTTGCAGTTGACATGTACACAGGCTCATAAACCACTTCTTCCAGCCTCATTACCTTTTAAGCTGGGGCCAGTGGATTAGCTGCTGCTGACTTGCCGGCAACTAATCCATGTCCATGATGTTTAGTAGTATCAAAGTGAATGAAATGTCATCCACATGCTGCTTTGAAAAAAACAAAAAACTGCAGCATGAATCTAGCAGTGGTGCAGGTTTTCAAACCGCAGAATGTCAATTGGTGATGCTGGCAACCCGCATGAAATTACCATGTGATAATCCACTGGCAATTTCCTGCAGCAGAAATTTGGCAACAAATATGGCTCATGTAAACAGGTTTAATACATGTTCCTTTAATTCAAGATACATGAAAGCCATCTTTACTAATCACTGAGGGAAGTTTATGCACAACTATATACACATTTAGGGGGTCTTTCTTTTCCTACTTAAAGGGGTATTCCCACGACCATAACAATTTTTAAATTTGTAAATAATTAAAAGTTAAACATTTTTGCAAATATAAGTAATTTTACATTTTGCAGAGTTTTAAATATTTTCTCTAAATATCTTGTGGTCACGAGTTGTTGTCTTGATCGGTTGCCAGTGGATACGACCATGTATGCAGGACCTTTCTAAAGTAAGAAAATCAGCTATGATTTGCTTATTGTGGCCAGGATATCTTCTGATACATGTAGTGTCCCTGCCTGATAAACTAGCTACAATAAGGAAATCATGGCTGGGTTCTTGACAACTCCCAGATCATAGAAAGTTTCTGCACTCGTGGTCGTATCCATTGGCAACCGATCAAGACAACAGATGTCACCACTAAGATGAATAGAGAAAATCTTTAAAACTCTGCAGAATTTTTAACTACTTATATTTGCAAAAATGTTTAACTTTTAATTATCTACAAATACAGATACGATTATGTTCATGGGAATACCCCTTTAAGGCATGAGAAGATTAGCAGCGGCACACCTAATCACATCCCTCACTGACATGACCAATTGACTTCGATATTTACTTCCATGTGTTTTGCAGAGATTTTTGGATGATAAGGTTTTAATGATTTTGTGAACATACAGTGGGTACGTAAAGTAGAAAGTATTCAGACCCCTTTAAAATTTTCACTCTTTGTTTCATTGCAGGAATTTGCTAAAAGCAAAAAAGTTCATTTTATTTCTCATTAATGTACACTCAGCACCCCATCTGGGAATTAATGTACTTGAGACAGATTGATAGCTAAATCTAGAGGTTTTTTTTTTTATTTATTTTTTATTTTTTGACATAAATGAGCAATATACAGTAACTGTGCATAATACTACATGAAACTTTGTAAAATATAATTAACCTGTAGCTCTTTTCATAAGAAAATGGCACTTATGAGAGCCGTTGTACATGCAGTCCAATTTGCTTCAACATGTTATAGATCAGGAGGAGCTAAGCAGATTGATTATATAGTTTTGTAGGAAGAGATTCCGTATCAATTGTATTTTATTCATTTATATCTGTGCTTCTTCTATATTTGGGAGTCCAGTGGGCAGCCCTACAATTACTACTAGTGATTGACAGCTGTCTCCCTTACACACACTGTCGATCACCGTTAGATTGCCTGCATAACTCCTAAGCTCGGAAAGGGCAGTGATCTAAATGCCAAACTAGGATACTTTAACACCACAGAATTTTTGCAGCAGAAGCGGCTCCATAATGCCCCCTCTCATTCATTTCAGTGGGAGGCAGACGCTTAATTTCCCACTAACTGAAAAAACAATCAGCTACTGGATAAAAGCAGAATCCTACTGGGATTTCACCTGAAACTCCCATTGAAGTGAATGGCAGTAGAAGATCTCTTCTGCTAACTGCAGGAAGATTTCCACAGTGGGTTTTGCATGGTGTGTTGCACCAGAGAATCCTCAATGTGAACTTACCCTTGGAACTTTTCCTATAAAACTTTATACAATCTGCTTAGCTCCCTCTGTTCTATGTTATTCTTGCTGCAGATACTGTAGGAATACACATTAAGTGTGACAGGTTCCCTTTAAGTATGATCTAGGCTTTCTGTGCTGTTTATTGTATAGCAACCTAATTTCTCTTTCCCTTTTTCATAGATATATCTCGAATCATTCAGCTAGACTTGGATTTGAAGTTCCAGACCAACATCAGGGAATTGTTTGAGGAGTTTGATAACTTTCTACAAAACTCGGTCATTGGAATAGCACATGAAATGCAACCTGTGTACAGGTATTGGTTTTCAACATTTCAGGCATTTGAATATGTAGGTTTTTAAAACACTCTCTCGCTCTATATATATATATATATATATATATATATATATATATATATATATATATTGTGTGTGTGTGTGTGTGTGTGTGTGTGTGTGTGTGTGTATATATATATTAACACATTAACACATGTGGAATTATATACTTAACAAAAAAGTGTGAAACAACTGAAAATATGTCTTATAGTCTAGGTTCTTCAAAGTAGCCACCTTTTGCTTTGATTACTGCTTTGCACACTCTTGGCATTCTCTTGATGAGCTTCAAGAGGTAGTCACCTGAAATGGTTTTCACTTCACAGGTGTGCCCTGTCAGGTTTAATAAGTGGGATTTCTTGCCTTATAAATGGGGTTGGGACCATCAGTTGTGTTGTTCAGAAGTCAGGTGGATACACAGCTGATAGTCCTACTGAATGGAGTGTTAGAATTTGTATTATGGCAAGAAAAAAGCAGCTAAGTAAAGAAAAATGAGTGGCCATCATTACTTTAAGAAATGAAGGTCAGTCAGTCTGAAAAATTGGGAAAACTTTGAAAGTGTCCCCAAGTGCAGTGGCCAAAACCATCAAGCGCTACAAAGAAACTGGCTCACATGAGGAGCGCCCCAGGAAAGGAAGACCAAGAGTCACCTCTGCTGCGGAGGATAAGTTCATCCGAGTCACCAGCCTCAGAAATCGCAGGTTAACAGCAGCTCAGATTAGAGAGCAGGTCAATGCCACACAGAGTTCTAGCAGCAGACACATCTCTACAACAACTGTTAAGAAGAGACTGTGTGCAGCAGGCCTTCATGGTAAAATATCTGCTAGGAAACCACTGCTAAGGACAGGAAACAAGCAGAAGAGACTTGTTTGGGCTAAAGAACACAAGGAATGGACATTAGACCTGTGGAAATCTGTGCTTTGGTCTGATGAGTCCAAATTTGAGATCTTTGGTTCCAACCACCGTGTCTTTGTGCGACGCAGAAAAGGTGAACGAATGGACTCTACATGCCTGGTTCCCACCGTGAAGCATGGAGGAGGAGGTGTGATGGTGTGGGGGTGCTTTGCTGGTGACACTGTTGGGGATTTATTCAAAATTGAAGGAATACTGAACCAGCATGGTTACCACAGCATCTTGCAGCGGCATGCTATTCCATCCGGTTTGCGTTTAGTTGGACCATCATTTATTTTTCAACAGGACAATGACCCCAAACACACCTCCAGACTGTGTAAGGGCTATTTGACCAAGAAGGAGAGTGATGGGGTGCTACTCTAGATGACCTGGCCTCCACAGTCACCAGACCTGAACCCAATCGAGATGGTTTGGGGTGAGCTGGACCGCAGAGTGAAGGCAAAAGGGCCAACAAGTGCTAAGCATCTCTGTGAACTCTTTCAAGACTGTTGGAAGACCATTTCAGGTGACTACCTCTTGAAGCTCATCAAGAGAATGCCCAGAGTGTGCAAAGCAGTAATCAAAGCAAAAGGTGAAGAACCTAGAATATAAGACATATTTTCAGTTGTTTCACACTTTTTTGTTAAGTATATAATTCCACATGTGTTAATTCATAGTTTTGATGCCTTCAGTGTGAATCTACAATATTTATATTCATGAAAATACAGAAAACTCTTGGAATGAGGTGGTGTGTCCAAACTTTTGGTCTGTACTGTGTATATATATATATGTGCATATATATATATATATATATATATATATATATATATATATATGAAGTCTAGTTTCACATCTATTTATGGCTTTATTATTGCTACTATAATGAGTCATATATGAAATCCATATATCAGCATATAACTGAAACTTTTCATGTGTTTGCAAGGCTCGACCTTTACAAAAAAGTGCCATTTCTTTGTAAGTCAATGATTAGTTCAACCACTATTAATACTACCATCTTTGTCTGTATAGCACAAGGTGGAACTACAGTCTAGGCTAGGTAATGTACTTCTTACAGAGAGAGCCACGTTATTTGTTGTGGTGACCAATGTTTGCAATAATGACAAGAAGGGCACGGCATAGATCCATGACACATTTATTCCTGTTTTTAATTTTTCATATTTTTTTTTAAAAATCAACAGTAATTTTCAGTGTTGATCCCATGACCTAAAAATGCAATCTTTATCTCAGGCATTTCAGGGATATTCTCATCTCAGCCTTTCATGGTAATCTGTTTCTGAGTTAGTCAGTAGCTATGGAAACGGCTGTATTAAACTGCACAGTCCACCGATATCAAGATAAGGAGTTAGTCCATTAACAGGCGAGAGCCTGCATAAAGTAAGTTACCACCACTAAATTGTTTACTTGCATCAGAGAGCATCAGTTGTTCTCCAGTGATTGGAAGTTCTGGAATGCTGCACCATATTGCCAGGCAAGGTAGGTCACAGCAGTGGTTGCATGTGCTGTAGACGTCTGACAATGGTACTATATCACACTGGCACATTTCATCCTAAACTGACTTTTTCAAGGTGTATATGCTTTTTATGCTACACTTGTTGGATACAGTGGGGAAAAAAGTATTTAGTCAGCCACCAATTGTGCAAGTTCTCCCACTTAAAAAGATGAGAGAGGCCTGTAATTGACATCATAGGTAGACCTAAACTATGAGAGACAAAATGAGAAAACAAATCCAGAAAATCATATTGTCTGATTTTTTAAGAATTTATTTGCAAATTATGGAGGAAAATAAGTATTTGGTCACCTACAAACAAGCAAGATTTCTGGCTCTCACAGACCTGTAACTTCTCCTTTAAGAGGCTGCTCTGTCCTCCACTCATTACCTGTAGTAATGGCACCTGTTTGACATTGTTATCAGTATAAAAGACACCTGTCCACAACCTCAAACAGTCACACTCCAAACTCCACTATGGTGAAGGCCAAAGAGCTGTGAAAGGACACCAGAAACAAAATTGTAGACCTGCACCAGGCTGGGAAGACTGAATCTGCAATAGGCAAGCAGCTTGGTGTGAAGAAATCAACTGTGGGAGCAATAATTAGAAAATGGAAGACATACAAGATCACTGATAATCTCCCTCGATCAGGGGCTCCACGCAAGATCTCACCCCGTGGGGTCAAAATGATCACAAGAACGGTGAGCAAAAATCCCAGAACCACACGGGAGACCTAGTGAATGACCTGCTGAAAACTGGGACTAACGTAACAAAGAATACCGTCAGTAACACACTATGCCGCCAGGGAATCAGATCCTGCAGTGCCAGATGTGTCCCCCTGCTTTAAGCCAGTACATATCCGGGCCCGTCTGAAGTTTGCTAGAGAGCATTTGGATGTTCCAGAAGAGTATTGGAAGAATGTCATATGCTCAGTAGAACTGTTTGGTAGAAACACAACTTGTCGTGTTTGGAGGAGAGTGAATGCTGAGTTGCATCCAAAGAACACCATACCTACTGTGAAGCATGGGGGTGGCAACATCATGCTTTGGGGCTGTTTCTCTGCAAAGGGACCAGGACGACTGATCCATGTAGATGAAAGAATGAATGGGGCCATGTATCTTGAGATTTTGAGTGCAAACCTCCTTCCATCAGCAAGGACATTGAAGATGAAACATGGCTGGGTCTTTCAGAATCACAATGATCCCAAGCACACCGCCAGGGCACTGAAGGAGTGGCTTTGTAAGAAGCATTTCAAGGTCCTGGAGTGGCCTAGCCAGTCTCCAGATCTCAACCCCATAGAAAACCTTTGGAGGGAGTTGAAAGTCCGTGTTGCCCAGCGACAGCCCCAAAACATCACTGCTCTAGAAGAGATCTGCATGGAGGAATGGGCCAACATACCAGCAATAGTGTGTGCCAACCTTGTGAAGACTTACAGAAAACGTTTGACCTCTGTCATTGCCAACAAAGGATATATAACAAAGTATTGAGATGAACTTTTGTTATTGACCAAATACTTATTTTGAACCATACTTTTCAAATAAATTCTTTAAAAATCAGACAGTGTGATTTTCTGGATTTGTTTTCTCATTTTGTCTCTCATAGTTGGGGTCTACCTATGATGACAATTACAGGCCGGCCTCATCTTTTTAAGTGGGAGAACTTGCACAATTGGTGGCTGACTAAATACTTTTTTTTCCCCACTGTATATGGTTGTAGCAATTTGGGTGTTTAATAAATAAGTGGAATTGTTTTAAACTAGTTGAAGTAGTCACTATGTCTTCAGTGCCAAGAATTCTTCTCTCTTGTTTATCTATAGGTTGGGTAGTGACATGTTTGCTTTTGTTTTACCACCACTTACTTTGTGTGTGTGTGTGTGTGTGTGTGTGTGTGTGTGTGTGTGTGTGTGTATATATATATGTATGTATATATACAGTATATATTTGTTCATAATGGAAGCCACGTCACAGTGTCTGATCCATCTACATTGGTTATGATTGGTTTTGACTGAAGAATATGATGTGGCATATGATGCAGCAGCCTTACAGTAAGTCTCAAAGCAAACATTTTTAGATTCATTTTTGGCAATTGGAGTGCACAAACTGCTGCACTTGCGTTTTTGCACTTTGCTGTATTTTGCAATGCCGTGCTGGTTTGTCATATTGAGGTCAGTTCTCATTGAAGCTATTATTATGATCTAGAGTCCAATGTGGCTAGTCATGGTGCAGATCTTGATATATTTGACACTGGCATTTATGCTCTGTTTTTTTTGTTTTTTGTTTTTTTTTATGATAGTGGATATAGAGACGCTGTTAGTGATAAAGGAAAACTCCATTGAAACCATAGTTTCCACATGACCTCCCACCTGTATTATTATGATATCATTAGGTTAGTTTCAGTGTCAGACAAGATGTGCATGGGTCATTGTACAGGAACAGTCCAGGAATGTATAGCATTGCAGAGCCCTGGGCAGGGGATCTTGTCTGGGGACCTCTTCTCGGTAGTACCTCACTGTGCAGGAATCAGCACCCATCTGAATACATCTTTTACCTTGTTCTTAAGTGGTTGTCTATTTTCATTTCAGTGGTTCATTTATTATCTTCTTAGAATATTTCATAGTTTAGTCTTAAATCCCAAATCAGTGAATGTTCATCTTTTAAATGTCTTTTTAATCTAAGTGGTTTCAACATTCGGTGTTAATGAATTTGTAGTACAGCTTTTATTTTTCTGCATATAGAACTTTAAATTCTCTACATAAATGAAGCACATAATATTCTTGCTCCCTGTAGCCACCACTAAAGGGCGTTTAGGAGTTAACTGCACGTTGTTTATACTCCATATGCAGCAAGTTCCTAAGCTCCCTCTAGGGGTGACTGCAGGCAGTCACAATATTTTGTGCTGAACCTAAGTTTCTTCAGGAGATACCAGAAAATGCATATATTACAGCTTTGACTGTTATGATGATGATTTATTAAGAATTCACATTTCCACAATAAAACAGAAAAGATCTGTAAAGCTGGGGAGTCCGGTCATTTGCATAGGACCCACAGACCAATATATATGAATAGTTTTTTAATTACATTATATTAAATTATTAAATATAAACTGATCAATCCCATTTAAGTGTCTGCATGTTCAAGTCTATATATGGAATGGATGTTTAGTCAGTTTCTGTACACGGATAACATGTGAAATTACCACCTAAAGCCCTACACAATGCAATATATTTGTTTATCTGGACTGGTCTTGCAACAGAGCTGTAGTCAAAGGAGATGACAATGTCACCAGAGCAGAATGTTCTAAGCGTTGTGTACAAATGAGATGAGCATTGTCTCTGTGTCTGCTACAAAACACAACACTTTTAGATGAAGTGGCTGAATTTTCCTGGGTCAAAGCCATTGAAAATGATTATTCTGATTTCTACAGAAATTATTTGGCTTTGATTTATAAAGAAAAAAGAAATGTCCTCCTTCTTCCTCTCATTTTTTTATTGACAAGCAGGCCCATAATAATGTGTTTATGTAAGATATATATCTATATATGTATAACATTACATAAACATTATACAGTTTGTATATAAATAATACTGTATATACTTATTTACACACATATAGAGTCGCACTACAATTTTTTTTTACATTATCTGTTTCCATTGTAACAACAGAAGAACAGATTAAATATAAATAAAGATGTATCCATTCTGTGACATACTACAATGAGTCCCAACAGACTCTATTGACTAAAATGGGGTCCGTTGGGTATTTATTGTTTTCTACGTGACATACCTGGATAAAAGTCATGCTTGCAGGACTTTTTAGAAGGACTCTGTGCTGGAAGTTCCAAGTGAAAACTCCAACACATGTATATGGTGACTAAGTCTAGGTTCGTATCTTTGTTGGAGACTCTGCCGCAGATTCCGCCTAAATTTATTATAGTCTCTGGGGTCCGCAGCTAACTGCTTTTTTTTTAGCGGACGGGTTCTCTGTCATTTGGGTCTCCATGCGGACCCGAACCACAGAGAGTCAAACGCTAGTGTGAATCCTTTGCAAAACTGCATCCTCCGTACTGCTGTCCATAGCTTGCTAAGGGAAGACCTACATCTCCCCTGTGAAAGATCCTCAGTGCGCCAACACCGCTTTGGCTCACACCTGAGTCTTCTTTCATAAAAACCACACTCACTGCCAGTGAGTGCCGGGTCCACAAGATAAATACAAGACAAGCTTTCTAAATTTTATATATTTATTAACCCCTAAATGGGTCGGTGTTAACATCTAACACATGCAGTTCAGAACAGATATGCAGATATATGCAAGCATTAACAGTTACTAGTTACAAGATACAGTGCAATGAAATAAAAGGGCATAAAATTGAAATAATTACTTTACGACGCATCTCCTTGATGTGGCTCTATAGTCCAACACTCACACATGCTCTGTCATGTGAATAACCAGTGGAGGCTTCTCAGCATGTGGCATCAATACAATAATCCAGCCTGCATGCTCTTTACAGTGGTCTGTCTGTAATATCCTGTAGTCTCAGCACAAACTCTGTAGTCTGTGATGGTCATAGTATTCTCTTGTAGTCTCAGCCCAATCTCCTCCCATTGCCTCTTACCTCATCTTTTATACCCTTTATGCCACCTCCCAGAATGAGGTCACCGGCGGCAGCAAGTCTGATTGAATAATGCACTCAAGTCCAGATTCTTTGTATTGAGCTGAGACCAAGTGGAATGATACAATGTTATCAACCAGGTCTGATCTATCTGCACAATGCATGTTTCTTTGATCACTCAGGGCTGTGTAGGAATACAATGGAGCCCTGCTGGGATGGATACAAAGCCCTATTGTTCCAGTGTTGCTTCTACTGATAACATACAACTAGGATTATAGCTGTGCACCTTATGAGTAAAGAGATACGCTACCCAGAGACCAAAATACAGCTTTGAGTTATAGCCATATTTAATAATAGTAATAATAATAATAGTCCTTTAATAGTCCCACAATGGGGAAATTCAGTGTGTTACAGCAGCAAAGATAAGCAGATACAAATGCAAATACAACATGTACAGAATCATCACATCCCCCATCTTGGGTTTCTTACAGGATCATTTCTCACAAGAAATATATTTTTGCTAGATATGCGGCAGCCGTCATGCCTTCATATTCAGATTCTAATAGCCTGAGGAAGGGCTCTCGCAGCCCGAAACGTTGCTCTCGGCTCTTAAAATATCTGCACTGTGTATGATATAATATATTGGTCTAACATGGAATAAAATAAAACTTACAAGCAAGCTCAACTTCCTGGATTGCTGTCCATCCTTTAAAACAAGCTTCTATTAAAATTGGTGGGTTCTGGTCAGCCATCGGTGGAATAAGTGCACCCATCTACGAGCTAGGGAAAGTGCTGCTCACATTAATATTGTATGCATCCTCCGTACAAGCATCCTAGTGCATGCTAGATGGGTGGGGCCAATGTCAGTCACGTGACTTTTTGGATGGGTCTCAGAAGTGAGATTCGGGATACCTGAGAGCTGTTGCAGGACTTCATTTAGGTAGGATCAGTGGTTTCTCTATATGTCCTTACTAATAGCAATGCTCCTTACTTGCTGCCTACCATTAGCTGAGACTAAGGAACTTTGTTATGGGACATGTCAGGTGTCATATTGTATCCAAGAAGAATATTGGTTCCAGGGCTAGGTGGCTTTCTTTTGAGGCTTGTTTACTGGGGTTTTTGATGATTATATAATATATGAGATTGTGCATGTGTATTATAAAGCTTTGCTAGGAAATACTTATACATAATTATATACATTTGCAGACCTCGGCAAGTATAAACTGGTCCACAACTGGGTGTATGTATCTACATTTAGACCTCCACATTCATATTCTTGGGAAGCCATTATTATAATAAAGTATAAATGCATGTATGTGAATCCTACACACTCGCAATTCTCCAAGGTCTGCTCATATGAGAGCCCATAGTGTATAATAAGATGTAATCCTAAGGGATATAATATGCCTAGGGGCAACAGGTTTCACGATGCATCCACTATAGGGATGCAATAGATGACACTGAAACATTGACCATAGGGATGCAATATATGGCACTGAAACATATAGAGTATGAAGGTCCACCTTGCCTCTCTCTGTAAGATGAGACAACCCCATTCTCCCCGTCTTGGGGGCGGTCGGACCCTCTCAATCCTTTGAAATTTCAAGCAAGAGGCATCACCATTTTGATGGTCCCAGACATGTACACTGAGAGTGCCCTCTTCCTGTCTATTAATGTAACCTATGTGATCAAGAATCCTCCTGCGGAATTCTTGCTTAGTCTTTCCCACATAGTTATATGGGTACAGACACGTCACAAGGTGGTTAAAACCATTCGTTTGGCAGTTAATGAATTCCCTTTTTAGAAACTTCTTGCATTCTTATAATCTCGTTTTTTTGATACCTGCTGCCAGGAAGTTAAAACATCAGTTCTGGTACAAGACTGTGCATACTGTTCATGGATATCCTCATCTCCTAAACCTGAGTTCATGGTCATTGGCTTGTTTCTGAAAGTCAGAGACCACGGAACTATTCTTACGGACCCTTAAAAATTCGCCCATAGGCATGCCCTTTTTTTAGGGAATGTCGATGGTGGCTTTTCCAACGCAAAAGACCTATTTGTGGTGGTAATGTGTCCAGAGCGTTCAATTAAGATGTCCAAATCATTTTACATGGATGTCCAGGTCATTTTACGTGGATGAATGGTTGCTGTCAATTTGAGATTAATGTCATTGTTGTTTAAGACATTGATGGACTTCCAGAGCTGGTCTGTTGTTCCTAGCCAGCAAATCAGGATATCCTCTATATATCTCAACCATAGGAGGATAGGCGAAATCCATTCATCCCATTCTCCACAAACACTAGACACTCCTCTCACCACCCCAAAAACAAGCTGTAAATTTGTCACTTTTTTGGGGCTAACCGGCCTGGACATTTGCATTAGAGATATTCGGCTATGTAGTGATTATTTTGTTGGGCAGGTCAAATCTGAGATTTTGAGTAAATAAATGATGTCTTGAAGGCAAAACATGCTATTGTCTCGTCAAAAACATCACTCACAAATGTTGTTTATAAACCCTTTTTTTTTTCTTTTTTTTTCTTTATTTTCTGGCAGTTCCTTAGTGTTATTGAAGGTGTCTATGTAATCGATCTTCCAAAGCCGCCTACCTGAAAATAGAAGTGAACATTACAACGGTGACAACAAGCCACAAACAAACACACTAAATCAATTCTCAATTTTCAGTTTTATGAACCAGAGTCATGCAGGAAGGAAAAGGTTGGGAAACATAAATATACAGTAAATAGTCGAAAATACTCCTGCTCTGAAGCTTCATAAAACAAAAGCTTATTTGTTATATTGTTGCAGAGTAAAAATAAAAATTTAGAATTCTTTTGCTATACATTTAGGATATTTTGGAAATCCAGATCTTCTTTTCTACTCTGTGACAATGCAAATTACACCTTATATCCATTGCACAGTCCAAAATAGATTAAAAATGTGTTTGTTTTTTTTTTAAGGTTTAATACTAAGGTATACTATGAATTTAAGATCGGCAGGGGCGTGATTTTAGAGTGATAAAGATAACAGAAGTATCCCAACACTTCCTCCCTTCACGTCTCCATTACCTTGCTCCTAAAAATATGTAAAGAAATCTCTCAGGAGCTCAGCAATGCCCCCCTCCTTCCTCACAGTACTGGCTGCATGGGTGATACTGCTGCAGTCTGCACTTCTTCATTCCTCACACAGCACTGCTGCATCCCCTTCATTCCATACACATGTAAGGGATAAAGAGGGTACAGAATACCTCCCAACTTTCAAAGAACAGAAAGGGGGACAAAATGTGCAGCGCGCTATGTGTGCTGTGGAAAATGTAGCTCCACCCACTTCTACATTGACCCCGCCCATTCACATCCATTTTTCTTTGTGCCCCCACATCGTCTAATGCTCCCACAGTCACCCTAACATTATATGCTTCACATTATAATGTTCCCCTCCAATTGCCCCACAGTATTAAGTCCCTCTCCTGGTGCCCCAATTTAAACTGATGGAAACGGGCATGAAACTGGGGCAGCTGGAGGGTGACATTAAATCGTGGGGGTAGTTGAATGGGGACATTAAACTGTGGGCAACTAGAGGGGGACATTAAACTGGGGCAGCTGGAGAGGGATATTAAACCATAGAGGTAGCTGGGGGGTGACATTAAACTGGGGGGAACTAGAGGCGGACATGTCACCCTCCAGCTACTCCCACGGTTTAATGTCCTCCTCCAGTTGCCCCCAGTTTCATGTCCTCCTTTCATCTGCCACCAGTTTAATGTTCCCCCTGAATTTGCCCCCAAAGTTTAACCACTTCCATACCAGATGCTTTACCCCCCTTCCAGACCAGGCACATTTTCAAGTTTTTTGTATGTGCGGTTTTGGAGGGCTACAATATTTTTATCATTTGTGTTATTCAACTAATTTCTGCATCTTTTTTCAGTGACACATAGGGATTTATTTTTATGTTGTTTTTATTTTTGCATGTGTGTTAATTTTTTTTTTATATCCAGGAAAACGTGTCAGATAAAATGGACCGACTCCGACTCCCAAAATATATAATAAATTGGTACAGTTAGTAGTACAATGCCGTATGTGCTGAATATATTTTCATAAGAATTTGGGAAAATGATGAAATGTTGAAAATGATGAAATGTCCTGTAAAGGTCTGTTCTATTCCTCATATAATGATGGGACTGAGTTCTGAGTGAACCTATAAGGTTTAGCACCATTATCTGGAGTAAGCAAAAGATACAAGTGTTGTGATTGTGAGGACTGAAAAGCTTGACTTTATCTGTAATTGTGCTGGAGACCCACCCACAGCCCGAGGACACAGAGTGACTGCTTGTCAGCAAGTGAATCATTGTGCTGAGACTGAGAACTCCTTTAAGGCAAGTACTTCTTCTTAGTATATCTAAACTTTCAATAAACTGCATAAATCAATTGTCCAGTGTATGTTCTCTCTGTATGCTTTGTGTTAGTTTGCTTCTCCTCTGAGCTCATGTTTGGAGAGGTTAGCTGCTCTGCTCAGATGGCTTATATATGCTATACATAGAATATAAGGGGGGAAACTGTTTTCTAACATCTCAAACTTAGAAATACAGAAACACACATGTGAGAAAGTACTATAGGTGTAGAAGCTGTTGCCACTTGCCAAGGCTTTGTTATCTAGCACTGCTAGTAGTTTCACTTTGTAGATTGTGAAGCAGTATGATGTAAAACACCCAGGGCCTGATGTATGAAACTGTCTAGGTGTAGAAGTTTCTTTGTTGCCCATAGCAACCAATCAGAGCTCCCCTTTCATGTAGTGCTCTGGAGAAATGAAAGCAGAGCTCTGATTGGTTGCTGTGAGCTCTGACTGGTTGCTATGGGTAACAAAGAAAGTCTTAGACCAAGACAGTTTCCACACATCAGGCCCTTAGTGAGCTGTATCCAGAGAAAAGTGTGATACTGAAAGTTCAGAGTAAAAGAGACTATATATATATATTACAAACGTTTTATTTATCATGACATATCGATAGCTGTACTATTGATTTATGCATAGTTTGTTTTATTTCTATCCAAAGTTATACTCGCTATTCTTTCAGATATTACAATATACCTTTTTTTTTATAGGACAAAATTATTTTGAAAACAAATTTATATCATTATAAAATGTCTAAGAAGCTTCCTATGAAGTCAGCTGTATTTGAGCATTTCACACTAATTGAAGATAAAAAATATTTTGTGTGTCAGTGTAAGATAAGTGACCCAGATGAGAACAAATGCTGTGATGTCAAAATCAGTGCATACTCCGGAAGCGAGAAAACGCTCCTACGAGAGCTTCCAATCTAAAAAGACATTTAAGCCGCTTCCACCCAGAAGTTTTCAAATCTGTGACTGAGAAAGATCAGAGTGACACCAAGAAACCAGTGCCCAGCACTTCCCGCCAGGCAACGGAGGATGAAAGATTGTCTCAAACATCAGTAACAAGATATTTTCTAAGTGACAAAATTACTGTAACAATGACAGCAGATGTGTTTAAAAGACAGCTCATAGAGCTTGTTGTGAAGGACGGTGTACCATTATCATTATTTGCTCGACCAAGTTTTAAAGCTCTTAATGGAGAAATGGCCCGCAAACTTGGTGTTTCTCTGGAAAGACAAAGTATTAGAAAATTAGTGATTTGAAGAAGCCCTTAACCAAAAAGAACATCTTAAAAAGATTCTCAAGAGACGCTTAATATATCTTAAAATGGATGCCTGCACGCGTCACAGAGTGAACTATTTTGCTATAAATGTAAGATTTGTTTGTGACAACAAAAAATTTGTTACCAAGACACTGGCAGTAAAGGATACTAAAGCTCAACACACCAGTCAGTTTCTCCAGGCCTTAGTGGAAAATGTTCTGGAAGATTATGAACTCAAAAAAGAACAGGTTCTTGCTATTGTAACGGACAATGCTTCAAACATGATAAGTACAATTAAACTGATGAATGAGAATAAGGAAGGTAAAGAACAGTTAGAAGAAAACTTTGGATTCAGTATGTCTGAGATGGAAGCCCACAGTCCTGTTCCTGTAACTGAGGAACAAACAGATATTACTACAGAACAACAGCAAAATGATACTTTAGAATTAGATCTTGCTGAAGCTGCTTCAAAATTCTCTCATATTTATCACATGCGCTGTGCTGTGCACACACTGCAGCTGGCATTAAGAGACAGTCTGCAAGAGGGACATGCTGGAACTCTGATTGGCAAGGTGAGGAAATTGGCTATTGCTGCCCGAACCCCTAAAATTGATTCCATCTTGAAGAGACGTGCTGGGAAAGGAGGAATCGTAGATCAAGCCACTCGGTTGGGCAGCACCTATTTAATGATTGAGCGATTAGTTGAGCTGAAGCCCTTTCTTGTGGACATGGCCAACCCTCAGGTAACATTAACAGAAGGTCAATGGACACAGGTGGCTGAATTAATGGAACTGCTTCATCACCCATTCACAGTAACAAAAAAATTACAAGCTGAGGATTTAACTCCTGGAACTTTCTTAAAGGAGTGGAAGAACTTGCTGTTTTGCATGTCCCAAAGACAAGGCTTAATCGCAGAGGGCATTGCTGCTTCAATGAAAAGGAGAGAGACACTGTTATTAGATAACAAAATTCTTCTGGCAGCTGTTTATGTGGACCCAAGTCATCGTATATTGCTGAATGATCAACAGATTACTAAAGGAAAAGAAGCTCTGACTGAGGTAGCAATTAGGATGAGTGGGCTACAGGACTGCCAAGAGCAAGAGGAATTGGGTCTTGCCAGTGCTACTGCCACCATATCTTCAGCCTCATCAGATGAAGAGTTTAACTTTGAAAAGTATTTGGATGACATGGATCAGGCAAAGCGTTGCCGCAGAGAAAAAGATTCCATTCCCATAGCAAACAAACTGACTGTATTTCAGCAAAATTTTTCACTTGCTCTCAAAGAAGTAGAAGAGTTCAACCGATCATCAAAACTGACCGTGCAGGAGGCAATTCCTTTATACCCCGAGATTGTTAGAGATCTTGCCCATGTGGTCACCGCTTTGCCATCAACCCAAGTTAGTGTAGAGAGGCTGTTCTCTAGCCTTAAAATAATTCGATCCGATTTGAGGTCATCTTTGAAGGAGGGTCTGATGGAGGCGATACTTTTTCTCAGAACAAATTCATAGACTCCACAAATGTTATTCAGGACGTTTTTGTTGAAAACTGTTTTTTTACCACTTACTGCAGCGTTTTGCATATTTGCAATTTATTAAAGTTTTTTGTGTTCTAAAGTTGTATCCAATAAATATATTTTATGTTCTACCTAAATAGCTTGATTATTGTATCATAAGGATGATAAAAAGCTTAAATTAAGTTATCTCTTAAACATGCGCCATGTATGTCGGAGTCGGAGTCAGGGGAAATTGAGGAGTCGGAGTCGGGGCTTTGGCGTACCGACTCCACAGCCCTGCACACGACCACGTTTTTTGAAGCTGTGTGTTTTTGCCGTATACAAGAACACAAATTGTGAAGCATGCCCTATTCTTGGCTGCATTTGTGACATAGACAAGTGTAGGGGATCATACAAGTCATTTTGTGGATCCGTGATTGGGGATGACTTTACTGACATGTGGGGTTTTTTTTTTTTGCAGACAGTAAAAACCACTGTGGTCATGTGCAGGAGGCCTAAGGTTGTAGATTCTTACACATTCCTTAATCCTCCTTATCCTAACTAATTTTAATGATCGGGTACTTTGCCCTACTTTGAACCTTACATGACCAGCAGCTGTAAACTAATGTCATTCTCTAAATTCCTTGTAGCATTAATTATAGCTAATACTCTTCAAGAACAAGTTCTTCGTGTGAGTGTGTTTTTTTTTTTTTGTTTTTTTTTTCCATGTCCGTTAGCGTTAATCCATGAAGTGAATTAGCACATGAACTTGTTCTGGAAGATGTATTAATAGACCTTGCTACATTTGCAAGGAAGCCAAACAGTGTGATGTGCCATTAATGTGTTAGAACAGAATCTTTCTGAATATACTGTTCGTTGTTAGCTTATTTAAAGCAATGTGGGTGGGCAGCATGGTTCCTTATGTTAATTTTATGTGCCTTACACATATCTGGTTTAGCTTTCATCTACCAGATTGCAAATTTGTTACAGTTGGAATTGCATTTATCCTCTGCTGTAGCTTCCAATATTATAATTTATACATAGAAATTATTGTATGGTTTGGATAGCGAATTATTTATTATTGCTAGGAATATTAACCAAATTCCTGTATTTCTATACATTTGGAAGGCCATAGTAGGGTTGCACAATGCATCAAATTTTCAATGTTTCAATACTTTGGAGAAGGAAACAATCTTATACTACTAACTTTGATACTTCAATAGTAAGGTGTGCTTAGTGGCAGGTCACACTGGCCCGCTTACTGCAGACTCTGTACTGTAGTGAGCAGGTTGGTGGGACTTGCTGCTGTTAAGCACAAATTATTATTAAAAGTATATTGAACAGTTTGCGCTCTCTACTGCAGAGGACATGGTGGCGCACTGCCTGGCACCCACCATGTTATTTGTTCTCTCTCCGTTGTTACTTGTGATGAAGGCATAGTCACAGGAGCAGATTCTCTTTTTTCTTATGACACTTACTGTGCTGTCTATATTATTATTACATTATTATACCAGAGAAACAACTAGTTGGGTTTGGGATATTTATATCATATATATTGTGCAGCTGCACATAAATATTCCAATCCCAACTGTGTTCATCCAGTGGGATCTCTGGAAATATTATAGATTGCACTGCAAACACTAAATCCCCTCTTTCATATGACTCCAAAATCAACTTTCTACATTTTATAACGCCAAGATATAACCGTTTGAAGAGACCTTCCCCAACCTTTATTTTCTCTACATTTTACACAGCCCCTTACACCAAGCCTGTATGGCTGGGTTCACACTGGTGCCGGAGTCTCCGTTGGAAATTGCTGAGAATTGGTGGAGAGTAAAGTCTTGCACGGAGGACTTTTCTCTCTGCCGCTTTCAGTTTGAATAGTGCAGACACCCATTATAGTCCATAGGGTCCGCCAGTGTCCATGTGTAACTGCGGTTTTAGCGGTCTGGCTCTCCGTCGTTCGGGTCCCCTGGCGGACCCGAATGACGGAGACTACAATGCTAGTGTGAACCTATCATTATCTGTACACAGTTACTCAGTGAGAGGCAGGAACTGCTCAATACAGAATCAAGGGAAAGAATAAAGAGATGCAGGATTTCACATAAAGGAGCCAATATGTGTTAATAAACTACATTACAAAATGTATTAATAGCAAAAATCAAAAGTTGCCTGAAAGTTTAGTTACGTTTAACATTTAGGCTATGTGCATACAGACTAAAGTGAGCACATTTGAGTGTGTTAAAATGCACTCATATGTGCCTGACAGGTACTCAAAACTACTTTCCTATTAATTTCAATGGGAAAGTGTAGCTGAAAGCAATACAAAAAGAATTGTTTTAGTCTTGAGACTCTTGATACGACACATCGGTATTGAAGTCCAAATTCTGTTTTTCTGAGAACTCAAGACTATAGAGGCCTTTTATCTAGAAGCCTTTTAACACACTACATATACAATAAATTGACCCACATTTACTAAGCCAGTCCTGTTCCCATTAAGCAACACCCCATTTTAATCTAAGGCATGCCCCTTGCAGAGTCAGTCATGACTAATTGTGTAACTTGTAAGCCCCTGTGGGCAGTATTTGCTCACCCTCTATATGATAAATTTGAAGATAAATTTTGATTCAGTTTAGATAATGAGATGGATAGATTTCTTTTTTTTTATACCAGTGGGGTGTGTGTGTGTGTGTGTGTGTGTGTGTGTGTGTGTGAGATAAATTAAATAATGATCTATATCATATGTATCTCTGTCATGATGTTTAACTCAGTAAAAAAAAAAAAAAAAAAAAAGAAACCTTCTCAAAATCGGTGTGCTAGGCGCGGGGGGCCCCCCCCCCCCCCCCCCCCCCTGAGAGAGCTATTAACCAGATCCATAAAACCGGGGGGGGAAAAACGGGAAAAAAAAAAGGGGAAAAAAGGAGGGGGGGGGGGAGGGGAAAAGCGAAGCATTTTAAAATACGAGTTTAAAAATGTCATGTGTTTTAAATTGATTTTTTTTTTTTTTTGGTGATGGTTATAGTTTTTAGATTTATTTATTTAACATTTTTGAAATCCAATGGAGAATTCCATTCCTCACCTTGCCTTAAAAAAAAACCAACAAAAAAGCTTTATTACCGTAACTTTTCAGTAGACTTTAAAGTTTTGTTTTTTGTTTTTTTTTTATATATATCTTTTTTTTTGACAAACGCTACTCCAAAGGCTTCATACACCGTGTATTTGTATCAAGTCTTATTGTGCAAAGTACAGCTTACCATCCTTTCCTGTTGCGATCCGAGGTAGATACTATTAGGTAATCTTAGGTAATCTTCAACCATCAATCATTTGAATGGGACTGAGCTCAATGAGCGCTGTATACACAGCTATGGGAGCTGCTATGATGCAGCTCCCCTCTGACCCGGCAGTCACGTGATCTGTCAGGTATCAGAGACTGTTAGAGCTGCTGGTCCTAGAAGACCCAGATCAACTCAGCAGTCATGGGCAGGAGGCTGTATTTCTCCTGCAATTGGGGCTAAAGGTATCAGCCCCAGTTACAGGGGAAATCAGCCACGCCACCAAAAAAAAAGCTAGTGTTCAGATGCCCCCAAAGGTCTACGAGCGTACTGCATGCACTATATGTAATAGGCCACTGGAAAATGGCCGAATGGACATGCGCAGTCGGCGCATGTCTCCCGAACGAAGGATGACGTCAAGAAGAGACGTCTGCTAAAGAAGAAGAGAGGCAGCGCGGTAAGTTCAAAAATGCGTCTGAGGAGAGCACAGGGGACGCCCCCAGTTTCACCACTGGGAGAATGCCCCCTGTGCATTCTGAACACTCATTAGCATAAAGATAAAAATCAACATTTCTTCTAAACGGCGGCAAGGACTGAAACAAGAAAGGTAGGAGAAGAATAGTCTTTATAAAGGCTATTACGATGTGGTCTTAGTAAAATTGGCCTTTCTGAATGATAGGGATCCCTTTAAGATAGGACATCAATGGAAGATCTGACCTCAAACCCATGCTGATCAGCTGTTTGAAGTGACAGTGGTGTTTCACTTCGCAGTTCATGTTCTGTTGTTCTGTTCATTTGTCACCTGGATTGTGAGCAGCTAAAGCCCCATTCAAGTGAGTGGGTTTGGCATCGCAGCCCCAATCACAGCTACTATACTATATATTGTGCTGTGTTTGGTTTTCAGGGAAGAGACCTCAGTACTCAACCAAACACTGTGATCTCTTCAAACAGCTGACCCCAGTCTTCAATTTATGACTTTTATTAAAGATAAATCCCCTTTTAACTCCTTATTCACATGGTCTTTGTGCTGTTTTTGTCTACAATAAACTGCACCTGGAAACACAATAATGTTTAGTGCATTTCACACAGAAAAAAATCACAGCATGTACATTTGTCTCCGAATCAGTCTTCTTCCATTAGAGCTTACAACACATATGAGGAATTTGACATTGCAGATACAGTTTTTCATATGTCCATGTAAATCAGGCCTATCCCTCAGTGAATATCTTGGTTATTGCCTGGTATGCAGACATGTCAATTCAAATGAATGCTTCAAAGAGAGCCCTTTCCTACAAAGTGTTCCAGAATGTTGGTCATGAGACTGTATGGCACCCAACTGAAAATGCTATTATTAATGACATTTGTTACCGATTAAGCGTGGGTCTTGTATTTTGTTCTGTGTTCGGATAATATTAAAATAGAAGCTCAGCAGAAATAGGAAATTTATTACTAGGTAGTGCTATCTCTTAACCCAACTAAAACTAATGAACTGTGGAGGAGAGTGAAAGAAAAAAAAATCAGTGCGCATCACAATACCAGACTGGATGTACCAGTCATATGAAGTCATTGGGTTATGTTCACAGTACCGTTGTTACTCTGCTGCTGTCATCTGCAATCCGTGCTTTTCACGGACAGCACCCCATCCTACTCATTTGCGGATGGTGTTCTGTCCATGATTGATCCACTTTTCACATGTGTGAAAAGCAGATCATTTTTTTTTTTCCTTTTCATTTTCCACATTTTGAATGTCTTTGGGTTTGTGAAAAATGGATGACACACAGATGTTATGTTTTTGTTTTTTTTTTTTTTTTTTACATGAACACAGATTTTCATTGATGTGATACATCAGTGAAAAGAAATGTGCTTCTGTTTACTTTTTTCAGACCTATAGTCTACAAAAATCACGGACATCTGAATAAACACATTGAAATGAATAGATACGTATGAAGTCAAGGAAAAATGGAGACGCCATGCGTACATGAATTGCGGACATGTGAATAAGACCTTAATATTGAGCTGTGCCTCACTATGGTGCAAAACATACCATATGAGCAGAGAGCATTCCATGTTGACTTCCCCTTTCTCGATCACCTCTGTTGTATAACAGAAAAACTGAACCAGTACTGCAAGTAAGAGAGTGGGGCCACGTGTGTGCAATAGTTCTGTGACCTATTCACTAGATGAGTATTTTGTAGTATACAAGTATTGACTATAGTCATCCTTTTTGTTCTGTACTGAAAAGTGTAATGGTTTTTTTTACGCTATACTTGATTGCTGTACAGTAAGGCAAAACTTTTACAATACATGTACTGTATACAGAGCAGTGGTACATATTCTAGCCTTTATTAACAATGGTGTTCTTTCTTCTCATAGAGGGACCTGCTCAGTATTGTATTGATCTACTCTTCGATGTACAGCTGTCTCTGCAGGCAGTGACCTACATTACATTTATGGATCTATGCTACTAGGTTATCTGCTCAGACAATCATGTAACCTATATTCCTTTCTGTTCAATGAAGACTACTTTCACCTTCTGGAAGTTTGATTTTTCTTGTTTTACTGAGGATTTTAAGCCAACATAAAGTTTTGGCAGTCTTTTCAATGTGGAGTTACAGATTACACTGAGCTGACATTTATGGCAGGCTTTCTGAAATCAAAGTTGGCCCTGATCTAAATTTTAACATTTTTTTTTTTTAGTTCACTTATAGTACCTACAAATAGTTTTTCTACTTTGAGGCCTGTCTCATCAAGGCTAGAGCACCACGTAGCATCCCTTAGCACTTTGCACAGAAAGTTCTCAGAGGTTTTGGAAAGTGCTGCCTGTCCGCTGCTCGTATTTTACAAGTGTGGGGTTGAGATTCGCTAGAATCCCATCCACTACACAGTGACTGTAGAGCGCCACATTTTTTATGCGGTGTTTCTGCCGTGGGCAAACCTTGACGTTTACGCCACGTGGGGACCCAGCCTAAAGGCTTAGTCCAGTGTTGGCAAATCGGTGCCATGATGGGAATAAGTGCTCCCAAAGCTTCTATTCACCAGTTGCTCAATGCAGTTTCCGTAAGTCCCACACTAGGGGTTGGGGATGGGAGCAGTTATTTCCATCATGGTAATTATTTGTTGAGATGTGAATAACCCTTTAGGCTAAGGCCCCTCGTTGCGGAATGCAGCTAAAAAAAAAAGCTGAGTTTTTTTCCACGGCATTTTTCATTGGGGTTTTTTTGCTGCTTTTTTTTTTTTTCTTTGCAATTTTTCTTCCCCTATTAAATGTATAGGGAAAACACAAGGATTTCCTCAGATAAAATTGGCAATCCGTGTGTTTTTGAAAATGCAGCTTATCCACAGGGTTTTGTTTCCCGCAATGTGTGGATGGGATTAGCCAGAATCTCACTTTGCTGGTACTGTAAAACAGCGTTTTTTGTGGGGGGGGGGGGGGGTTTGTTTGTTTTTTTTTCCTGCAGTGTTTCTGCAACAGGAAAAACTCAGTGTTTCTGTCGCGGCAATTCCACGGCCGAATACGGCGGCAGAAAATGAAGAGGAATTTCTCTTCATTTTCCGCTCTGTGAACTTAACCTAAGTGTTCATAGTTGGCAAAATTATAGTGTCACCGATTTAGAAAATGTTGTTTTATGTTGAATGGCTATAAAAATTGGGACTCTGCTCTTTGAATATGAATTTTGTGTATTTAGAGTCCAGTGAGGACAATCCAGTTTCCAGTTGTATCCAACATGCAGATTGGTGTATTCCTGAAAACATTGCCATTCTGTCAGAGGATGTTACAATCACCTGCACATTTTTCTGCAGTGATACAGTTCTAAACTTGTAAAGTCCCAACCTAAGTGACAAAATTTGAGCAACATTGCTTTTACACCATTTGAAATGGAATGAAATAGTATAAATATAGACATTGCTAAGTAGACGTTTTTTGTTGGTTTTTTTTTTTTTATAGGTGGCCCTACATGTTGGTTGAACCCAACAATTTATGATTTTCAACATGCCCTTTCTTTTCAAGATATAATCCCCTTCCCTTCCTTTTTGAGATCACATGCTCTCTTTGCCAAGCTGGTTTATATGTTGGAAGGAATAGCTAGGTAAAGTGTGTGGCCCTTTTTTTTATTTTTTTTTTTTTTTTTTAAGCAGTTGTAGTTAAAATCTTAAAGGGGTTGTCCAGAAATTAGACATCTCACAGAGGAGGACGGGGAAGTTGTAACCTAAAAAAAAAATAATACTCACCAGTCCCCGACACTCCATTGTCTTCCGCCGCTGTCCATTTGGACACACACCGTGCCTTCACCGCCAGAAGTCCTGTGCCGCACATGACCGCTTAGGCCATTCAGTGGCCTCAATGGCCACAGGAAAGAACCCGTTGAAATATGTGAGTGCCTGAGAGCATGTCATTATCTGGTTTTGTCACTTCTGACCTTTAAGTCTGTGGTTGGTTCTCCTCTTTGAAGTAGCTCAAGACAAATTAGGGGGTTATAAGACTGCCAGACTCAGGAACTTCTTGGATATCAGAGAAGGTGAGGAGGAGAGGTCTGGGAACCCAGCTTTCCCAGAATCAGCAATTACAAAGAAGAAACATTTCAACACTCTCACCACCACCTCATACAGGGGAAAGGAGTGCTCTGACTAAGAAACATCTGAACTGGATGGGACTCCTGAACAAAGGGGAGCGGTATGTGAAACAAAGCCCTATTGTTATACAAAACTGCTGACACTAAGAGAACTGGGTAACACCATTGGAGCCAGCCAAGCTGGGTGCTGGTCATTTCCATTCTTCTAAGCTCCATAGTACCAAAACTGTACAGTACAAAGAACTGTAACTCTTAAGCTTTTTCTGTTTTTTTTTTTTTTTAACCACAGTTTTTCTTGTTTTGTCACCCTTTTTGTGTGTCTCTCTCTCTCTCTTGTATATATATATATATATATATATATATATATATATATATTGTGACAGCTTGGGGAATTACACTCAAAATGGCGGCTTGTCCTGGTCCGGACAGCGGTGGTTCGTGGTACTGGGCGCCGGAAAGATAGCTTTCAGACGGTCCAAGTGTAAAATAAAATGTGGCTTTATTCAGCTTAACTGCAACATAACAAAAACAACAAACACCTAGGCCACAGTTAGGGCACTAACTGACTCCTTGAGTCCCTAACTAGCCTCTGGGGGGCAATAAGAGCTTGACTTAGTCTCTGTAAGTCCTCTCTGGATCCAGCCCTCTTGGACAGAGCCTCTCTCTCTGTCCTCGCTGGTCCTGACTATTGCTCAGCTCCAGCAACAGTCCCCTGTAGACCCGAGCCCTCTGGCACAGACCGTCTATCTGTCCAGGTGGGTCCACCATCTCGTGCTCCAAGCAGGTTTCTCCAGCCATCTAGAGATACACGCCCCCACCCAAAGGCGTGGCTGAGAGCCTTTTCTGGCCTGGCCTGGGTCTCTCAACAGCGCCCTCTGGCTCACATACTTACATACCCTCCCCCCTCAGCTTACTACCCATGGGGTGAGCTACAACGGGACGAGACCTCCTATGATGAAGTCCCTCTTCAACCAAGTATGCCTGTCCAGTGTCTCTCCAGAAGTCCCCATCTGGCGGTCTCTTCTTCCAGATTCCGGTTACTCGACACTTCCGGTTTCTCATCACTTTAACTGCTACGCCAAGATCCTGGCCATTCTGTGCAAAGGCAAGTTTTTCTTTATCACCTCCACAATTCGCCACACAGGGAATCATATCATTTTCATCACATTTTCCATCATAGTCTTCAGCCATCCCATTGCATGACTTTGATCCCTTTAGTGAATAGCCGTAAGAATCTTCTTCTTCTCCTCCTATCACGAATCCACAGGAGTTCAGATACCAGCTAGCACGTACTTCATGTACATCAATGTCTTTAGAGTATAAATATTTCACGGGTACCTTTTCTGTAACCTTCATTTCAAAGCAAACTTTGCCATCACCATCAAGGCTTTAGAAGTTTAGGAGACATAGTTGGCTTTCTTTCCTCTTTGTTTGAGAAACACAAGCTCTGTACTGCAATATCTTCTCCTTTTGCACAAGGGCCATACCGTACGCCCTCACATAATAGATCACGCTGAACTACATTTTCTGGTATGTCTTTAACAACTGTCCCATCATTGGTGACATGTAACCATCTCTTACTTCTGCATGCAAATGACGGCTGCTCAGTCTCTGCATTAGAACCTCTACCACGGTTACTTCCATTAGTTAGGGACTTAGTAACATTGTATCTCAGCCTCTTCTTGTTGCTAATAGCATCAGGCGGTAAAACAACTTCTGCCTCTTCTCCTCTTTTTGGGTTGACTGTATTATTTCCTGACTCCCCCTTCACAGACAACATGGAGTCATTTCTCACCATTTGTCCACCCGACATTTGGCTAGAGACAGACACAGCAACACCTTTATCCACAATGGCTTCAGACACTTTAGCTGTTGGGACAACATATGCGTGGTCAGTCTTCTTACGGATTCTTGTTCCACACTTTTGATGACCCTTCACCTTATTTACCATCTCACAGCCCTCTAGGCTTCGGACCTCATTGGTTTGAAGCTGGACCCACTCTGTCACAGGCAGTGTGTGACCAATCACAGTTTTTTCTTCTGTTGGACCTTCTTTGGCCTCCTCACATTTTGCAGGAAGTCCACCTTTAGCAGCATCTTCCTGGGGAACTATACCCTCTACTTGACGTTTTACTGAATCACGTGATTTCATCATAATCTGATCATTGGTATCAACATTAGTGGACCGGTCACTTATGTCTGTCTGACTTAATGATTCTCCTTTCTCTGCCTCTATGCTGGCAGCTTTCCCCAATTCTAACGCCTTCTGTAGCGCACAAACCTCTGATTCCAGTTTCAGAACTTTCTTCACTGCCACATCTTTCTGAGCAGCCTCCATCACATCTGCAGACTTTTTGTCAAGTCTTTCATTCAAGTCCCGTATCTCAGTGGCTCTCTTATGTTGCTCTTGGTTGAATAAAGACTCTATTTCTTGAATCACATTTTTCAGGGATAACAGCTCTGATTCTTTAGAGGTTAACAGGCTCTGCAGCGAGTCTCTCTCAGCTTCTAGTTCTGCCAGCTTTGAAGATAGGGCAGATGCCGACTGTTCAATCTGAAAAGTGCGCTCTTCCAACTTTATTTCTGACTCACGCTTCATTTGATCCATCTGAAACTCCAGCTGTTTCTTGATTTCCTCCTGCTTGTTCACTTGCACCTTTAGTTTAGCAACAAGCATTTTTAGATCTACAATCTCAGTAGATAAATTAGACAGGTTTCTCTCAAACTGAATCCTCATGTCTTCTATCTGGAGGTCCAATTCTCTCTTGGCCTTTTCCAACATCTCATAAGCATTAGCTTTGTTCTCATACAATATCTGCACAGATTCCAGGTTTTTCTCAACTTCATCCTTGGAGCTAACCAAATCCTCCATTTCAGTGTGCCGTTGCTTGTTGAGCCTCTTTAACTCGGCCTTCAATTCAAGGGCCTCTGCTTCAGCACTGTCACGTTCTTCTGCATATCTAGCAGAAAGAGTCTTCTCTTCACCAAGCCGCTGACCAAACTTTTTCTGCTTCCTTTTCAAATTTGACACAATCCGATGTTGATGATCAAGATCTACACCTACATCTTCTAGTTCCTGCTGCAGTCTAATTTTCATCTTCTCAAGTTTGTCATAAGCAGCAGCCTTCTCCTCAAACCGTTGATTTGTAGCTTCTAGCATCTTTTGAAACTTTTCCTTTAGTTCTTCAACAGAGTCCAAGGACCCAATACTATCCTCCATTTTTTTCTTCATATCAGTCGCCTGAGCCTGTAGTGTTGAAATCTGCTTTGTCAAATCCCTTTTTGCTATCTGCTCTTCTTCTAGTTGCTCAAGGAAACCATTTTTCTCATCTTCCATTTGTTTTAGTTTTGTACTAAGCTCAAACTTCTGATGGGTTTCTTCTTGCAAAAGTTCCTGAGTGTCCTGAAGCTGGGATTCTAGTGTAGAAAAATCTTTGGAAAGTTTGATAAACTTGCTGTCTGCTTGAGAAAGAAGCCCTGTAACATTATTCAATTCTTTGTCTTTATTTTGCACCAAAACAGACAACTTCTCATTATCTTCACAAGATCCTGACAGCGCCCTCTCCAGGCTACATATTCTAGCTTTAAATTCCCTTTCTCTTTGTTTAGCAGTTTCAAGCTCATCTCTCAATTTTTCAATGACACTCTCTTTGGCAATGGAGTCTTGAACACGCTGCTCCTTTAAATCCTGGAATTGCTTCTCAAGCACTTGCTTTTGCTCTACACTCTGTATGACTTCATTAGATACAGCACATTTCATTTCAGCAAACTCCTTCTTAGTGACACAGTCCATTCCAGGCAAACCCAGTACCACATTTTTACAACGACTAGAATTTGAACTCCTCATAGATTCAAGATCTTTCTTTAACTTCAGGTTCAGCTTAACGTTAGCTTCAAGATTTTTCTTTGACTGCAGGTTCAACTTAAGGTTCTCTTTTTCTAATACCTCAAGTTGCCATTTCCAATCAGATATTTTATCCTCATCAATGAACCTGATGGTTTTATTCTCATCTTGAAGCTGCTGCACCTTAATATTTTCATCTTTGGCGCTTCCATGCACTCCATTATGAGACACACACTCAGCAGGGACATATTCCATCATAGAATAGAGGTGCTTTAGAAAAATTGAGTCACCATCATGCAACCCATTATCTTTACTTGCATTCCACCTGATCTGCTCCGGGTTTTGTGTCTCTCTGCATTCAGACTGTTGCACTAACACACCTGTGCATAACTTCTCTGCTTTTTTACAAGCTGAAATTCTCTTTTTCTTGCCCATGGTTTACTAACAAGATTACACAATATTCCACAGCAACCTTGGGGTTCAACCGGCAGCAACTTCTTGCTATCTTCTGCAGTCACCTGTATTCACACAGTTAACTTATGTGGCACTACAACAACCAGCATTTTCTTCTGTCTTCCACAGAAAACACCAACATGGCACCATA
Source organism: Leptodactylus fallax (assembly GCA_947044405.1). Lineage (NCBI taxonomy): Eukaryota > Metazoa > Chordata > Amphibia > Anura > Leptodactylidae > Leptodactylus > Leptodactylus fallax. The sequence goes on from CAMRHE010000167.1 coordinate 2,701,428, forward strand.
GCCTTTCACATAGACTGTTTATGTGGCACTACAACAACCAGCTTCTACACACATTGCTTATTTTCTTGCCATCAGCAAGCACTTTATAGACTTCTGTGCCACAGTATACACAAAGTCCATTCCCTGGATTCCTCTTCCAGAGTTTTACTTTCACCTTGCTATGTTGCAATTCACTCACCCCCTCCTGGGTTTCTTCAGTTGAAACAGATTTCTTCCAGCTGTAGGCCACAATGCACACTTTGCAGTACTGCAATCACCAAACACTTGTCTTCCAGGACTTGCGTGGATCTCTTTATGCGCGCTATTCTCCACCATATGTGACAGCTTGGGGAATTACACTCAAAATGGCGGCTTGTCCTGGTCCGGACAGCGGTGGTTCGTGGTACTGGGCGCCGGAAAGATAGCTTTCAGACGGTCCAAGTGTAAAATAAAATGTGGCTTTATTCAGCTTAACTGCAACATAACAAAAACAACAAACACCTAGGCCACAGTTAGGGCACTAACTGACTCCTTGAGTCCCTAACTAGCCTCTGGGGGGCAATAAGAGCTTGACTTAGTCTCTGTAAGTCCTCTCTGGATCCAGCCCTCTTGGACAGAGCCTCTCTCTCTCTGTCCTCGCTGGTCCTGACTATTGCTCAGCTCCAGCAACAGTCCCCTGTAGACCCGAGCACTTCTGGCACAGACCGTCTATCTGTCCAGGTGGGCCCACCATCTCTTGCTCCAAGCAGGTTTCTCCAGCCTTCTGGAGATATGCGCCCCCACCCAAAGGCGTGGCTGAGAGCCTTTTCTCGCCTGGCCTGGGTCTCTCAACAGCGCCCTCTGGCTCACATACTTACAATATCTATATATATATATATATATATATATATATATATATATATATATAGAAAAAAAAAAAAGCAGGCTCACTTTACTCTGCAGCTTCACTTTACTCTGGAGTGCTTTTTTGCTTAATATATTGGTGGGACAGCCATTTTCCTGAGTTGAGCACCTGACTGCATACTGGTGCGATCTGAAATCTTTTTGGACTAATAGATACTGTATATAGATGGGACATGTGCACAGTATGATGCCCCATTGTTGCTCCTGTACACAGGTTGATGCCCCAAGTAATCTGTATTTCTTTATCCCCCCTCCCCCCCACCATACCCTGCAGACACCAATCCCATCCATAACTTGGCAGGGGGAAGACCATGTGACTGTACACGTTACTCGGCATCCTCTATGGTAACACACTGGAGGAAGCTCAGTGATGTGTACAGTCACATGGTCCAAGCACCACCCCCATTGCTAAGTTATGGATGGAATAGCGGTTTTCAGATCCCAGGGACAGACAGATGAACATCAGTTATAAAGCACAGGACGCAGAGGGGAAAGTTGACATGCCAAAGATTGCAGACCCCAGTGCTAATTGAATTGCTAATTGAATTTCTTTACATTGTTACCACCATGAGTTAAGGATTACTAAGTTTGTCTTCTAAAATAATGTGTGCTACATATACAGATTTATTTCTACTATATGATGAAGTCATATCTATTGAGTGGAACCATGCTATTATTTCTTGCAGTGCAGTGACCTTCATGGTGTGTGTTTTTAATGTGGGTAGGAGGACATGATTAATGTTATATTATGACAACATTTCATGAGATGTTATATAAACACTGATCTCTATTATAGTAGCTGGTGGGGAAAGAAAAAGAGTTGCTTAGTAATTTTATTTGTAAATATCATACAATTGAATCTGTTCTTTATCTATAACAATAATGGTGTACACAGAAATTAGATTTGAGATCTTCCTTTTATATTTGTCATATGTGAAATGTCCTGATGCTTTGTAAATAATGATAACCTTTTACTCTCTCCAACTTCCTTGCCCATAAGCCTTATTTTGCACCATGTGAATGTCAAACTGTTCTAAGAAGTCAGTGTTGTAAGTAGAGGGTGTGTATATACAGTACTACTTCATGTCTGGACAAATCCCACTCAGATCTAGAATCTTGGGGAATGGCTTGGCGGAAAAGCCTTACAATGAAAAGACTTACAAAGCACCAACAAAGTTGCACCAAAACGTGGAAAAAAATGTTGATGCCGAGTAAGGGCCGGTACACATCTGCGTTCAGGTTTCCATTCGGGGAGTCCGCTTGGGAACCCCCCGAACGGAAACCTATATGCATTAAAAACGGTTTACATGGGAAAACACACGGATCCCATAGACTATAACAGGGTCCGTGTGGTTTCCGCACGAAACTTGTGGAGTGGAAAGTGCTGCTTGCAGCACTTTTCTCTCCACTTGCTTCGTGCGGAGACCACACTGATCCCATTATAGTCTATGGGGTCCATGTGGTTTCCTAGGTAAACCACTTAAAGCATTTTTCTCTCCGCTTGCTTTGTGCGGAAACTGAGCGGAAACCACACGGACCCCATTATAGTCTATGGGGTCCGTGTGGTTTCCCAGGTAAACCGCTTTTTATGCGTATAGGTTTCCGTTCGTGGGGGTCCCCAAGCGGACTCCCCGAAGGAAACCCGAACGCAGACATGAATCGACCCTAAGCACGCCAATAGTTGTTGCACAAAAGGTCTAAAATGATGTAGCATAGCATGTAGGCACTGGGTAAGTTTGGCACATCTGTCAACATATTAGACAGGATTAGTAAATCTGCCCCAGTGTTTTTGCCAAAGCCAAAATATCTTTCAGTTGTGAGTATACAGTATGTGTAATCTCTGACTTAATCTTCATCTGTGCGAAAACAGGAAGTTTTTTTTACTATGGTGGGTGTTTTGAAACTTCATATGACTACAGTAAATCTACCTCACTGTTGATAAGGTGTAGAAATGGGTAGGCATAATTTTCTAGTCATTCTGGCAACAGGAATTGATGCAATCCTTTGCTACGACAATATAGCGAAATATGGAGACTATGGGGCTGAATTATTTTTTTTTTTTTATTGCAGAAAACTGTCACACAAGCCATGGATGAAGTTGCAATTTTTGTGCAAATCAGAATTGCACAAAAGTTTAAACACACATGCCACTTTAATTCCATCATCTTGGTGAGATCACCATGTATGCCTGTTTTCTAGCGTAAATTATGCCAAAAATCTACGCCAGTATCGATCTATGTCAAGTAGCTGGCGTGGTTTTCTGATTAGGCACATGGACCCAGAAGGAGGCTTATCAAAAATAAAGCACAGACTTCAGAGTTGCAGGAAACGCTGGTCTTAATAAATCAGCCCCTATTTATACAAAGAGGTTATACTCTGAACCTGAATGTAACTTCTTGTTTCCCATTATAATTCATGCCTCTGTTGCCAAGATATTAATCTATTTGACAATATGCAAATTGGCAATCTGGAGCACCAAGGGGCGGCTCTGTTATTCCAAACTGCTACACCCCACACTGCTGTAATATGCAGGTACAAATGCAAGATAGCACAGCTCCATGGTCCTGTCACTAAAAGAATGGAGGAGGGAAGAAAGGTGTATTCAGTGGTGTAACAAAAGTCTTGTGGGCCCAGGTGCAAACTTTTGTCCGGGGCCCCCTACCCCCTCCCAAAGCAAATTTTTGACGGTTACGGGTGCTGCAGCGGTATCTCAGATACTTGAAAGGGATACAGCTGTAGTACTCACAACTGCAACTATCAAGAATATGATGGTGAGCAGTGCAGCGCCCAGCATATAAAAACAATAATGGGAGCTGCGTGCTTTGGGAAACAGCTGATCTGCAGGGTCCTAACAGAGATAGAAAGATCAGTTGGGGTCCAACACTTGCGGCCCCTGATCAGTTCTTTGAAGTTACTGAACTGATCCTAATGAAACAAATGTACTGCTAGCTAGTATAAATGTAAGGGCACTGGTCATTTTGACCGAGGTCATTTTGCAGCTTCCAAGTGCAGATTCTAAGTGTATAGACCAGAATTAGGCCAGAATTGGACCAGAAGGGAACTGAAGGTAACAACCTACTAAATGCAAACAAAATTAGCCACATAATGCTTCTCACTATAATCACTGTTGTCCTTCCCATACTTGTAAAAACCACTCTACCACCCCAAACCAGCCATGTCACTAAGAATATCTTTATCTCTCCTTCTATCCTACCCCACCACCTGACCTTCTCTGCGCAGCTACTCACACACCTACAAGCTTTCCGCCCCAGAAACACACAACCACCCCACACTCTCTCCTATTTACACCTGCTATCCCTCTCCCTGCTACTCCTCACTTCTGGCGACATATCTCCCAATCCTGGACCGCCCCAGCACTCACCTGCTGTAGGATCTTTCCGCACAGCCGGCAACAGCGCACAAAACCCCCTAAATCTTACGCCTATCTCACTCGCTCACGCCCTCCCCGGCGCCCTATGGAATGCTCACTCTGTACGCAACAAACTTGACTACATCCACGACCTCTTCATTTCTCATAAATTATCATTTCTCGGTATCACAGAAACATGGCTAACACCCTCAGACACCACCTCCCCTGCTGCCCTCTCCTATGGAGGTCTGCAATTCTCGCACACTCCCCATCCCAACAATAAACCTGGTGGAGGTGGAGGCGTAGGCGTAGTCCTGTCTGACAATTGCTCCTTTGCCCCAATCCAACCGATACCTGCTCTCACCCTCCCCTCCTTTGAAGTGCACTCTGTTCGCGTTTACTCGCCCTCCAACCTCCAACTGGCTGTCATATATCGACCGCCAGGACCTACCGCTGCCTTTATCGACCACTTCACCACCTGGCTAATGCACTTCCTATCCACAGACAACCCCACCATCATCATGGGTGACTTCAACATCCCCATTAACACAAACCACCCCCCCGCTTCCAGTCTCCTATCACTCACTACCTCCTTTGGTCTCTCTCAATGGTCCTCCTCTGCCACCCACAGAAAGGGGCACACGCTGGACCTCATATTCCCCCCCCCCCCTCTGCTCTCTAGTCAATCTCTCTAACTTTCCGTCCACGCTCTCTGATCACAACCTGCTGACATTCTCAGCCCTCTCCTCTGTAACAGACCCTCCAGCCCTTAAACCAACACGCCCCCGCAGAAACCTTAATCGCCTTGACATCCGCACGCTCTCAGACTCTCTCCTACCGCTCGCTGACATAATCTCACTCCAGGATGTAGATACTGCCACTGACTTCTACAATACCACTATTACCTCAGCCCTTGACTCTGTAACCCCCTTCACTAACACCAGAGCCCGACCGATCAATAGGCAACCCTGGCACACCAACCTGACTAAAAAACTGAGACGTGCCTCACGGGTTGCTGAACGCCTCTGGAAGAAAAGTCACTCCCAGGAGGACTTTCTTAGGTACAAAGAGGCAGTTCTCACATTCAAGAACTCACTCACCTCTGCAAAGCAGGTTTACTTCTCCGCACTAATATCTGCCCTATCCCACAACCCCAAACAGCTATTCAGTACCTTCAACTCCCTTCTCCGTCCTCCTGTGCCCCCTCCGACATCACTTATCACAACTGACGACTTTGCCTCTTATTTCAAAAGCAAAATCGACACCATCAGAGACAGTCTCACCCTACACCCCCAACAACCACTCTACCCAACTGTCCTGTGCTCTTCATCTTTAACCTGTTTCTCCACTGTCACTGATGATAAGCTCTCCACCCTAATCTCTAAATCCCACCTCACCTCCTGCGCGCTCGACCCCATCCAGTCACACCTTATCCCCAAACTCTCTGAAGTCATTACTCCTGCCCTAACCCATCTCTTCAACCTATCCCTAACCAATGGATCCTTCCCTTCCGCCTTCAAACATGCTACCGTCACACCTATACTTAAGAAACCCTCCCTCGACCCGTTCTCTCCAGCCAACTATCGCCCCATCTCACTGCTCCCATATGCCTCAAAATTGCTGGAGCAACACGTCCACTCTGAACTGTCCTCCTATCTCTCGTCCAGACTACAGTCAGGTTTCAGACCCCATCACTCCACAGAAACTGCCCTAACCAAGGTCACTAATGACCTTCTAACTGCCAAAGCCAAACGTCACTATTCTGTCCTCCTCCTCCTCCTCCTCGACCTCACCTCTGCCTTTGACACAGTCGACCATTCCCTCCTGCTTGGAACGCTTTCATCCCTTGGCATCTCTGACCTGGCCCTTTCCTGGATCTCCTCATACCTCACCAACCGTACATTCAGTGTCTCCCACTTGCACACCACCTCCCCGCCACGCCCTCTTTTTGTAGGTGTTCCCAAAGGCTCCGTCCTAGGACCCCTCTTGTTCTCCATCTACACCCTAGGCCTTGGCCAACTCATATAGAATCCCATGGTTTCCATTATCACTGCTATGCTGACGACACCCAAATATATCTCTCTGGTCCAGACATTACCTCCCCGTTGTCCAAAGTCCCAGAATGTCTAGCAGCCGTAGCCTCCTTTCTCTCCTCCCGCTGTCTCAAACTCAACATGGAGAAAACGGAGTTCATAATCTTCACCCCTCCACGCATGACCCCCTTACATGACCCATCTATCAAAATTAATGGAACCACTCTCACCACAGGCCCGCTGCCTTGGGATAACCCTAGACTCTGACCTATCCTTCAAGCCTCATATTCAAACCCTCAACACCTCCTGCCGCCTCCAACTCAAGAACATCCCCCGAATCCGCACCTTCCTCACCCCTGAAACTACAAAGATATAAGTCCACGCCCTCATAATCTCCCGCTTAGACTACTGTAACACCCTTCTCCATGGCCTCCCAGCTAACACTCTCGCCTCCCTCCAGTCCACCTTAAACTGTGCTGCTCGCTTAATACACCTCTCACCCCGTTCTTCATCGGCCATCCCCCTCTGCCAATCCCTCCACTGGCTACCCATCGCCCAGCGAATAGAGTTCAAACTACTAACGCTGACATACAAAGCCATCCACAATCTGTCCACTCCATATATCTCCGACCTAATCTCCCGCTACCTACCCGTACGTAACCTCCGATCCTCCAAAGACCTCCTACTCCACTCTGCTCTCATTCGCTCCTCACACAATCATCTCCAAGACTTCTTCCGTGCATCCTGCATACTCTGGAACTCACTACCAAGACACATAAGACTGACCCCCACAATCACGAGCTTCAAGAAGGCCCTGAAGACTCATCTATTCAGGAAGGCCTACAACCTCCAATAACACTACTGTCACCCACCACACCACCATCTGTACATCCTCTCCCCTCACCTTCTGTCTCTATCCCTCTTCCCTCATAGACTGTAAGCCCTTGCGGGCAGGGCCGTCTGTCCCACTGTGCCAGTTGGTCACTGTTTGTATTATCTGTTTTGTATATCTGGTGTACTGTATGTAAATCTGCAAATGTAAAGCACCATGGAATTAATGATGCTATATAAATAAACAATAATAATAATAATTACTGTGGTGCTTTTGTGAGCGCCGTGATTCCTTCCCTATTTACATCGCACAGCATCAGTTTTATAATCACCAAACAAGGTTATTACAGCCTGTAATAATAGTGCACGGCTGCTATAAAACAGATGGCGTGTGATGTGAATAGTAAAGGGGCTCCACACAGTATTATATGCTCAGCAGTGGCCCCCACACAGTATTATATGCTCAGCAGTGGCCCCCAAACAGTATTATACGCTCTATAGTGGGCCCCCACACAGTATTATACGCTCAGCAGTGGTCTCCACACAGTATTATACGTTTCACAGTGGGCCCCCACACAGTATTATATGCTCCACAGTTGCCCCCACACAGTATTATATGCTCCACAGTGGCCCCCACATAGTATTATACGCTCAGCAGTGGGTCCCACACAGTATTATATAGAGTATAATAATCGGAGGCCCAGGGAAGGTGAATAAAAATAACAAACACTGAAACTCATCTTGCCTCACCTTTCCTGGGCATCCTGGCTCAGTCAGGCTGTCTTCAGCATCTTCGGCCATCTTCAGACATCCCTGCTGAGGCCTTTGATTGGTCCTCAGGGGTCACGTGGGGGCACACTAACATCATTACGCCGTTGCGCCCCCATGTGACCGCTGGGGCCTAATCACAGGCCTCAGCATGCCCTCAGTCACATGACGGAACGGCCCCAGAAAAGATGCTGAGCCCAGGAGAGGTGAGTATAAGTATTATTTTAAGTCACGTCCCCTATGCTAGCATTTACAATGTGTATAGTGGTCGGGGAACCAGGCTTTCCCCGACCGCTATCATAGTGGTCCGGGGCCCCGGACATCTCCAGCAGGCCCCGTTCCCCGCCGGTCGTGGTTGCATTCCCTGCGACCACGATCGTTACACCACTGGGTGTATTAGAGTAGTGTAGGGCGTAGTAGTTTGGAGCAATGGAACCACCCAGATTGCTCATTTGCATATTGTTAAATTAAATGAATATATCAGCAATGGAGGCACAAATTTTCATGGGGAAAAAAAGCCTTACATTCACGTGAGCCTGGTCTGTCTAACTATGTTGCTTGTTGAATATGCTTAATCCTGGTGACATACTCACTTTAAGTTATATACTTAAATGTTTAGTATGTTTGTCCAGCTAGTAGTGCCACAATCTATGTTGGTTGATTCACCGTATACTTCTAGTAATTTGCTTGCAAAAGGTTTTGTTAAATATGTGTAAAATTTAATAGTGCAATATTCATCCTCATACAGTACAGCATACATGAAAATTTCTCATTTCTGTACATAATTGGGACAGATTCATTAAAACTGACTGAAAGCATTGTGATCGGTTGCTGTGGTTTACTAAGACCATTTTCCTTTAATAAATCTGCCCCACTGTATTTGTATTCTAAAGTGCATTCTCCATTTTCTTAGAAAAATCAGATGCATTCATGTAAATATGAAATGTTTTGTAGGAAGGATATACTCAAAATGACAGCAGTTTTCCATCAAAGCATCCAGGGAGCAAGATGTTAGCAGCTGCTTGCAACATACAAGCTGTTGCTAGTCAATGCAGCCTGATCTTCTCCTTTTACTGTGTGTGTGTGTGCATTTTGTTTAATGGCTAACTCCACTTTTACAGAGGCTTCCCAGATAGGGACTGAATAGCCAGGCGATGTATACTGTCCAGTAGACAGAATGGGGGGGATTTTCAGACTGACATTGCACAAGCGGGTGTAATGACATCACTGCATTGCGTAGGCTGCAGACCACTGCATGACTGCAACTAAACTGTTGAGAGAATGTATGATGGAGCAGGACAATGGCTCCCTGCTCTGCCACAGTTTTATACTGTATCTAGATTATACGGATACAAAATTATTAGTATCTGGATATTGTGGATCAGGAGTACTGGCTAGTGGATTTAACCATGTAGCCCCCTGCATGTGTTCATGTTTATGAACTGTACATAATGTCTTACAGATTATTGTAGTATTTACTGAAGAACGTGTTTAAGGTTATATTATTAATAAATATGAACTGTCGTAGATTTCCAGTAACATCTCAGATGATCATCATTCCTCTTCAGTGCCAGTTTCTTACAAGGCATTCTATGTATTTTCTACTTCATTTTGGTCAGTTTTGAATTGATCAGGATTTTACCACGTGAGTCAGTCAGACAGCCTAATACAGCAGTAGTGTTGTGTCCGTATTATGGTCTTGATCAGTATTTCTCAAACAGGGAGATACCCACCAGTTGTATTGACAGAAATGGTCACCTGCAGCAATCTTTAGCAGATGTAACTGGTGGCTTTTATGCTTCATGTAATGACATACTGGGTTCAGGAGATGTATGAAAGATTGTGAGGTAATATTTTTAATTTTGGCATGGACCTAAACTAATAATACTGGCTGGTGAGACCCCACTAGGTTGAAAAACTTTGGTGTAGCAAAACTGGCTTTATACTAATTCTTTTCATCCTGCTGTTTTGTCACTGTTGCGGTAGAAGTTTGGGAAAAACTGCAGTGTAAGGCCAAAGATTGTGGAAAGTCTCCGAAATAACAACATGTGAATGGGATCTTGAAGACCAGCCTATTTTCAAAGATTCATAGACAGTGTTTTTCCAATGATTGATTAAAAACTTTTCTTGCAAGATGTTGAGGCAGAGTTACTAATCCTGTCTAATTTTTAGACGGTGTAAAAAAGTGTGTCAGATTTATCACAGTGGTTGATAAAGGATGATAAATCTTGTGCCTCTTTAGTTAGTTAGCTTATGGTGCCACCACACCATACGACTCTGCACACCATTGTTATCACTGAACACCGTGAAACATTTATTGATCAGTCCTGGTTGCACAGTGACTGCAAATCTGCATGTATACTAACAAGCATCAGGTAATGATTCTTTTTTCATGGTATTCAATGGAAACTCCAGTAGCTCTGCCCGATGTGTGGCTGGAGCACCCTTATTTTGTGCCAGAATGTTGGTGCAATTAATGCACACATTGCCGTTCACAAAAAGCCACACCCCTTTTTAGGGTGAGCCAGAAACAGTGGCTCAGATTTACTAATACTGTCTAAAAGTTAGACAGTGCAAAGTTAGACTGGACAGTCTTTAAAGAGTACTTTTCACTAACTCCACCAAATCCAGCTCTTTGTATCATTTAGTAGATGCTGTTCCACTGAGTTGGAATTTTTCTCTCTAGCCACTACTGTTCCTGAGCAATGGTGCCTGATAAGCTATTTATACTCTGTACTGTCAGGAGGGCAGTGTCAGGCAAGGGGTGTGATTCTGAGTTCTGACACTGTCCCCCTGACCATGCAGAGCCTAAATAGCATATCTGGCATCAAAACTAGCAGCACTTATTGCTCAGGAACAGTGGGAGCTAGTGAATAAAATTCCAAGTTCGCTGGAATCAGTGGAATGGCACCTGTTAACAAATGCTAAGAACTGTGACAAATGAATGTGTCAAATTTATCATAGTGTCTGATGCTGGTTGATAAATCTGTTGCATTATTAAACTGTCTAGTCTAACTTTAACACCACACATCAGTTAGCTTAGATTACACCAGGAAAATGTGCCAATTTTTTGTTAAATTTTTTGCACCATGTCACAACTTAGCCATGCCCTCTGTCTGACATACCACACGGCACAAGACAAGATAGGCTTGAGACTCCATCGCAGAAACTGCCGAAAATCAATTGTTTCAATTATGCAACAGCAGACACCCGGTGGACCCCATTTTAGTCATTAGTGTCCAACTATGTCCGTATGTAACCACTGAAATAGTGGTTCGGCTCTCCGTCGCTCAGGTTTCCCAGCGGACTCGAACGACTGAGGGCACAACACTAGTGTGAACCTAGCATTAGACAGCTTTCTTTTTTTTTTTTGGTGCAAATTACTCCAAAAGACTAGCACTTTGCTGAATCTCTCCCAGTGTCTAAAACACAAAACAGATGTGGTGCACAGCATGTAGACCAACCAGAATTCTAGTGCATATAACTTTACAACTCTGCACTATTATGTTTTTGTCCGGTAAGCTGAGGTAGACTTATAAGCTTTATATCTTGTAGCAGTGTCCAACAAATAACTTGGTAGCTAAGTTATGGCTACCTTCCTAGCAATTCTAGAATAGAATATCGGTCCGAGTTCATTTTTAATGCCTTGAATAAGATGACTCACAAGTCAACATAAGGTTGGCACCGTATTTGATAGGTACTCTGCAGGCCATTCTGATATTCTCCCTTTCTACTTTGCAAAATCTCTTTCTCAAGGCAGTACATTTGATAGCTGTGAGGAATACAGAGGAAGAATTAGCTGCTAGACTTAAGTTATATGTCGTCCAGATACATTAGGTCACCAGGGGCAGCTTTGTATAATTGCTGTGATTGTTGGATATTATTTTTGGACGGCATTATCATCTGCGAATAAAGATACTGTGGAAACAGGGAGTTGAGAGCCGTACATAATACTGTAATTTACTGAAAACAACTTGCAAATTCCTGTGACAGAAAATCTTGGCAGGAATTTACCAGCTGACCTGTCCTGACGCACAAATATCTCTGCTGAAAACAAGCACTGCTCTGAATTACTGCTCCCAGATGATTCCTGAGCATGAGAATTATTTGGATTCGTCCATTGTGTTCTCACTTTTTGTTTTTGGAAAAGACACTTGAATTGTTATCAAATTTTTAGATGAAAAACATTATTCATGAAATAAAGCTTGTCCACATCTTACTAACCACATACACTATAATGCATCCACAGCACACTAAATGTACATTATCCAAAGACCACGGAATGCAGTCCTTGCTCCAGTTTTTGCCTTTTCAGGCTGGGTTCACATCTGCGTTTGGCTCTCCATGCCAAATCAGTTTTTGAAATCGTCTCAAAATCCTCAAAAACTGATTTTGTACAGTTCGTTTTAAAAGCAATTTTCAATGGACGTTTTCTCTGTACAAAAAATGATACCAGACGGACTGCAACCAATGTGTGAGTTTTTTTTTTTTTTTTTTTTTTTTATTTTAGGGGAGCGGATGGATGGAGTTTATTAAAAGAATTTACATGCATTTTTATGTGCCTTTTTTTATACAGATATTTTGGCATTATTTGTTTCCAGTAGAGAATACTATTAATTATGGTGGTCCGTACTAATTTTATATAGGCTTTTTATTGTATTTATAGGTGGTACTCCTTTTGACAATTCTGAGACTCAACTTTATTTTTCCATCATCAGATCTGTGTGAGGGCTTGGGTTTTTTTTGCAGGATTGTCGTTTCCATTTTTTTTTTTTTTTAAATATATTTTTTTGAGGCACTGTGACCAAAAAAACTACAATTTTATTTTTTTATAGCAGGGGTCCCCAACTACCGGTCCGCTGACCGGACCGTTGGGGTATTTTGCCGGTCCGCCGGTCGTCAATCTGGCCACAGTGTTGTGGCTCCTAGCTCTATACTAAACATGATCCACCCCCCCCGCCTCTCTACGCTTTCTATAGTACACCAAACAGCGCTGTACACCGGGGTGTGCTGACTGGACCTCGGTGTACAGCACTGTAGACCAGGTCCTCGCCATTAGCTACGTAGCTAATGGCATGAACCTGGTCTACAGCGCTGTACACCGAGGTACCACCAGCACACCCCGGTGTACAGCGCTGTTTGCTGTATAGCCCCGCACCCCCCCCCCTCCACCGCCGCCGGGCCATGGCAAAATAAAAGGTTATCATTTTATAATAATAATATTTTTCTTTTACAAAAAAATGTAAAAGAAAAAAGTGCTATTTTATTTAATACATTACAGCATTTTATTTTTTTTAATTATTATTAGCCTTGAACACCATGGGGGCATGTACTATACTTTACCAAAGCGAAACTGACAGTAAATATATTAGACTCTGCTGGGGACAGGTGAGTATGCGCAATGTCAGTGCCAAATTCCTCTATGTGAACGTACCCTTATATTGAAATTTATTCTAACATGTTATGTGCACTTTAATGTCTGGAATCTAAAATATTCAATCAAGTAATAGCATAAGGGTTTGGTATTACCTGCAACATTGTGCGCCCATTGGCCCACCATAGGTGGGTGAGGTTTTAGCTGTGTTGTTGCCACACAATCTTCACAAAGTGTGCTCTCAGTTTCAATAAAGAAAAAGATCAGCGATAATCCAGAAATCACATCTTCCCTTTATGTTAAGAGATTGGAGACCTAGGCGCACTTCAACACACATACACTATCAGGTAATGAAAACTTGATTCATTTGTAGCATTTAAAGTGTGGATGAAAACTCAATAGTTTTTTACTTGTATGGTCTTTTAGCTACAGTGCATAGTGCACAGTTTTTGTGTGTGTGGAGTGACTGTCTTTCTTCCCCATTGTTTGTTATAATGGAGGCTCCAAGAATGATAATACAGTTTCTAAGTTTAGCCTTTTGTTGTCATTCTAGAAATAGATTGGAGAACAAGGGTGGCTGAATTTTGCCTCTGTGGCTTCCTGTTACAGCTTTTAGTCTGGGCTGTTTACGTCTGCCTTTATGTTTTTTTGTAGTAAAAAAAAAAAAACTATAGTTGCATCAGAAATTTTGTCACCAGTGATATAATCCCTTACATAAGTGGTAAACAGACTTTAGCCTATTTTCCTATATTTTTTGAAGAGCCACAAGGACAGATTCATTGAGCTAGATTTTAATTAAGTTTGGTACTAGCTGAGATTGAGTGTTTCTGGACAGCGTGACGCTCTTGCTGTATGTGCCCATGCCAGGACCCCTCAGTGTTACACAGTTTGTGATGCACAGTGGAGATGTCAGACTTGACCCATTTAGTGATCTCGTCTTTCAAAGCTCCTGTAATGTCGGAGATTTATGCACTTGTAAAATGATTGCAGACGCCTCAACCAAACACACAATTCGAGTCCTGTTGGTTCCGTAATTGAGCTCAAGCTGTTGCTGCCTAATCTGTTTTTAACCATTTCTATTGTTCTTCTTTTGGGGCAAGACTGACGCTACTAGAAACCATGGTATACACTTCATACACATACTACCATATAGAGCAGGGGTACTCAACTACTTCTAGTAAAAGTCCATGGACCAGGTTCCATCATCAAGTTAAGGTCCGAGCTGAACATATCCAGTATTTATTTTTGGACAAAAAGACGCATCTGATTATAAGATGCACCCCAGGTTTAGACAAGAAAAATTAGGAAAAAAATATTTTAATTATTTATTTTGCTTACTTGTATAGCGCCATCATATTCCGCAGCACTTTACAGACGTTGTCAATCACTGTCAATAGGGCTCACAATCTACATTCCCTATCAGTATGTCTTTGGAGTGTGGGAGGAAACCAGAGTACCTGGAGGAAACCCAAGCAAACACAGGGAGAATATACAAACTCCTTGCAGATGTTGTCTTTGGTCGAATTCAAACCTTGGACTCCAGCACTGCAAGGCTGCAGTGCTAACCAGTGAGCCACCGTGCTGCCCTTTTCTATTTTGGCATTATACTGTGTATGGGGGGACACTAACGTCACATTATACTATCTATGTGCGGGGGGCAACTAATGTAGCATTATACTATGTGCGGGAGCATTATACTGTGGGTGAGGGCACTAAGGAGCATTATACAGTGAGTAAGGACATTAAGGAGCATTATACAATGAGTGGAGGCATGATATGCTCCTTAATACTCCCCCCCCTTCACAGTATAATTGCCCCTACAGATAATTAACATTAACAACGGTCGGGAGGAACCTTCATCTACCGCCCGCAGTCCCCAAGCCCTGATCCTTTACACTAAAAGTGGCAGCAGGGATCAGGAATCATCATCCATTTTGCCTGCACAAGAGCCCTCACTTTTGAAGGCAGCAGGGGTGATTACTGATCTTTGCTGCCACTAGTTCAAGGGATCAGGGCTTAGAGACAGTCGGTGGGAGATGAAGTTTTTCCTGGCTGCTGTTATAATGAAAGAGCTGGGAGGCAGGGATCTGGACAGCTGGTGGCCAAGGTCCATGTTCGGACCATAGTCCGCCAATTGAGTATCCCTGATAAAGAGAAATAAAGTTATGGTTGCAGTGTATAGCAGTAAAGTTATGTGGTTGCCATTAAAGGGGTTTTTCTGGGCAAAAAATGTTTTGTTTTGTTTTTTTTAAATGGTCTGTTAGTGCTATTAATGGGTTAATAAATGCACCCATATACCTTTAGCAGAGTTTTGAGTGATTTCTGGGTGTCTCTGGAAGCTCCTGGCATCTTCTGCGTTTGTTTACATGGTTCAGTTTCCTGCTATGTAGCTTCCACATTAGCTCCCGCTCACCTCACTCCCCCCCCCTTCCTCTCTCTCTCCCTCCCATACACCCCCTTCCTGTCTCTCTAGCTATCCCACCCACCACCGACCCCATTATACTTACGTGACTTCCTTGCAGTCTTCCTCCTGTGGGACGGCCCCTCCCTCTTTTCTGATTCTGCCGGTGCGCACAGTAGTCCTAGTGCTGCTCTGTGCTCTGCAGCTGACGATCCACCTCTACTGCGCAGGCGTGGGCCTGCACAGTACAGTCATGGCCAAAAGTTTTGAGAATGACACAAATATTATATTTTCACATGATCTGCTGCCCTCTGGTTTTTATGAGTGTTTGTCAGATGTTTTTATCACATACAGAAATATAATTGCATTCATATTATGAGTAACAGAAGCTTATATTGACAGTTAGAATGAGTTAATGCAGCAAGTCAATATTTGCAGTGTTGACCCTTCTTCTTCAGGACCTCTGCAATTCTCCCTGGCATGCTCTCAATCAACTTCTGGACCAAATCCTGACTGATAGCAGTCCATTCTTGCAGAATCAATGCTTTAATTTTGTCTGAATTTGTTGGTTTTTGTTTGTCCACCCGTCTCTTGATGATTGACCACAAGTTCTCAATGGGATTAAGATCTGGGGAGTTACCAGGCCATGGACCCAAAATCTCTATGTTTTGTTCCCTGAGCCATTTAGTTATCACCTTTGCTTTATGGCAAGGTGCTCCATCATGCTGGAAAAGGCATTGTTGAGCGCCAAACTGCTCTTGGACGGTTGGGAGAAGTTGCTCTTGGAGGACATTCTGGTACCATTCTTTATTCATGGCTGTGTTTTTAGGCAAGACTGTGAGAGAGCCAATTCCCTTGGCTGAGAAGCAACCCCACACATGAATGGTTTCAGGATGCTTTACAGTTGGCATGAGACAAGACTGGTGGTAGCGCTCACCTCTTCTTCTCCGAATAAGCTGTTTTCCAGATGTTCCAAACAATCGAAAAGGGGATTCATCAGAGAAAATGACTTTACCCCAGTCCTCAGCAGTCCACTCCCTGTACCTTTTGCAGAATATCAGTCTGTCCCTTATGTTTTTTCTGGAGAGAAGTGGCTTCTTTGCTGCCCTCCTTGAGACCAGGCCTTGCTCCAAGAGTCTCCGCCTCACAGTGCGTGCAGATGCACTCACACCTGCCTGCTGCCATTCCTCAGCAAGCTCTGCACTGCTGGTAGCCCGATCCCGCAGCTGAAACACTTTTAAGAGACGGTCCTGCCGCTTGCTGGTCTTTCTTGGGCGCCCTGGAGCCTTTTTGGCACCAATGGAACCTCTCTCCTTGAAGTTCTTGATGATGCGATAGATTGTTGACTGAGGTGCAATCTTTCTAGCTGCAATACTCTTCCCAGTTAGGCCATTTTTGTGCAGTGCAATGATGACTGCACGTGTTTCTTTAGAGATAACCATGGTTAACAGAAGAGAAACAATGATGGCAAGCACCAGCCTCCTTTTAAAGTGTCCAGTGGTGTCATTCTTACTTAATCATGACAGATTGATCTCCAGCCCTGTCCTCATCAACACCCACACCTGTGTTAATGGAGCAATCACTGAAACGATGTTAGGTGGTCCTTTTAAGGCAGGGCTGCAATGATGTTGAAATGTGTTTTGGGGGATAACGTTCATTTTCTAGGCAAATATTGACTTTGCAAGTAATTGCTGTTAAGCTGATCACTCTTTATAACATTCTGGAGTATATGCAAATTGCCATTAGAAAAACTGAAGCAGTAGACTTTGTAAAAATTAATATTTTTATCATTCTCAAAACTTTTGGCCATGACTGTAGAAGTGGATTATCAGTAAAGTCAGAAAAGAGGGAGGAGCCGTCCTGCAGGAGGAAGCCTGGAAGGAAGAGAGGTAAGTATAATGGAGTGGATGGGGGGGGGGAGTAGTAGTGACGTTCCATTTCTGGAAACTGGGAAACGGATCATCACTGAATAACCAGCAAATATACATTTTTGATAAATTATGTTATTTAGAAAGTAGGCGGGGGGAGGGTGTTTACATTAGTGCAGGAATTAGCTTTTATCCCGGACAACCCCTTTAAGTATATACAAACATAATCTCTCGCTGTCTCAATTTCTGTCTCTCATACACTCACATATACATAAAAGTTTTACATTAAATACTAAATCCATAGGCATTACAGAGTTGGTCCGACTTCCACTTTTTTGGGAAGACTTTCTACGAGATTTTGAATATGTTTGTGGTAAGACACTGATGTTGCATGAGAGGAACTGCCTCCCAGTCTGTTCTAGTTCATCTGGCTTTGTGCACTGGGGTGCAGTCATGTTGGAATAGAAAAGGGCCTTCCTCAGACTCATCCCAGCACAGTTTTTGTGTGAGGAGGTTGGGAACCTGGCACTTATTGAGTCAGGAGTGCGCTGGTGACTTTTATACACTTTTTAAGCCTCAGCACTTGGGGAACCCATTCTACAACATGGTCTGTCCCTTCATGGCTGAGTGCCTGTGGTTCCAAGACGTTTCCACTTTTCAATAATGATTTACTGTGTTATTCATGGAGTATCTAAAAGGAAAGAAATTTCACAAACTGGCTTGTTTGCAGTAGTGACATTCTGTTACAGTACTACAATGGAATTCAGTGAGCTTTTTACAGTCATTCTTTCACAAATGTCCGTAAAGACAGACTGCATGGCTAGGTTTTTATACACCTGTGGCAATGAGACTGAATAAAATACCTAAATTCACTGATTAAGAGCTATGTCCTAATACACCTGCCCATAAAGTCTATACATAGCTTGTAGCACCTTTCCTGACCGCCACACAGTGTATGGAGTTTTACAGTTCCGATACACTACAGCTCTGACAGAGCTAATCACACATTGGGACATGTCAGTCTTTGTTAGGGACGGTGATGGACAGTGACAGCAGGCAAAAATGTGGCTGGTTTTGTTTGATTGTTTAATGAATGCTAGTTCCATTAACATGAGCTGTCACAGGCTTTCTGTCTTTGTGGTACAGTCATGGCCAAAAGTTTTGAGAATGACACAAATATTATATTTTCACATGATCTGCTGCCCTCTGGTTTTTATGTGTGTTTGTCAGATGTTTTTATCACATACAGAAATATAATTGCATTCATATTATGAGTAACAGAAGCTTATATTGACAGTTAGAATGAGTTAATGCAGCAAGTCAATATTTGCAGTGTTGACCCTTCTTCTTCAGGACCTCTGCAATTCTCCCTGGCATGCTCTCAATCAACTTCTGGACCAAATCCTGACTGATAGCAGTCCATTCTTGCAGAATCAATGCTTTAATTTTGTCTGAATTTGTTGGTTTTTGTTTGTCCACCCGTCTCTTGATGATTGACCACAAGTTCTCAATGGGATTAAGATCTGGGGAGTTTCCAGGCCATGGACTCAAAATCTCTATGTTTTGTTCCCTGAGCCATTTAGTTATCACCTTTGCTTTATGGCAAGTTGCTCCATCATGCTGGAAAAGGCATTGTTGAGCGCCAAACTGCTCTTGGACGGTTGGGAGAAGTTGCTCTTGGAGGACATTCTGGTACCATTCTTTATTCATGGCTGTGTTTTTAGGCAAGACTGTGAGAGAGCCGATTCCCTTGGCTGAGAAGCAACCCCACACATGAATGGTTTCAGGATGCTTTACAGTTGGCATGAGACAAGACTGGTGGTAGCGCTCACCTCTTCTTCTCCGAATAAGCTGTTTTCCAGATGTTCCAAACAATCGAAAAGGGGATTCATCAGAGAAAATGACTTTACCCCAGTCCTCAGCAGTCCACTCCCTGTACCTTTTGCAGAATATCAGTCTGTCCCTGATGTTTTTTCTGGAGAGAAGTGGCTTCTTTGCTGCCCTCCTTGAGACCAGGCCTTGCTCCAAGAGTCTCCGCCTCACAGTGCGTGCAGATGCACTCACACCTGCCTGCTGCCATTCCTCAGCAAGCTCTGCACTGCTGGTAGCCCGATCCCGCAGCTGAAACACTTTTAAGAGACGGTCCTGCCGCTTGCTGGTCTTTCTTGGGCGCCCTGGAGCCTTTTTGGCACCAATGGAACCTCTCTCCTTGAAGTTATTGATGATGCGATAGATTGTTGACTGAGGTGCAATATTTCTAGCTGCAATACTCTTCCCAGTTAGGCAATTTTTGTGCCGTTCAATGATGACTGCACGTGTTTCTTTAGAGATAACCATGGTTAACAGAAGAGAAACAATGATGGCAAGCACCAGCCTCCTTTTAAAGTGTCCAGTGGTGTCATTCTTACTTAATCATGACAGATTGATCTCCAGCCCTGTCCTCATCAACACCCACACCTGTGTTAATGGAGCAATCACTGAAACGATGTTAGGTGGTCCTTTTAAGGCAGGGCTGCAATGATGTTGAAATGTGTTTTGGGGGATAAAGTTCATTTTCTAGGCAAATATTGACTTTGCAAGTAATTGCTGTTAAGCTGATCACTCTTTATAACATTCTGGAGTATATGCAAATTGCCATTAGAAAAACTGAAGCAGTAGACTTTGTAAAAATTAATATTTGTATCATTCTCAAAACTTTTGGCCATGACTGTACACTTCAAGAACTGCATTATTTATTTATGTTGTGTTTTTTTGGGGGGGGGGGCGGTTAAGAAGAATGGGCCCCTTTTTAACTTAAAAAAAAAAGTGGACAGCAACTCTCCTCTCTTTTTTTTTAAACACTGCCACAACGCTTTAAAACATGCATCTTTCTTATGTCCATCCCAATACTACCGTATATTTTAGTATAGACAGCCTGTTTCTGCAGATCCTCTACAGTTTTGCCTTATTATTAATGGTGGTGTTCAGTGCATGTTTACAGTAGGGATGAAATGCTAGTGTGGATAAACTATACTGGAAAATGTATTTATACAAGTATTAGGCCAGTGTTAGGCTAAGGCCCCACATTACAGAAAAGTTGCTTTTTATGCTTCAGGTTTTGCTGCATCTTTTTTGAGCCAGGAGTGGATTTAATGGAAGGTAAAAGGATGAATACTTCCTTTTTTATATTTCCCCATCACACATCCCACCACAGCATAATGTGTAACAATAAAAGCACTTTTCCGCAACGTGGGGGCCTTAACTTTAAATGGTCATCAATTGAGGATCACTTGGGATTTTCTTCAATTGATTGCACATTGAGTGAGTATAACAAGTTTCTTTTCTGTGTCCAGCTTTGTTAGAACTACTGACACAATTTAAAACAACTCCCCCCCCCCCCCCCTTTGATTTGCATTGTATTAATGGAAGGGATTATTGTACCCAGGTTCTTTAACCCCTTAAAGATGAGGCAATTTTCATTTTTGCGTATCTATTTTTCTTCCTCAACTTCCAAGGGCCATAGTTTTTTTTGGGGTCCACATGATGGCTTATTGTTTGAAGGACAAATTGTAGTTTGTAATGGCACCATTCAATATCTTGTACAATGTATTGCTAAGCTGGAAAAAAATTCACAATGAGGTGGAATTGGGGGAAAAAAAAGCATTTGTGCCAATTTCATATGGGTTTAATTTTTGCGGCATTCACGGTAAAAATTACATGTTACCTGTATTCTGTGGGTCAGTACGATACCAAATTTATATAGTATTTGTAATGTTTTGATACCTTTAAAAAAAATAAATAAAAAACTTTGCAAAATAGAAGAAAAATTTGTGTCGCCATGTTCTGACACCTGTAACTTTTTCATATTTACAAGTATGGAGCTGGTATGGTGTCTTTTTATGCAGGACAAGATGATGTTTTTATTGATACTATTTGGGGGAAGGTCTGATGGTTTGATCACTTTTTATTCACTTTTTTTTTTTTAAGACGCAAAGTGTTGAAAAAAAAAAATCAACATTTGGCTATTTTGATTTTTTTTCCCCACTACACCATTCACCGTATATGATAAATATTTTAATAGTTTGGGCGTATTTGAGTGTGGGGAGAAACCTAAAGTGTTTGTTTACTTTTTTTATTTATTTTTATATGTGATCTAGGGAAAGGGGTGATTTAAACTTTTTTTTTTAGTTTTTTGGGGGTTTTTATACTTCCCTAGGGAGTCTGATTGCTCATATTATTCATTGCAATACTAATGTATTGCAGTGAATAGTAAAATCCATTCACTTCTATTACATGCTGCCCATCGATGTGCAGTATTATGCACCACTAGAAAGCTGAATTCAGCACACTGTCTTTCCTGGTATGTGCCCTGGTGCTGGAGATATCGGTGCCATTAATTTCGGCACTGATATCTCCCCACCATCAGAAGGGCAGGATTTACAGCTCAGCGTCATCACTCGGTTGAATTTAGCGCACTGTCTGCTTTCTAGCGGTATATGAATGAGGACTTGAAAGGTTCTCTTTAAGTAAATTCCCCCATGGTTTATAACTACAGTTAAATGGGGGGGGGAATAAAAAACAAACAAACATTTTAAATTACAAATCTGAAGGGTCAGTTGTAGCCTTTGAGACTTAAAGACCACTTAATAAAATATGTAAAAGGGAAGTAAAATCAGCTAAAATACATAATGAAATGCAGGTGGCTAAGGAAAGCAAAACTAACTAAAAAAAAAAATTTTAAATATAGAAAAAAAAAGTCAAGATTAGAACAGGAAAGCCTCTTAAATAATGGTAGTGGGGAGTTGGTCAACAGGGACCAAGAATAATGCAGAGCTAAATGGATTCTTTAGCTCTGTATACACAAAAGAACTGGTTGTATTTGATGCAGGGGTCACCAATGCTGGTAATACATCAACCAATATATTAAACTGGATAAATACAGAAATGGTTCAAGACAAGCTAAACAAATTAAACCTGAGGAGAGGTCCAGGTCCAGGTGGATTACCCCCACAAGTACATAAAGAACTCAGCCCAGCCATTGCTGTGCCCCTATTCTTAATTTTTAGAATAGAAGCACAAAGAAGCCAGGATATTGCACTCCTTCTATTTACAGGATGTTTTGGGGTATAGAACCCCTTTATAAGATCCAGCTAGAGTCAGCTGAAAAAAGGCAGAAACATAGGATGCTATCAGATACCACCTCTCATTTTTCATAGACCTTGTGGAAAATGAAAATCTCAGGATCATTGCTCATACAGTTTTTCTTTGCTTAATAGATCTATTATTTAGAAAAATGCATCCACCTCTGGGTAATCTGCAATCTCAATTGAGAAATTAGCTTTTTATCTCCAAAATGTTAATGTATTCCATATTTTCAGAAGGACAAAATGTATTTTATTTTTCTGCGTAGTGGTTTACATTTTCATTATGTTTTATTTGGCATGACCCAGATATTAGATGTTGGAAATAAAATGCAGTATTCAGTGGTTATGCCTCTGTGCTAGATGAAATACAGCTATCTCTTTCCAGGTGGTTTCAGCAGCAGACATGGCCTTGTTACTTTTATATTGGGTCTTATGTACACAGTTCACACTCTCATAATAATCTTATCAGATTATGATAGCACATCTTTTTGTTTTATATACAGGGGTATATGGCCAAAAGAACAATACAATGTTCTTTCTTTTATTTCACTTTCCTTTCTAATTTAGTTTAAGTTAAACTTTATACATTTACGGGCCTAAATATTATATTCATGCTTTCAATTGTTTCAAGTGTATATTGAAGTGGAGAAAAAAAAAAATCTTACTACACCTGGTGCTTGGTGTTTAAAGGGATATGTCTTCAATATTACAATCCCAGAAAACACCATTAAGAACAATGGGAATTTTACATTTCATGTTCTATCAACTTTAAAGCTTGTTGTTTCATGTGCATTTCAGGATAAGATATCATATGTGTGTGCATGAGGAGTAGCTCTATTTCTGCCCATTATATGAGTAAATATAGTCTAATTCTGATTATCCTGTGAGACAATGGATGGAGAATAACTGCTATAAAATACTACATACAGAAAGTAGAGGGGATTCTTTTCCCCTATCACTCGTATATTCTGTCTTTTTTTCTAAAGACTGATTTAGCAGAGAATTCCGAGTATCCATAGCATAGGGGATGACTTGCAGATCAGTGGAGGGTCAACAGGGGCAGAAAGTACCATTCATTTCAATGGGTGTGCTGTAGATAGCCAAAGTACCTGTTAGGATCAGTGTTTTAGGACTGCCCTTGTCAGGGTGGAAGTTATTTCTGAGGCTACCAGGGAACAGGATAGGGTGCAATAGAGACCTTCTATCTCCCATCCCCTCTGACTGATGGTAACCTAGCACATGCAAGTTGATCCCTGTTGGATTTCCCCCCACCTCCCCTGAAGGTCCACTATTACATGGGTGAGGCCATTCCATTTAATATTTGTCATTTGCATTTTGTATGGTGTTTTTAGCTTCAAGTACCTTTTATGAACACTAATGGATGCCTATCTTTGTTAATATAGTAAATGTTATGTTTTATGGATTTACTTTGCAGATCGCATTTATACTCCTTGGTAAATCACACTGACATGGATGACCTTTTCCTAGCTAGTTGTTTTGGGATTTATTGCCCTGCTGTCTTTTGGTACTGTATAACGCTGCAGATTTCTTGCATACAAATTCACAGCATTCACGTCCCATGTGGACTTTCATGCATGTTAGTTTTGATTTACGATTCATGTGTTTGCAACAATTGCCAAATTGAACGCCAAGCACAGGAATGTGGACAAATTGACTGATTTTTTTTTTTTTTTTTTTTTCATGAGGTTAATACAACAATATATTACTAGGTATTTAACATTTGACAAATGAGCACTCGCAACACGTGTTGGGCCCAACTGTGCATGGCAGTTCTTAAGAAGGTTAAGTTCAGCATTCTTTTTTCATAATATCCCCTATTGTGTTTAATGTTTTTTTTTTTTTTTTTTCCTCTAATCCTTGGAATCCCACAAATAAAATAGCAACCGTCTGATTATATTGGCCAGAAGTCAATAGTCTTTGCAGGCAGCGTCACTACATCCAAGGTCAAATATGGATCTAATCGCATAAGCCTTACAAAATATGCTTTGTATGCTGTGTCTTATTTTGTGTATGAAATAAAGTCCGGTGCATCCCAAGTGGCGATTAGCTAGGGAAGAAAAGCACGATTAGCAATAATGACCTCTAACTTGTTTTTTCCAGTTTCAATCCAAAAACCTTGGTCACATTGCTGAATAGAAGTCCCTAAAAAAGATTTATATATATAATGTTACGTGTATATAATAATGCAATAGCAGAGATATTTTCCTCCTCACAACCTACTGGACTATGATTGTGGCTTGAATGTTGTTTCTGTACTTTTAGAAATTTGAACAACTGCTGCTCTGTGTATGTGTCTCAGGGTGTATAATAAGGCTTAAAGCCCTACTTTACTGAAATGCAGCTTTTTTTTGTTGCAGATTTTGCTGCGGTTTTTTGAGCCAAAGCCAGGAGTGGATTGAGCTAAAGGGAGAAGTAGAAGTACTTCCTATATATTTCCCATTCCTTTTATTGCGATTTTATGACTTTGGCTCAAAAAATGCAGCAAAATCTGCAAAAAAAGTCTGTGTTTCCCGCAACATGGGGCCTCAGCCTACAATGGTTATATGTCGCTTGGAAAAAATGTTACCTTTCTTTTTCATGCAGTTGCGTGGACGGCTACCTGCTAGGTTGATTGGGAGGAGAAGAAGTTAGTTGCTTCCTCCTTCATTGTTAACACTGAACTTCATGTTACTTTACAACGTTCCTTGTTTTTGAGCCAGCAGTAGAAGTGTTTCTATGTCACAGGTGCCATATTGTGTGACATATCTCAAAATGGTTCTGCGTAGAACCCACAGCAATGAGCTGTAGTCTGTTGGGAAACCTTGCAGTATATTAGCTAGCTGTCAACCAGACCAATTGCGTTCAACCAGCAGCTATTTCTTTCCACCCTCATACACATGTGAGACTGCATGTGTTCTCAGTAGAGAGAGGGGGAAAAGCATATTAAAAGAGCATGTTGAAATCCAACTGCCCTATTCTTTTTATCCCTGAAATCTGCAGTTGAAAAGAATTTGGACATCCCTATACACATTAGATAGTTGGTGTTTACTACTGAAGTGGGAGGGATCAATTGACTTTTAGTCAAGGTTTATGGCCACCTTTAGCCCGAGGCCCCACGTGGCATAAACGCCGCGGAAAAAAACGCGTTTTACAGTCACAGCAAAGTGGATATGGGATTCTAGTGAATCCTATCCCCACTTTGCGGGAAAATATGTCGTGTGGACCTGCCGCGATTTCCAAAACAGTCGCAGTTTTAGAAATCACTGCATGTGTTAATATCTACGGAAACACTGGCGGTTTCACTATTGATATAGTTGAAGCAGAAAGTCCGCAGAGAACCTCTGCGAACTTACTGTGCAAAATGCTGTGGGAAGATCCATGTTGCATTGCCGCTGCGGCTTTTCCTGCAGCACTTTTTGCGGTATACCACGTGGGGCCTTAGCCTTAGGGTAGATTCACAGGGAGGAATTTGGAGAGGAATTTTAAGCAGTCTTCTGACTCTGCTTCCTCTCCAATTTCTGGCCCTGTGGAACCAGAACTTTGGTTTTTCATCTGATTAGACACAATGTGGGTAATCTGCATGAGCCTCATGTCGCTGGCTCTGTGGCTGAATCAGCTGCGAAATCCATGACAAGTGTGAGCAGAGTGCTTCTCTTTTTTCAGCGTGCAAAGAAAAAGCTACTATCTTTCTGCCTCCCATTAAAAACAAAGGGAGACAGATTCCAACCAGAATTTGGAGCTGATTTTGAGATGGCATTCACCTCAAAATAGTCTCCAAATTCCTCACTGTGATCAGTCTCCCCGCAGTGTCATCACAGGGAAGATATGTTGTTGTGTAATGCTGGGTAAGGTCCTCCATGGGATCTGTGTTGTGGGTTTTTCATGTGGAATCTGTTCAGATATTGACTGTACTTAAGCCAGCCCCCATAACACAGGTAATTAATTACCTGTGAGATCAGGGGGCAAAAGGAGGAGGTAGAGTGACCCGAGGGCAGAAGGCTGTTTCAGGTCATATGACTTGGGGGTCGTTACATGGCCACAACCCCTGGGTCCATCATCAGCAATCCCCGGACCAGGTACGTAAATTACAACTCCCCGGACAACCCCTTTTCATTCTTTTTAATTTTTTTTTTTTGTCCAGACACCATATTAAAAAAATCATGGACAGCCAACATTTTTTTTAGACACATTGGAAAACCTTCAAGAATAATAAAGACTGTACGTTGTGCTTCTCTGCTATGGATACATTACCAGCATTTACAGTGGACTGTAAAATGTTGATCATTAGAATCATAATATCATGAACAAGTTGTGGGAAAGTGTTCCCTATTTGACCATTTGTTCATGAATTTATAGACGTCTTGAACCCTGCCAGATTAGAGAGGCTCCCCTGTAGAACCGATGGGAAGGCTGCTGAGGTGCAATAAGACCAAGGATAAGCCTATGGGTTCCTTATTACAACTTAATGCAATACAAAGTTTCAGTGCTGTTGTATGCATGAACCCTATAAGTTAAACATGGACATACAGTGAAACCTCTTCAAAACAAAATTGCATTGAAAAGTGGTCTTGAAGGGGATGGCCTGAAATAACATGGCCAGTAAGCATAATATATGATGAAACTAAACATCACAAGAAATCAGGTCTAATAAGGGCATGGTCTTCTCAAAGATAAGTCAATGAGGCTTTATGGCGCTGCAAAGAAATGTTACACTTTTCTAATATACTTTCTGTATTCATTCGTTTTTGTTTTCTAGATCTTTGCTTGCTGTGACTCTCTACTTCTAGTGGAGAAAAATCAGTCCATGGTCATGTGATATGCAAAACATGGTCATATGATGAGCACACAGGTGCACAATTCGTTACAGTCTCTGTGCACCTGTGTCCATCACATGACCATGGACTGTACATCACATGACCTTGGACTGATTTTAAACCTTTGGAAGTAAACTATGAATAACAGCAAGTAGAGAGCTAGAAAACCACAAGGAATTAATACAGAAAGAAAGGATATTGGAGATTGAATAATTAAAAGTTATACAAAAATCCTAACAACATGTATTTGCTGAAAGTAGGCCACCCCTTTAAGTAGAACATGTATTTTTATTTACCAAAGCATGTGGTATTGTGTCTGTTTCTATCTGTTCCCATAGCCTCAATATTCTAGTTTTTCAGGTAAGTATCATTTATGTAGGCTCAAAAATTATAGTCATTGGCAGCGCCTCTCCCGGTGTTAACATCCACTGTTCTGTCAGCAATATGCAAATAGTATGGAGATGCACAGTCATATTACAAACATTTATTCTTTTAAACAAGCACCAATTCACTTTTTGTTGCTGTTTGGTGCTTGTTATGGGCCCGAAATCAGCCGTGTAAAAGGAACTTAAGCCCTTTCTCAGTGTGTATAGTTTTACATCTTATTTTCAGCTAGTTAACCTCTGTTAACCCCTTCCAGACACTTGCGACACATGTATGGCAAATGTAAGTACTCTAAACATAGCGTTTGCTCAAAAGTTGAGTGGGCACCCTAGCCGCCAGATCTCTGCTGTTTTACACTGCAGAGGCATAGTGGTAATGCCCAAGATCAAAGTCCTCTCTTATCACACGCATTAGCTCTTCAAATGCCAAGGTCAAATGTGACCAAGGCATCTGAAGAGCAGCTGCACATGGGCCCCACCATCTTGCCTCAGATCGCCATTCCCTGGAGTGAGGTTCTGGCATAGCAGGCTGTTACCATGACAACCAAGAACCTATTGAAGTCTCCCAGGCCTGTCATTACAAAATGCTGAAACACCTTAGTATTGCAGTATATATTGTTTTGGTGATCAAGCCCCTTAGAAGGTCTAAAAATAAAAGTTAAAAAATTTTAATTAAAAATGTTTAAAAAATAATATCACTCCCCCCATATCCTTAAATCACATCTAAAAAATAAAAAAACAAGAACAAACATTAACACATTACATAGTAGATGAGGTTGGATGAGGACATCAGTCCATCAAGTCCAACCTATAACCCTACAGTCCCCTACAGTGTTGATCCAGAGCAAGGCAAACAACCCAATGAGGTTTATGCCATTAGGTATACATGTATGTGAATATGCCTGAACTATAAACATTTAAAATATTAGCCATAGTGGGGGGAAAAATAGAAATGGCTGAGCCACCATTTTTTGCAGTTGAGGGTGGGTTCACACCTGCATTTGAGTCCGTCCGCTGCCAATCCGAGTGAAAAGCTCGGGGAACGGGATCGGCATCGGATACCGACAGGTTAGCGACGTATTGGTTAAAAACCCATTCATTTGAATGGGTTTTTAAAGCAATGCGCGGGTGTCCGATTGCACCCTCTGCGCTGCGAAGCCGTTTTTTTTCGTCGGACACGAAGTCCTGCATCTCTGACTTTGTTTCCGACGAAAAAAAAAGGATTCGCAGTGCAGAGGGTGCAATCGGACACTCGTGCATTGCTTTAAAAACCCATTCAAATGAATGGGTTTTTAACCAATGCGTCGCTAACCTGTCGGTATCCGATGCCGATCCCGTTCCCCGAGATTTTCACTCGGATTGGCAGCGGACAGACTCAAAAGCAGGTGTGAACCCACCCTTAGTCTTTCTTCCCCTTTTCGCAAAAATAGACCCATTATACAACTCCATATACAGAATACAGAAAGTTATAGGTGTCAGAATATTCAAAGTTTTTGAATTTTTGTAAAGGTATTAAAACATAAGAAAAAACTATACACATTTGGTGTCTATATCATGTCAGTAAACGCAATTAAAACCGACCCCACAAGGAAATGGCAAAAATGCAGGTTTGTTTTCGAATTTCACCCCATTCTGATTTTTTTTTCTCCCTGCTTCCCAGTACATTGTATGGAATATGAAATGGTCCCAATATGAAACACATTTTGGGAAGTGGGAATTAAAAAATAAATAAATAAATAAAAATGCGAAAAATGTCTGTGGTGGGAAGGGGTTAACAAGGTTCTGCAGCCCTTTCCAGCAGTTTTTTTTTTTTTATTTTCCGTTTCAAATGACATTTGTTTCCTCCTGAGTCTTAATAGATATAGATAAGTCACTGCCTGCATTTACCATGATCATACCATTACAACATCTCATTTCTATTACACTAGAAACACACAGTGCAAAGTCTAATGGACTATAAATATGTGTTGTCTGGCCATCCATCTGATCCTCTAACATAATAATTGCAATATTTCTGAAAGTGCATGAGTCTGCATCTCTAAATGTGGTCTTGTGGGGCTAGTGTTTATGAACAGTCAGTTATGTTTTGCCATTTTTTTATTTTTTTTATGGGGAAGGCAAACCAGGGGGTAGAGATAATTCCCCAGGCCGTATGCAGCTGCCTAGTAAAATAACATATTCAAGCACTTCAGATAGAGAACTATGTGAGTGTGTGCTGAGACAGCAGGGGAAGTCCTCGTGGAATGTCCTGCCTAGCTCTTTGTGTTTCAATGCTTGGAAGTGCAGTCCTGCAGATGTTTCCTCAGGCTAGAGATGCTATTTACAAACAGCTCTTTCAAGCCAGTGGTCCTCTGGAGAGACATATCGGTCATAAAAAGGAATGCACCATGAAGGTCAATAAGATGCCTATATCTGCGTTCTTAAGTTCATGCCTTCACAATAGTAATATAAAGAAGCTCTTAGTAACAGAGAAGCAGGTTGTCAAAAGAACTCCAGGAGTTACAAAAAAAAGTGAACTGGAGCAGTTTTTGTAAAAAGCAAGGACATGCAAAAATATACTGCCCACTAAGGAAGGGGATCGATGTGAGTGTTGGTAATCTGTGTACAGCTCTGCTAAGTTTGTTGGAGCTGTATAAATGAGTAAAACAAATAAACTGGTAACTTTATATGTGACATTAGCATCTTAAAAGTAAACCTGCATTGATACTGTAGAATGTATAAATAGACAAAAAAATATCTACCAGATTCAAGGTTATTGTCTAGACTGTGGAACATAAATATGATAAAGTAGTAAAGCAAACCCTAGTGTGAAACTCAAGAAAACTTTCTACTGCAAAAGGTAGTATGCCTTCCAGAGGCTCTATATCAGTGTTTTCCCAGCCTTTTCAGACTCTGGTCACCCTACCAAATATATTTTAGCAAATATTTTTTTAGCCCAGTTTTTGAGTTTGCAGCTGAAAAATGTTAAATTATTTTCACTTGTAAAAATAAGAAAACCTCACTAACAACTGCATCAAAACTACATGCAGTTTTTCCCATTGTAGTTTTAGCTCCAATGTGAATGCATCCTTAAAGCTACACTGTCCAATGCTTATCATCCAACCACCCCAACTCAGTACATATATAAAAGTTCACTTGTACCCATCACCATGCTCCTTTTCTGACCCCCAGCAAAGTATCATACTCCCCATTGGCTCAACACACATTATATGAGTGGCCCAACACACAGTATATGGCTCACCAGTGGCCCCCCAAACACCTAATAATGCTCTCCAGTGTTCCCCCCCAGGCAAGAAATAATGCTCTGCAGTGCTCCCCCAGACAAGTAATAATGTTCCCCAGTAACATGTACCCACCCTCATTTCCCTGCAACTTTCTCCTGCTCTGCTCTGCTCTTCTTGTATGCAGCTCGATGAAATCAATGCAGACATCACCAGCAGATGCCTAAATGGTGAAACAGGAAGCTAAAGGCTTCCTTCTCATCACTGTGTTCTACTATATCTGCTTCTTAAGGACGTCAATATAGTTAAATGATGAGTGTCTCGTTCCTGGTTGGGAATGGCTGCTTTTTACGTGAAGATTTGCCAGTAAAAGATGTGATTCAGGCATGCTGTTGTGCCATTTGGAAGACTTCTGATGACCAATATTCTCAGTAGGACTTGACTTAGAAGCTGTTTTTTATCTATTAATTTTTATTGATTTCTAATTGTTGGTAATTGGGGATTTATACTGGTGTAAGCCAGGAGAAAGATGTGTAAATTCTCATTCAACTAATTTGAACATTCTACTGCCAGTCTGGATCATGAGTGAATTTGAATAGCATTGTATTAAATATTTGGTCTGATTTTATTGATTGCCGTTTTTAAGAACACATTCTTGTTATTAGAGATGTGTAGTCAAATTAAAGAAAAAAAAATCTTTATTCATTTTAGGAAGTGTAGTATAGCAAACTGTAAGCAATGAAGCATATTTTCTAAATATATAGATTGTAAGATATAGATTTTATTTCTAAAATTAATAATAAGGTAGGATATTTTTGTATTTTGTTACACATTTCCTGTATTATAAGATTCTATGGCTGTGAGAGGACAGTGGATTCATATACATTATTTATTGGTACTCTGAAGATCTAATTCATCAAAAGTTTACTTCGAGAAGCATACAATTCTCTGGATGTACAGAAGGAGCTGCAGATAAAATATTGAAGAACCACATGAAGGTTCTTAATGTTTTCCTAGCAATGAACAAAATCTCATCTATCTCATGCTGCTTACCAGAGCATGTGCTGAGCAGAACAGATAGTAAACAAACTGAAACCAGACCTTTGAGCCATGGCCAATTTTACGAACAAATATTCCTCCAGCTACCAAATTCATTTTTGTACTTGCAACCCCAAGAGTAGGATGGAGAACTTGCAGATAGCACATTACCAGTACTCATGAATGAAGTGGTGACAGAACTGAAGTGTGGCAGAATGTCATGCAGCCAGTCTCTTAATCCTCAAACATATCTGCTCATTAAATACCTAATCGTATAGTATGATTTATATCTGCTCTTGACCTGGGGCATATGGCATATGATATCCTATTAAACAAAATGGTTAGTTGGGGATTTTCTTGTCTAGCTTTAGGATCATGATTTGGCTCAAATTGAATAATTTAAAGCTGTATACGCCCTCTCTTTAGTAAACTTTACTTGGCTACGACATATGAGGTTTCAGACAAACCAGACCAATGTCTATAAAGAATGGTTAGTTAAAGAAGCACTGGTGAATGAATGTTTATTTGTACTCCATTTTTGGAGTTTTGTGTAAAATGATCAATGATTTGACTTTTTTTCATTCTCTTTTGTGTTTTTTCATTGCAAGCAAAATAAATGAAGATATTATTACCAAAGCATTTGTGATTGCAATCATTTTCTGGAAGAAATTGAGTATTATCTGACAGAATTGCAGGGGTGCCAATACTTTTGGCCAGCACTGTATGTGCTGAGTGATGTGTGTGTGTGTGTGTGTGTGTGTATAGTGTTATCAATGTATGTGTCTAGCGTATGAGTGATTCAAATATGTGTGTGCTGTATGCATTTAATATGTAAGTTTTGTATGCTGTAGACATGTAATATGTGTGGCGTGTGCTGTATGCATGTAATATATGAGAACCATGTGCTGTATGTATGTAATATGAGTGACGTGTGCTGTATGCTACTAATATGTGAATGACATGTGCAGCATGCATGTAGTATATAAGAGACGTGTGCTGTATGCGTCTAATATGTGAGTGACTTCAGAGATATGTGTGATGTTTGTGACTGATATGTGAGTGGTGTGTTATGTATGCATCTATATATATTAAACACACATTTCCTCCACCAATCTTAATGCATTCCCCTACTGGCACAAGAATTCTTAAGTAACTTTGGCCTCTTAAAGAGGAGCTTTCATGTCCTCATGCACATGCGGTTTTATATATCGCTAGAAAGCCAACAGTGCGCTGAATTTATCACACTTTCTGCTTTCCCATTATTTGCCCCGGGGCTGGAGATATCAGTGCCGTTAGTTTTCTGCCCATCGTCAGAGGGGCGTTTCTGACAGTCTAGCTGGGCTGTAAGGAACACCCCCTGACTGTACTCGTCCATAGACTTGTACTGGGGGGGGGGTGTTCCTCACAGCTCAGCATCATCTCTGGGCGGTAAGGAATGCCCCCTCTGACAGTACAGGGCTATGGACGAAAATCTGATGGCTTGAAGCATCCCCGTCCTGGCCTGCCTTGATCCCCACCCAGTTCTGCCAACTGTCTTAGAAAGTGGCGAGCAGGGCAGAAATCGGACAAAGTGATGCTTTGTTCTGTTAAGATATCCCATTTGTGCAACAGTTTTCTGACATCTTGCATAGTAAATAACCCCCAGATAGTACAGTGAGTCTGAGCATCACGTGTCTAACATGTGAGTGGCCTGTATCTGGGATATGTCTTACAGTGGGGAAAAAAAAGTATTTAGTCAGTCACCAATTGTGCAAGTTCTCCCACTTAAAAAGATGAGGCCGGCCTGTAATTGTCATCATATGTAGACCTCAACTATGAAAGACAAAAGGAGAAAACAAATCCAGAAAATCACATTGTCTGATTTTTAAAGAATGCTTTTTTTTTTTTTTTGAAAGGAGGGAAACAGAAAAACTTCTTTCACAGGGCCCTTTGCTGTCAGTGTCCTCCCTTCCAGCTGCAGCAATTTTTAATTCTCATACTTTTGTTTTTACTCCCTGCCTTCAAAAGCATACCTTTTTTGTTTTTCAGTCTACAGAGCTGTATGAGGGCTTGTTTTGTTTTTTTTGTGGGACAGAGTAATGTACCTTCAAGGTGGTACCATTTAATATTCCGTATGATGTGCTAGTAAGCTGGAAAAACGTCAGAATTGGGGGGGGGGGGGGATTAGGAAAAAACGGCATTTGCACCATTTTCTTACAGCTTTTGTTTGGTTTTTTTTATGGCCTTCACTGTGCAGTCAAAATGGCACATTACCTATATTCTATGGGTCATTATTAGAGTTGAGCAAAGTATTCAAAAATTCGATTCGGCAACTTCGCCGAATTTCGCAATATGATACTATTTGATCCGAATTAACTTGCGGCGAATAAACAGCTGTTTCCTGTCAGACAGGACTCTCTCTCTCTCTCTCTCTCTCTCTCTCTCTCTCATTCATGTGGAAGGATCTACTAACAAGCAAAGACACACCTACCCAATCACATCACTACAGAATATCATGTATCCGTCTGATGTCACAAAGGTCCTTACTAAATATTCGTTACCTCGAAGCATCAGGAAATCCGGATTCCATGTGAATCAAATATTTCCTGAAATTCGGATCAAATTCCACTTCTGAACACAGGATGTTGCCCCCAGATTTCATTCTGGGGGACTTTGATCTTGGTAAACATGGTGTCATGCATGCATCACCAGTAATTCGATTCCTCTGTCATATTTGGAAGGGTTAATGTATCGCAAAAATTGCTGCCGGGTCTCCGCCGTAATACTCTAACATGCCCCATTACACCTGAGTCTTATTTGCAGATTTCTAAAAACTGGTGCATCAATTGGATTATCTGAAAGTACAATAGTGCTCAACATAATGTCCTCTGTAATGCACTGTGGCTGTTTTGCTACTGAATTTCCTGCTGACGAACTCACTTTATGTGATATTTTTGTTGGCTTTGAAGTCCAGGGTTTTATACAGGTAGCTTAAAGTTGCTTTTTTAGATAAAGAGCTATTAATAGTAATATTGAGGTTAGGTCTTCTAGCAATCTATCAATATTTCTCTATTTTAGAAAAGATTACTGTAAAGGAGTTAATTTTTGGGCAAGCATTAAATATACGGACATGTCCCTGTAAAAACAGGCATAATGCAACCTATAAGAATAAAATATATAAACAGTGCAGTGTTTGTGTTATGATATCTGCATTGCAGACTTCCATTCCATACACCAATAGGAAGCAGACATGTAATGAAATCACAAAACATAAAACACAGCTTATGCAGCGTATATACTTGCAGTGAGCTCATCTTTCGCTGCTGAAATCAATGACCCTTGTAATCATTGAAAAAGGAGCAGATATTTCAGATTACGACATTGTACTGTAGTTCTTACTTTGTGCTATTGATAAAACCTTTTTTTAAATGGAACATATTTACTCCTTTTATATTTACTCCTGCTATTTAAATTTTCATGTCATGACTGAGTGGTTTTGGGAATCCACTGCGATTATTGTCTTTTAGGAATATCTGATATGCAGAATTTCTTTAAAGATTTAAACTTATTACCTATACAAAGCAAAGTACGCACTCTTTAAATTCTATGGTTTTATGTATCAGGTCATAATGGAAAAAAAAATCTGATCCTTAGAAGGTCTTTAACCCCTTAATGACACATACCCTAATAGTATACCACTGTCGACTAAGTGTTAAGGAAAACCCTGTACTATTACTGTATCTGAGCGGGCGACCTCTGGAGCGGGTGTCAGCACAGCTGATCGGAATTGAGCTCCAAACGCGGGTGTTCAAACATGACCCTGGCATCTAAGGGGTTTTGGTGCTTATACTGCCCACCATCAGATCCCCACAGCGTGTTTGGAGGGATGCCGATTATGTATTTTTGGTAACCCAGAGTATGATCAGTGACGCTGGGTCTGCCAGAGCCACATACCTGGTTGATCCTACCCATAAAAAAAACAAAAAGCTAACTAAAAATTAATAAAAACAATACATATTTGGTATCAACTTTCAGTTGTTCAACGTCCATAACAACCTGTATAATAAAACTAAAACTTTATTTGACACACACAGTGAACACCATGGATAGAAACTGCGTAAGTAATGATAAAAAAAATATGTAGCCCAAAACAGTACCAATAAGAATAATACATCTTGTCCCACAAAAAATAAGCCCGCAGTCAACTGAAAAATAAAAATGTTATGCCTCTCAAAAGTTGACTATGAAAAAACTATTGATTTCTTTCCCCAAATGGGTTTTTGTTCTGTAAAATTAGTAATGCATGAAAAACAAATATAAATTAGTTGTAATCATACTAATCCATAAAATAAAGGTAACACGTTACTTATGCTGTATGCTAAATAATAGCATTTACATTTAAAAGGTAAAAAGCAATGCCAGAATTCATGGGGGGTTTTTTGTTTGTTTGGTTTTTTTTTTAATCCACCAAGAAAGAGTTAATATTTAGTCAATGTGTTATAGGCACCTCAAAATGGTGTAATTAAAAAATGCATCTCATCCCACAAAAAACAATGTTACATCTCCAGAAAAAAATATAAAAAACTGCTTGTACAATGTGACAACAAAAACCCCCAAAATTGCCATATCTTTAGGACAAAACTGGCTGCTGCAGGAAGGAAATGTACAGTATAAGCTGTGTGAGGGTATATCAGGGTACACCCCAGATTTAGTGCTTATGAGGGAAAAAACACCAGAAGTGATTTCCAGAATGAACCCCCAATCATAGGAGCTACTGGGAAAATTATAGGAAATTTGGTTTACACTTTGTACTCTGCACAGCTTACATATTTACTTTTCACCATCCACTGTGCATTCACATCTGGGATAACTACACCCCTTGATAAATTCTTTTAGGGGTGCAGTTTTAAAAATGAGGTCCTTCCCTAAATCTGCACTCCAAAAGCCACATAGCGCTCGTTCATATCTGCGCCCTGCTGTATGTCCAAACTTCAGTTTATGCCCACATGTATTACACTGTTATACCCAGAATAACATACTTAATGTGATA
Organism: Leptodactylus fallax; assembly: GCA_947044405.1. NCBI lineage: Eukaryota > Metazoa > Chordata > Amphibia > Anura > Leptodactylidae > Leptodactylus > Leptodactylus fallax. The sequence continues at coordinate 2,738,563 of CAMRHE010000167.1, forward strand.
TGTGGGTATAAACTGCTGTTTGGGCACACAGCCGAGCTCAGAACAGAAAAGGTTTTTTGAGAAGCCACTTTTGCAGAGCCCCTGAAATGCCAGTAAAGTGATACAACCCCATTTTGGAAATTGTATCCCTGAAGGAATTTATTCAGGGGTACATTGAAGATTTTTAACCCCCAGTTTCCAGAAATAAATGCTCAGCTGATGGTGAAAAGTGAAAACAATTTTTCAAGAAATTCATCATTTCAGTGCACAGCTTGTGTCAGACGAATGCTCCAAAAGCTGTTGTGCGTGGGATAACCGCATAACAGGTTTCAGAGAATGTGTCTATGCTGACACTTGCTGGATGCAACATATTGGTCACTGAAATGGTGTATCTCTGGAAATAATTTGTCACGCTCCACTTTTCAGTTTTTTATTTTTTACAAAAGTTTAAAATATCCAATAAATTTCGTTCCACTTCACAATTGTGTCCCACTTGTTGATTCTTCATCAAAAAATTAAAATTTTATATCCTTATGTTTGAAGCCTGAAATGTGGCAAAAGGTTGAAAAGTTCAAGGGGGCCGAATACTTTCGCAAGGCACTGTATCTCTAGATTTTTAATGAAAATTCTGAATTGATCTAAAGACCAAAGAAACCAAACACAGACTTTTTACATAGGATGAACTGCCTAACATCTTTTGAAAAGACTGTGATTGTTGGGGAACCAAACTGTCAGGCTCATCAGCACAAATCTGGATTGGATAGTATCTACAGTTCTGACGTGCCTATTATAGTACCTGCCAGAACTATTCAAGATGTGTACTCCTTTTGGTTGGTGACCACAAGATATTTTTCTTGCTATCTTTTTATATCTTCTGTGCTTTTCTAGCAATCCTATGATACCTGTGAAACATATGTCTGCTTTCTTCCCAAAACAGTGGCAAACCTGTCAAGGAGTTGTGTGTGATATTCCATTTCTGAAACCACAAAAAAGACTAGTTGCATACCCATAAAAAGGCTCAACCCAAATATTGAAGAAAAAAAATATCATATATATATAACTATCTTAGCACCCTACAAGATTAAAAACAATGAAAATATATAGGCTGTAAGTTGATAGGCTAAGACTTCGGTCACACCTGCGTTCGGTGACCGTTCGGGGTTTCCGTCCCCCATTCTGCTTGAAAAAGCGGAAACCCAGCGGACCCCATTATAGTCTATGGGGTCCTCAGGTAACCGCTTTTTAAGCGGATTGAGTTTCCATTTTTCTGGTCCCCAAATTGACCCGAAGAATGGAAACCCCAACACAGGTGTGAACCTAGCGCAAGTCAACCTATAACAACAAATTATGAATATTATGATATCCTGTGTGCCACGTCACATTCAGCTGTAGCATGTGTTTCCTAAACTTAGTAGTGAATAGTGCTGTGTAATATGTGCATACTAACTGATTTCATATCCTATAATGTATTGCTTGCTCCATAAACAGTTGAAACCAGAAGTTTACATATACTATATAAAAAGACACATATGCATGTTTTTCTCATCTGACATGAAATCAAAATAAACCTTTCCCGTTTTTAGGTCAGTTAGGATTACCAAAATTATTTATATTTATATAATTTTTTAAGGCATTTTTATTACTTTCTGCAAGGTCAAAAGTTTACATACATTGCATTAGTATTTGGTACCATTGCCCTTAAACTGTATGACTTGGTTCAAACGTTTTGAATATCCTTCCACAAGCTTCTCACAATAGTTGGTAGGAATTTGGGCCCATTCTTCCTGACAGAACTGGTGTAACTGAGCCATGTTTGTAGGCCGCCTTGCTCGCCCCTGCCTTTTCAGCTTTGCCCATAAATTTTCAATAGGATTGAGATCAGGGCTTTGTGATGGCCACTCCAAAATACTGACTTTTGTTATCCTTAAGCCACTTTATAACCAGTTAGGCAGTATGCTTCGGGTCATTGTACATTTGGAAGACCCATTTGCGCCCAGGCTTTAACTTCCTGGCTGATGTCTTGAGCTTCAGTATTGCCCCATAATGTTCTTTCCTTATGATGCCATGTATTTTGTGAAGTGCACCAATCCCTCCTGCAGCAAAAAAAAACCCACAACATGATGCTGCCACCCTCGTGTTTCACAGTTGGGATGATGTTCTTAGGCTTGCAAGCTTCTCCCTTTTTCCTCCAAATGTAATGATGGTAATTATGGCCAAACAGTTCACGTTTTGTCAGACCACAGGACATGTCTCCAAAAATGAAGGCCTTTGTTCCTGTGTGCACTTGCAAACATTAATCTGGCTTTTTTGTGTTTCTTTTGGAGTAATGGCTGCTTCCTGGCAGAGTGGCCTTACAGCCCATGTCGATACGTTTGATAATGACACACTCTTACCAGCTTTTGTTTTTGAGTTGATATGCACATTTTGTACCAAAGAACGTTCATCTCTGGGACACAAAACCCATCTCTTTCCTGAGCGGTATGATGGCTGGACATTCCCATCTTATTTGTACTTGCGTATAATTGTTTGTACAGATGAACGAGGCACCTTCAGGTATCTAGAAATTGCACCCAAGGATGAACCAGACTTGTGCAAGTCCATAATTCTCTTCCTGATGTCTTGGCTGATTTCTTTAGACTTTCCCATGATGTTACACACAAAGAAGTGGTGTGTTTCAGGTGTGCCTTAAAATACATCAGCAGGTGTGTCTCTAACTCAGATGTTGCTAATAAACCTATCAGAAGCTTCCAAAGACATGACATCATCATATGGGCTGTCTCAAATTGTTTAAAGGCATAGTAATCTTAGTGTATGTAAACTTTTGACTTTGCATAAAGTAATAAAAATGCCTTAAAAAATTCTCTCTCTAACTCATTATTCTGGCATTTGGCAAATATAAATAATTTTGACAAAAATATAAATCAGGATATTTCCATATCCACAGCTTTTCCATCTCTTCCCCTTTCACTTGAATGGATCTGAGTTGCAATACCAGACATGCCCATGCCTACTAGAGAACTCATTTAATAGAAAACTTGGGAAATACCCTTAACATAATACTCCCATTTCTGTAGGTTATCTTAAAATACATTACACTGATATAAACGGATATGACCATACCATAGAAAAATATATAAAACTGATCATGTTGTTTAAAAGTGGAAAGCATAAAGCTATACATATCGATGTGTTTAGATCAAATTAAGCAAAGCATATTCTTGAGGTTCAAAATGTAAGTGCTATAAGATACTGATCTGTATATATGAAATATATCACATAGCAGATTAGCATGAACATAATAATAATAATAATAATAATAATAGTTCTTTAATAGTCCCACAATGGGGAAATTCAGTGTGTTACAGCAGCAAAGATAAGCAGATACATATACAAATACAACATGTACAGGAATGTTCCAAGGTGAGAGGCATTACATTAATAGCAGACAGACAGATAGGGCGTAGCAGAGGGGGGGGGGGGGGATTTAACAGGCAGAGAGATATTTCAGTTCTCTGTGTGTAATGATCTCCGCTTAGGTCGGTGTTGGTTGTACAACCTAACCGCGGTGGGGAGGAAAGACTTCCGATAGCGCTCCTTCTCACACCTAGGGTGGAGCAGTCGGTCACTGACAGTACTGCTCAGCGCGATCACAGTCTCATGCATGGGATGGGACTTCTTCTTCTGCATGGAGCTCACCACGGACAGTATCCTTCTGTCACTCACCGCCTGCACTGGGTCCAGTGGGCTCCCCAGGACAGAGCTGGCCCTTCTAATCAGCTTGTCAAGTTTATTTCTGTCCCTGGTTGATATACTGCTCCCCCAGCAGGCCACTCCAAAGAAGATGGCTGATGCCACTACCGAGTTGAAGAAAGTTCTAAGAAGTGCCCCCCGGATTCCAAAGGCTCTCAGTTTCCTAAGCAGGTAGAGCCTGCTGTGGCCCTTTCTGTACAGGGCCTCCATATGATCTGCCCAGTCCAGCTTATTATTAAGGAGCAAACCCAGGTACTTATAGGTGTTCACAATCTCGATGCCCGTCCCCAGGATGTCCACTGGATTTGGAGGGCATCTGCCTTTGCGGAAGTCCACCACCATCTCCTTGGTCTTCCCCGCGTTAATCTTCAGGTGGTTCCGGTGGCACCAGTCCACAAAATCCTGGTTCAGTTCTCTGTACTCCCTGTCATCATCATCTGTGATGAGACCCACTATTGCAGAGTCGTCAGAATACTTCTGTAGGTAGCAGCTGGATGAGTTGCACCTAAAATCTGCAGTGTACAGTGTGAAGAGGAAAGGGGCGAGAACCGTACCCTGAGGTGCCCCCGTATTACAGATCACGGTACCTGACACACAGTCTCGGGCTCTCACGTATTGAGGTCGATTTGTGAGGTACAAGTGGAGTCTAATTTATTTCTATAATTTGTGGAGATAACATACATAGCAAACAGTCGCTTTGATGCCATGGAGTGTGCCATGGAGCAGCGGTTTAGATGTTTATTTTCAGCCTTGCAGGGAAACATGCCGGCATTTCCTGCTCATGAGACAGTGTCGCTGTGAGGCTGCTAGAAGCCGTATGACCTGATTTCACACAGGCTGACCCAGACATGGCTTATATCTGTACCTTGCCTTGCCACCTCAATTATATTTGTCCTTCCAACTTTGTGGACTGGAATTAAAAAGAGGCAACTGAACCAGACAGTCTCATAGTAGATCCTTTATTCACAGACTGTGACTGTTTTCTTTCTTTCTTTATTTTTGTAGGTGACGACTTGAATAAAGGAGCAAAAGCTGTGTGTTTCTGCTAGGAGATCTTTAAAGGGGTTTTACTACAAAAGACATGTATGGCAAATCCACTTAAGATTTTAGTGATAGGTGGAACCATCACTAAAATGAGGTCCTCGGGTTCTCTCTCACTGCCACCTCACAGACCGTGAAATCCAGATTGTCCTTGATTGTTTGACTTTACAGAAAGAGTGTAGCTCTCCATAACTCCCATAGAAGTGAGTAGTGATAGACAACAGTAAACTACATTGTCTGTAGGGGTGTGTTCACACGGAGGAATTTGCCACAGATTTGGTAGCGCAATTCGCCCCCAAATCCGGAGTAAATTCCTGCCGAATCCGCCTCCCATTGTTTTCAATGGGAGGCAGAGATCGCAGCAGGACGCAGAAAAAAGAAGCATCCTGCTCGATCTTGCCGTGGATTCCGCACGCGGTGTCTGTGGCTTGAGATGCCCTCCTGATTAGGCCCATTCATTCGGGGCTAATCAGGAGCGGGATGCCGCGACGGAATGCTGATGCACTGCATCGGCATCCCGTCGCGGCTAGACCACAGCGAAAATTCCGGTGGCGGAAACTGAAGAAAATTCATCTTCATTTTCCGCCGTGTGAACACAGCCTCACTCCCACTCACTTCTACTGAAGTTACGGAAACCGTTTCTTTAAAGCTAGACCATCCTGCCTGGATTTCACTTTCAGTAAACTCATGATGAAGGAGATGTAACCCAGGAAGGGGGGCAGGTCCCAGATAGGTGATATGTGCACCTATCTGGATATACTACAAGTGTCTTGGAAAAACCCTTTTGAAATATGTTTCTACAAGACTTTAGAGACAATAGTAAATATTGTACAATATTGTCAAGTAGTACAAATAACTTCTTGCTGACTACCAATTTTATAGCTTTAAGTGATTTTATGAAACTAATAATCTGCATGTGAGACATGGAAGCGAGGGGCTGGCTTTTGCTGTTCATGGTAATCTGAATAGAAGTGTCTAAAGTAAATTACGTGTTAAAATAAAGGAGTGTACCACCAGTTATAAGCAATATAAGTTGTAACATATCTTATTAAAAAATATGTTTTCACACTGTTATCTAATAGCACCCATACCCATATCCATTCTTGGGCCTCACAAACATGACCGAGTGTGTAAGACGATGGGGGCCAGTTTTATAGGGAAATGCACTCAGATGACATCAGAGTGCCTTCTTTTCGCCTTTGACTTCAGTGGGGGTCCTGTTTCCCTCTTGTCCGATGTCACAGAGCAGGATAGGACCTGCTCTATAATCATCGGAAGGAAACGGAGCATCAGGCCCTCCTTCAGAGGAGCCTCAGCCTGCACACTTGGTCGTATGGATGAGGCCTTACACAGAGAAATCTATATAGAAAGAAGAGAGGAGGAGGAGGTTTGTTGGCAACTTACTAATTGACTTACAGCTTCATTAAGTGGTAGGTCATTATCTTACAGGACATAGTGGAGTTGAGAGCCTCCTTACTTATAACTTGTAGACAATCATATTATGATAAAAAAAAATTAAGTTAAAATGGGTTCTCCAGTTTGAGGTAAAATCCAGCCAGGAGCAGAAGTTACCTTCTGAGTGCTCTGCTACAGTGGTTATTCTTTGCTGCTCCCACCCCAGAGTCTGTTGATGGGCCGCAGCAGTGACGACTTGTTGGCTGCATATGATCAATGTAGCCTTTCACTGGCCTCAGCAGTGTACTGAAGAAGTGGCTCCCCTCCTGGTACCTACTGTACCTGTATTAACTGAAGCAGTGGACCAATCCATTCCCCTAATTCTTTCTTTCTAATGTTTTAGTTCCAATTTGTCTTTCGTGTTTCGTTTTATTTTTTATTTTTTTTGTCTTGTTATGTATTGTTCCTGGAGTCTGAGTAAAGTGACTGTTTCCTTTTTGGAAAAGTTTCCATCCTTCAGCTTCACAGTGTGAAATCCCGATCAAGTACATTTCTCTTGTGGATACTTTTCTGTTCTTTATGATTTTAAAAGTATTGTCTCCAGAATGCAATATAGAACTTTTTGAAAAGAATTAATGATGGTTTCTTGTAGTGACTGGCACTACTGTGCTTTTGTGACTTGCTTTTGTCAGAAGCATCTACATTTTACAGATACATTCTCTGCAAATATACACAAGCTAACACATTAACATTTTATAGTTCCCAGACTAAGAACAGCTTGTAAAGAACAAAAACTAGGTAGTAATGCTCTGCTCTGCAATCCTAGATGTCACCTGACACTTATACTGACTAGTCATTTCTTTGGCACTTTTGTGTGTATCTATTGACAAGCAGAAGCAGACCATTTTCACAAATACTAATGCATCAAGCAAGTATGTTTCCCGCTGGCCTGGAGTAGAAAGCGTGAAAAGTACTGTCTAATACTAGATGATGTGGCAGGTAGTATGAGCCACATGTGTCTTTTTTATACTGAACAGTTTATTTCTGTGGTCCACAACTTTAGATTTTAATGTGCATAAGCACACAAATGTCTATATACAGACAAGACTGTGGACATGCTACATGCAATAAGACTTAAAGAGGTTTTCCCATCTCCCTCTCTCGCCAGTTTCCTGCAGTCTCCTCTTCTCACTTCCTGTATTCTTCCACAAGCTAGTGCATGAATTTGACTATTTGGACAGGGCACTATGAAGTACCTTAGTAGATATAGAGCTTATTTATTATGATTACTAGAAATTTAAATCATGCAGATCAAATATGCACAGTAAATGTATATTACATTACACAGGTTTGGAGGACTGTATTATTCTACTAGGACTGAAAATGGAATTGCAGTAAACTCAATGTTATCTTTGTGTTTACATACAGAGGTAACTACGCTATCCGAGACTTTGTCAGCAAACTGCAATTTGCTGTCCTGGTTGTCCAGAGCAGAGCAGAAGATTACAGCTCTGAAAGTAGTCCAGAGAACTCAGTCCCCCTCCAATTCAGAGAGCAGTGAGTCATATCATCCCTCCTGGATCAGATAACAGGCTGGGTGCCTTGATAACGATGTGTAAACAATGGGAGGAATAATCTAACATAGCAGACAAACGAACCATCATTGCTAAAGCAATGTATGTAGGAAAGCTCCTGAATTTAAAAAAGCTAGCAGTATAGACTGGATCATTGAGTTCAGAATACCCCTTTAAGAGAATGGACTACAGCCTAGAACCATGTAAGCATGATTACATGGTATGAATTTAAAAGTTATATAAATCTACATTCACATTCTCCATTCACAATCTCCATACCCAATCTGTATGAGGTTGAATATAGAAATGGAGTTTAATCTTTTGTTGAAATATTAAAATTGAGAAAAGTTGATATTGAATTCATTTTATACTTCTTGATTCAAAAGGTAACCTGAATATTTTAACAATTAAGGAAATTAAAGATTGTTTTGCCATTTCAATATTATAACAAGTTACTTTCTCTTTTTGTCATCAATAGACATACCTTTTGGCAGTATCGTCGTGAGAATCCAAACACCAAGGTTGGCAGTCCTCCTCCTGATGGTATGCCTGGATTCAATAGTGGAGTAATGCTGCTAAACCTAGAAGCCATGCGGCAGTCCAAACTTTACAATCAGTTGCTGGATCCCAATGCAGTACGTCTACTTGCTGAAAAATACCATTTTAAAGGTCATTTGGGAGATCAGGATTTCTTCTCCATGATTGGGATGGAGCACCCAGAATTGTTTTATGTTCTAGACTGTGGCTGGAATAGACAGCTGTGCACCTGGTGGAGAGATCACGGCTATGCTGACATCTTCGACTTGTATTACAAATGTGAAAGCCACATCAAAATAATCCATGGCAACTGCAATACTCCAATCCCAGAAGAATAAATTATGAATGAAAATAAACACAATTCAGTCTGCTGAGATTTTACAAAAAAAATTGGATGACCTTTATCTATTTTTCATGTAGTAACCAATGATTGTCATGAAGAAACAGATCCACATAGACGTGGCATTGTGTGTTTCATGACTTTTATGCCACTGACTAAATAACCGGATATTTCCTCTGCTGGTACGGAAGCTCATTAGATTGTCATTTTATTAGGACTCCTTAGATTGTTGAAGTGTCTTTACCTGAAGGGTGCAATAAATGTGCCAGTTCCTCAATGACACAGTGCTTGAATGAATACCAGGGGTTTGTTTACAGGGACGTACTGTCAAATACAGAACATCAAAACCATACAGGTCAGAGCTATAAATGCACAGATCATTTCCAATAACCACTCACTTTAATTGATTAAAATATTACTATGTTGTGTTTACAAATATGGAACTTAGATGGAGGTCCTTTGTGGTACCAGAAAGATATTGGGGCCTTTCTTTTGTCTTTTTCTTTCTTTCTTTCTTTCTTTCTTTCTTTCTTTCTTTCTTTCATATGGAGTGTGATTGATTGAGATTTCTGTTCTAAAGCTGACTATTTGCATCTTCATAAATGTATAAAACTCAAGCCCCCCATTATTGGCAACTATCCATAGGGATTGCCCATTCTGGACACAGGTTGAGTTTATTTTCTACGCCCTAGTGATGGGTTTTGCTACTGTTCTTCTTTACAGTATGTTTACTGCGCGGTGGAGTCCCAAGCACCTATGATATCCATATGACCACACAATGAATGTGAACAGGTGTTTCCAGATGGGACAACCATTTTAATCACAGAACGAAAAGCTTTTATTTTTAGCAATGGGTCCAATCTGTGTATAGGCCTCTGTTTATTGCCTCTGCTGGTATGGAAGCCTGAAAGTTAAGTGTCACTAAAAATACATCTACCCTACTTGATATCAGAATGATTTTTAAATATTTCAAATATATATGATAAATATATATAGAACTCCATACTTCCCAACTGCAAACTAGTGTTTAGTCCAATCTTGCAGTCATGTGTTAGTCCTTTCCACCTAAACCTTATTGAAATCTGTGTATAAAATAATACAACAATACATACATGTAGGCTAAAAAAGAGTGACACATGACAGGATTTGTCTACTTTGTTTGTAATCTGTAACCATAGACACACGTTTACACAGGAACTGCACACAAAGAGAAGAGGATATCTTCTACAAAGACTGCTATTACAGTCACTTTATGATAGATGCATTGGCACCATTTAAGGGGTTTTTCCCATGAACACAGGGATTTTGTGAGAAAACCCCTTTAAGTAATTAATATTGGTTAAAAATGTGGACGTGTCCTTCTCTCCTTTTATAAATAATGGAATACAATACTATGGGAGCTTCTGTACATGTTTGGAGGTATTGCTGCAGTAACAGCTGCTTGTAATGCTGCTACACTGACAGGGAAGTCCCAATGTTTTTTGCATTAAGTAGCAGAAATCTGTAACTGCATGTTCACACGATGAGTTTCATCCATTATAGCTATCTATGCAGCTAGGAGTATCTGCCCCCGGTGACTTACTGTTCTATAGTGATTATCATACAAAATAATGCACACAGTTGTGTGAATGTGCACTAATTTCTTGTTTCCTCTCAGTTCCCTTTTGGTCTTGCATGTTTTGTTGTTGGACTCTATTACTCAAAGCGTAGAGAAAACAGAGAAATAGAATTCAGTATAACTTGTCATTTATCTCACAAATCTATATATCAATCTGCTCAGCGTCTCTCTTTCATGGTAACAGGTTCCCTTTAAATTGATTTAGTTTCTTTTGACACATACATGCTGAACATTACATTTTTTTTTTTTTTTCTGGATAACATTGGTACTGCACTTTATTTTGCTGTGACCGTGATTCTTTACAGTTTATTATTAGATATAAATCACAATTCCTCCCTTTGAAGCTGGTGTTTCATGTTAATGTAGTGCGGTCAGTATGTTTTACATGACTTCACACACTGAAAAAAAGATTCTGCAACCCATCCCTCTAAAAACAAAATGCTATGCTAAATGCTGGTAAAATTGCATATTATTGCAAGAGGACAAAGCCACTTTTTCGTAATAAGATATATTAAAAGGTTTAATATGTTTACTTGTATTCTTTTAAACAAACTGGTTTAGTGTGGAAAAAGTAGTTTTATGTGACCTCATCAGTACCTGTAGTGCCATGCACCCAGATAGTAGTCACTTATCGACCTGACCAGAAATGGCCCTAGATTTTTAGGATATGAAATTAACTTTGCCTATTTGGATACTACAGTCATGGCCAAAAGTTTTGAGAATGATACAAATATTAATTTTTACAAAGTCTACTGCTTCAGTTTTTCTAATGGCAATTTGCATATACTCCAGAATGTTATAAAGAGTGATCAGCTTAACAGCAATTACTTGCAAAGTCAATATTTGCCTAGAAAATGAACTTTATCCCCCAAAACACATTTCAACATCATTGCAGCCCTGCCTTAAAAGGACCACCTAACATCGTTATAGTGATTGCTCCATTAACACAGGTGTGGGTGTTGATGAGGACAGGGCTGGAGATCAATCTGTCATGATTAAGTAAGAATGACCCCACTGGACACTTTAAAAGGAGGCTGGTGCTTGCCATCATTGTTTCTCTTCTGTTAACCATGGTTATCTCTAAAGAAACACGTGCAGTCATCATTGCACTGCACAAAAATGGCCTAACTGGGAAGAGTATTGCAGCTAGAAAGATTGCACCTCAGTCAACAATCTATCGCATCATCAAGAACTTCAAGGAGAGAGGTTCCATTGGTGCCAAAAAGGCTCCAGGGTGCCCAAGAAAGACCAGCAAGCGGCAGGACCGTCTCTTAACAGTGTTTCAGCTGCGGGATCGAGCTACCAGCAGTGCAGAGCTTGCTGAGGAATAGCAGCAGGCAGGTGTGAGTGCATCTGCACGCACTGTGAGGCGGAGACTCTTGGAGCAAGGCCTGGTCTCAAGGAGGGCAGCAAAGAAGCCACTTCTCTCCAGAAAAAACATCAGGGACAGACTGATATTCTGCAAAAGGTACAGGGAGTGGACTGCTGAGGACTGGGGTAAAGTCATTTTCTCTGATGAATCCCCTTTTCGATTGTTTGGAACATCTGGAAAACAGCTTATTCGGAGAAGAAGAGGTGAGCGCTACCACCAGTCTTGTCTCATGCCAACTGTAAAGCATCCTGAAACCATTCATGTGTGGGGTTGCTTCTCAGCCAAGGGAATCGGCTCTCTCACAGTCTTGCCTAAAAACACAGCCATGAATAAAGAATGGTACCAGAATGTCCTCCAAGAGCAGTTTGGCGCTCAACAATGCTTTTTCCAGCATGATGGAGCACCTTGCCATAAAGCAAAGGTGATAACTAAATGGCTCAGGGAACAAAACAAAGAGATTTTGGGTCCATGGCCTGGAAACTCCCCAGATCTTAATCCCATTGAGAACTTGTGGTCAATCATCAAGAGACGGGTGGACAAACAAAAACCAACAAATTCAGACAAAATTAAAGCATTGATTCTGCAAGAATGGACTGCTATCAGTCAGGATTTGGTCCAGAAGTTGATTGAGAGCATGCCAGGGAGAATTGCAGAGGTCCTGAAGAAGAAGGGTCAACACTGCAAATATTGACTTGCTGCATTAACTCATTCTAACTGTCAATATAAGCTTCTGTTACTCATAATATGAATGCAATTATATTTCTGTATGTGATAAAAACATCTGACAAACACACATAAAAACCAGAGGGCAGCAGATCATGTGAAAATATAATATTTGTGTCATTCTCAAAACTTTTGGCCATGACTGTACAGTATAAAACTTGAATAGATGATCAGTGGGCAGTAGCTTGCAAGATACTAGTCATATCTCCTATCCTGTCTGTTCTAATAAATTTGTGTATTTCTGGAGCGTAAGAACTGCCACTCATTTTATTCCTCCTTTTATGAATTAATTATTAACTCGGTGTTCCCATTTTCCCTGTCAAAAAGTTGCATCTCATTACAATCTGATACTTGAAGTACTGATAGGACAATATCAGACTGTGTATGGACACAGGCCCAACAGTTAACCCATTTGTCAAGTTATGTATAAAATGTTAAATAGAAAAAGAGCAATGTTTCAACACAGGTTCCTAAGAAAACATGCTACAGCAATGTATGAGGAAACACAAGTATTGTCAGTGTCCACTTTAGGCTAAGGCCCCATGTAGCGTGCTGCAGAAAAAAAACGCAGCAGTAATGCAGTGCTTTTCAAAGACAGTCCGCAGAGTTTTCCTCTGCTGACTTTCTGCTTCAATTATACCTATACAGAAACTGGCAGAGTTTCTGTAGGTATTATTGACATGCTGCGATATAAATGCAACGGTTTTTGAAATCACCACATTTCCGCTGAGGATATTTTTCTGCAATGTGTGAGTGGCCAGAATTCCATCCACTTTGCAGGTACTGTAAAACATTGCGGTTTAAGCTGGCTTCATGCAGGTGTATTCAGTCCATGAAATATGCATCGTATGTCAGTTGTATTTCTTAGACCAAACACTGAGTAGAGACTCTGCAAGGCTCCTTTTTATAGCTCTGTATAGCAATACAGTAGCATAAGTCACCCATAGCTCCCCATTGTAAAAGAAAATGCATACTGTGATTTTTATTTTTATTTTTTTTTATTTCTGAATGTTTCTGTATTGAGTAACAGAAACTCTTTTAAGAATACATTCAGTCAGTGCCGCCCTGTGAGTACATTCAAAATACCGTACTGTGCAAACGTTTTAGGCAGGTATGGAAAAATACTGCAAAATAAGAATGTTTTCAAAAAAAGAAGTGTTAATAGGTTATTTTTAGTGTGACATCCCTTTGCATTCTAAACGGCATTAATTCTTCTAGGTATACTTGCACACAGTTTTTGACAGAACTTGGCAGGGAGGTTGTTCCAAACCTCTTGGAGAACTAACCCCCGATCTTCTGAGGATGTTGCTCAAATCCTTCTGTCTCTTCATGTAATCCCAGACAGACGCAATAATGTTGAGATCAGGGCTCTGTGGGGGCTATATAATCATTTCCAGGACTCCTGCTCCAAAGGGTGGTCTCATCAAATATAGATTTGATTTTGATTTAGATTTTTTTTTTTTTTTTTTTTGTGCATTCATTTAATTGACAAAAATAAATGATTAACGCTTCTATTTTTGAAAGCATTCTTACTTTGCAGCATTTTTCCATACATAAATGAAACGTTTGCACATTATTGTTTGTGCTGCAAACAAAGTTAGAGCGTTGTCCTCCTGTTTTGAACAATTTTTAATGTTACATTATAGAATATTTTCCACTATAACAAAAGAACAAAAAATGAAAAAAAAATTCTACAAATCGTCTGACAAGTAGAGTAAATGTATGTATACTATATATTTTCAAACTGATGTCAAAAATGTGTTCAGTGTCTTTAATTCATGTGTTATTTTACTTGTATGTTCTGGGATTTCAGAGAAATCAAAGTTAAAAGTTAATTGCAGAGATATGTTAAAAAAAAAAAAAAATCTGCATAAATAAAAAAAATTTATTTGCGTTTATGCACCTGTTGCGGTAACCATGTCCTAGTGCCAATCTCGTTTACATTATTGCATTTTTATCTCTTTGAATGTTTTGCAAATTGTCATTTTTAAATTAAAATAAAACTGTTTCAAAATGTTCTATTTGTATAAATGTTATCCTCAAATAACAGATAATATAACAATTAGGGAGTATTGGAATTCTGCAGGGTTTGGACATAATAGCTAGAACGCCCTATTTTTATTTAGTCAAGTTTAAGTCTTCCTGACACAACTGTCATCAGTCACTAGTAACATCCCTGCTTTTTTCTCAGGCATATAGCTTATATCTTGGTTAATATCATGTATTTCTAATAAATGATGCTACTACCGTGTTTCTCCGAAAATAAGACAGGGTCTTATATTATATTTTTCTCCGAAAAAAGGGCTAGGGCTTATTTTCGGGATAGGTCTTAATTTTTTCCATGAACAACAATCACACATTTGATTGCTTTTTATTTCAACTTTTATCAGAGGTGATAAAAGTTTGATTTTTTTTTTTTTCGCTTCGGCATTCACCATAGAGGTAAAATATTTTTATAAGTTTGTAGAGTGGGTGTTTTCAGACACAGGGATACTTAATGTGTATGTGTTTCACAGTAATATTTTATTTTTATATGAACTTGAACTTTTATTTAGTTTTAATTTTTTTTTTTTTTTTTACTATTAACCCCACCCAGGGGGCTTGAACCTGCAATCATCCCATAGACTGCAATACAACGTATACGCGGGCAACATATTGCAGTCTATGGGAGATTATCTACAGTGCCTTGAGAAAGTATTCGGCCCCCTTGAACTTTTCAACCTTTTGCTACATTTCAGGCTTCAAAGATATAAAGATATAAAATTTAAATTTTTTGGTGAAGAATCAACAACAAGTGGGACACAATCGTGAAGTGGAACGAAATTTATTGGATATTTTAAACTTTTGTAAAAGGAGAAGACTGATCAGAGATGGAGCCAAGAGGCCCATGATCACTCTGGATGAACTGCAGAGATCTACAGCTGAGGTGGGAGAATCTGTCCATAGGACAACAATCAGTCGTACACTGCACAAATCTGGCCTTTATGGAAGAGTGGCAAGAAGAAAGCCATTTCTCAAAGATATCCATAAAAAGTCTCATTGAAAGTTTGACACAAGCCACCTGGGAGACACACCAAACATGTAGAAGAAGGTGCTCTGGTCAGATGAAACCAAAATTGAACTTTTTGGCCACAATGCAAAACGATATGTTTGGCGTAAAAGCAACACAGCTCATCACCCTGAACACACCATCCCCACTGTCAAACATGGTGGTGGCAGCATCATGGTTTGGGCCTGCTTTTCTTTAGCAGGGACAGGGAAGATGGTTAAAATTGATGGGAAGATGGATGGAGCCAAATACAGGACCATTCTGGAAGAAAACCTGTTGGAGTCTGCAAAAGACCTGAGACTGGGACAGAGATTTATCTTCCAACAAGACAATGATCCCAAACATAAAGCAAAATCTACAATGGATTGGTTCACAAATAAAAAACGTATCCAGGTGTTAGAATGGCCAAGTCAAAGTCCAGACCTGAATCCAATCGAGAATCTGTGGAAAGAGCTGAAAACTGCTGTTCACAAACGCTCTCCATCCAACCTCACAGCTCGAGCTGTTTTCCAAGGAAGAATGGGCAAGAATTTCAGTCTCTTGATGTGCAAAACTGATAGAGACATACCCCAAGCAACTTGCAGCTGTAATCGCCGAAAAAGGTGGCGCTACAAAGTATTAACTTAAGGGGGCCAAATAATTTGGCACGCCCCACTTTTCAGTTTTTTATTTTTTACAAAAGTTTAAAATATCCAATAAATTTTGTTCCACTTCACGATTGTGTCCCACTTGTTGTTGATTCTTCTCCAAAAAATTAAAATTTTATATCCTTATGTTTGAAGCCTGAAATGTGGCAAAAGGTTGAAAAGTTCAAGGGGGCCGAATACTTTCGCAAGGCTCTGTATATTACTAATTAGGCTGGTCATAGCCTCAATAGTAATATTCCTATGACAGACCTGGGAGCCTTCATAACGCTCCCGGCTGTCAAAGGAACAGGTCGGCTCCCGCAACATGAAAGGTACGGGGCTGGTGGGGACCGGCCCCTGGGATAGTTTCTCTGCTTTGGGGGGTCGATTTGGACGGGGGGCACGGACTGGCACACTCAACAATGCTCGCGATCAGAGTGGACTCTGATCATGGGCATTAACTGCGGGTCTCTGCTATACAAGGAGACCCGGTATAGTAGCTATAGGGAGTGGAGACCGGCCCTAGGGACTGCGGGGGTGGGGGTGTAAGCGCGGAGGTCACACTTGGCAATTCCCGCAGTCAGAGTCCATTCTGATCGTGGACATTAACTGTGGCAGTTCTGCTACTATGGTGGGAAGGAGGGGGGTCACGCTCAACAATGCCCATGATCATGGTAGACAGTGATCGAGGGCATTAACTACAGGTCTCCGCGGTGACCCAACAAGGCAGCTATGGTAGCTGCTCTGCAGCAGAGCGGCCTCCATCTTTAAGGACCCGGCATCTGCTGTAATCGCACGGCAGATGTCGTGAAGGAGTTAAATTAGCTAGGGCTTATTTTTGGAGTAGGGCTTATATTTCAAGCCTACTCCAAAAAACCTGGAAAATGTAGCTAGTGCTTATTTTCGGGGTAGGTCCTATTTTTGGAGAAACACGGTATTACTTGCTCTGTTCTTCATATCATTTTTAAGGCTGGGGCTTCACATTGCGAATATGCTGTGTTTTGACCGCTGCAGAAACGCTGCAGCAAAAAAACACCACATCCACAAATTGCAGAAAAAATGCAGCGATTTGAAAAACGGTATGTCAATTATACCTATGGAAATGCTGCCATTTTCCATATAGTTATAATAGAAGACTGTAGACTTTCTGCGTGTTTCTGCAGCAGTAATTTCCGCAGCACTTTTGGCTGCAGCTCACTACGTGGGGCCTTAGCCTTATATTTTTGATATGTCAGAGAGTTCTAAAGGGGACGGATTGTTAACCTGAGTTGTTTGGTGTGTCAAGGTCTGCTAGTTGAGTAATCATATCTCAGTATTGAAAGACAGAGGCAAAGGCAAAGCAACTGCCGACAGAAGCACCCTTGGTTAAAAGTCAAAGCTTGACGCAAGAGACGAATTGTAGCCAAAAAACAATACATCAAGTTACTGTAGAATTGAATGCAAGATTCCTCTGATGCGACGAGTCCTCAAGCCAATTCTCCAACTCATCATAGATGCGGGTGCCACCTACAGATGAGGCCATCCCTTCCACCTTCAGGTTTGACGCAATGGAGCGAAGTTTGCTCTCCACATTCCTGACCAGGTGGCCTCCCTAGATACATTTTTTGACTTGCCTGACTTGACCCTCCCAGACTGGCTGGAGTTTCCTCTTTTGTCTACCTCCTCTGGCAGGCAGCCCTCCTCATCTACCCTGCCTCATCAACAGGGCCAGTTTTAGACAAAGTGGAGCCTAGGGCAAAATAAAAAGAGGGGCCCCATATGCTGATATGCAAACAACACCATCGTCTTCCAGTGGGAACCCCTATAATAGCGCCTCTTTTCTGCCAACAATAAAGTAATAACAAGCCCCATTTTACCACACACAATTCAAATGAGCTCCTTTGTACCACCTAATAGATTTTTGCATCCAGTCATCAGTTATTATATCGCCTCTTTATAAATAATAGTCCCTGCTTATAAATAATATTACACCCATATCAGTAATAGCTCCCTTATAAATGATAGTGCCCTGTATCAGTAATATTCCCCCTTATCAGTAACAGTCACCCCGTAGAAATAATACTGCTCCCTTATTAATAATAGCCCTCTCATAAATAATAGTTTCCCTTATAAATAATAGTCCCCATTATCACTAATAGCCCTCTTTATAAATAAGCCCACTTAACAATTATACCCCCCTTATAGAGTTCCCCTCTTATAAATAAAAGCTCCCCCTTATAATGGATGCCTTATATATAATAGTTCCCCCCTTATAAATAATAGTTCCCCCTTGTAATAGCCCCCTCATATTTGTTTCCCAATTATATATAGTAACCCACCCCTATATATAATAGTTCTTCCCTTATACATAAGAGCCCCCTTTTATATAATAGTTCTCCTTTATACAGTGTCGGACTGAAGGGACTTAGGCCCACCAAGGAACTTGTTCTGGGGCCCCACCCAACAGCTTTCTGCTAATAGCCTACACCACGGCTCCTTCACTGACAGTCTTTCATATGTGCTGACTATCTGGTGTTACTGAGTATGTTCCCAGTATAGTCAGCCCCTATAGTACTGTGCAGGCGCCAATAACTCCATGGCCAGTTCATGCACAGTACTGTATGGGGGATGACATGGCCATGGAGCACTACACGTATGTGCAAGATTATAGTGAGCGAGCTGTGATGCAGACATAGCACACAGGGCTGCCAGCAGGAATTTTGACCCCCCCCCCCTCACAGAATAATGCTCCTCATGGTATATAATGCTCCACGGTATAAAATGCTCCCCTGAGCCCTCCACAGTTTCCCCACATGGTATATAATGCTCCACAGTAGACCCACACAGTATAAAATGCTCCTCTGAGCCCCCCATAGTGGCCCCACATGGTATACCTGTATAAGGCTCCACACAGTATACTACCTCTTAATGACCCCAGACAGTATAATATGCTCCCCAGCAGCCTCACACAATATAATATGCTCCATACAGTATAATATGTATCCCACAGTGCCCCCCAGTATAATGCTCCACAGTGGCCTAACATGGTATAACATGCTCCACAATGGCCTCCACACAGCATCATATACTGCCCAGAGGGGTTCCCCCAGTATAATGCTCCACAGTTGTCCCCCACAGTATAATATACTCCCCACAGTCCCCCCCCAGTATAATGCTCTACAATGGCCCCACAGAGTATAATATGCTCCCGAGAAGACCCACACAATATAATAAACTCCACAGTGGCCCCACACAGTATTAACAGGCTCCCCACACTGCCCCTTCCCCCCAGTATAAAGCTCCACAGTGGCCCATAATATAATATGTTCCCCAGAGGGACTCCACTAGTATAATGCTCCACAGTGCCCTCCCCAGTATTTTGCTCCACAGTGGCCCCACGCAATATATTATGCTCCCCAGAGTGTCCCCCCTAGTATAATGCTCCACAGTAGGCCCCACGCAGTATAATATACTCCCCAGAGGACCCCCTAGTATAATGCTCCTTAGTTCCCCCTCCCAAATAATGCCCCACAGTATCGCCACGCCGTATAACATGCTCTGCAGATGGCACCACCAGAATAATGCTCCACAGTGACCCCACACAGTATAACATGCTCCAGAATGGCCTCCACACAGTATAATATACTGCCCAGAGAGGTTCCCCCAGTATAATGCTCTACAGTGGCACAAAACAGTATAATATGCTCTCCAGAGGGCCTGCCCCACAGTATAATATGGTATCCAGAGGGCCCCCTCTCCAGTATAATGTTCCACAGGGGCCCCACACAATATAATATGCTATCCAGAGGGCCCCCTCCCCAATATAATGCTCCACAGGGGTCCCACACAGTATAATATGCTATCCAGAGGGCCCCCCCAGTATAATGCTCCACAGGGGCCCCTCACAGGATAATATGCTATCCAGAGGGCCCACCCCCAGTATAATGCTCCACAGTGGCTCTACACAGAATAACATGCTATCCAGAGGGGCCCCCTCCCCAGTATAATGCTCCACAGTTGCCCCACACAGTATAACATGCTATCCAGAGGGGGCCCCCTCCCCCAGTATAATGCTCCACAGTGGCCCCACACAGTATAATATGCTATCCAGAGGGCCCCCTCCCCAATATAATGCTCCACAGTGGCCCCACAAAGTATAATATGCTATCCAGAGGGGGCCCCCTCCCCAGTATAATGCTCCACAGTGGCCCTTACTGCTAGTATTATATTATACTCTGGGGTCTCTTCAGACCCCAGAGTATAATTATCGAAGGCCCGGGGGAGGTAAGGGAAAATAACAAACAGTTATACTTACCTTGCCTTACCTCTCCTGGGCCTCCTTGTGTTGCTCCACTGTCACCGGCAGCGGCTTCCTCTTCTCTGCGGCTGACGTCACGCGTTGTGGACGTCACCGCTGAAGCCTGTGATTGGGCCTCAGCGGTTACGTGAGCACGCCCCACGTGACCGCTGAGGCCAGGCATCATCGGTGATGTCCGGAACACCAGAAGATGATGTCGGACGCAAGGACAGGTGAGTAAAAATGTTTATTTTTACTCACCTCGGAAAGGAGCCCTGCGGCACATGACGCTGGGTCCCTTTCTGTTATCGATATAGCCGGAGTCATCAGGCTCCGGATCCCGGGGGCCCCTTTGGGGAGGGGGCCCTGGGCAATTGCCCAGTTTGCCCCCCCCCCCCTAATGCCGACACTGCTTGTCAATGATGTCTGGCGGGAGACTCCAACAAGCTGCCCCGGTGCAGCACCCTGTGGCTCTCAGTCTGCACAGGTCTCCACCGGTGAGACCCCCCTTTCCTATTTTGTATTCCCAAGGCCCTCTTTGATCCAGTGCTCCCCACCCTTGGCACTATTTGCTATGAGCGTTCTAGGCACCTTATGGTTCCGAGCAGTGATTATGTCCCCCATGGTCCCTGGCCCCTCCGTAATGCTTGCACTGGCTCAATGGGTACTCCATTTTGAGTCAGCACTCCTCCATGTCTCTGACTCTACTTCTATTATATTTTGGATACACTTGGGGACAGGGTAGCGCGTCCTTGTCGTTCTACCTCTCCCCCAGTAGTTATTCTGCGGCTGTCTTGTAGTACCTTTGGTGTGCCCCTGAGACCTGCTTTAGTGAGCTGACTCACTATTAGTGTTATTCCGCTTATGGACTAGCTTTGATCGGAGTTTCTTGTATTTGTTTCTTTGTACCTCCACCCTCTTGTGCACGCCACTTGTCGATTGCATTGTCGTCTACTTTACTATTCCGATTGTTTCTGTAGTTTATAGTTTGTGTGCCAGCTCCTATTTAATCGTGGCTGTTTCCTGTTTGTATGGTTCGTTCTATTTGTTTGTTTATATTTTTGATATACTGTAAATAAAGAATTTAAAAAAAAAAAAAAAAGCTATGTTACTGGTGATGGTAGGTGTGTCAGGAAGAAATAGATTTGCACCTCAGCTGTGGGTTTTTTTTTTGTTTTTTTGTTTTTTAATTTGGTAAACAAATATTCTGATATATTCAAACTGTTCCATGATCCCTCATCTCTTATATATATAAAAATGAGTGTCTCTGTCTGTCTGTTCTTTATGCGCAACCAAACGACTGGACCAATCCTCACCAAATTTGGCACACAGGTACGTAAGGTGCCCGGGAAAATTTTAGACCAGGCCTCAGCTCTCTAGGATGTACCTTTCCTGAGATACAGTATTCCCAAAAAATGACCAGCATTAGTCAATACAAGTCTTTCACTCATATTCCAACTGCCATACACACGGTCACATGCCCCTTATCAGCCAATAGAAGCTCGCAGGCACTTACTCTCCTCAGGCACACAAGTTTACACCAGGTTTCCATAGCAACCAAGCTATGACCTGTATTAGTCAATAGCAGTTTGCAGGTTCTTAAATATTCAGTCATATCCCATTTATCAGCCAATATAAATTCACATTTAATTTACCAGGTTTCCATAACAACACAGCCATAAATAGACTGTACCTATACTATACTATACTATACTAGATACTATACCAGGGGTAGGCAACCTTTTTTGTTCGGCGTGCCGATTTTAATAAAGAAATCAAAGATGAGGTACTCGGAGTGCCGGTCAATAATTGTAAGTCTGACGACCCCTAAACTAAAGTCATATACCACAAACCATAACACAGAATGCTGCCACCAGATGCTTTAGGACACATGTGTTTACTGCTATTTCCTGGGACGCTCCTGTACTTTCTGATTAGAAGCTATGAAAGTACATGTGCAGCCACCAATTAGTGGTAAATGTGTCCAGGAGCACCGTATGGTGGCATCCTTATGGTGAAAACACACTATGTATCTGGATGCAGCTATATTTGGAACTTTTTCATTCGATGTAAAACTGGTGCATTTTTACACAAAAAAAAAACAAAGCCTGAGTTTTCTGTGCAAAAACACATCCTTAATGTAGAAATCACACCGTTATACAGAATAATGTCCCTGTAGTGGTCCCTGCACACGGTATTATGTCCCATAGCGGCCCCTGCAACATGGTATATGTCCCATAGTGGCCTCTGCACACGGTATATGTCCCATAGCGGTCCCTGCCCACAGTATTTGTCCCATAGCTGCCTCTGCACACGGCATTTGTCCCATAGCTGCCTCTGCACACAGTATTTGTCCCATAGCGGCCCCTGCACACAGTATTTGTCCCATAGCGGCCTCTGCACACGGTATTTGTCCCATAGCAGTCCCTGCACACAGTATTTGTCCCATAGTGGCCCCTGCACACAGCAATATGTCCCATAACGGCCCCTACACACGGTATATGTCCCATAGCAGCCCCTGCACACGGTATATGTCCCATGGAGGCCCCTGCACACGGTATTATGCTCCATAGTGGCCCCTGCACACGGTATTATGCTCTATAGTGGCCCCTGCACACGGTATTATGTCCCATAGCGGCCCCTGCACACAGCAATATGTCCCATAGCGGCCCCTACACACGGTATATGTCCCATAGCGGCCCCTGCACACGGTATTATGCTCCATTGTGGCCCCTGCACACGGTATATGTCCCATAGTGGTCCCTGCACACGGTATTATGCTCTATAGTGGCCCCTGCACACGGTATTATGCTCTATAGTGGCCCCTGCACACTCATTAGCTATTATTATACTGTGGGGTCTCTTCAGATCACAGAGTATAATAAGTGAAGGGCAAAGAGAGGTGATGTAACATAAAAAACAATGTTACTCACCATTCCACGCTCCGCAGCCGCTCTGTATCTTCGGGCGCTTCTGCCTGTAGGGCCCGGGACATTAGGGGGCCTGGCGGGCCCCTGATGTTGTTTTTTTTTTTTGTTTTTTTTTTTGTTTTTTTTAATAGGCCGTTACCCGCTGGTGTAACACGTTTTTAAACTACTCATGCCTCCTGCAGCAAAACGCATGGTTGCTACTCGAGCTAATGAAAATTCTCAGCAACCCAAGCCTGTCTCCAATATAACAAGGCATTGTCAGCCACATGCACACAGCTGCACTCCATGTTTCCATAACAACCCAGCCATTTTTCTTCACTGCTGTAGGTCAACTTTAAAAGAGCAGGGCTCTGTGGATGACACTGTAACACAAGGTCACATACACACAGCTTTACTCCAGGTTTTCCATAACAACCGATCACAGGTTTTTCACTGATATCCAAACTGAGATGCACATGATCATACGATGCTTATGGACCAATGGAAAATCGCAGGTTCTTCAATCTTGACATACACACAGCTTTACACCAGGTTTCCATAGAAACCAAGCTATTTATGACCTGTATGAGTCAATAGCAGTTCATAGGTCCTTTAAATATTCAGTCATATGACATGTATCGGCCAATATAAGTTCATATTTCATTTACCAGGTTTCCATAGCAACAAAGCGATAAATAGACTGTATCTATACTGGACTGCCATACTGGATGTCAAGTGCAAAATTGGCCAATTCTTATGGGGCCACTACACAATCAAAAAATTAAATATGCCTGTAACCTATTCAAATAAAGAGGTTTTTTTATCTGGATGTGACTGCTGCTGTCCTGCTTTTTCCTACTACAAAAATCTAAATATACCCGTGCGAAGCCGGGTCCTTCTGCTAGTATTTAATAAATAGACCCAACACCATAGTATAAGAATCCCTCCCAAATTATGATTTTTGTACCACCATGCTTTACTGTCTTCTCAGTGTACTGTGACTCGAATTTCGTGCTCGGGGTCATGTGACACATTGTCTGCAGCCCCTAGATCCAAAAAGAACAATTTTGCTTTCATCAGTCCACAAAATGTTGCACCATTTCTCTTTGGGTATTCTATATATTTAAATTTAAACTAATTCAGGACGTGGCACTGGCACTGGCGGTTCATTCACAAGGAGGACTTAGGGGGATTTTCGGTCCCCCAGTCATCAGGACATTGTCCTGATGACTGGGTGCCTTGGCTAGGGGAGAAGTGTCCATAACTGGACAACACCTTTAATAATCTTCTGATTGTAGCGCTACTCACTGGTAACTTCAGATCTTTGTTTTTTCTGGAGGAAATCATTGGCTCAGCATCTACCATTTTGGATATTCTTTGATCCATTTCGATCCCTACTTCCCTCTTCATCTTTTAGGATTTGGTTGCTACTTCAAGGCATTTGAGATCATTGTAGCTAGACAGCCTAGAATTTCCTGCACTTCTCTATATGTTTTTCCTCTCCAACTTTTTAATCTAAGTAAGTTTTTCATCAGAACAATGTCAATGTCTGGAATGGCCCGTTGTCCCCAGTATTTCAGAAGGAAATGCACTATAACCAACGTGCAACATTTGCCATCCTCCTACCTTAAATTAGGGCCAAAATTGAAGCCTTTTATTCCACAGAATGAATGACTTCTTCAATTTAACTCCTCACTGCTATTATTTTGAACAAGCCCCTTTCAATGAATGATTCAATTACTCAGAACGAGTAATGTCTGTATTGTTGTTTTCTATACTACTCTACTACGTTTACAAGCAAATTATCTGTTATGTAGAAATATCACTTCTAACAAAAACATTGGTTTATCAGGTTAGGGCCGG
This sequence comes from Leptodactylus fallax, assembly GCA_947044405.1. NCBI lineage: Eukaryota > Metazoa > Chordata > Amphibia > Anura > Leptodactylidae > Leptodactylus > Leptodactylus fallax. The sequence continues at coordinate 2,763,615 of CAMRHE010000167.1, forward strand.
TTCACATCTGTGTTCAGTTTCCATTCGGGAAATCCGCTTGGGGACCCCCCTGAACGGAAACCTATATGCAAAGAAAAGCGGTTAGAAAACAAAATTTATTTTTTTTTTATCCTCTCAGGTGAGTAACAAACAAAAACAATCATATTGTTCCTCAAGCCAAGCAGAAAGGTAAGGAAGGAAACCACTGTATATTATTGGTGAAGCCACATCACATATGCAGTTTTACTTACATTTTGAATGCATATGCTGACATTGCAGGATTTCATGTGAGGCTGCAACCACAATGGTTTATTTGCAACCTTAAAGCTGATGCCCCACTTTGTGAAAATGCTGCATTTCACAGATACTGCAAAGTGAATGGGATTCTGGCTATTCCCATCCACACATTGCAGAAAAAATATGCAGCGGAAAAACTGCGTTTTCAAAAATGCTTTCAGTTTTGAAAATCGCAGCATGTCAGTTATACTTGCGGAAACGCTGGTGTTTTCACTATAATATGGGCAGAAAGTCCGCAGAGAAAAAGCTTTGGAAAATAATGCGATGCTTTTATGCTGCATTTTTTTCTTCAGCGTTTTTTTTTTTTTTTCTGCGTTTCACTAGATGGGGCCTTTGCATATAGCTCCATGTACAGGAAAAACTTCGCCCAAAAGGAGTTTGTACTAACCAAAGAAATTACCCGTGTGAATTCAGTGAGCAAACTGTACCGCTGCCACCCAAGAGAACACATAACCTGATGCAACCCTGAGCTTCCCAGGATTTATAAAACAATTTGAAGTATGCAACATCAATATCTTGTACTAGCCACAAAAAGGTATATGTGATGCTTTATTTGCATATTTTATGCCTGTGCATTGAGTTTCCAGTGCAGAATATTTCTGTGTTCTGCTCTTTTATTTATGTACAGACAGAACTGCTTTAGATCTCAATGCCCCAATGTTTGATTTTAATTATATATTAAATCTAATTGGTTGGAATTGAATTGATCATTTTTTTGTGTTAGAATAGATATGTATATTTTATGCATGCAGTATTCTCTTTAATGCTAGTTTTGCATGTTCAGTGCACTTTTATTATTGACCTTTAACAGTCTTCCTTCCTTAGAGAACATATAATTGACATCTCTTTGGTGTTTTTGCTATTTTGTCTCCACTATCAGAGTAATTCATCCCTTTCATGTTTCCTGTGGGGTTTACCTTCATCTGTATGCTGAATGGAGAACTGGTGTTTTCTACCCCAGTTATTGGTTTTACAAGCCTCACAGAATTTTTTTGTTTTCATTTTTGCAATGAAGTCACATGGGCTAGTACCTGGTTGCTTACAGACCAAGGTAAATGTCATAAGTAATCTAGTTCATGAGACATTAATTAGGGTAACGGTTTAGTATTTGCTGTTAATCATGTTTATGACCAGTTTGGACATTAGATTGTCAGATGATGTTACCAAATTTGGCTGGATCTGCCAGTGATTTGCCAACTTTAGGCTAGCCATACACATTAGTTTTTCGTCAACCGAAATGTCCAATTCATCATCCATGAAAATATTGCAAACGTTTGTTCGCGTTGACAGTCAGCCAAAAATATCACTGTTTGGCATGATCAGTTCCTTTTGGCCAATCATCGCCAGACTCTCTTCACTTTGTACTTTTAACAACTAAACTGACCCTTCCTCCCCATCGGGCAGTGAATTTTGATGGTGGTATCATACATACAAACAATCCCATTGATTGGATCACAGCTATCCAAAATGTAACGTGTATGGCCATTTTTAAGGCCCTGTTCACACATCGGCCGTTCACACACATTCCGGCACGACTTTCCACCACTTAAGCCCAGATGAATGAGCCTAATTAGTGAGGAGTCTCAAGGCAGAATCTGAAAAAAATGGGAGGCAGAATCAAGGTGGAATCAGCCCCAAAAATCAGCAGCAAATTCTGTCATGTGAATTGTACCTTATAGGTTCCATAGATAGCCATAAGTTCTTAAGTTGACCAAACTCATAACATAAAAATTGCCAAAAGTGCCATCTTAAATATCTTAGCCATCTGTAATTTTAATATTACACATGAATGATTGTCTGTGATGGCCAACTATAGGGTACTGTCTGCTGAAGCATTGACTGGGCTTGGTGAAATTTTTCAACCAATCATGTCACTCTGCACAATTGCACTTTTTTTGTTTTAATATGTCATTGATTTGCCAGGTTATAGTGACATAAATCATGCAAACTATCCAACTTTTAATGACATTCTGGCTGATCTTAATCTTGTGTGTATAGCCAGCTGTAGATGTGAAATCTGTGTTATAGTTGCAGTATTTAAAGTGCAGGTACCATTCGTGTAGTTTCAATGAATGTATCAGGTTACCCTTCTCACATGAACTTACGACTGTGTTAAATGAAATGCAACATACACTTGACCCACAGGCTGCTTTTGTGTTCCAGGACTTCAGTCCTTCGCATATCACAGTTACAGACACCAAGTACATTTTGTGCCCAAGGCTCTTTTGAAGGCTTGCCAGCTATTGTGCTAGCCAAATGATATCACAAAAGTCAAGTTTCCTCTTTTCCTATAATACTTGGACATACAACTGACTCATTGGGTCTAGTAGATGAACCAGAAAACACTAATTTCAGCCTGCAGAGAACACATTACTCACTGACCCATTTTTTGTGCAATATTAAGCAGTACATCAGCATTATCATACTCCCACTTAGAGAAACTTCATCAAACAGTGTGAGATGCCTCCTAATGCCAAGTAGCATGGGCACTTTCTCTAAGTGATTTGTGCTGATTAATGTTTTAGCTGTTTTAAGAGAAGCTTTTCCGTCAATAGGAAAATTCTAGTTGAGCTTTAGACACCAAGCAGCAATTACTGCACTAAAAGCATTTCCCTTCTTCAAAGCCTAGGTTTGCCATGAACATACTGTTGAGCCTATACTAGTAAAATCATAAAGATTACAAAAAAAAAAGTACAATCCATTTAAAAAGGTAGAGCCATTATGGCAAAGTGTTTGCAATCAAAGCTTTAGGCATATGATATGACTGAGTTAAATTGCCACACTTTCCATACCCCTGGGAATAGAGCTGTGGCATAGTTAAAGGCAATGTGACAGTAGCGTGCCTCTCTCTAAGTACAGCAGCTGGGTGCATTGCACACCGTGTACTCATCATTAATGATGAGAAAGATGATATGCAACTAAGGGAAACCAGGAAACTGTTATAACAACCAACTTTCTATGGTATAATAAGGAGCTCATACATATATTACAAAATCAACCAAGTTTTACTGAATTTAGACTACGCAGTTATTACTTCCTACTGCAATACACGTGTAAGCAGCCATCATCAAATAGTGTGCTATTATTTGTATGTTTCTGGACATACAGTAATTTTAAGAAGTAAACAGTGGCTATGCAGCTAGAGTAGTAACTGCACAAGCTGTGGGGATATGGGATCTATTTACCTGTGATGAATAATCCATAGGAGTTACAGATCCATAGGAAACTAAATATCCATTGCACCATACTAGAAAGTGTATTGAAGTAAAGTTTATAGTAAATTTGCTAATGCCATTTATATATGGGGTGATTCAAAAGGAATGGTGCAAAATTATAGCCTTGGTATTCATAACGTGAGAGAATATAACACAAATTTACTAACATGAAAAGGCACACTGTCTATCCGAGTTTTATCTATACACTACAAATGTTCAATGTGTTTGACCTTGGAGACGCGTGCCAGCATATCCTCAGATATGGACTCCACTGTTTGTGATATGTCACCTCAGGTCATTCAGATCCTGTAGACAGAGTCCTTGATGTAGCCTCACAGAAAAAAGTTGCAGGGTGTTTGGTCTGACAGTCGTGATGGCCAGTGCACCATTGGTGAATCATTGTCGGCAGCACAGCAGAGCCAACGTTATGATAGAGGGTCATTCAGGCATTTGCATACCAAACTGAAATGTGGAGGTGTATCATCCTGCTGATAGAATAATATAAAGCACTTCTAATTTATAATTTATTTCCAGAGATATCACTGGTTGAAAACACAGTCAGGATTGAGATATTTATATCATATATTATACAGCTACATATAATAATAATAATACATTTTATTTATATAGCGCCAACATATTCCGCAGCACTGTACAATTTGTAGGGTTCAAGTACAGACAAAAGAGATACAGTGGGGAAAAAAGTATTTAGTCAGCCACCAATTGTGCAAGTTTTCCCACTTAAAAAGATGAGAGAGGCCTGTAATTGACATCATAGGTAGACCTCAACTATGAGAGACAAAATGAGAAAACATATCCAGAAAATCACATTGTCTGATTTTTAAAGAATTTATTTGCAAATTATGGTGGAAAATAAGTATTTGGTTAATAACAAAAGTTCATCTCAATACTTTGTTATATATCCTTTGTTGGCAATGACAGAGGTCAAACGTTTTCTGTAAGTCTTCACAAGGTTGGCACACACTGTTACTGGTATGTTGGCCCATTCCTCCATGCAGATCTCCTCTAGAGCAGTGATGTTTTGGGGCTGTCGCTGGGCAACACGGACTTTCACCTCCCTCCAAAGGTTTTCTATGGGGTATAGATCTGGAGACTGGCTAGGCCACTCCAGGACCTTGAAATGCTTCTTATGAAGCCGCTCCTTCATTGCCCTGGCGGTGTGCTTGGGATCATTGTCATGCTGAAAGAACCAGCCACGTTTCATCTTCAATGCCCTTGCTGATGGAAGGAGGTTTGCACTCAAAATCTCACGATACATGGCCCCATTCATTCTTTCATGTACACGGATCAGTCGTCCTGGTCCCTTTGCAGAGAAACAGCCCCAAAGCATGATGTTAACACCCCCATGCTTCACAGTAGGTATGGTGTTCTTTGGATGCAACTCAGCATTCACTCTCCTCCAAACACGACGAGTTGTGTTTCTACCAAACAGTTCTACTTTGGTTTCTTCTGACCATATGACATTCTCCCAATACTCTTCTGGAACATCCAAATGCTCTCTAGCAAACTTCAGACGGGCCCAGATATGTACTGGCTTAAGCAGGGGGACACGTCTGGCACTGCAGGATCTGAGTCCCTGGTGGAGTAGTGTGTTACTGACGGTAGTCTTTGTTACGTTAGTCCCAGCTTTCTGCAGGTCATTCACTAGGTCCCCCCGTGTGGTTCTGGGATTTTTTTCTCACCGTTCTTGTGATCATTTTGACCCCACGGGGTGAGATCTTGCGTGGAGCCCCTGATGGAGGGAGATTATCAGTGGTCTTGTATGTCTTCCATTTTCTAATTATTGCTCCCACAGTTGTTTTCTTCACACCAAGCTGCTTGCCTATTGCAGATTCAGTCTTCCCAGCCTGGTGCAGGTCTACAATTTTGTTTCTGGTGTCCTTCCACAGCTCTTTGGTCTTCACCATAGTGGAGTTTGGAGTGTGACTGTTTGAGGTTGTGGACAGGTGTCTTTTATACTGATAACAATGTCAAACAGGTGCCATTACTACAGGTAATGAGTGGAGGACAGAGGAGCCTCTTAAAGAAGAAGTTACAGGTCTGTGAGAGCCAGAAATCTTGCTTGTTTGTAGGTGACCAAATACTTATTTTCCACCATAATTTGCAAATAAATTCTTAAAAAATCAGACAATGTGATTTTCTGGATTTGTTTTCTCATTTTGTCTCTCATAGTTGAGGTCTACCTATGATGACAATTACAGGCCGGCCTCATTTTTTAAGTGGAAGAACTTGCACAATTGGTGGCTGACTAAATATTTTTTTTCCCCACTGTACATTACAAAGAAATAGTCAATTCACACAATGGGACTGAGGGCCCTGCTCGCAAGAGCTTACAATCTATGAGGTAGAGGGGGGTGACACAAGAGGTAGCAGGGGCGGCATCGGAGGTAGCATTGCTTATACAATGGTCAGACAATTTTGTAATAGAGGTTACTGTCATTACACATACATAAAGCTGTATGAACCATTACCAGTCAGTGTCCTTTAATGTGTAGATGGTGCCAGGACATAAAAAGTTAGTCTGAAATGGTATCATATCCTGTGGGGTAATGCGGGGCGTGAACAGAGGAGGGTACGTTTTAAGGATTCTAACTACGAAAGGGTTTACATTAGGAGTTGTGATAGGCCTGCCTGAAAAGATATGTCTTTAGTTTGCGCTTGAAGCTGTGGAAATTGGGGGTTAATCTGATATATAAATATCCTAATCCCAACTGTGTGTTTTCAACCAGTGATATCTCTGGTAAAAATATAGATATCACTGAAACCTCCACCTACAATCAATCTCCTCTTTCATATGCAAGTTTGTACGTTTTATAATGTCCGAGATATAACTGTTTGAAGTGACCCTCCCCCACCCTCATATTCTCTACATTTTAGACAAGGCCATACTCCATAAACGGTTATTGGGTGAGAGGCAGAAACAGAGCTCAATATAGAAACAAAAGAGAGAGTAGAAAAATGCAGGATTTCACAGAAAGGATCCAACATTTGCTAATAAAGTGTATTACAAAATGTATTAATGACACTAATATTGCCAGACAATACAAAGTTGTCTGAAAGTTTAGTTACACTTTAATACATTTGTGTTATATTCTCAGTTAGGAGTATCATTTTGCACCATTCTTTATAAATTTTCCTGTAAACACTGTGTTCCGAATTATTATGCTAATTATTTTTTTCACTGATTTTCCTAAATGTTTGAAGCAAATGACAGTATAATGTGCAAATCTTCAAATGAAATCAAATTTTATTGGACAAAGCACCTAATATTTTTTTTTCCACAAATTAAAAAATATCTAAATCCACTGTTCCAAATTATTATGCACAACAGAGTTTCTAAACATTTTATAGCTTGTAAAGAACTGGAAATTGTCATTTGATAAATTTTCAGCATTAAGATCTATGAGGGTAGGAGGCAGTTCACATCAACACAGCAGCTCTGGGAGGCTTCTGACATCCTGCTACACGTTGTGCATTATAATTTGGGACATTGGATTTTGATTTTTTAATTTGTGAAAAAAATATTATTGGGAGGTTTGTCCATCCCAGGACAGGCCGCTTTAAAAACAAAAAACAAAGCTGAGCGGGACCTGTCCTGGACTGGCTTAGGGAGACATCTGTATCTCAGCAGACATCCTATGTGCGGACAAGAAGAGGTGGCCGCGGCTCCATCAAGGGTGGGCCACTATGGGGCATAATACCGTGTGCAGGGGCCACTGCGGGGGGCATAATACCGTGTGCAGGAGCCGCTGCAGGGCATAATACCGTGTGCAGGAGCCGCTGCGGGTCATAATACCGTGTTAACTGTTTCATAAGTTTGCGTATGTATATTGTGTGACGATAGCAGCGTGTGAACCTAGTAGCATATAAACTCAATTTTATTTATTTCTTTATTTTTTTGGGGGGGAGGGAGCGTCTTTCTATAGCCCGCCTCAGGCAGCAAAGAGGCTAGGTTCACCACTGCCCACACCTGGTTTTCACTTCAAACTACTGTAACCAAACACTGACCAAAATACTGCCACGTGTGTGAACCGAGAGCAAGGCAGGTGGTTTGGACTCCGCAACCAGAAATGAACGCACACGCGGTAGTTCAAGAAAAAAATATATATTTACTATAAGTTAATAAAGGCTAGTTAAAGGTAAAATGACAGGGCTAAAGACAAGCAAAATATACAATATAGCATGAACAATTTCAAGGCAAATTCTGCAATGGTTTCTACTTTTACTCTGTCCACTTCTGCAGTATGGACACTGAATGAACAATATACTCAAAACTATCCCTAACTGACCCTGACTTCACATTTGGGTGCACCCCCTTTTCCCCAGTGGTCCAGGTGGACCGCTTACAGTCTGTAGAAGCGCGCGGTGGGGCCCAAAGTCGTTCCTTTCTTTTATAGCGAAACGTCCTCTCCTCACGGTTATCAGGATCTTGGGAGAAATGAAGTCCTCTTTAACAGGGAAACCCAATGAATGCAATGTAATCCAACAGCAGATTCCACTCAGCACACTGACAGTCCTGCCGAATCCATACACTGAGCTGGGATGTAAGCCGGGGTTTAGCAGGTGCTGTCCAGTACATCAACAGCACTGCGAGTCTCTATCTGTGGTATCCATATACACAGTCACAATGTCAGTCTCACTGATCAGCCACTGAGCACAGTTCCTTTCACGTGGACTCACTAGTCCTGTTGTCTCTTTACACTCTGTTTGTCTCTGGACCAAGATACAGCTTAGCTGTACAGAAAAATCTCCACACCAGTTCAATACAACACTTGCTAAGATGGCTGCTGCTCTCTGTCTCGTCACTTCCTGCTTCTCTGCTCACATTCTGTCTGCAGAACAGGCAAGCTGACATAAAAGGGGGGGAGTCACTCCAGCATCATGTCACAATTACAATGGCTGCTGTCTTAAAGGAACAGAATCACAGAAATACATTCAACATTAACAGTTTATACAGACAAATGAAGCTTAGGACAACATTGGCTGTCTCTTACACGTGAATGAGGCTTAAAAGGAAGAGTTAGCTAGTGGTGGGCAGGGGCACGCCTCAACACAACCTACACATACAACTGCATGAAACCGATGCAGTTGAAATGCATAGTAGAGGAGGAAGCCTCTGGCGTCTTGCTTTGCTCATAAGGAACTCCTAAGCTACAAGCCACTTTAAGCCTCATCATAAGTATAGAGCATAGAGTAGTGGGACAGGGTTTATCAAGTGGAAAATGTCTGTCTTGGTAAATCTACCCCATAGTGAGGGCACTGTATTTAGTACTGAGCATATGCTAAAAGTCTTTATTCTCTACAGTAAAAAAAAACAAAGAAACAATGTTCCTGTAATGAATATAAGAGCCTATAAGAAAAATCCTTCAGTCTCTTTATTTTTTTCATTTTATAAGCAGGTCCATGCTACAGTACTTCATAAAGAAGGCAAAAGCGAATACAGAAATATATTACATATATTTGCATTTTAGTATTCCCTGCATTGTGAAATTATTAAATTAATTGGTAATGCACTTCTAGCAGATCTGTGCTGAGACAAGAAACTATACGACCACATTACTGAGTTATATAGGATCATATGTAGGCTTCTATTTTCTTATGCCATGCAGTAACAATGCACTCAGTGGGCCCTCTGACGAATATGTCTGTACTCATCATGAGTGTCCTGTTGATCTCTGATCCTTTATATGATCATCCACAGTAAGGATTTTTTTTATTATTTATCAGAGCACTGTCTTTTTTGCTGGCAGTCACTGTATATTTTGCTCACGCAGTGTCTTTTCTCTTTGGGTCATGATACTGACGTATTAATGAAGCATCCTGTCATGTCCTCGTACATCTCCACCAATCAAGATGTGCAGCCTTCTGCCACCAACAAGAGAAAGCAAGTGAATCTCTCTTGCCCTGAGGAGAAATGTAGAGATGATTTTGTACCTCACATTTGGGATTGCTTTATGAAAAATCACTGCTTGTCTGGGTCAGTTTAGTTACATTCTATTTTACATGTGCAGTTTGGAAAAGAGATAAATTATTACACTTAACAGTATTCGTGATAGAAATGGGTTAAAAAAACAACATAAAATACTGTATAAATTTTATTAAGATTCAGGTGAACTCTTGAAATATTTTGAAAAAGAGCAGTTTTATGTACTGAGCAGGTGTTTAAACCTTGTTCACAAAGTGCAGTGACACCATTTTGGTGTAGGTTTTTAGTGCTTATATCTTTTTAAAGAGTTGCATGAGCTGTAAGAAACAAAATATTACTTATCTGTTTTTGTTAATATGTAAATGACCTCTTTGGAGCAATGAGGGCATTGCCACTTACTACTTTGGAGAAATTGCAACGCCCTCATTGTTCCAAGGATCTCGTTTACATATTGTCAAAAACTGCAATATCTCAGCAACAGAAGGAAAAACACTTTATGATTTATGTGACCCCAAGGCAGTTTTTACCAACCTTTTCAGACTTAGGGCTCCCCTGGAGAAAAAAAAAAATTCTTTGGGGCACCCCTACCAAATTATTTATACTAAAAGAGAAAAATAATATTGCATGAAGGCATGCAGTTATCTTTCCAACCAGAGTGCTGCAGCCCCCTGGTAAATTTCCAAGGCACCCCTGTTGAAAATCACTGCCCAAAGGCTATATTCATATCTGCGTGGTACTCCATTTCCACACTCCCTTCCAGCTCACCTATCACCACATAGGGGTGTAGCAACCCCTACAATTGCATATCTAGGTACAAAGCTGCCACCACTCACCACTTAAGGGTAGATGATACACAAATGTACCCACACCACACATGCAAAAGGGGTAACATGGCTAGTTACTTTCTTCAGACACGTGGGAACGGTAGAGCCAAAGGGCAGTCTTATTAAATTTTAGATTTAATATACATACAAGGGATACAGTGCTTTTAATCATAAAAAGATGGAGTAAAAAAAAAAAAAGACATAGGTACAAACAATATAAAATAATCAGAAAGCTCCCAAGCTGATTAGCAAACTCCCAGATCATCTGGAGCCTCAATGTCTGCTATGATCAGTACCCTGATTTGCTAGTTAGATAACCACAATTGAATTAGCACCTGTGACTGAGAAGCCAATTTGAAATTACCATACCATGTGAAGTTACCAAACACAGAAGATTTAGCTTTTGTGTACTTGCCTGTGCTAGAGTTTTCTAACTACACCCATGAATGAAAAAAAAAAACATAACTATAAGGAAATTGCTAAATAGACAGATAACTTACAGCACAATGTATACGGATTTTGTCACATCCTGCATGGAAAGGCTGACATTAATCTAATGTATATGACCATCTTAAGGTCCCACAGTTATCTATGCCTATATTAAAATCCCATGTGGTTTAACCCATCCACTGATATAAGTTTACAAAAAGTTAAATAAAAAAATAAAATGTTGAAATGAAATACTTTTACTAGTTTAACATAAAAGGTTGCTTAAATGACATCCCACTGTGTCTGTGCCTTGGAAGCTGCATCACTGTGCATCTGTGACCCATTGCCCCCCATTGTGCATGCTCAGGATTCTGGTATGATTGTCTTAACCTGTGTCACTGCCACAGTTATTATATCAAGGATACAGTATATCTGTATTATATACTATGTCTATCTGGTTCTGCCCACCAAGCTATACTTTTCAGTTTATACTTACATATTGTTACTATTGTATCACAGGTAAGTTATGCTTTTTTCCATGCTCTGTATGTATGTATGTGTGTGTGTGTGTGTGTGTATAATATATATATATTAACCCCTTCCCGAAATCCGCCATAATAGTACTGTGGATGTCGGGTCTTTAAAGATGGCAGCCACTCTGCTGCAGCACGCCCGCCATAGCTACCGGGTCTCTGCTGTAATGTAAAGGCGAGACATGGTGCTAATGCCCGCAATTGGAGTTCGCTCTGATCGTGGTCATTGCACATCTGTGTGGCTCCCCAAACTAAACAAAAACCGGTTGCAGGTCGACTTCTGCAACCATGACGGGAGCTGTCCTGTGGCTTCGGTAGCTGGAAGCCTATGACCAGCCTCAATAGTAACATAGCAAAACTGTTGTATTGCAGTCTATGGGACCTTCAACCAAAAGGTTGCAGATTCAAGCCCCCTAGGGGACTCATTAAAATAGTAAAAAAAAAAAAAAAAACTAAAAGTTCATATCACCTCCCTTTTCCTAGAATTCATATAAAATAAAAAAAAATACAGTGAAACACATACACATTAAGTATCCCTGCGTCCGAAAAGCCCGGTCTACAAACTTAAAAAAATATATTTTTCCCATACGCTGAGCCCCCTAGCCATGTTTTGGCTGTTTCGCCTCTGATAAAAATGTGAATAAAAATTGATTAAAGCAATAAACTTTCCCGAAAATGGTATAACTAAAAAGTAAACCTAGCCTCACAAAAAAGATGTTCTATGCATCCCTGTACACGGAAATATAAAAAAGTTATGGGTATCAGAATATGGCGACCTTCAGAAAAAAAAAAATGTTTTGTATTTTTGTTAAGGGGTTAAAATGTAAATAAAACTATATAAATATGGTATCCCTGGAATTGTACCGAAACCTAAAATACAGATGACATGTCATTTTGGCTGCAGAGTGAACGCTGTAAAAACAAAGCCCATAAGAAATTCGCACAAATGCATCTTTTCTCCATTTCTACCACATTCTGAATTTTTTCCAGCTTCCCAGTACATTGTACAGAATAATAAATAGAACCATTATGAAGAACAATTTCTCCCGCAAATATTAAGCCATCATATGGCTCTGTGAACGGAAAAATAAAAAAAAATTATTGGGTTTGGTAGTCTGTGAGTGGTAGAGCAGAAAGCCTACGGCTTTCTGCTCTACTAGTAGCAGAACTGGGTCGGCGGCACCACTTCTCCCATGATTTGTGATCCGGTTGTGAAAAACAGATTGGAGAACCTGGCTGCATCACGTACCTCTCCCCACTTCTGCTCGCGGCCTCTCTTCTTCCCACTTCAGCCTGTTGTAGTGTCTGTACAGATACAGAAAGGAAGTATGTGGTTTTAACATGGTCACCCCATGGAGTAGGTCTTAAAAAAAAAAAAAAAAGTGAAACAAATATTTATTTTCTGAATACTGTAATGTAAGTCCAAATTGAATCAATGAAACTTAAATCAAGTACATGAGATATTCCTTTTAAATTCTTCCAAAAAATAAAATGTCCATAAGATAGCCTTCCTAGCACTATAGGGTAAATACGCAACACAGCTTGAAATTTTGTCTCATACTGAAACAATAGACCTGGCACAGTACAAGTCAAATAATTTCTCCTTTTTTTTAAGTAAAAAGATAAAAAGTCATCTGTACATTCTATGAACCACCTTACAATATCCTTATATCTTAGTTCATGAAGATACAATTCTGTTGACAAGCTTCCATTTTATCTACCTGTAGTTACTGGCTGCTGATTGATATGGAATTGTAAAGCATTACTATTGTTTCTGTCCAACTTTTTCCCTATTCTTTGTTTATTTTAGACCAGATTGTTATATATAGACCTCTACTTTATGTTATGAGTGGTTCCATTAACTACATGTATTATTCATTGTGAATTGGATTACTGCAAAACAAAATACATGAAAATAAAGATTTGCTTTGAAAAGAGAAACAATTTCTAAGAATACAATCTGCATTGATCAAACAGCCAGTGAAGTAACAATTTTAGCCTTTCAGAATGATAAGTGCAGAAGCTGAAATTACTTGCTAGGTAAATAGAATGGGAGTTGTACTGTACATTTTAATTGTAGGAAATTGATCTTTTTGATTGATTTATTTCACTGACAGTGGGTACGGAAAGTATTCAGACCCCTTTAAATTTTTCACTCTTTGTTTCATTGCAGCCATTTGCTAAACGCAAAAAAGTTCATTTTATTTCTCATTAATGTACACTCAGCACCCCTTCTTGACAGAAAAAAACAGAAATGTAGATATTTTTGCAAATTTATTTAAAAAAGAAAAACTGAAATATCACATGGTCATAAGTATTCAGACCCTTTGCCCAGTATTGAGTAGAAGCACCCTTTTGAGCTAGTACAGCCATGAGTCTTCTTGTTGCATCATTCCCAAGTTTTTCACATTTGGATTTGGGGATCCTCTGCCATTCTTCCTTGCAGATCCTCTCCAGTTCCGTCAGGTTGGATGGTGAACGTTGGTGGACAGCCATTTTCAGGTCTCTCCAGAGATGCTCAATTGGGTTGAGGTCAGGGCTCTGGCTGGGCCAGTCAAGAATGGTCACAGAGTTGTAAAGAAGCCACTCCTTTGTTATTTTAGCTGTGTGCTTAGGGTCATTGTCTTGTTGGAAGGTGGACCATTGGCCCAGGCTGAGGTCCAGAGAACTCTGGAAGAGGTTTTCTTCCAGGGTATCTCTGAACTTGGCCGTATTCATCTTTCCTTCCATTGCAACCAGTCGTCCTGTCCCTGCAGCTGAAAAACACCTGGTTTTCTCCACACATACCACTTAGAATTAACGCCAAAAAGTTCAGTCTTCATCTCATCGGACCAGAGAATCTTATTTCACATAGTTTTGGAAGTCCTTCATGTGTTTTTGGCAATCTCTATGCAGGATTTCATATGTCTTGCACTGAGGAGAGGCTTCCTTTGGGCCACTCTGTCATAAATCCCCGACTGGTGGAGGGCTGCAGTGATAGTTGACTTTGTGGAACTTTCTCCCATCTCCCTACTGCATCTCTGGAGCTCAGCCACAGTGATCTTTGGGTTCTTCTTTACTTCTCTCACCAAGGCTCTTCTCCCACTATTGCTCAGTTTGGCTGGACGGCCAGGTCTAGGAAGAGTTCTGGTCGTCCCAAACTTCTTCTATTTAAGGATTATGGAGGCCACTGTGCTTTTAGGAACCTTGAGTGCTGCAGAAATTCTTTTGTAACCTTGGCCAGATCTATACCTTGCCACAATTTTGTCTCTGAGCTCCTTGAGCAGTTCCTTTGACCTCATGATTCTCATTTGCTCTGACATGCACTGTGAGCTGTGAGGTCTTATATAGACAGGTGTTTGCCTTTCCTAATCAAGTCCAATCAGTTTAATTAAACACAGCTGGACTCCAATGAAGGAGTAGAACCAACTCAAGGAGGATCAGAAGGAAATGGACATCATGTGAGTTAAATATGAGTGTCACAGCAAAGGGTCTGAATACTTATGACCATGTGATCTTTCAGTTTTTTTTTAAAATAAATTTGCAAAAATATCTACAGTTCTGGGGTTTTTTAGTCAAGATGGGGTGCTGAGTGTACATTAATGAGAAATAAAATGAACTTTTTTGCTTTTAGCAAGTGGCTGCAATGAAACTAAGTGTGAAAAATGTAAAGGGGTCTGAATACTTTCTGTACCCACTGTATCTATAATAGACATCAGTAAAACATAGCAATATGGATCCATCTTCTATACAGTATGTTGCATGTATTTGACTTTATGTATACTGTACTTACAAAATAAAGATGAAAAAATGCTCAAACTATAGTGTTTTGAGGAAATGGGACCACTGCTTTCTACCATCTACTACGTTTTATAAGATTGTGATGGATAATGGACACTGCTACACCAGTCAGGGATTTACTAGTGACTGACACACTATGACAAGCATTTTACATAGCAAATTAACTGATTTGTGAGTGCAAGGCGGGTGAATAGAGTTATTGCACAGGAGCTGTCGCTTAGCTTTGTCAACCTGTGTAAACGGTGGTCATCCTGGCACATTAATGCGGACCTAAATGTGCCCCTTGACTCTTCAGAGGTTATGAAGTCACTGGCATAAAGTGAATCATATATCGTGTAAAATAATTTACAATCTAATTTAGTCAGTGTTATTCTAAGCTGTCAGTTGTAGTGTACAGTATATTCCTTTCTTTTATAAATCCAGTTACAGTACGTTCCAGTTATGGTTTATAAAATGTGCACGACTTCTACAAGGAGACAACTATATGGGTCTGGTGCTGTCAATTTCATCAGGTGCTTCAGTCTATTTTATGTCTTATACCCTACATACATGTCAGATTCCAGTGGATGGATTACTGCTACTGACGTAGAAATCTCTGTGTTCCCAGAACAAGCAGTAAATCCTTAGATTCTTTGTCTGCAATGTTTTTATGGCATTGTGCTGTGTCCTCTTTATCTGATCATTCTTCCTGCCTGAGGAGACTCTCTCCCTATGAATTCTAATTAAGCTGTGCTTTAAAGAGACGGTATCTCTAAATTCTAAGCTGAACATCAATTCCAAAATATAATCATATCATTCAGAAAAGCATTTGCCTTTATCTCTTGCTGAGTTTTACTCATGTACGTATTAGACATTGTGTACCGAATACTTGGCGGTAGATTGCAGATGTATTGATTGAAGCACGCATTTTAAATATGGAGGCAGTCATCTCTAAAATCTAGAATATTTTCGAACATCTGTATGAGGTTATATATATATATTTTGCGCAGATTTCTAATTTCCTAATGTACAGATATTTCACCAAAAGTATAGTGAGTACTGTCATATTTTATTACAATCTTACTGTCCCCAGTTTTGTGTGACACTGCTCATGGCCCAGATGCTCACCTTCAGCCAGGGATTGTTCTGAATTGGCACCCTAATATCTATTCATCTCTCTAGAAGCACACATAAAATATGAAGAAGATAGGAGGTGACACAGGGTTGAAATGTTAAGTAATTTTTTCCCTTCAACATGAAACTATTTGGGCATATTGGACAGAAGGTTGAATTTACTTTCTCTGTAAAACATCCATACCCTTCAGTCAATACATATGTTCTAACCTTGTACTAACTTTGATGGCCATATCTTATTTCAAACGTGTAGTTTTAGCAAAATTGCTCTATGATCACATTATTCATAGAGCACGGGAACATATACTAAAGAGAGAACTCCTATAGGTACTCACATGTGTTTGTTACTGTTACATAGTATGTAGGGAAAATTATACATGTCCATTAAAGGGTTATTCCCATCTTGGCAAATCGCTGCTGAGATGGTAATCGCTGCTTTTAAGTCCTGACCCCTAAGATGGCACTTATGGGAATAGCTGAGCAATGCTACTCTACACGGCTTCCATAACTCCCATAGAGGTGAAGGGGAGCTATGGAGGCACTGTAGCTGAGCTATACTTATTCCATAACTCCACAGTTACGGAAACAGTTAAACATGCTACACTGTTTCCATAGCACCCTATCACATCTATAGGGGCCACTGTGTGACATTATACTATGTACAGGGGTTGCTATGGGACATTATACTGTGTGGTGGGCCGCTATGGAATATTATACCATGTGGAGGGGCTTCTATGGGACATTATACTGTGTGAAGGGGCCGCTATGGGATATTATACTGAGGGAAGGGGGAGCTATTGGAAATTATACTGTGTGGATGTTAGGGTCTTGCCAGATGTAGCAATACCCTCACACTACTGCAGGGGTCTGGGAGGAAGGACAGAGACAAGTGAGCCCTAATCTCACCCCAGCCACTGTCCCTTCCTATTTCCTCATTTTACCCTAAACGGTAAAAGGACAACTCGAAGACGAGCCCTATACTGAGTAAAGTGACACACAGAACAAGACAAACATAGAAGAATGGTAAACAAGCCAGGGGTCACAACCAGAGAAGAAAAAGTGGTACCAAATTGAAATCCAAGAGAGTAGTCACAAGGCAAGCCAAAGGTCAGAGATAATAGCAAGGTAAATATCAAAGGTACAAAGAAAGCAGGCAAAGTCAGTGCAATAACCGGCAACTTGCTGTGAAAGTGACATCCCGTATATAGAAAGTCTAGGCCCAGCCCCAGACCTGATAGGTACACAGGCTGTCAATCACACAGGCAAGGTAAGAGAGAAACAATGCTCAGAACACGGGTGTGGCTGGGAATCCATTACACAGCAAGGAAACTAGGACCGTGTTCAGAATAAGCATCCAGAATCCTAAGCAAAGAATCAAACTGAGGACACCTCCTACGCCAGAGCGTGCGAGCAGAGTGTGGCGCAGAGACCTGAACAGGCAGAGACATAACAGTAGAGGTCTGCTATCGTACATAATACTGTGTGCAGGGGCCACTATGTGACATTATACTGCGTGGAGGGGGCATTATGGGACATTATACTGTGTGGAGGTCCGCTATAGGACATAATACTGTGTGCAGGGGCCACTATGTGACATTATACTGTGTGGAGAGGCCTCTGTGGGACATTATACTGTATGGAGGGGCCGCTATGGGTCTTATACTTTGAGGAGGGGCCGCTATGGGACATTATACTCTGTAGAGGGTCCGCTATGGGTCATTATACTTTGAGGAGGGGCCACTATGGGATATTATATTGTCTGGAGGCCACTTTAGGACATTATAGTGTGTAAATGGGGCGTTATATCGTTTGGAGACCAGGAAAGGGGGCGTGTGTGTGGGGGGACCCATGTCGAAAGTTTGCTATGGGGCCTAGTCTTTGCTAGTTACACCCCTGAAGTAGGCTAATCCATAGATTCACAACTCTTACAGTAGTGGTTTCATTTCCAGTGGTGGATTGCAAATTGAACATTTTCATTCACCTGTCAAAGATGTCCTTACAATGAATAGTTATTCACATTGTGCTTCTTAAGAATATATTCATTTCTTTAAATCTTTCCTCCATAATTGCTTTCCTCTGTGTCTCATATTTTATTGTCCTTTGTACTTCCAATTCAAGGGCTGTTCGTGATGAGAATGTATCAATGTCAGGTAGAAAACAAGATGTACTTTTTTTTATTAAATTCATGAAGTATGTTCATGCTCTATCAAGTAAGTCAAAAAGAGTCGTAAACTTTACTCTTGGGGTACCACCACATAAAACAGGGTATCATTTATAATATGACTCATTAACCAAAACTCTCTGAATACAGTCCTTGAGCCAGAGTCAACCCTATTACATAGTATACTTTCTTTTCTGGTCATTGAACTCACATATCTTTCCTATGCTAGATATTAAGTTTACAAGTATAAAATGATCTAGATCTCTTTTTGATTATATGTTCCATGTGGTGTTTTGCTAATTCATTGTAACTATACCAGACCATGAATCTTAGAAACAAGGTTACAGAAATAACATAGCTCTTCAAGAACTCTTGGATGTAATTGTATGATCCCGTTGCTCAGATCACATTTTTAACTAGCTTAGGGTGGGTTCACACTTGCGGAGGCACTCCGTCCGCGGCGAATCCAACCTAAATGTCGGAAAACTGGATAGGGACTGGATAGGGGAACGTTTGCGACACATTTCTTAAAACCCCATTCACTTGAATGGGGTTTTAAAGCAATGTGCAGGTGTGCGATTACACCTTCTGCGCCGCAAAGCCGTTTTTTTTTCGCTGGAAACAAAGTCGGACATGCAGAACTTTGTGTCCAACGAAAAAACCCGGCTTTGTGGTGCAGAGGGTGTAAGCGCACACCCGTGCATTGCTTTAAAACCCCATTCAAGTTAATGGGGTTTTAAGCAATGCGTCGCAAACCTTCCCCTATCCAGCCCCTCTCCAGTTTTCCGACATTTAGGTCGGATTCACGGCGGACGGAGTGCCTCCGCAAGTGTGAACCCACCCTAAATGAAGAGTAAATGAAGAAACTGACTTTCTGTCCACACATATGATTATGTGGTGGTTTCATCAAGACCCACTCCCTCCTGACCCCTGGCTCACCCACTTTGGGAGCATGGGTGGCATAAAATGTAATTGGCAAGTGCAAATTCTTGGTGAATTTGAATGTTGGTCACATGACATAGCTGAAGACCATAAGTGGATAAGAGTGGATAGCTCTCAAATACAGGTAAGAAGATTACCTTCATGTAACCAAAATTACAATGCCAATATTTTTACAACTGAGACACCTATCAAAAAGTAAACATACCTGGGCATTCAATGGGGGCAGTAGCTCTCTAAATGTGTATAACACTTAAGGTATTTCACATAGCAGATTCTCTTTACTGCACAATCACCTATTGAATAAATACTGTCCTTCCTCTTATTACCTCACTGGTCACGCATGACTACAGACGAGCAAACCCAGGAGTGCAACAATTGTGGTCACCGGGGGTGCGGCTGTAACCAGGCCTTTACAAATTCTTGGATTATTTATGTATTTTATGTATGTCCTTACCTGTTCTGTGCTTATGCCTATATTTCACAATTTTCAGATTTTGTTTAATATTCTGTATCCTTTATCACAGTATACAATGTATTGCATTGTGTGTTCAGTAAAGAGTTTAAAAAAAAATGAAATGGCTCATTGTCATTGTGGTGGAGGACCTGGGACTCCTAGACTGGAAGAGGAGGAGGAAGAAGAAAGATTCTCCTTTGGATGCAGAGGCGGCCTTTATATGTCACAGCCAGGGGAGGAGTCTAACCCTTATTTGTTTGTCAGAATGACATCAGAGACCACTAAGGCTCAATCACAGACCCCAGAGTATAATGAGTGGAGGCCCAGGAGAGGTGATTAAACATAACTCACAGTATTACTGACCTCCCCTGACCTCTTCAATGACATCAGAGACTGCTGAGGCCTATAATTGGGCCTCAGCAGTGACATGGATCACACAGGTGTCATAAGGCACAATGTCATCGATATAACCCACATGACTGCTGAGTATAATAATAGCTCTTGAGTGGCAAACCCCCCAAAAATTCGGGTTTAGTCAAACCTGAATTTTTTGGAAAATTCATAGGTTCCACTATGTGTTATGCTGTGTGGCGTGACCGCTATGTGATATTATACCATGCGGGTGGACTACTGTGAAATATTATGTTATGCATAAAACAGTGAGTCAAAAGCAAACTGAGGATCTGTTACATCCAACAGAGGGCGCATGAGCTCCCCAGCTCCTTTCCCATAATGCCTTGTGATAAAACAGTGGGGACAGCCTGGACGGGGACATTATTATTATTATTTATTTATAGAGCACCATTAATTCCATGGTGCTATACATTTGAGGGTTTACATACAGTACACAAAATATACAAAACAAGTACAATACTAACAGTGACCAACTGGCACAGTGGGATTGAGGGCCCTGCCCACAGGGGCTTACAATCTATGAGGGAATAGGCTGTTCAGATGGTGATGTGGTGGCAGTAGCATTATTGGAGGCTGTAGGCCTTCCTGAATAGGTGACTCTTCAAGGTCTTCTTGAAGCTTGTGATTGTGGGGGACAGTCTTATGTGTCGTAGCAGTGCGTTCCCGACATACAATTGTCAGTCACCCCTAATAGTGATACGAGGAACACTGACAGCTATGGCACATGTCTTCTCATGCAGGGCTTTAAATTGTCATTTTTCAACAGAATAATGCTCTCCCACACACATTCCATTGGCCTGCCCATTCACCAGATATATCACCAATCAAGCATATCTGAGGACAGCTGGGACACCAGTTTCAGCAACCTTCGAGTCTGCAGGATCCACATGCCCAGCTGCAACATCTCTGGGCAAATGTGCCTCAGGATACCAAATGGAACCTGTATCCCTCCTTGGCCAGGCATCCCAACAGTGTACTAGAGCCTCCATTCAATTGTACAGTTTTCCCCAAAAACCTTATCCTTTCGGTCTAATATTGTAATCACTTACTGTACATACAGTAAAGACCAAAAGTTTGGACACACCTTCTCATTCCAAAAGTTTTCTGTATTTTCATTACTATAAAAATTGTAGATTCACACTGAAGGCATCAAAACTATGAATTAACACATGTGGAATTATATACTTAACAAAAAATTGTGATACAATTGAAAATATGTCTTATATTCTAGGTTCTTCAAAGTAGCCACCTTTTGCTTTGATTACTGCTTTGCACACTCTTGGCATTCTCTTGATGAGCTTCAAGAGGTAGTCACCTGAAATGGTCTTCCAACAGTCTTGAAGGAGTTCCCAGAGATGCTTAGCACTTGTTGGCCCTTTTGCCTTCACTCTGCGGTCCAGCTCACCCCAAACCATCTCGATTGGGTTCAGGTCTGGAGACTGTGGAGGCCAGGTCATCTGGCGTAGCACCCCATCACTCTCCTTCTTGGTCAAATAGCCCTTACACAATCTGGAGGTGTGTTCGGGGTCATTGTCCTGTTGAAAAATAAACGATGGTCCAACTAAACGCAAACCGGATGGAATAGCATGCCACTGCAAGATGCTGTGGCAACCATGCTGGTTCAGTATTCCTTCAATTTTGAATAAATCCCCAACAGTGTCACCAGCAAAGCACCCCCACACCATCACACCTCCTCCTCCATGCTTCACGGTGGGAACCAGGCATGTAGAGTCCATTCGTTCACCTTTTCTGTGTTGCACAAAGACACAGTGGTTGGAACCAAAGATGTCAAATTTGGACTCATCAGACCAAAGCACAGATTTCCATAGGTCTAATGTCCATTCCTTGTGTTTTTTAGCCCAAACAAGTCTCTTCTGCTTGTTGCTTGTCCTTAGCAGTGGTTTCCTAACAGCTATTTTACCATGAAGGCCTGCTGCACACAGTCTCCTCTTAACAGTTGTTGTAGAGATGTGTCTGCTGCTAGAACTCTGTGTGGCATTGACCTGCTCTCTAATCTGAGCTGCTGTTAACCTGCGATTTCTGAGGCTGGTGACTCGGATGGTCCCAACCCCATTTATAAGGCAAGAAATCCCACTTATTAAACCTGACAGGGCACACCTGTGAAGTGAAAACCATTTCAGGTGACTACCTCTTTAAGCTCATCAAGAGAATGCCAAGAGTGTGCAAAGCAGTAATCAAAGCAAAAGGTGGCTACTTTGAAGAACCTAGAATATAAGACATATTTTCAGTTGTTTCCCACTTTTTTGTTAAGTATATAATTCCACATGTGTTAATTCATAGTTTTGATGCCTTCAGTGTGAATCTACAATTTTTATAGTCCTGAAAATACAGAAAACTCTTGGAATGAGAAGGTGTGTCCAAACTTTTGGTCTGTACTGTATGTCATCATTACCTTCTCACATATTAAGTTTCTTTTTTTTTGCCATTGTATCAGCCATAAGCCCTTGTCAACCCTTTACATAGCCCTATTATTAGGAGCAAGCGTTCCTAGCAAGGCTCATTCTCAATAATTAGCATGTTTAAGGATTAATTTGCAGGTTTTAAAGCCAAAGTCATGACTGAAAAAAAAAGTCTTGCACACACTCAAGTCTACACTCACAGTAACAGGCACCAGACAGCCCAGCAATAGAGCAAATCATTTGATCTGCCAACAAACACAAGCAGCTCCCATATTTCCTTTTTCTACCATTCAGACACTAGTGGCTCCTTCATTACAAACCTCTGTCTCTACCCAGACCATTTCCAAGCAGTTAGCAAAAGTAAATTTGGCTACTTTTGCCTTTGCAGTGTTTTTGTGAAGAAGAGACTTGAAATGCTACAGACTGGAGCTGCATCGCCTTTAATGATGAATCCCAGTTCTGTTTGGGATCCAATGATTTTGGAGTATGGAGGCCTTGTACTGACTGCTTAAATTCTGCCTTTGCAGTGGAGCAACACATTGCCCCAACTGCTAGTGTGATGAACAAGGAAACCATTTCATTACAGTTGGTCATGTCTAATAATCGTAATAAAAAGGACACTAACAGCTCAGAAATATGTGTAGGATATTCTGCGACTACATGCCTGTCATAGCAGGTCTTCCAACTAGCATTTTTCAAGAAAATGCTCACCCACACACAGCAAGGGTTTCCCAAGACTGCCCCTCCCAGATTGCAACACTTCCTTGGCCTGCTTGTTTGACAGATTTGTCACTAATCAAGGATTTATGAGCAGGATCTACATTCCCAGCTGCAACATCTTTGGGCATAAGTGCTGCAGGATACCATATGGAACCTGTATGCCTCTATGCCCAACCGTATTTCATCTTGTATCCAGGATAGAGGTCTAGACGTTCCTTTCATTGTACAGTTTTCCCCAATAAACTTATCCATTCAACCCAATATTGTAACCACTTCCATATAATATCATCACATTTACACATAGAAAGTTTGATACTTTATTTTTATGGCAATGAGTACAAATTGGATACAGTTCTATTAGTCTATTGAATTATCCTAAAAACAGCATGAGATTCTGCAGAGGCTTTGCTGACGTGCAATAATTTTCGAATAATATAATAAAAAGAATACCTCTTGTAAAAAGGTTTTATATAAATTTGTTTTGGCTCGTCTGCACACCTTTAATATCCTGGCTGTTTCTGTGCGTATTTACTACATAATTTGCTTTTTATATTATGTAGGTCAAATCTGTGGGCGAATATTATAAGCTGCAAGGCAGAGAATTAGGTAAAGCCAGTAAAATGTATATGATGTGCATGCTTTGCTAGAAATTATGCGTCACTAAAGCAGTTGCATAACAAGGAGAAAACCAATTATTACAGGAATATGTCTCTAAACTTTTTAATCTGCTTTATGCCCTTGGGAGGTTAGTGTACCGAGCGGTAAAGCACTTCATGCTTTTCTTTGACCTACATTTCTGACAGCGGGATATCCACAATAGACATTGAATGGCATCAAGTGCAGTCCTTTATTGTGCATTACAGGAATAATAAGCAAATAATCGCTATGAATGGAATATGGAGCACCGACCTACGCATAGCTGCTGGAGTCTTTCTTTTATTCACTGAGGTATCTTTACAAAATGATCATTCCTCTTAGGAACTTAAGGCTCCTTGTTAAGTAATTACACTTGTGGATTTAAATAGACTATACAGAGTCTACAGGTCAATGTGAAGTATCTCATCATGGAAAATGCAAACTCACTATTGTTCAAAAATGAGAAATATTTACAGCTTGCATAATTCTAATTCCAATTCATTGTTTATATTATGTCATTTGTACATGATATTTAATATGAGGGTATGGAAGAGATATTGATTAACTGAAATGCCCTTACAGGTGTATTCACAGGTTACATACATTTTTAATCCATCCTGTTTGTTGTACAAGGTATCCCATAAAAATGTATTCTGTACCACATATGTAAAGCACAGTTTGCTGCTCTTTTCAATACAGCTAAAAAAAAAAAAAAAAAAAAAAAAAAATTTGTATACACGTAATGCCCAAATATGTGTCAAAAGGACATAATAGAAAAGTCATAATAGTCATAATAGATCACTGGTAGATTTATTATGAATGCTGGAGGCATTCTTGGAATACACAGGGAAGATACAATACAAACATGGTGCAAACAAAGCCTAATGGGAACACAAACCCTGTCAGCAGTGATATGTGAATGTGTTCATTCTGCTGGGTTTACTAGAATGGTTGCAAATGTGACAAAAAATATCATTGGCTCCTAATTTTTAGACTTTGTTGGCAAATGTGTCAATGTTACCAAAAAGTGAGGCCGGACCGAGGACGAAGGATGGAAGGGGAGGCCTGCATGACAGGAGTTTAGCCAGGAGCATAAGCTGAGGGTACAGGAAAGGGTTAAGTTGGCCATTTAGAGGAAGCGTAGGGGAGGGAACAGGGAAAGGGGGGTTGGGGGAGGGAGTATTTAAAGTGAAGGCGGGAAGACTCCCGCCACTTTAGAGAAAGCAGGGAGTGAGTGAAGCCAACACACCTCTGCGTTTTTTCTTGCTTGCCCAGGATGTCTGAGGTTGAGGATATGCTGGCCCAGCTCAGGGCTGAAGCGGATCTTAGGGGGCCGCAATGGCTGCAATCCCAGCTGCAGGGATTGATACAGGGGTCTGGAGAGTCGGCTAGCCGCCCCTCTCCTTCTGGAAGACGGCCGCGGAGGACCAGGCCTCCGGCGCGCCTCAGCCCCGAGGAGACCCCTCGGGTCCGGCGCCGAATTAGGAGCCCCTCACAGGACCCTCCGGTCCAGGGCACCGCTCGGCGCGCTGCTGAGCGGCAGTCCCGGGCCGGGAGGAATCCGCGGCGACGGCGGGACCCGCAGCGGGGGAGGGGGAGTCGCCCCTCCTGCATCACTGACCTCGATGGAGTCGGGATCTGAAGTGGTGGGCCTTCCGGCGGCGGCGGTGACTCCAGCTCGGCCTGTGGTGCGCAGGAGGATCTCCGGTGCAGCCCCTGTGCGCGTGGGAGAAGCGGGGCTGGCACCTTCAGCGTCAGAGCGGCAGGCTGGGCCTAGCGCAACATCAGCCCAAGATGGCGCCCACAGCGCGGGCGCTGGGGGGCGGAGCGTCGCGGAGGCCTTGACCAGGAGGCCCGACGTGGATAGCGGCGAGGAGGGCCCCAGGGAGATGGCTACAGGACGACAGGACCAGGATTCAGCGGCCGCTGGGTTCACAGCACCCAGGCGCCCAGGTGAGCGTTCATGTACTATAACAGGGCCCTTGTTAGCGGTTTCAGGGGGGAGGGGTTTAGAGGGGAACCACGAGGAGCTAAGCAGGGGTATGTTAGCCTTTATGGGAGTGTTGGCGGAAATGGTGCGGGGAGCGGGTAGCGGCGGGGGGACGTCGTTGTCCCCAATGATGGTGTGGGGGGCAGGAAGTTCACCGGCGGTATCGGTAGGGGGGCTTCCTCTGCGTCGGGGGTGTCTGTGTCGGTGCAAACGCAGAGTGAGGACAAAGGGGACGCGCCACGGTTAGACGATGCGGCGAAGGGGGAAGTATATGTCTGCTTTGAGGGGCCTTTAGGGGCTCACTTGAAGCAGGAGGTGAGGGAGCACATTTGGAAAGGCGAATATGTTGATATATTTTCGCTTTTGCCTTTGGAGCGCTTTAATTTGGACAAGCCTAGGAAGGAAGAGAAGAAGGAGGAGGAGGAGAAGAGGCGGTACCGCCTTATTCCTCGGACGTTTGCTAATTGGCTGCAAGCATTCGCCATAATGGCAAGTGTCATAGGGGAGAAGGCGCCGGAAAATTGTTCGGCGCTTTTCTGTTATTTGGACGCAATAGGGGAGGCGCATAGGACGTATGGGGGGCAGGCATGGCTCCGGTATGACGAACAATTTCGTCAGCGGAAAGCGGTTCGGTCCAGCATTCGCTGGGACCATAAAGACATTGGGTTATGGCTGAGGATTATGGCGCAAGCGAGGGCGGGGCCGTCCCTTCCAGGGGGGACCGGGGGCCCCAAGTCTTCGGGGCGCTCGGTCGCCGCACAGAAGGGACTCTGTTTCTCATTTAATGAAGGGGGGTGTAAGTTCGGCTCCAAGTGTAAGTTTAAGCATGAGTGCTCCTCTTGTGGGGGCACCCATGGAGCCAACCGGTGCTTCCGCTCCAAGCAGAAGGGTTCAGATGGGGCTGGGAAGGGGGGGGCGACTCCGGTGCGGCTGGAAAGGATGGTGCCATTTCTAAATAGGTACCCAGATAGGGAGGCGGCGGCCTTGTTGTCGGAGGGGTTCAAGTCGGGTTCTCGGATACCGTTTGTTGAGGCGGCGGTTTCAGGGGTGGCTAGGAATTTGAGGTCGGCACGGGAGCATCCGGAGGTGGTCTCAGAAAAGCTGAGGAAGGAGGTGGACCTGGGATGCATGGCGGGACCGTTTCCGGAGCCTCCCTTGCCAAACTTGCGGGTATCTCCTTTGGGGGTGGTCCCAAAGAAGGAGCCGAATAAGTTTCGGCTTATTCACCATCTGTCATTCCCAAAGGGGGCGTCTGTTAATGACGGGATCGACCCCGAGTTGTGTTCGGTGGAGTATACTTCATTTGATGCGGCGATTTTCTGGGTCCGGCGTTTTGGCCGGGGGGGCGTTGTTGGCGAAGACTGACATCGAGGCGGCATTTAGGCTGCTGCCGGTGCATCCAGATAGTCAGCACTTGTTGGGTTGTTTTTGGGGGGGGCGGGTTTTTTGTCGACTGTTGCTTGCCAATGGGCTGTTCATTGTCGTGTTCCTATTTCGAAAAGTTTAGTTCGTTTTTGGAATGGGTCATCCAGGACGTTTCTGGGTGGGCCTCTGTCATTCACTACTTGGATGACTTTCTTTGCATTGGTCCGGGGGGTTCCTCCGTTTGCTCGGTCTTGCTGCATTTGGTGGAACGGGTGGCGTCAGATTTTGGGGTGCCACTAGCGCGTGAAAAAACTGAGGATCCGGCGACGGTTCTCAGTTTTTTGGGTATTACCATTGACACGGTCCGTATGGAGTGTCGTCTTCCAGAGGACAAGTTATGTGGGTTGCGGACGGAGGTTCAGAGGGCATGTCGGCTAAAAAAGCTGCGATTAAGGGAATTGCAGTCTCTTTTAGGCAAATTGAACTTCGTGTGCCGGATTATACCGATGGGGAGGGTGTTTTCTCGACGGTTGGCAGCGGCAACGGCTGGTGTGTCCGTTCCCGCACATTTTATCCGGTTGGGGTGGGAGTTGAGAGAAGATTTGCGGGTTTGGGATTTTTAGAACAATATAATGGGCGGTCACTGTGTATGGAGGAGGCAGTGGTAGCAGGGGAATGGGATCTTTTTACGGACGCGGCCGGGAGCGTAGGGTTTGGGGCATATTTTAAGGGTAGTTGGTGCGTAGGTTCTTGGCCGGACGAGTGGGTTTCGGGGGGGCTGGTCAGGAACCTGGCCTTGTTAGAATTATTTCCTATTCTGGTGTCGGTGGTAGTGTGGGGGGAAATTTTCCGTAATAAGAAGATTCGCTTTCATTGCGACAACTTGGGGGTGGTGCAGGCGATAAATCGGTTGTCAGCTGCGTCGCCGCCGGTGGTTCGGGTTTTGCAGCGCTTGGTGTTGGAATGTTTGAGGTTGAATGTTTGGATTGTAGCGGTCCATGTCCCAGGGGTGCAGAATGATGTGGCTGATGCCCTCTCTCGTTTGCAGTGGGATCGTTTCAGGAGGTTGGTGCCGGAGGCAGACGAGAACGGCACGCGATGGCCGACGGAGTTGTGGACCGTGCCGGTCGGGCGGCGAAGTGTTTGATTCGGGCTTCTTTGGTGGACGGTACATGGGCGGCCTATACGAAAGCCTGGGAACAGTGGGAGCAGTGGTTGGGTTCTTTGGGGGTGGAGACAGAGGATTTCGAGATGCCGTTATTATTATTCGTGGGGCATTGTAAGGAGTCGGGGTGGACGGTTTCTAGGTAGAATACGTGTTTAGCAGGTTTGACCTTCGGGTTTAAGAGTAGGGGAATGCCGGACTTTACGAAGTCATTTCTGGTGCGGCAGGCGGTAAAAGGTTGGCGCCGTTTCAAGGCGGCGAAGGACACGCGCAGACCGGTGTCCTTTTCCATACTGCTGGTGTGGCATCCCAGAGCTGGCTATGGCTGGGCTGAGGGTGATCTCTGTGCATTGTATTATTTCCTGTTGCTTCATAGCCTGTGTGACATAGCAGGGGGTCCTGAGTCTCACACAACACAGCGCCACCTAGTGAGCCTCACACATGCATTACACCTCCCATAGGATTGAATAGTAACCAAATGTCCAATGGGAGGACATCGCCTGGGAAAAGGGGAGGAGTCAGCTGATCACTGGGTCCCCATGGTAACACCCCTGCAGGAAGGTCCTGCGTGTGAGGAGTTAGAAGTGTGGAGTGTTAGGAGGAGGAGGTGAGGAGATAAGTGTGATGTCCTGTGAAGAAAGCAGTGAGTTTAGTGCAGGAATCTCAAGTCCTAGACAGGCCCAGGAAGGTTGGAGAGCTGACATACTCCAGCTATTCAGAAGATCCTGTCCCCTGTCTGCCTAGCCATCGCCCTGAAGGAAGTCAGGCATCATTATCTTGTCAGCATGAGACTGTGGAGAGAACATTCTGGAACACGTGCTCCATAGCAAGTATCACAGGATCCAGGGGCCAAGGCCAGACCTGTGGAATATCCTGCCACCCTGACTATTGCACCCCGAAACTCTGAGCTATCAGGACCACATAACGTGAGTGGGGAATATTATGTACTAGTATCATGGTGGGCATCCTCCTATGAGCCAAATAGGAGCCCAGACGCACCTTAGGGCTGTAACACTGAAGTATAAGGGTCTAGGAACACCTTTCATCAAGTCTACCCTGCACCCCAGGACTTTGCTGTGTCACCAGGCGTACCCCGTTGTTTTGTATTGAAGAAACTGTTTAAGCATTTGTGCCTCCACACCCATGGAAGTAAAAGTTCAACTTTACAACCGTTTCTGTGTCTGACTCTGCACCGACAACATCAGGGCGCCCCAAACACCACCAGTCGGCACAGTATAGGGGAAGCGCCCCGGGGGAACAATCACCACCAACATTTGTGCAGCCCCCCTCATCACCGGTACCAGTGGTGGTAACGTGGGACAGCACCAGCGCTGCGCCCTCGTGCCCAGAGACCGTGACAAGTCTGCGCTGTTTGCACCCCGCAATCCCAACTGCAGCGTTACCTTCCATCTGGTCACCGCACTGGACTTGGGCTCCGCTTTGGGGATGGTGGGGGCGAGCCCGTGGGAGGTCTTGTTGTTCAGGGGCGGCGTTTTCGCTCGCCTTTTTTGGAGCCTTGCGGTTGGGGGAATTGGTGAGTGGATCCCGGACTCGTCCGGGGGGGTGTGTTTTGGGAGGATGTGAGCCTGTACGAGGACAGGGTGGAGTTTAGGTTAAGGCGTTCGAAGACGGACCAGGAAGGCCGGGGGTGTGCGGTGCGGCTGTTTGCGGTGCCAGGGTGTTTGATGTGTCCTGTTAGTTGCTTGAGGTCTTATTGTTCGGACAGGGGTCGGGCGACAGGCCCCCTCCTGGTCCATGAGGGTGGGTCGTTTTTTGTCCAGGTTTCAATTCTTGGGAGTTTTTCGACGATGTTTGTGTTATCTGGGTTTGGGGGAGGAGTATTTTAGTGGTCACTCCTTCCGTATTGGGGCAGCTACGGAGGCGGCCCGGAGGGGTTTGGGGGAGGACATAATTCAGCGCATCGGCCGATCGGAATCAGTGCGTTTTAGGTCATATGTCCGTTTGGGGGGGCTGGTCTGAACAATACACATTTTTGTATCGGGGGAGGTCCGGAGGTAGGTGGGTAAGAAAAAGGGGGGTTTTTGTTCGAGCGGGTGTGTTAGTGCCTGGGGCCTGTTATTGTTATGTTGCTTTCGATGTTTTACAGGTGCTGAGCCGTGCTTGGTTTGGTTGATGGGCCATTCCTTTGTGTTCTGGGGCGCAGTGCGGGCGGCGGTGCGACCAGACGGTAGGCAGTTGGGGTTTGCGCGAGGGGGAGGTGCGGTTGCGCTGGTTGGGCTTAAGGGGGATGGTGTGGGGCAGGGTGCTCGTGGAGTTTCATCGCTTCGTGAGGCTGGATAGACCTCCAGACATACTGGTACTGCATGCTGGAGGTAACGATTTGGGGGTCCGCCCTTTTCGGGAGCTGATTAACGATATCAAATTCGACTTATTGCGGCTCTGGGCGATGTTTCCGGGATTGGTAACAGTATGGTCGGATATTGTGCCAAGGAAAGTGTGGAGGGCGGCCTGGTCTGTGGAATGTGTGAACAAAGCCCGTATCAAGGTGAATAGGGCCATTGGGAGGTTTATGGCACGGAATCAGTCTCAGTGCGCCATAGTGAATTGGAATCTGGGGAGGGTGCATTTTGGAGAAGGGACGGTGTTCATTTGAACGCCGTGGGTATTGACATGTGGTGCCTGGGATTGCAGCAGGGCATTGAGACGGCTCTAGGGGTGTGGCGGGACGCCCGCCGATAAGGTGGTCATCGGTGGGCGTTGTGGCAGTGGGGGTCCTCGAGGCTGGGATATCGGAAATGGTCGTGGTGGGGAGGGCCCCGCGGTAGGGGCTGGACTCCCCAGACCATTTGGACTGTGGCTGGATGGCTACGGTAGGGTTAAAGGGTATTAAGGGCTTTATGGCCTTAGGAAATAGAGCACCGAGCAAATTTATTTAAATAGGTGCCCCTGAGCTGGTGTGGAACGGCTAGGGGTAACAGCTGGTGCTCAGGAAGTATGGGGTTAACATTTTGGGTTTTGGGGCCTCGAGGTCCTCCGTCGTCGGGTCGGGTTATTTACTGTGTTTTGGGGAATATTTGTTGTGGCATTTAAATGGTTAAATTATTTTATTTTAATAAACTGGCTGCTGTGGCCAATTTAATCCAACATCGGTGTCAAGTATTTATTTCAGGTAAAGAAAACAGAGAAGAGCGGGCGACTTGGCAATACCCTGGTCAAGTGTTTTTTTGTTTTTTTTTGTCCTGAGCTGGCTGCATAGATATACTGTATAATCAGAACACAACGTTCTACGGTGCTGGCCAAAAGTATTGGCACCCGTGCAATTCTGTCAGATAATACTCAATTTCTTCCAGAAAATGATTGCAATCACAAATGCTTTGGTAATAATATCTTCATTTATTTTGCTTGCAATGAAAAAACACAAAAGAACGGAGCGGTGATTGACCCTATCACTTTCGCGGACCACGCGATGGTTCATGCTGTCCTGACATCCCCCGCCACGAGACCCCGTGCTTGGCAGTGGCGTCTTAATGAGTCGCTGCTCCAAGACATCCCAACATCTCAGGCGGTCTCTTCTGCCCTGACCAATTATTTCCGGGAGAATGATACAGCGGAAGTATCTCCCCTGACGTTATGGGCAGCTCATAAGTGTGTGATTAGGGGGGTGCTAGTGCAGCATGGGTCCCGTATTAAAAAGGAGAGGTCTCGAGAGATAGCCGCGCTGATTGCCGATGTGGTTTCCCTCGAGCAGGCCCACAAGCGCACTCACGCAATAGACACCCAGTCGGCCCTTCTAGTAGCTCGTAAAAAACTACGAGAATGTCTAGATATGCGTACAAAATATCTCTTGGCTAGGGGACGGCGCCATTTTTATGAATTTGGAAACAGATGTAGCCGCACGCTCGCCAGTTCCCTTAGGGAACAAAAGACACGCAATTACATCCCCTCGGTCACTGACTCGACGGGAAGGCGCAACACTGATCCTCACCGTATTGCAGAAGAGTTTGCGGAGTTTTACCGTACCCTCTACAACCTTCCGTCATGTCTCCTAGAGTTGAATGACCCTTCCCTGGCCTCTGCTCTGAGACAGTATATAGCAGACTCCGGTATGCCTACACTCTCGGTGGAAGCCCAAACCGCTCTTGACTCACCTATAACTAAGGAAGAACTAGCTCAGGCGCTTCAGACAATGCAACCTAGTAAGGCCCCAGGCCCCGATGGCTTTCCAGCCTCCTACTATAAAAAATACTCGTTAGAGTTGTTGGACCCCCTGGTGCGTGCCTTAAACTCTCTGTCGGCAGGTGCGACCCTCCCCCCCGGACATGACTAGGGCCCATATAACGGTAATACATAAGGAGGGTAAAGACCCTGCGATGTGTGCCAGCTATAGACCGATATCACTCCTCAATGTTGACTTAAAATTTTTCTCTAAGGTAATAGCCTGCAGGCTGGCCCCTCTATTACCTGGCCTAGTACAGTCCGATCAAGTTGGATTCATCCCCACACGTGAGGCTAGGGACAATACAGTAAAGGTAATTAATGCCATACACTACGCCAAAACTCACGACCTCCCACTTTGTCTTCTCTCAACTGACGCTGAAAAAGCATTTGATAGAGTGAGCTGGTCTTATCTATTTGAGGTCCTGGATCATGTGGGGCTCAGCCCGATCATGAGATCCTGGATCGCTTCCTTGTATTTCAATCCGTCAGCTTCCACGAGAGTTAACGGAATTATCTCATCTCCCTTCCCAATAGGGAATGGCACGCGCCAGGGGTGTCCCCTATCCCCCCTGATCTTTGTCTTAACACTAGAACCTCTGCTTAGACAGATCAGATCTAACCCGGACATAGGTGGCCTAAGGATAGGCAGTAGAGTCCTGAAAATTGCAGCATATGCAGATGATCTCCTCTTCTTCCTGCAGGACCCGGCCAAATCCCTTCCCTCCCTGATGTCTGAATTCCACAGGTTCTGTCATCTTACCAACTTTAAAATTAATTTCCAGAAATCTGAGGCCCTTAACGTTTCTCTTCCGCAGGGGATACAGTCCTCTCTGGAGGATTCCTTCCCCTTCAGATGGTCAAGAATATCTATCAAGTACTTAGGGGTGATGATACCCAGGGACCTAGGCGAGCTCTATGACAAAAATTACCTCCCACTTCTCCGGGCCATTAGATCCGACCTAAAGAGATGGTCCATAGGTACATACACATGGTTTGGCCGCTGCGCTATATACAAAATCAATATTATGCCCCGTCTGCTATACCTCTTCCAAACTTTACCGATCCACATACCCCCCGGTTTTTTCAAGTTACTGTACAATGACCTAATTAACTTTGTGTGGCAGGGTGGGCGAGCTAGGCTGGCGTGTTCTACTCTCACGCTACCTAAACAATGGGGTGGTCTGGGCCTTCCTGACCCTTGAAAGTATTACGAGGCCTCCATGCTCCAAAGAGTGCTAGACTGGTGTCGTCACGCCCCTTACAAACATTGGGTCGCCCTGGAAAACGTATTCGTTGACGCCCCCCTGGACTCGCTCCCATGGTTGGACTCGCTGCGCCCTGGGGCCCTGAGACACCACCCTACCATAGGACCCACTCTCCGGGTATGTAGATCGCTCTTCTGCAGGGAGCGGATCTCCCCCTCCCCTTCACCTTTACTTCCTATCCTAGGAAACCCTGCCTTTATGGCGGGTTTATCTCAAGGACCATTCCGGCAGTGGCGAATGGCGGGCAGGCAGAGGGCCCTACACTTTCGCTCTGAGGGTGACTGGATCTCTCACCGGGAACTGCTTACCACGCCGGACCTTCCGGCGCTTGGCCCATAGCGGGTCTTTCAACTCACTCACTTTCTTTCCTCATTACCTACTCCCGGGGTATGACAGACAGCTCACGAGGTTCGAGGAGTCCTGCATGGGAAGGGGTCTGCTGAGACACTCACTTTCCGATTTCTATCTGCTTCTGGTGTCCCCTCCTCCGGGCCACAGACCCTCCTACTTAACCAGATGGGAGGCCGATCTGGCCATGACCTTCTCTGACCAACAGTGCTCCAGAATTTTTGAGTTTACCCACAATAGTTCGATTGCTAGCAGTTATCAAGAGGCGGGATATAAAATCCTGACTAGATGGTACCATGTTCTGTCTAAGCTACACAGACTCTTCCCGTCCTCCTCTCCTGTGTGTTGGCGCTGTTGCTCAGAGGAGGGGACGCTTTTACATATCTTCTGGGAATGCGCGATATTGAGAGACTTTTGGGAGGGAGTACACAGGGTGCTAGGTCGGATATTCCAAACTTCCATTCCTAACACACCAGCCTTCTTTCTGCTACACCTCTCAGAGTACCCCCTGTGTACCTATCGCAAATCCTCCCTACGACATATGGTCAATGCTGCTAGGGCGTGTATCCCAGCGCTATGGAAATCGTCCAATCCCCCTTCTCTCCTGCACTGGATTCGTAAAGTGGAGGACATCCAGTACATGGAGGATCTCACGGCATCCCTTCGCTATAAGAGGGAATCCTTCATGGCGGCCTGGATGCCGTGGATTCTCTTTCAGGGATCCCAGGCCTATAGAGACCTGACGGGTAGACCTTGATGTAGGGTTTACGCTGCCGACATGGAGAGGTCGGGGTCCTTGCATGTCCGTCATTTGTGTGTTAACGTGATGTTCCCACATTTGTTCTCTCCCTGTCTTTCGTTCTCTCCCTCCTTCTCCCTCCCCCCTCCCAGCTCCTCCCCCCACTTTGTTCCTTTCGTCCCCCTGATAACTGCTTTTATTAGCAGCAGTTGATGTGCTAATACATCTATTTCATGTTACCATGTTACTATGTATTGAAGCTGATGTATGCCTCGTTCCTTGAGGTCAAGCGCTTGTTTGGCTCACGCCATCATTGTTTGTTTGTTATTTCTATATAATATCTAAAATAAAGAATTTATAAAAAAAAAAGAAAAAACACAAAAGAGAATGAAAAAAAAAGTCAAATCATTGATCATTTTACACAAAACTCCAAAAATGGGCTGGACAAAAGTATTGGCACCCTCAGCCTAATACTTGGTAGCACAACCTTTACACAAAATAACTGCGAACAACCGCTTCCGGTAACCATCAATGAGTTTCTTACAATGCTCTGCTGGAATTTTAGACCATTCTTCTTTGGCAAATTTCTCCAGGTCCCTGAGAAAACTGCCATTTTGAGATCTCTCCACAGGTGTTCTATGGGATTCAGGTCTGGACTCATTGCTGGCCACTTTAGAAGTCTCCAGTGCTTTCTCTCAAACCATTTTCTAGTGCACTGTGTTTCCATCCATTTCTGGGTGCTTTTTGAAGTGTGTTTTGGGTCATTGTCCTGCTGGAAGACCCATGACCTCTGAGGGAGACCCAGCTTTCTCACACTGGGCCCTACATTATGCTGCAAAATTTGTTGGTAGTCTTCAGACTTCATAATGCCATGCACACGGTCAAGCAGTCCAGTGCCAGAGGCAGCAAAGCAACCCCAAAACATCAGGGAACCTCCGCCATGTTTGACTGTAGGGACCGTGTTCTTTTCTTTGAAGGCCTCTTTTTTATTCCTATAAACTCTATGTTGATACCTTTTCCCAAAAAGCTCTACTTTTGTCTCATCTGACCAGAGAACATTCTTCCAAAAAGTTTTTGGCTTTCTCAGGTAAGTTTTGGCAAACTCCAGCCTGGATTTTTTATGTCTCTGGGTCAGAAGTGGGGTCTTCCTGGGTATCCTACCATAGAGTCCCTTTTCATTCAGATGCCGACGGATAGTACGGGTTGACACTGTTGTACCCTCGGACTGCAGGGCAGCTAGAACTTGTTTGGATGTTAGTCGAGGTTCTTTAGCCACCATCCGCACAATCTTTCGTTGAAATCTCTTGTCAATTTTTCTTTTCCGTCCACATCTAGGGAGGTTAGCCACAGTGCCATGGGCTTTAAACTTCTTGATGACACTGTGCACGGTAGACACAGGAACATTCAGGTCTTTGGAGATGGACTAGTAGCCTTGAGATTGCTCATGCTTCCTCACAATTTTGCTTCTCAAGTCCTCAGACAGTTCTTTGGTCTTCTTTCTTTTCTCCATCCTCAAAGTGGTACACACAAGGACACAGGACAGAGGTTGAGTCAACTTTAATCCATTTCAACTGGCTGCAAGTGTGATTTAGTTATTGCCACCACCTGTTATGTGCCACAGGTAAGTAACAGGTGCTGTTAATTACACAAATTAGAGAAGCATCACATGATTTTTCAAAGGGTGCCAATACTTTTTTCCACCCCCTTTTTTATGTTTGGTGTGGAATTATATCCAATTTGGCTTTTTGACAATTCTTTTTGTGGTTTTCCATTGAAGACAAATTAAATGAAGACATTATTACCAAATCATTTGTGACTGCAATCATTTTCTGGAAGAAATTGAGTATTATCTGACAGAATTGCAGGGGTGCAAATACTTTTGGCCAGCACTGTAGCTGCCAGCAGCTGCCACTAAATGGAACTTCTTGTATACTATGTAACTATTGAATTCTGGGTATAACAGGATGCAATAACCTCATACTGCAGCTGCAGGTATCCAGATCATACAGCCCACTATTTTCTGTAAATGCTTTGGCAATCAGTCTAGTTCACAGTCTACAGTAAACTGAAATTGGTCAGTCGACAGTCTAGTGCACATGTATTTGGTCAGTTATTCATTTGACAGTCTTGTGTACATGCTTTGGACAGTTACTCATTTGACAGTCTTGTGTACATGCTTTGGACAGTTACTCATTTGACAATCTAGTGTACATGCTTTGGTCGGTTACTCAGTCGACAATCTAGTGTACATGCTTTGGTCAGTTACTCAGTCGACAGTCTAGTGTACATGCTTTGGTCACTATTCAGTCCACTGTCTAGTGTAAACAAAGTGGTCAGTCCACAGTCTATAGTAAACATTGTGGCCTATCACTTCACAAGCAAATGTAAATGCCCCCAAAAATCAGTCCATAGTCTAGGGCAGTGGTTCCCAAACTGTGGGTCTTGACCCCTGGGTTGTCATGTGAAGACTGCCCTGGGATTCCCAGCCATCAGAGGTAATTAGGCTGTGACGTCACAAAAGGACTGAAGAGGACGTGGGGTGACCACAGAACGCTGCTGAACGCGCTGAGAGTGTGCCCAGGAGAGGTGAGGCAAGGTGAGTATAAGTGTTTGTTATTTTTCCTCACCTCCCTGGGCCTTAACTTAGACTCTGGGGTCTGAGGAGAGTACAATAATTTACCAAAATGAACCCGGGGAGTGAACCTCATGAATGAATATAATGAAACATTGTATTGTAGCCACTGTGGATCAGTATACTGTGATACTGTGGAGCACTATACTGAGGGGGAGAAGATTATACTGTGTGGGGCCACTGTGGAGCATTATAGTATGTCGGTCTGCTCTGGGGCACTATACTGTGTGGGGCCACTGTATAGCATTATATTGTGTGGAGACTCTGTGGAGCATTATACTGTGGATACACTGTGGAGCATTATTCTGTGTGGAGAGACTCTGGAGCATTATACCGTGTGAGGGTCACCCTGGAGCATTATACTGTCTGTTGCTACTCTGGAGCATTTTATTGTGTGGAGCTGTGAAGGCTTTGTGGAGACACCTTGGAGCATTATAATGTGCGGGGCTGCTTTGGAGCATTATACTGTGTGTAGGCTTTGTGGAGACACCGAGGAGCATTATACTGTGCAAGGCCGCTCTGGAGCATTATACTGTGATGAGGCTTTGTGGTGCTGTGGAGATATCGTGGAGCATTATGCTATGGGAAGCACTGTGGAACATTATGCTAAAAAGTTTACATACCCCGGGAGATTTTTTTTGTTTTCTGGCCTTTTTTCAGAGAATATGAATGATAACACAAAAACTTTTTCACCACTCATGGTTAGTGGTTGGTTGAAGCCACTTATTGTCAAACTTCTGTATTTTATCTTTTTAAATCATAATGACAACTGGAGTGGCTCAATGGTATTGAGGTCAGGAGCCTGAGATGGCCACTCCAGAACCTTCACTTTCTTCTGCTGTAGCCAGTGACAGGTCGACTTGGCCTTGTGTTTTGGATCGTTGTCATGTTGGAACGTCCAAGTACATCCCATGCGCAGCTTCCTGGCTGATGAGTGCAAATTTGCCTCCAGTATTTGCTGATAATGTGCTCCATTCATCTTTTCTTCAACTTTGACCATGTTTCCTGTGCCTTTGAAGCTCACACATGCCCACATCATCAGTGATCCACCTCTGTGCTTTACAGTAGGAATTGTATTCCTTTCATCATAGGCCTTGCTGACACCTCTCCAAATATAACGTTTATGGTTGTGGCCAAAAAGTTTGATTTTTGTCTCATCACTCCAAATTACCTTGTTCCAGAAGTTTTGAGGCTTGTCTCTGTGCTGTTTGGCGTATTGAAGGCGAGATTCTTTGTGGCATTTGCGCAGTAATGGCTTTCTTCTGGCAACCTCGACCATGCAGCCCATTTTTCTTCAAGAGCCT
Organism: Leptodactylus fallax; assembly: GCA_947044405.1. Lineage (NCBI taxonomy): Eukaryota > Metazoa > Chordata > Amphibia > Anura > Leptodactylidae > Leptodactylus > Leptodactylus fallax. The sequence goes on from CAMRHE010000167.1 coordinate 2,802,466, forward strand.
CCTTTTTGTGCATCTTGAAACAGCCGCACCAATAGTTTTCAGAGAGTCCTGTATTTCAGGTGATGTTGTATGGGTTTTTCTTTGCATCCCGAACAATTTTCCTGGCAGTTGTGGCCGAAATTTTGTTTGGTCTTCCTGACCGTGGTTTGGTTTTTAGAGAGCCCCTGAGTTTCCATTTCTTTGAACACTGCTGACTGGCATTATCAAATCCTTGGATATCTTTTTGTATCCCTTTCCTGTTTTATACAGTTCAACTATCTTTTGCCGTAGATCCGTGAGCAATTCTTTTGCTTTCTCCATGACTCACAATCCAGAAACTTCAGTGGCTGGAGGAAAGATGCAACCGTCTGTCTGGATCCCAGAAACTCACTCAGCTTTTATGCAGACACACCGATTACAAGAAAACAGGTCACAGGTGTGAGGATGTTACCTTTAGTATTCACTCAAACCCCTTTGTGTCAACTTCTGGGCATGTTATCAGGCCAAAATCACCAGGGTTTGTGAACTTTTGAACAGGGTCATTTTGATGTTTTTGGTTGTCATTATGATTTAAAAAGAGAAAACGTAGAAGTTTGACAATAAATGGCTTCAACCAACCACTAACTATGAGTGGAGAAAAAGTTTTTGTGTCATCATTCATATTCTCTGAAAAAAGGCCAAAAAAACAAAAAATCTGCCGTCTTATGTAAACTTTTTAGCACAACTGTGTGTGTTATATATATATATATATATATATATATATATATATATATGTAACATGTGATGCATAAAATATCAATGTTTGATATAGATCAAAATGAGAAGGCAAAAGGCACAGGATTGTAGTGGGGAGACATCAGAGTCTAAAGGAAAAAGTCATATATTAGCTGGTGATGGAGGTTGGGTGACTATAATTGGTGAGTAATGCAAAAAGTTTCCCACAAGTAGAGTTGTACTAAAACTAACCAGTATGCTGTATTTATGCCATACAACAGACTCTATTCAGCTAACTATTGGCTTCCCCTGTGATATCTCCCTTTCCAATATGTCAGAAGTTTCAAAAAATATTCTTCTCAATTTAAAAATGGCAGTAAGAATACTGGTAATGATACAATACTTCATCTAGAGAGTAATGGGTAGATGCACTCAACTAAATTATAATGATGGATTTCTGGAAAAAAAAAAAAACAGTCAGATCCAAGTTAAAATGCAGTGGTTGTCCTGGCTAAGGCCCCACATAGTGAGCCTCAGCGAAAAAATGCTGTGGAAAAAACTTAGGTGAAAACGCATCACAGTTTTCCTTCTGCTTCAATTATACCTATAGAGAAACCGCAGAATTTCTGTTGTGGGTATTTTTCTGCAATGAGTGGATGGGATTTGCTAGAATCTTGTCCACTTTGAAGGGACTGTAAAATGCTGCGTTTTTTGCCTCGGTGTTTCCGCCACAGCCAAACCACGACATTTACGGCACATAGGACCACGGCCTAAGAGACTCCTCTGACTTCTGTAACTGGATGTCCAACAGCTGCCAAGACTTTGATTCATGATAATCCACTCAATATTTGTGGTATGGGTTTTACCTATTCCCTTCACTCCACTATTGTCTCCATCTTCTTTTGGCTCCCTAGTTGCCTGATTTCATGATTTTTAGTGTAAACTTTTATGACTTAGTAACTCCAGTTATACACGAGTATTTGAAGATTCTTTTTGCTATAATGCTTTGTACAGTCTGATAACTGCTACCAAGTGTCATATCCTAGGTAATATTACTTTCCTTGGTTTCTTTATTTTCTTACCAAAGCCTGTTGTGATTTTGATATACTCTTATTTTCATAGTTGAATAAAAATTTACTTGAATAAGAAAATGTCCTGTAGGTCCCAAACGATGTTAAAATTGCCTGAAAGGTCTTGATATAGCAGTAAGATATTCTAAATCTAATTGTAATCTATAAACACAGAAAAAGGAGACATCTGCCTGCAATGCTTATTATTCAAATGGAATTGTCATGTCCCAGGACTTGGTTTAATTCACTGACATGTATCTGTGATACTGTTTGTCTTTGTAGTTTGTCCCTTTTCTCTCTCTGTATCCTTAGCTGTGATGCTGTAGCTCCTCCCTCTCTCTCTCTCTCAGTTTAGTTTCACTTCTTTGTAAGCAACATGTCTGCTCAGCTCCTGGTATTTCATCATTTTTCACCTACTGCTGTATGAGGTTCTACAAGATTTACTTGGATTAAAGCATCTGGAATCTTATCTACGCCTCCTCAGTTGAGTTGAACACTATCTGATAGATATCTTGGTGTAAATTGCTGGTTAGCATAGAGACTACAGGACACTCTCACAACCTCACACTTGCAGCCAAGCTATTGAGTCAGAACAGTGAAAAATGATGCATAAAGACTGCCAGATACGGCTGTAAGACAGTTCACCAACTTCTGACATACAGTCAGTCACAGCAAGTTACCTGAAGCCAGAAGGAATCAGCATTGTGTAAGTTGCATCTGCAGCTCAGACTCCCTCAGCATAAGAAGATTCTAGCAAGCAGCCATCTTACTCCAGCAAAGTTATATTTATCCTGTTTGTGTTGCATCATGGCTGAAGGGCACCCTGAAGCACAAGGTAGCATGGACCTCAGTCTGCAGCCCAGTGAGAAGGCTAGACGCTTGATTAAACCTACATGGAAGGTTAGAGACAATCTAGAAGGTTTAAAGCATGAACTTTCCTGTGAACTCTCAAAATGGTGGCAGAAAATACAGACTAAGATATCTGCCATGTGCTTGCCTGCATACCATATATCACCACTAGAGGGAGCTCTGCGACAGCTTTGTGCTATGCATGGACATTATAAAATGAAAGCTGAGGAGTATGAAAGCATATTGAGGAAACTTCATACAGACGATTCCTTAGTTGAATTGCAAAGCTTCCAGCATCTCAATTCAGAACGAGAAAGCTTAGTACATGAAACTAAGTTAAGGACAGAGGCAAGAATTGCGCAACTGCAGGAAATGGCATCCCATGTTTCTGAGTCTACCAAGCGTTCAAAGCGTACATCTAAGTCACGTTCCTCAAAATCTTCCACACTCAGTGAGCAACTTATAAAAGCACGTGCAGAGGCGGAAGCTACTAAGATACAGGCAGCCTTTGCACAACAGAAAGCAGCGATGGAAGCTAATGCAGCTCAAAAAAGGGCAGAACTAGAAGCTCTAGAGAAACAGTATGAGCATGCTGCAGCCATGGCAAGGTTAAGCATTTTAGAACAAGCCATCAGTGGAAGTGAAAGAGACAGCACCAGTTTGTGTGATGTGGTAACAGAGTTTCCCCTCAAGCGCACAAGAGACTATGTACTAAGCCAAAGCAGTGAATCCCTATTTGCCACAAATGTTCCTGTCAGGGACGACATTTCTCCAGAGCAACAGGGCACAGTATCTTCTGCAGCACACCGCATTCAAGGTCAGTACAATGCCCTGCCTGTCCAGCTTCCAGTTTCTTCTTCCTTCATGGATTCCCAAAGCCTTGCACCTCAGCAAATGCAATATACTGATACTCAGGTAAACACCAATGTGACACCATACCACCAGACTGCAAACAACCGTCCAGTCTCACATCCATATGTGGCTAAACCTATGGACTTTAAGCTAGCTCCTAGGCTGAATGCCTACGCAGCCTCTACACTACCTACCTCTGTTAACCAGAACCCCACTAACAACGTAATCACCGCTACTCAGCCAGCAACTCAATATTTAAAGTCAGAGAGAACAGACATGTCAGAGTTTGCAAGGTACATGGTTCGCCGTGAGCTTACTAAGACTGGACTCACAAGGTTCGATGACCAACCTGAGAACTACAGAGGCTGGAAATGTGCCTTCAAAACTGCAATCAGTGACCTTGGCATTACTGCAGCTGAAGAATTAGATTTGCTTATCCGGTGGCTTGGCCCACAGTCCACAGAACGTGCTATAAGACTCAGATCCGTCCACATTTACAACCCCATAGCAGGCCTTACCGCTGCTTGGGAAAGACTGGAGAAAACCTATGGCAGTCCTGAAGCAATAGAGAATGCTCTGTTCAAACGGTTGCAAGGGTTTCCAAAGATATCTGGTAAGGATCATCAGAAATTTCAAGAACTTAGTGACCTACTCATGGAGCTCCTACTGGCTAAGGCGGACACTCTCCTACCGGGCCTCAGTTACCTGGACCCTGCTCGTGGGGTAAACCCGATAGTCTCCAAGTTGCCATATAATATTCAAGAAAGGTGGACCACAGTTGGGTCAAGATACAAAAATGAGAATAGAGTCTCCTTTCCTCCATTTTCCTACTTCTGTGAGTTTATCAAGAACATTGCAGAATCCAAGAATGACCCAAGCTTTTCCTATGGGGATCCCAGTGTTCCTGGTTCACCTCCTATTAAGTATGACAGCTCACATTCTAACTACAGAAACCGCAGAGGCCCAGTTTCGGTGAAAAAGACTTATATTCTTCCTATACCTACATCAGCACCAGAAGAAAGCAGTTGCAACAGCAACCAAGACGAAAAGGTAGAAAATCCTAACCGTCTGTGTCCTATTCACAAGAAGCCTCATCCCCTCAAGAAGTGTATTGGCTTCAGGAGGAAACCAATCCAGGAACGTAAAGAGCTTCTAAAGAAACTAGGGATATGTTTCAAATGTTGTGCCTCTACTGAACATGTTGCTAGAGACTGTAAAATTGCTATTAAGTGTATAGAGTGTGGCAGTGAGGACCATGTACAGGCTCTTCATCCATCCCAGCCTAGTGCCACACCGCCTAGAGGTTCCCCTTCCCCAACTAAGCATGGCGGGGAGAACACAGATCAAGCAGCAAATACTACCACAGTATCTTCCTCATGTACAGAAGTCTGCGGAGTAGACCTTTGTGACAAGTCCTGTGCAAGGATATGCCTAGTCAATATATACCCCAAGGGCCAGCCAGAAAGGGCTCTGAGGGTGTACGCCATCTTGGATGACCAGAGCAACCACTCACTTGCAAGGTCAGAACTCTTTGATCTGTTTAACTTAAAGGGTGATACCTATCCGTATACCTTGGGTACTTGTAGTGGCATATCAGAGGTTTCAGGAAGAAGGGCCAGTGGTCTTGTAATAGCTTCTCTCAAGGGCAATTTGGAGATACCTTTGCCCACACTTGTTGAGTGCAACCAGATACCATCAAACAGAGAAGAGATACCCACACCAGAGGCGGCTTTCCAGCACCCTCATCTAAGGGCTATAGCCAGTGAAATACCATCCCTTGACAAAAATGCAGACATTCTACTTCTGCTAGGTAGAGACATTCTCAGACTGCACAAAATACGCCAGCAAATTAATGGACCACATGATGCACCATTTGCCCAGCGCCTCGATCTAGGATGGGTAATCATTGGCAACGTGTGCATAGGTAGGATGAAAAGGCCCACCAATATTTCTTCATTTAAGACGCATATGTTACCAAATGGTAGCAGCACTTGTTTTCAGCTATGTCCACATCACTACCAAGTGAAAGAGAAGATAAGCAGCAGTAAGTGGCTGCATAATCACCGAGACAACGTGAATACTTTCCTGCCTGGGGATGACACCCTTGGATTAACAGTGTTCAATACAACAAGTGATGACAACAAGCTGGCACCGGCTATAGCTGATAAAGAATTTCTCAAACTTATGGACAAGGAATTCATTCAAGATGATTCCAACAGCTGGGTAGCACCTTTACCTTTCTGCTCCCCGAGATCAAAACTACCAAACAATCTGAAGCAAGCAGTTTCTAGATTTTCCTCTTTAAAACGTACCCTCAAGAGGAAACCAGAGATGGAGAAACACTTTGTAGGTTTCATGCAGAAGGTATTTGAGAGAGATCATGCAGAACCTGCACCTCCACTAAAGGAAGGAGAAGAATGCTGGTACCTTCCATCATTTGGCGTGTATCACCCTCGCAAACCTGACCAAATCAGGGTCGTGTTCGATTCTAGTGCTCAGTATGAAGGCGTCTCTCTCAACAACCTGCTCCTCACTGGTCCTAACCTAAACAACAGCCTCATAGGAGTCTTAATCCGTTTCAGACAGGAACCAGTTGCAGTGATGGCCGACATCCAACAGATGTTTCATTGCTTCATTGTTAAGGATGATGACAGAAACTATCTCAGGTTCCTATGGCATAAGGACAATGATGTCAACAATGAAGTCATAGATTACCGGATAAAGGTACATGTCTTTGGCAATAGCCCATCTTCTGCAGTAGCGATCTATGGACTGAGAAGGACCGCCCAAGAAGGTGAGAAAGAGTATGGCTCTGATGCTCGTCAGTTTGTTGAGAGGAATTTCTATGTTGATGATGGTCTTAAATCCTTACCTGCAAGTGAAGAAGTGATCGATCTCCTCTCTAGAACACAGGAAATGCTGTCTGTAGCTAACCTCAGACTTCACAAGATCATCTCCAACAATATGGAGGTAATGAAGGCATTTCCCTCTGATGATCATGCAATCAACTTGAAGGATCTTGATCTCAGTTCTGATGCTCCTCCTATGCAACGCAGCCTAGGATTGCTATGGAACACTGAACAAGACACATTCACATTCCAAGTGTCTTCTTGTGACAAACCTTTCACCAAACGAGGAGTTTTATCTGTTGTGAACAGCATTTATGATCCTCTTGGTTTCATTGCTCCCATCACCATTCAAGGCAAGCTACTACTAAGACAGCTTACCACTGAGAACATGGACTGGAACACTCCACTGCCTGCTGAGAAACAACTGAGGTCTGACTGTGGCACTAAGTTCGTTGGAGCCTGCAAAGAACTGCAGTTAGACAACTTCTTATCCAACAATGGGTGCACTTGGACGTTTAACCCTCCACATTCATCCCATATGGGAGGTTCCTGGGAACGTATGATTGGGATCACACGCAGAATCCTTGACTCTATGTTGATGGACCACAAGTCGACACTGCTTACCCATGAGACGTTAATAACCTTTCTTGCTGAAGTGTCTGCAATAATCAATGCAAGGCCACTTGTCCCAGTATCTTCAGACCCTGAATCTCCAATTATCTTAACCCCAGCAACGCTTCTTACTCAGAAAATTGGTACTGCTGCTACCTCTCCACGTACCTTAGATCACAGTGACATTTACAGACGCCAATGGAAACAAGTTCAACACCTGTCCAATGTGTTCTGGCACCGCTGGAAAACAGAGTACCTCCACATGCTACAGAGCCGTCACAAATGGCAGACCTCAAAACCTAATCTCCAGGTGGGTGACCTCGTCCTTCTAAGGGATAAAGAAGTCCATCGGAATGAATGGCCTATGGGTCTCATCACTAAAGTTGTCCCTAGTGATGATGGGAAGACTCGGAAAGTGGAGGTCAAGGTAACCAAGGGAGGCTCAGTGCGAGTTTTCTTCCGCCCAATTAATGAACTGGTGCTTCTTCTTCCAAGAGGAGACGTCACATAAAAGAAGATAAGGACACCATTCACAGCTCATGGCGGGGAGCTTCCTTCCATGAACTAAAACCGTGTTCTTGTGGATTACAGTGTGGGTCGGTGGAGGTGTTGGCAAATTGCGGCTTCCCGACCTGAAGATTGGTTTATTTGGACTAACTGTTGATTATTGTTTGTTGTGCATGTTTCTTTTTTGTTTTTCAGGTTTGAAGAGGACTTTATGGACATCTCAGGACATTATTAATGTTTGTTTTCATTGAAATCTAAAGATTTCAGGCGGGGAGTGTCATGTCCCAGGACTTGGTTTAATTCACTGACATGTATCTGTGATACTGTTTGTCTTTGTAGTTTGTCCCTTTTCTCTCTCTGTATCCTTAGCTGTGATGCTGTAGCTCCTCCTCTCTCTCTCTCTCAGTTTAGTTTCACTTCTTTGTAAGCAACATGTCTGCTCAGCTCCTGGTATGTCATCATTTTTCACCTACTGCTGTATGAGGTTCTACAAGATTTACTTGGATTAAAGCATCTGGAATCTTATCTACGCCTCCTCAGTTGAGTTGAACACTATCTGATAGATATCTTGGTGTAAATTGCTGGTTAGCATAGAGACTACAGGACACTCTCACAACCTCACACTTGCAGCCAAGCTATTGAGTCAGAACAGGAATAGAATATTTACTTTATTGATCCTGGAAGAAATTTGGTAATTCAGCAGCTCATTGTGGTAACATATGCGGTAAGACAAAACAAAAATCAATGTGCAACATTGATTTTATACAGTAGTAGTATATTTAGTTACGTAAGTAGTAGTACAACCAGTGAGACCCCAATGTAGCCCCTTCGACATTTTATATTTTCAGTTTGATGTCACTGTTAAATGGAGAGATTTTTCGGGGAATAAATGATCTTCTGAAGCTTTTCTTGCCACAATGCAGCTGGATGAACCTACCGCTGAAAGAGCTTAGTTGATTTTTAAGGACATGGTACAGAGGGTGTAAGGATTAATCTTTAATAGTTTTAAATTTCCTTACGGTCTTCTGCTGCACTATGATATCCAAACTACCAAGCTTATGTCCTACCACAGTGCCTTTCCTCTTGATCAATTTGCCAGTCTTTTTACATCAGTCGTCCTTGCGTTCCCTCTGCAATGACTGCATAGGACAAAGCCCTCTCAATCACAGACTACACACCTTGAATAACCTCAGTTGCCTAAGAAAAAATAGTTTACCTGCCCCCTTCTTGAACACCTTTTCAGCATTCAGTCTCCAGTTTAGTTTATTGTCCTGGTATATACCCAAGTACTTGGGTACATTTCTACCTCAGTGCTGACAGATGTAACATTAGTGCAAGCCTTTCTGAAGTCTATTATCATCTCCTTACTTTTGGCCACATTCAAGATAAGGCCATTCTCACTACACCATGATGAGAAGGTCCCCACCATTTTATGTATTCCTTGTCATTACCATCGTTCATACAAACTACCAGACCCGAATCATCAGAAAATGTCAGAAAAACAGGAGCCAGAACCATATTGAAAATCTGACATATATACTGTGAAAAGGAATGGTGCTAACACTGTTCCTTGTGGCATGCCAATACTACTCACCTCCCTATTCCACTAGCTTGCCCCCAACCAAACGAGTTGTGGCCTCCCCCATGAGATAATCACTAATCCAGTTCACCAAAAATTCAGTGACTGACATCTGACATAGTTCCTTCAACAGCTAAAATTGAAGAAGGCAATGCTAGCGCTAGAACCACAACTCTTCAAGTGTGAGTAAACTCTGTGCAGTAGACGAATAAGAGCATCTCCCGCCCTTACTTTGGCACAGTACACAAACTGCAAGCAGTCCATGAATGTGCCAACACACGCTCTCAAGTAAGACAGCACAAGCTGATTTATATTAGGTACACCATCCATAACACAGGAATACATTGTACATGTATACTGATGTAAAACAAGTATGTTAGCACCTCACAAAGTTGAGCACCACAACCCTTCAAGACCTTTGGAATAACATAATCTGGATCCAATATTTTGCCTATTTTCACCTTACCCAAAAGAGTCTTCACATCTCCAGATTTTATTGACCATGGGTCATCCCTCTCCCTCCAAGTCAACAAGTTCCCTTTTGTACCTTCACCGCCAACCTCCAGCCTTAGTGCATCACTAAATTAGCATATTCCTTGTTGCTAGTAACTTTACTCATAGTGGCTCCAATAACTGGTTACGGATTTCATACCTGACCATACATCCTTCATGTCATTCCTGTTTTCAATGGGAGGCAGAGATCGCAGCAGGACGTGGAAAAAAGAAGCGTCCTGCTCGATCTTGACACAGATTCCACAGCTGATTCAGCCACGGAGTCCGTGGCTCAAGACTCTCTGCTGATTAGGCCCATTCATCTGGGCCTAATCAGCAGAGGGAAGCCGTGACAAATGCCAATGCACTGCATCAGCATCTGGTGACGGTCACTGAAATAGCCCGCGGTGGAAAATGAAGAGGAATATCCTCTTCATTTTTCACCGTGTGAACATACCCTTAATGTTTTGTAATAAATATTGTAGAACGCATGTACAGCACTACAGATTATGCTCTATTTAAATTAATGGGCGTTATACTATAGAAGGAAATCATTGCAAAATTTTTAAAAAACGCGATTAACTGTTTGGTTTATTTTGCTTATTTGTTTTTTTTCTTACTGAGCATTACATTGTCTATGGTTGTCTCTACCAATCTGCAAGTACTTTGCGGTAAACTCTCTGAATATGTAAACTATATTTATCAGAATTTCCTATTGCTTAAATAGTGCCAACATAGCTTGTAGACCTGTACACGGATCGCTTTCACTCACATCACATCAGCAATTAGACTATTGACTATTATTTAATATAAAAAAGTTTTGGACTGCTTTATGATATTACCACTACTGTCCTGTTCATACTAAGACTCATATAAAATTCTGTATAAAGAAACAAACTTCAGTAACACATTTGATTTCAGTCAGAAAAGCTTGTCTGCGCCAGGTTTATCCATTTTCATCTGTCATTTTCCCAGTCTTCTGCTACTCAAAGCGAAGGGTTTTCATGTTGTGCTATTAAAAAATCATGCCCAAATTGTACATCTTAAGAGGAGTGATTGATTTGGAGTCATTACTATTTTTTCATGAGTGAGTAATGACTTACATGTTGCATGAAAAATACTGTTTTTTATCCTAAAATAACGCACATTTTAGCAGATTCTCTAAACATATTAAATATCCATATAATAAATAATATATGTAATATGAATATCTTCCACTCCTGTTTTTAACGCTTATGTGCACTTTGGCAATAATATGAAATAATGCTCTGCTGTTAAAAGGCTACCCAAGAAGAAGCTGCAAAGGCAAAACTAAAGTTGGGCTACTGTTCTGCTGATTTGTATATTACATGCCTGTTATGGGAGGATGCTTTGTAAGCATAATAAATACTTGCTCGATCTGAAGCAGGACTCACTGAACTTCACTAGTGGAGGCCAATGTCTCCATTGTATTATGGAAGGAATTGTTTGGGAAGATCTACACAGCAGAATTTAGGAGCTTCCAGTAGCAACCTGTGATGTAAACAAGTGCAATCTGTTTAGGGACATGAGGACTATGCTTGTTGAAACTGTGAATATTTCACACCACACCTTAGTTCGTCCCTTTTACAAGCATTACTGCACAAAATATCAAAATTGTGGACCTGCTTAAAAACATTAAGGAGTCTAATTTAGTGGGCATCATCAAAAGCCTAATGGGCAGACTCACTTTCTGTAAAATCATATATTTCAGTGTGCATCTAAGAAATTGAATAATCACGACACATTGTACCAAAGTCACTGTTGTAACGCCGCACAACCACAAGTGTTCCTGCCTGCTTCATATTATCACACTATAGATGAAAGGGGCAGGTTCAGGGTACATTGCAGCAAAGCCACTGCTGTCATGCAGCACAAACTACATTTTCAATGTAGTATGGTTAACTTATTAGCAATTATCCTCTGATGGATGGTGGATTCATTGTACAAGTTCAAGAGGGGCCTAGATGCCTCTCTTGGAAAAAAAATAATATTTAAGATTATTGGTGTTGTATTTTGGGTATAACTAGTTTATTCAGTGTTTTATACTGATATCCAGAAGCTATTTCTGTCCCCTGACATAGGGTAGTTGGGATCATCCTCATGGGGTTCTTTTGCCTTCCGCTATTTCAACTCTGTAGGGTTTATAGGTTGGATTTAATGGACCTGTGTCTTCTTCCAGCCTCATCTACTATGTTACTGTCCTTCTTCATACCAATTTTGTTCTAGTGCTTTGTTTCAGGATGTCTTTCGGCAGTAGTCCACAGATTCCAAGAACAAAGAAGTTGTACTGTAACTCACCATGACCCTGTCCACTTTGCTTCTACACCCCATTTCAATGACAAACATTTGTCAAACATAATTTTTATAGGAAGTAATTTTACTTCTCAGTTTTTAGACTGTGGGAGGAAACCAGAGAGCCCAAAGGAAACACATGCGAATGTTTCCCTTGGCTGGATTCTAAGCCAGGACCGCATTGCTACAAGGGAAAAGTGCTAAGTATCGATCCATTGTACTGCCATGAATCTTGATCAACATGGAGCCATCTGTACAAAATTTCCATGGTGCTTCATTAACAGCTGGCAACATACATAAAAAGTCAAAGCAGAGTTCTCATAGAGCTGCTTGTAACACAAATAGATTGTGAATTCCCAGTAGAGGCAACAGAAATCCTAAAACACAAACGTGACAAGGCAGAATGTGGCATAGGCAGGAAATGATAGGACATGGACCAAGTAGGATGTGGCACAGCAGACCATGGTTGTACGAGTTGGCGCCCTCAGGTATCAGGAACAGATCAAACAGTAAACATGAACAAACATAATCCTCAAGCAAAGACTGATGAGATGGGCAGGTTGATATAGCAAAGTCAGTTATCAACAGCCAATGGGACAGCAGGAGTTGCCAAACCTAGGAGTCCAGAATAGCAGTGGCAAACAAATGAAATAGCAGAGCTGACATAGTCAATAATGCAGTTCAGAACACTCTTAAGAGTACCTTCAATAATGTTATTGACTACTTCTCTAACCAGAAGTTCAAAAGTGATGGTAAGAAACATAGCCAGGAAATTTTGCAGGTGAAGTAAGGATCAGGTGAAAATATTATCAATTACATAAAATATATCCCTTTTTTAAAGAGGTTGTCCAGTTTCAGCAAATAAATGTTATTGTTTTAGTAATGAAAAGTTTTACAACTTTTCAATATACATTCTGTAACAATTCCTTATGGTTTTCTAGATCTATCCTTGATGTCGTTCAATCTGCTTATTCCAGGTAGATAAAAATCAGTCCATTGTCATGTGATATATATATACAGTCTATGATCATGTGATATACAATCCAAGGTCATGTGATATACAGCCCATTGTCATGTGATATACAGTACATGGTAATGTGCAATGCTCGTTACCAGGCAGATGTCTAATTACTGTGCTGTGACTATAATGAGCTGTGCACTTGTGTGTCCATCACATGACCATGGACTATATATCAAATGGCCATGGACTGTATATGCACTGAAAGTTAGCAGAATGAATGACAGCAAGTAGAGATCTAGAAAACTGTGAGGAATTCATACAAAAAGTATATTGGAAAATTGTATAACTTTTCATTATACAAACAATGACATTGATTTGCTGAAACCACTCTTATAGGCACTGATAAAATTCCGTAACTCTGGAATACCAGACATAAATTTATGAGGCAGGTGTCCACTATCTGTACTTTCATATTGGCACAAAATGCCAGCTCCTGCTGGTTTTAATATACTGTATGGGGTCATATGGTCCTTTTAAAAGTAGTCAATAAAAGATATATTTCATGGAATTTGGAACACCTTCATCCACCCTCAATCCCTACTTTATCTTACCTGTATTGTTTATCTCCTGCAGTGGAGCTTTCTGTATTGTAAGATTGTCTAGACAATTGGACTGTCCCCTATCCTAGCAACATAGATGGGCCTAAATTTCTAAACAATTGTGTACAAGGATAGGGACACAGATTAAATTGATCATGTTCTAATAAGTCTTCAGTGACCCTACAAATGCAAAGATCCTTGGACCTATGTGTGGCAAAGCAGGTAATGTCCAGGGTCCTGACCATTTCTCTGTTTTGTCCTAGATATTTTCTGATGACAGTTTTGCTTTTGGACTCACAATACAGTATGTTATATACATACCTGTTATAGCTGTAGTATCTTTATTAATCACTTTCTTTATGTCATGTCACGTTCATGTTTCTTGCATGTGTTGACTGATATCTATAAAATGTTACATAGACTTTAAATCATTAAAATACCATTTAAATATAGTTCTGTTCTTTAGCTTTTCTTAGAAAACCTCAATCTAGGAGAACTTCTATACTAGATACAGGAGTGATTCATATTCTAGCACTGCACCACATTACTCACTTGTCACTAGATGTACAGTACATGTTGTACTATTTTAGTTAACCGGAATGTCAATATTCTACACAGGATTCATTTAGAACTAATTTAAAAAGCCAAACTTGCACCCTAAACAGAGACCAGGGTTTTGCAGTAGGAAAACCACACCATTCAGATGTTATACTAAAATGAGTAGGGTTTATTAATATTTGTAAAAGTTTTATTCACATTGAGTGGTGGAAAACTATATGCCAGACATAAAAAAAAATATACTACCCCCAACACACTGCAGTTCAGCATTCAGGAACTGAGTGGGCATTATAGCTGCTGAGATCCAGCAGTATAATGTTGTACCGTGTTAGCCATTGAAAGTAGTGGAAGAGTGAAGAAATCAGGCGATACCTTTTAGAGGCTAACTGAGTATATTTATAAGTAAGCTTTCAGGAGTACTAGCTAGCTCCCTTCATCAGACATGGTGTGATACAAGAACTGAAAATTCACAGATTTTTATACACATGGTTTTCAAACCATTTTAGAGTCCTTAAAAAAAATTGCAATCTAAGTAGAGAAGTTATTTACAACAGGTCAAAAAAACAGTCTGGAAACTTGTGGTGCGTGACGGAGGGATCAGTAATTCTTGCTGTTATCTGTTTGCTATCAGGAGGTGATTTGTGTCCCTCACAGTTCATACATAGTCTGATTTGAAGCTGGCATGAATATTGAGTTCAGTTCATGGTTCATACATAGTGTGACATGAAGCTGGCATGAATATTAAGTCCAAATTGCAGAGTTTGAAATTTTTGCATAAATTTGTACTCCGATTCTTTCCTTTTCTCCTGCGTCTTAAAATGTCCCATTAAAACCACAACCCGCAAATCTTCAATAGAGTGGTTTTCTCCGGAGAAATGTATGCCACTGGGAGATCGGTTCTGCTATTATTAATATTGGATCTGTGTGAGTTCATTCGTTGATTGAGTCTCTGCCCTGTTTTCCCCACATAGAGGCCTGTGGTGGGACATTGCACACACATTATGAGGTACACCACATTGGAAGACCTGCAGGAGAATGTCCCCCTAATTCTGTGCACCTGTTGTGACTGTGGGATAGGTACACTGTCAGTGGTGTGGTTGTGCTTGCAGGTCATGCACCTTTTATGTAGGCAAGGTGAGGTGCCATTTTCAGTTGGGGCCTTCAGGGCACTCCGGACGATAATACGCCTCAGGTTTGGTGGTTGTCGAAAGGAGAGGAGAGGGGGGACTGGAAATATGTCCTTGAGTCTGTTGTCCCTATGTAGCACAGGTTGGAGCTCCTTGGCAATCCTTCGTAGGATCTCCAGCTGTGGGTTGTAGGTGACTACTAGGGGCACTCGGGCATCTTTCTGGGTCTCTCTATATGTGAGCAGACTGTCTCTGTTAATGGCTGCCGCTTTGTTTAATTGGTTGTCTGTTACTTTTGGTTTGTATCCCAATCTGAGAAATTTCATCCTCAGATCCAGGAGGTGCTTGTCCAGGTCTGTTTTGTCGGAGCAAATACGATTGTATCGTATAGCCTGGCTGTAGATTATAGATTGTCTTGTGTGCTTGGGTTGGAAGCTGTCGTTTCTCAGGTAGGCCGTTCTGTCTGTGGGTTTGTGGTATATTGATGTGAGTAGCCGGTGGTCTTTAATGTATATTGTGGTATCCAGAAAGTGAATTTCACTCCCTGAATAGCTAAGTTTAAGGTTGATGGTCGGGTGAAAGTCATTGAAGTCATTATGGAATTGAAGTAGGGCCTCCTCACCTGCAGTCCAGATGACAAGGATATCATCGATATAACGAAGGTAAATCATAGGTTTGGTGGCGCATGTTGATAAATATGTTCCTTCCATTTCTGCTATAAAGAGATTTGCATATTGGGGTGCACATCTGGTCCCCATTGAAGTTCCCATTCGCTGTAGATATAGATCCTCTCCAAAGGTAAAATGGTTGTGGCTAAGGATGAATTGTATGAGCTGCGTTACTGGTTCTGTTGGGAGGTTTTGTTTTGCCAGGTGTACCCGACATGCTGCAACTCCATCCTTGTGGGGAATGTTGGTATACAGGGATTCCACATCCATGGTGGCCAAAATGGTACCCTCAGGTAGAGGGCCCAGGGCATTCAGTTTGTTAAGAAGGTCAGTGGTGTCCTGGATATAGCTTGAAGTATCCCTGACAAGGGGTTTTAGGAAATTTTCCACCCAACCTGAGATGTTTTCTGTCAGTGTCCCAATGCCAGAAATGATAGGCCTCCCAGGGTTGCCATCTTTGTGTATCTTTGGGAGCATATAGAAGCAGCCCGGTCTGGGATCTTGTGGGATAAGTCCTTTTACCTGATTCTGGATCTGGACTGGAAACTTCTTGATCATACTCTTTAGTTCTTTCATATAGGCCTCTGTGGGATCACTTCCAAGTTTGGAGTAGTGGATGGGATTTGACAGTTGCCTGTTTGCTTCCTGGATATAGTCTGAGGTGTTCATTATGACTATTGCGCCCCCTTTGTCAGCTGGTTTTATTATTATATCCTGATTTTCTTTCAGTGAAGTAATAGCCTTCTGTTCCTGCAGGGTTAGGTTATGTGCCTGTTTCTTTTGTTTCTCCAGGATTTCTGATTTTACTTTGCTTCTGAAACAGTCAATATATTTATCCAGTGCTGCATTAGCTCCAGGGCGTGGGGTCCAGGTAGATTTTTTGGTAGGATTCCTTATGGGCTGTTCCATCTCAGAGTCGCTGCTGTATGGAAGGTCTTTGTCACGCACCACAAGTTTCCAGACTATTTTTTTGACCTGTTGTAAATAACTTCTCTACTTAGATTGCAATTTTTTTTAAGGACTCTAAAATGCTTTGAAAACCATGTGTATAAAAATCTGTGAATTTTCAGTTCTTGTATCACACCATGTCTGATGAAGGGAGCTAGCTAGTACTCCTGAAAGCTTACTTATAAATATACTCAGTTAGCCTCTAAGAGATCCAGCAGTGTCCATGTTCAGAGGCAACTTCGATCAGAGGCCATGGTTGCATCTCAGTGGTTACTTTTATTTTCGGTGCCATTTCTGTCTCTTCTGTGGAAAGATTGAGGGAGGTGTTTAGCTGCTATGGTGGCTAGGAACTTTCTGAAAGCTCCCAGGCTTGACAATACTAGCTTTGTATTAACTCTCCCTGATGCAGAATTCAGTAAAAACCTAGCCTTTTAACCAAAGACTTCAATGCTATAGTTGTGCAATCTATGGTATAATCAATCAGATAACTGTTTGTTGAAGTCCCCTAGGGGAATTTTAAAAAAAAATTAAATACATAAAAAAAAAAATACCGTATTTTTCGGACTATAAGACGCACCGGACCATAAGACGCACATAGGGTTTAGAAGAGGAAAATAGGGGAAAAAATTTTGAAGCAAAAAATGGTAAAATATTTAATATATGGGAGTTGGAGTTTTGCAACAGCTGCAAGGCCACATTGACAGGTGGCCCTGCCGCTGTACGGGGAGGCATAGGGCATCTTTTTTTTGCAAAGTCAGATGTTCTTTTTAGTTATACCATTTTGGGGAAAGTCTATTGCTTAGATCACTTTTTATTAAAATCAAAGGAGAAATAGTGAAAAAAACAGCAGTTCGGCACTTTTGATTTTTTTTCCCGCTATGACGTTCACCGTGCAGGAAAAATATTTTTATAAGTTTATAGACCGGGCATTTTTGGACACAGGGATACCTAATGTGTATGTGTTTCACAGTAATTTTCTACTTTTATATGTATTCTAGGGAACTAGGGATTTAGAACTTTTATTTATTTATTTTTTTTATATATTTTTTTTTTTTTACTATTTTATTAGCCCCCCCTTCTTAGGGGGCTTGAACCTGCAATAATTTAATAGCAAGTCCCATAGACTGCAATACAAGTGTATTACAGTCTATGGAAGATTCTGAACATTACTATTGCGGCTGGTCATAGACCATTCATAGACCTGCCGCAATTGTAATATTCCTATGACAGGCCTGGGAGCCTCGGTTGTCACAGGAACAGGACGTCTCCTGTGATCTTGCCGCGCAGGAGCCAGCCTGCAACTTCAAAGGTACGGGCCAGGAGTCTGATCGCGGGCATTAGCTCCGAGTCTGCGCTGTACATTACAGCGGGAGACCCGTTAGCTATGGCGACCACTCTGCAGCACCCCGCTCCTCCAACCCCCCGCCTTCCCCCAACACCCACTTTCGAACCATAAGACGCACCCCCCATTTTCCTCCCAAATTTGGGAGAAAAAAAAGTGCGTCTTATAGTCTGAAAATTACGGGTAAAACCACAAAAAATATAAAAAGTCATATCACTTTCTTTACCCAAGTTTCCGTATAAAAATAAACAAAAATTAGACATATTACCACATCCAAAAATGTTGTTTCAATTAAAATATAAAAATATGTATCCTATAGATAAACTTTATAGCGTTAAAAAAATTTTTAAATGCCCACGTCACAGTTTTTTCACCTCCTAAAAAAATTGAAATAAAATGTATTAAAACAACAAAAATATATAAAATTGGTATACTAGTTCTGCAATGATCTTACTGACCCACAGAATACAGGTAGCATGTCATTTTTACCAGTTAACACCATGAAAACAAAACCCATAAGAGAACTGCATCACTGCATTTTTTTTTTTTTCCAATTTTACCCCATTCTGATTTTCTTCTATTATATGGAATATTAAATTGTTCACTTAGTACAATTTGTTCTGTAAAAAAAACAAACCCTCATACAACTCTGTGACTGAAAAATGTCTGTGACTATAAGGTGTTAAAGGAGTTTTACCAGGAAAACCCCTTTAAGCTAAAGCCCCACATAGCGGGCTGCAGCAAATAACCGCAGTGGAAACGCATCGTGTTTTTTCCCGCATCACTTTTCACAGAAAGTCCGCAGAGGTTTCCTCTGCAGACTTTCTGCTTCCATTATACCTATAAGGAAACCGCCGACGTTTCTGTAGGTATAATTGACATGCTGCAATTTCCAAAACCGCAACAGTTTTGGAAATCGCAGCATTTCCACTGTGTGTATTTGTCTGCAATGTGTGGATGGAATTCACTTTACAGTGACTGTAAAACTCCACATGGGGCCCCCAGCCTTAGGCTAAGGCCGCATGTGCAAAGCTCAGTATTTTTTCCACAGCGTTTTTCATTGCATATTTCACAGTTTTCACAGGTATAATTGACATGCTGCGATTTTCAAAAACTTGAGCGTTTTTGAAAATACAGCTCTTCCGCTGCGGATTTATTTCTGCAATGTGCCGATGGGATTAGCCAGAATCCCAACCACTTTGCAGGTACTGTAAATCTGGCCTTATGTCTAAGATGCACACCATATAAATACATAAAAAATAAGCAGCACTCTAAGGCTAAGGCCCCAAGAAGCAATTAAAAACAGGTTAAAATGTATGTGTCCTTTTACATACTGAAAAACAAATCTCTACTTGTAATATATGCAAATCACATGTCCAGGGCCGGTTTTAGACAAAATGTGGCCCTGGGCAAAATTAAAAGCGGGCCCAAAATCCTGACATACCAACAACACCGTCATATTTAGTCATTTCAGAAGTCAGTACTGAACTTCCAGCGGTTGTGAAACCAATGTGTATGTACTGCTATACTGGGGAGAATCATTACCTCCATGAGGTAGTTGTGCACTGAACAATACTTCTATACTAACAAACATCTAATTAATTAAGGGGTTTTTGCGGCCAATTTTTTTATACTGATATCCACAGGACAGCTCATCAGTATGTCAGTATATAATCTGTCAGGGTTCGAAACCCGAACCCCACACAGATCAGCTTCCGGGTGTCAGACGCTGCTTGTGGACAGGATGCAGCACCGCTCCTATTCAAGTAATAGGAGTAGTGCTGCAATTACCCAGAACCACAACTATACAGTGGATGGCGCTGCTGTGCCATTCCTATTAATTGAATAGTAGTGGTGCTGCATCCTGTCCACTAGCAGCTTTCAGTACACAGAGGCTGCTAGTGAATTAATAATACCCTTTTCTGTCCCCAGTAATAACAACCCCTTTTGTCTATAAATAATAGTCCCTGCTTATAAATAATACTCCCCCCCTATCAGGAATAGTTTCCTCTTATAAGTAATAGTAATAGCCTCCTTATAAATAATAATTTCCCAAGCCTCATTAATAATAGTCCCTCCTTATAAATAAATATATATATACAGTTTATATTTATATATATATATATATATATATATATATATATATATATATATATATATATATATATATATATATATATATATATATATATATATATATATATATATATATATATATATATATATATATATATATATATGGGGGAGCTATTTATAAGGAGAGACTATTATTAATAAGGCTAGGGGAACTATTATATAAGGGGGTATGTATGAAAAGTAACTATTAATAGTAAATCTAGTGGGGGAACTATTATAAATATGTGCCAGGCTTTTTTAATAATAACACCCTTTTATTTCACCTAAATTAATAAAACTTTTCCATACCTAACCACGCTCCCCCGCTGAGTCCTGATGCCAAGGTCTCTCCCTGCTTGTGGCTTTCAGGTCTGCATAGCACGCCGATACACTTGTTATTGAGGCGGCCCCGATCTGGGTCACCAGACCAAACGTCTGGTGCTGCGGATCCCAGGGCCCCATTGGAGACCGGGGCCCTGGGTATTTGCCCAGTTTGACCCCCCCCCCCCCAACGCCGGCCCTGCACATGTCATGCACCTGTCAGCAAACAGACTAGTTATTTTCTTATGATTTATCTCTATAAAGTACTTTGAGTGCATAATGCTGGCCAAACTTGAATGGACTGTAGATCTGAGTATAGGCTCTTAAGTTCATTAAAAAGGTTTTCTGGCTTTAGCAAATAAACAGCTTATTCACTGAAATAAATGTATAATGAAAAGTTCTGCACTTTCTATTGGAATTTGTGTCCTAATTCTTTGTGGTCTTCAATATTTCTTTTTGTTGTCTGTGAATAGGAATCCTTATTGTTTTCATCCAGACAATGAAAATCATCATGTGACATTGTATCATGAGAAAATCACTGACGTGCAGTGCTCATTACAGGTACACCATAGTTATCACTTAAAGAAACCCTTTCACCACCTCCAACAAGTCCAAGTCTTTAAAACAATCATAAATACCGGGGTCGCAGCGGTAGCGGCTGCCACAGGGCCAGGGACATTAGGGGGCCCGAAGCCCTGTGGCAGCCGCTACCGCAAAACCCACAAACACTGCCATCATTATACTCTGGGGTCTTTTCAGACCCCTGAGTATAACGATCGGAGGCCTAGGGGAAGTAAGGGAACATAGAAAACAACGCTACTTACCTCTCCTGCGCTCCACAGGCTTCAGGCCTGTTTGGTGACATCACAGATGTCAGCCGACGTTATTATGCATCGCAACACTGGCCTGGCTCACGCGAGATCTGGTCCAACATTGAAGATGGCCGAAGTAGCGCATCGGAGTGCACCGGAGCCAGGAAGAGGTGAGTAACATTGTTTTTTTTTGTTTGTATGCTCCCCTGGGTCTCCTATCATTATACTCTGGGGTCTAAAAAGGGGGGGGGGAGTTGGGTGCGACGGTTCTGGGGGGGCCCCCATGTCAAATATTCGCCTTGGGGCTCAGCCATTCCTAGTTACGCCACTGTTCATATGACTCTGTAATGTCAGGAGGGCGGTGTCAGGCAGGAGCAGGTGTGGTGTGATTCTGAGCTCTGACACTGGCTGCCTCTGATTGGAACTCTGAATTACGCTCCTTGCCCTGACACTGCCCTTCTGACATTACAATTAAAATAGTACATCAGCCACCAAAGTAACTGCACTTCCAATTGTGCTGGAAAAGTGGAGTGGTGGCTGTTAAAATATGAATTTAAGAACTTGAATTGGTGGAGGTGGTGAAAGGTCATCTTTAACAAATGAATATGCACATATAGAAATGCATAATATTTGCTATGGATATGCATGAGCTTATATGCCCAGCTACAGGAGCTGTTATTGTTAAGGTATCAATCAGTTCCCCAGTCCACTGACATTAGTGCCAGCCCATCTACAACAATGCACTAGAAGTACTAAACAGGCACAAATTAAGATTAGAAAAAAACAGCTAGCCTGCTTGTCGGAGGTTTTTTAGTAGAGACATAAGTTTCACAACAATAAAGTTTAAAAATTTAGTCTTTACAAGCTGAAAAAAATCAAAAAAGATATAAAGATATTGAAGAGAAGCAATATGTTCTCACTATATATTCAACTTGGATCGATGTGTCCGGTCATTTCAATGTGGCTACAATTAACTGATTTGGCTATTTTGAGCTATAGCAATAACTAGCTCTTATGTGGCCTCAGATATCCTAGCAGGAAGATATTTGCCAACTATTTATTTACGACTTGTGCGAGTGCTGAGGCCCCTTCGCTGTTTACATCACGCACTGTCAGTTTCATAGCCCGCCGTTTCATGTAGTTACAGCTTTGCCCCATTCATTTCTATGGGTTGAAGCTGTAAAACAGTGAAGATGTCATCCTGCTAGCACTAGTGCCGGTGCCTCTTCAAACAGCTGATCAGGGGGGGGTCTCAGTTGTCAGACTCCCCCACTGATAAGTCATCAAAAAAAGGAACTGGACAACCCCTTTAATTTGTAATTCATCTGATATTTGTTCTAGAAAGACCATGTTACATTTGTAATGTTTTTGTGCTGTATGTGTTAGTTAAAGCATGGCCGGCATAATAGGAATCTGAGCACATTCTGTTTATTGTCTGGGAGGTTTTTCACATCCTTTGATCTTCTGCAATGTTGAGTAGAGATTGAGCTTGATTTACTTGTGTTCTTGTGTTCACTGAGTGTTTTTCTCTAGTTATTGTGATGTTTTCTACAGAACTTCGTCATGCAGAGACTCAACATATTTGAAAATAATTAAATTTGTTTCTTGGTGGATAGGACACTGACTGCTAAATATTGAGAAAAACGATAGCATTACCTGTGGCATTCCAATAACGTTCAAGGTTTCTGTGGCTAAAGTTGTACTTAAGATTTTCTGAACCAAGGGCAAAGATTGAGAATGGCACCCCACATAAATGCATTACCTTAGTTCAAGTATGTGAAATGTCAGAATACTAGATATAATTATTTATTTGAGCTTTTATTTCATAACATTCTCAGCACTTCAAAAGTTTACATACAGGTGGTTATTATTTGGTCGCGTTGCTTTTAAAGTGACAAACATTATAGGTTGAGCAGTTTGGTTAGCCTTCCACAAGATTCTCTCAATAAATTGCTGGAATTTGGACCGGTAGATTTGATCGTGGTAGAAATGGTAGGTTTCCATATTTACACATGCTTTTTTAGTTCTTCCCATAAGTTTTCTATGGGACTGAGATCAGGACTCTATTACCTTGTCTTTGGTGTCTTTAAGCCATTTTGGCTGTAAGCCTGGGGTTATTGTCCATGTGGAAAAATCTATTTACACCCAAATTCCTGGCTGATTTCTTGAGATATTGCTTTAATATATTCACAAAACTTTCCTCTTGATAATATTATGTATTTTGTAAAATGCACAGGTCCCTCCTGCAGCAAAGCACCATAACAACATGTTAGTGCAACCCACATGTTTGGTGGTTGAAATGGTGTTCTTCAGCTGACTAGCCTATTTTCCAACATAGATGGCAATGGTAATTATGGCCATATGTCTCCATTTCCGTGCCATCAGACCAGAGAACTTTTCTGTGAAATGTGTCTTCTTCCTTGCTGAGCAGTCTTTCAGGTCTTATCATTAAGGGACACATTTAAGTGTTTATTTACATCCTTTTGTACCTGTTTCTTTCAGCATCTTCACAAAGTTGTTTGCTGTTGACAGAATCTGTCATCTTTCTGAAGAGCATGATGGCTGCTGGGTTCCATGGTGCTCAACTTTAAAGAGGATGTCTAGTTTCAGCAAATTCATGTTCTTATTTGTGTAATGGAGAGTTTGCTGTCATTCATTGTTTACTTATTGCAGATGGACCAAAAGGTGCACAGCTCGTTACTGGACATTACTGTGCAGTGACTGTAACGAGTTGTGCACCTCTGTGTTCATAATATGACTAGAGATGGTCAAACCACTCAAGGGTGGCTTGGGTCCCAGATTTGTTTCGGGTTGAATAAGTTTGTTATGAATCACTCCTTAAATTGGCTTAAAACCATCAGGGCTCCTAGGAGCCTATCTATCCAATTTCTAGCTCTCTAAGGTAAACACAGATGAAGTTATGTCAAAGTGAATGTGACATGTATGTTGATGGAGAAATGGATGGTAAGCAGTGGATACAAACTCAGAGTTTAACCATACACTGGTGCTTGCCAATGTTTTTTGACACACGTAACATTTATATTGCAAAAGCAATGGTTATGTATAAAAATTAGCCCATTTTGTATGACTTGCTACAGACTTGTTGTTATTTGGGAGGCAAATTTGTGGCTATCTGCCTAGTTGAAAAGTGATGAATATGCTGGACCAGGCCACAGGACATATCTTGCTGAGTTGTGGCAGTGGTAGTAGCTGTTTAGGAGCAGCAGCAGCAGCCAGTATCAGCATCAGTAAGATAAATGGAAGATTATGATAAAGGGAGATGTGCCTGGCCTGCCTGCTGAAAAAGCTAGAATATCTTCTGAAATGGAAAGGATTCTGTGACCCTGAGAACAACATTTGGGAGGCAGAAAAGAACAAAATCAAAATGGTGGCACAGTGGGACCAACATTGTGCTACAATGGATTGCGATGGACCAGGCCGCAGGTCCTTGTTGCTAATGCTGCTGATTTTACTCCTGACACTTGGTGCTGTGGTACTGGCAGAGGAGGGGGAGTACCGGCTGAGTGAGGTGGACTGGAAGCAGGCAGAGGCCACCCAGGTACGCGTGTGACTGGCAGTTGCAGTGGTCTTCCTAAATCCTGCAGTAACCTGGGTATACAGCCTAGCTTGATAATATTCCAAATTTTCTTCCCTTTGGTAAGTAGGTAAGAATTCCCTCATTTTAGCTTTATATCAAGGTTCTAAGAGCAGTGCCATACAGTACTCATCCCTCAGACCTAGGGGCCTGCCATGACTGGTGTTCTTGGCCAGCATGGCCATCGTCATCATCATTTGAGAAGAAATAAGGATGAGCCTCCTCCCCTGGTTGTGTCTGTGACATATCAAAGGCCCTCTCTGCATCCAAGGGAGAATCTTCCTCCTTCTCTTTCAATCTAGGAGTCCCAGTTCCTCCACCATAATGACCCTAACCCAGATCCTCATCCTTCTCCATCAACCCCAGGCATTTACATTGACTAAGAGCTGGAAACTGTTACGCTTCTTCCTTCCCTCAATGCATAAGTATAAGTGTTTCCTTTACGATATACAACAGAGGAATCACATCGGTGATGCTGCAGTCGTCCCTGCTGACAAATTTAGTGGTCTCTTCAAGGGGCTTGAGAAGCTGACACACTTCCCTCATAAGCTTTCAATGACGTATCTCGAAATAACACATTGTCCCTGTGATCTTTTGCATGTAGTAGTGGTGTTTACGCCACGTGCGGCCCTGGCCTAAAACTTATGGGATTTGTTTTTATAGTGTTCATTGTGCAGTCAATATTACATGTTACCTGTTTTACGTTATTTTTTTAACTTTTATAAGTGTTCTAGTGATAGGGGATAATTCAAATCTTTATTTCTTTTTAGGGGGTCTGTTCACTAATACAATGCATTGCAATAGAGCAGCCTGTAATACAAATGTATGCCAGACAAGTATGGGAGGATATAGAAGACTGTCATGGCAACAGATTGCCGGCCCCATGTGCCGCCAGGTAAATGGCGCCTCAGTCATCTTTGATCAAGTCGCTAGAGGGGATAATGCCCTCAATCAGCATTATACAGTGTACACTTGGCAGTTATGGTGACTACTCAGCTCACAATTTGTATTTTGTCAGAGTTTCTAATATCCTTATGTTTGCCCTGTTCTGCTTCATAGGCCATGTGATGTCATGTTTATCGGTCACATGGCCTGATCGCAGCTCAACTCCATTTAAGTGAATGGGCTGAGCTGCAATACCAAGCACAGCTGCTGTACAAATGTATGGCGCTGTGCTTGGTTAGTACTGAAGAGTCTGCAGTGCTCAAGCGAGAGCTGCAGCCTCTCCAAATAGCTGATCGTCGAGGGGCCCTACCAATCTTTAATTGATGACATATCCTGAGGATAGGTAGAATAGAATAGATAGAAAGAATAGATCTGTAGAATAGAATAAGATCTTGATTGTAAATGGACCAGCCATATGATTACTGTGAAGTTTCTGTAGCTCAATGAATGATGCTTTATCATTCCCAAGCAGAAATGTCTGACTGGAGATTCCACATGAATTTCCAAGACTTTCTGGAAAAACACAACGAAACAAACAAAGGTGGGGACCAGAAGTGCTGCCACAGGAACAAATTATGCTCACATTTGTACAGAACCAAATGTTTAGAAATACTATTATTTCAGAACTCAAAGAAACCTCTCAAGGCCAAGTGTGAGTCTACATTGTCCAAGAGTCAGCAATATTACAATGTACCCTTAATGCTCTGAATGCATGGACAGCATTTGCATCTGTCAAGCTATTCTATAAGGCAAGTATCCCCACATTTCTTCTGCAGAAAGACAATAATCCCAAACAGACATGTAGGACCATAGAGAATTATCTTCAGCAAAATTCTATCCCATTTGTTTGTTAGTTAGGAGCTAACCACCTTATTATAATAATAATAATAATAATAATAATAATAATACATTTTATTTATATAGCGCCAGCATATTCCGCAGCACTGTACAACTTGTAGGGTTCAAGTACTGACAAAAAAGATACTTTACAAAGAAATAGTCAATTCACACACTGGGACTGAGGGCCCTACTCGCAAGAGCTTACAATCTATGAGGTAGAGGGGGTGACACAAGAGGTAGCAGGGGCAGCAACAGACTTGGCATTGCTTGTACAATGGACCTTATAGAACTGTGCAGACTTGTACCTGAGATAACTAGGATACAGCCTTCAAGGCAAAGGATATTCATTTGTCTTAGGTTTTTACTATTTGCGCTGCTCCTTGCATTTTTAACATTTGGATCATGAATTATATATATGAGTTATATATAACAAGGAAGGATTAAGCAGATGGGCATAGGACAGTGATGGCTAACTTTTTGAGCTCGGTGTGTCAAAATTTGTAAAAAAACCTAGCTTAACTTGAGTGCTGTGTCACATCTAGCAATATCCATAATTTTGTGATATTTGTAGCTCTAGTAAAAAAGAGTTATATTTTTGATTTATGTATTTGTATTATATGTATTTCTGACTGATTACATGGTATATTAATCCCTTTTTCTGACCCATCACACGGTATATAACCCCCTTTTTCTGGCAAATCACATGGTATATGACCTCAACTTTTAGCTCCCACATGGTATATGAACCCCTTTTTTTCAGCCCTCCACACGGTATATGACCCCCCCTTCCCCCCCCACAGCATATGACCCCGCTTTTTATGGCTCCTCACAGTATATGATCCCTTTTTTATGCCACCCCCACAGAATATGACCCTTTTTTATGGCCCCCACACAGTATCTGACCACTTTTTATGGCCCCCACACAGTATATGATCCCCTTTTTTTACCCCCCTCCACACAGCATATGATTCCCCTATTTATGGCCCCCACACAGTTTATGATCCCCTTTTATACCCCCACACAGTATATTACCCCCTTTTTAAAGCCCACCCACAGAATATGACCCCCTTTACCCCCCTCCCCCACATAGTGTAGCGGCTGATAATTTCTACTCACCTGTCCACGCTCCAGTCCATGGCAGCCTTCCACTGCCGCCTCCAGTGTGTGATGTAACTGACACTGAAGAACGCCGGTCGCTGTATGTAGCGTCATGATGAAAGTGTAGCGCCACCTAGTGGAGGCAGCGGAGGGCAGCCAGGATAGGAGCGTGGACAGATGAGTAAAAATTATTGGCAGCTTCTTATTGCAATAACACAATAAGTAGCTGCTGATGTGTGTCACCCAAAATGTCTTGGCGTGTTAATATACTGTATATACCACAATTTATAAAGTGGTGAGATACACAATTAATTATTGCTAAATTACTATGTCCCTCCATATATAGTGGAAGAGAGGTTATATTATATAAAGTAGGAGCTCCAATACACCTTCCTATTCCTCCTTTGCCTATTATGTACATTTTTATATTTTATATGGTATAGATTTGAATGCATTGTTAAAAGTGAAGTTTTATATAATTTCTTCCTCTTTTCCTTTGCCCATCTAGCTTCTCCTTAGTTGTTATATATTGTACTTATTCGGTGGTGTACACCTGGGCTATACGTAGGATACATTGCTGCACTCTCTGGGACATTATTTATTGTTTTTTTTTTGTTTTTGTTTTTTTTTACAGCTATGTGGCTTGAAGGCCTCTCAAGGTCTTTATGACCTTTTTAGTTTCAATAATTTTTATTTGAATTTTTCACAGAGTAAAAGGTACAGAACAATATTGACATATTTTGCGATGTACATTGGTATACAGTATAGCAAAAAAAAATGCAAGGCAATATGATGCTTTCTTTTCCAAAATACATCTTTGGGTCATTTATCAATAAACCAGATATTCAGAGCACTAACATAGTAAACCATAACAATAACAATAACTTTCAGGCACAGTCAACGGGCTATCATGAATCACACCTAGGACATGTTCCTCAATTCCGACCTTCCCTTGGTTGTAGGGCCTTTGTTTGTGTGTGAGTATTGACACTCAATATCCTTCATTCCGTATTCCTACCTCCCCTTTGCTCCATCTACCCTGTGGTTGGCAGGTTTGTCCCCCACCCACCCAGTCCCTGCATCCCCCCTCCCCGGATTTCCTGTATCAACCTGGTTTTCTTTCAGAGCGAATCGGGAGTAGATTCACACATCCTAGAGTTTCTCAAAGCTATGGAAAGAGTCATTTCCCAGTGCGAGTACTCTTTCGCATGTGTATGTGTTGTGTACGGCCACTAAGAGATCCGTCATGGGCGGAGGGGCTATTGTCTTCCATCTCTGCACTAGCAGCAACTTGGCTATCGTCAAAATTTTGCAGATAAGCTTTATGTATGCCTTCAGTGCACTGGGAATTCCGATAATCAGAATAGCCATATCAGCGGTGTATGGGAGTCGGAAGTCGAATAACTGAGAGCATCTCAAAGACCTTTTCCCAGTATCCTTGAATTATGGGGCAATTCCCCAATATATGTAGAAGTGTTCCTCTACCACCACACCCCCTCCAACAATGCCCTGATTCAGAGGGATAGGCTAACTGTAACATAGTCGGGGTCCTATACCATCGTAATACTATTTTCATGGCTCGTCTCTATATGTGTACTACACTTTAAGGATAAATGGATCAGCTTAATTGCCTGCTGCCACTCTTCTAGGGTAATGGCTGTCCCTAAGTCTCTCTCCCAGCAACGGAATAGGGTAGATTTAGTGAAGGTCGAAAGTTCGTCCATTTTGTCATACTGAAAACGCAACCCTCTCACCTTGGTTGACAGCCAAGTGAAGAGTGCGCCACTATGGGGCAAAAGTGTCACAGGATGTTTGGACACAAAGTGCCATATTTGAAAATATTTAAGGAAGTCTCCGTTAGGGATTCCATATTTCTGTCTAAGGTCTGCAAACAATATAGGTTGTTTAGTGTCAGAATATAATTGAGAAATCTGTGTGATCCCCCTCGATTCCCAGTCCGAGACTCTCAAACCGTCGATTACCCATGCCACTAGTGACAAAGGCATCTCAGCAATATGAAAATTTTTCATAGGGTTAGCTTTCTCGTGTATTAGCTTCCATGCCACCAATGAGGCCGCCATGACCGGGGAGAAGGAGCCAGGAGCCGAAATGTTCCAAAAGGGTAGCCACAGCGCATCTTCCAGTTTTAAAGGAGCTATAAATGCCTGCTCTATGTGCAACCATGGAACCGAGGTATCTATTGATTTCCACCTAGCGCACTGAGTGACCAGCGAGGCTATATAATAATTTCGTATCTTCGGAACTCCCAGCCCTCCTGCCTCCCTTTGTTTAAATAGGAAGCTTTTGTTGATTCTGGGTCTTTTCCCATTCCATATATACTTTGAAATCACTCTTTGTGCTATTTCAAAGAAGGATTTAGCCATATTCATTGTAAAATGATAGTATCCATTAGGCGAGGAATAGATGTTCGCGGCTTAGATAGGGTAAGAATAATATCATCAGCGTAGAGTGATATAAGGTGAGTTTTATTCCCTATATCAATGCCCCCTATTCCCGTATCTAGTCTAAGTGTTTGAGCTAATGGTTCCATAGAAAGAACAAATATCAGGGGCGACAGGGGGCATCCCTGTCTGGTCCCATTTGTTATCAGAAAAGGGTCCGATACCACTCCATTGGTAAATACTCTCGCAGACGGTGCAGAGTATAGCGCCTCTATTGCCCTCAAAATAGCTCCAGAGAACCCCATATTTCTGAGCACCGAGAAGGCATACGACCAGCAAAAGCGATCAAACGCCTTCTCAGCGTCCAATGCGAGAATCACCGCCTCCACCTTTCTACGATCAATATGATGTATGATGTTCAAAATGCGTCTGGTATTGTCGTAAGATTGCCTCCCCTTGACAAATCCTACCTGGTCATTATTTATCAAGCTCGGAAGACAGGTTGCCAACCTGTTTGCTATTAATTTGGCATATATTTTCAGGTCGGAATTTAGTAAAGAGATAGGTCGGAAGTTTTGGGGGTTAGTGGCCTGCTTTCCCGGCTTTGGCAGCGTAACCACCAAGGCCTCTTGGTTTTCTTTTGGGATGGTACCAGAATCAATCGCGGCCGCCAAAAAGGACAGCAATGGATCCTTCAGGATTGGGAAAAATCGTTTGTAGTATTCATTAGTAAGGCCATCAGGGCCCGGAGACTTATGAGATGGCAGCGATTTAATAATTGACAACAACTCCTCTGAAGTAATGGGTGTATTCAAATAGTCCAGTTGTGACTCAGTGAGTTTGGGCAATTGGGCAGCCGCAAGAAAGCCTTCAATGTCGCAGCTCGTTGGGAGAGCTACCGCTGTGCCTTCCGCGATATTGTAGCGGCCTTTGTAAAATGATCTGAAGGCGTCAGCTATGCCCCTTGGGTCATATATTTTATATGTACCATCCTTACTATGAAGGAATTGAATTCTGGATTTCGCATGTTTCTGTTTAAGTTTGGAGGCTAGGAGTTTGCCTGCTTTATTGGACTGAGAATAATATGTAGCTTTGGTCCTTTTTAGATTTTTCTCGTATTTATGCAATAAACAAGCTGTCAATTGATGGCGCAATGTCATCAATTTGGCTGCGTTTGATAGAGATGGGGACTTTTTATTGCTGTCGTCGATTGATTTTATTTGGTGGAGCAATCTATCCATTTCTGCCAATCTATTTTTCTTTTCTATATGCCCCAAACGAATGAATGTACCTCTGATGAAGGCCTTGTGGGAGTTCCACAGTATATCAGGGCCAGGGGCAGAGGGGGCATTAATCAGAAAAAATTCCTTCAGATCAGTCTCTAAAGATACTTTTAATTTCGGTTGTGTCATTAAAAATTCGTTGCAGCGCCATACGAACGCTCTTGGGCATTCATATTTTTCTGCTAAGGTCAAGGTTATTGCTGCATGGTCTGACCAAGTGATTACTGAGATATCAGATTGCATAACCATGGGGAGGCTGGATTGCTCAAGTAGAAATAAATCTATCCGTGAGTAACTATTATGTACAGAGGAGAAATAAGTATAATCTCTCTCAGTATTATGGAGGATACGACAGGCGTCAAATAATTCATGGCGCCATAGCGCTTGCGAGAAAGAAGTTGACCCACCAGAAGTGGTATCTACTACCGGGTCTGGAGCCACATTAAAGTCCCCCATCAATATTAAACATCCCTGCTTCCTCTTTTCCACCGCCTTTACCAGTCTCCCTAAGAATGCCACTTGTTTCCTGTTGGGGGCGTATGCTGATACTAGCGTATAAGTAACACTATTGAGAGTGCAGATCAGTATTATAAATCGCCCCCCTGGGTCTGCATAATGTGACAATAACTGAAATGCTACCGAGTCCCTAATACCAATCAATACCCCTCTACGTTTTGAGGAATAGTGGGCATGGAATACATTTGGATATGTCGGATGTTGAATGCGAGAGGCATCTGCCTTCAATAGGTGGGTCTCTTGCAATGCAAGAATGTCACAGCCTTGATCTCATGCCTCGCGCCATAAATTGGCCCTCTTTTGAGGAGAGTTCAACCCTCTGACATTCATAGACATAACTTTAAGCACCATAATACACAGTTAGGAATGCATTAAGAGTCTTACCACACTTGCCCACACCAAAGGATGTCCCTGGTTGCAGGAGGCGGAGATGTCTCCACCAGTTGTATTCATGTCGCCCTGTGTGCCAGAACCAGAAAGGAAACAAACCATATAAACTACAGAACCGATGGGCAACCCATCTTAACTGCATCAAAGGAAGACAAAAGAGAAAAAAGACGAACATAGTACAGCGGACCAGCAGCTGTCGTAATCTTGGGGGGATAAGTTCAACAGCAGTGAACATATGGAATCCAAGATAGGTGAGTCTCTAGCTTTGAAGCCCTCTAGGTGGACATCGTTGAGTTTTCGCCTGGCGCCAGCCATCCGATATTGGACCAGGTGGATTCTTGATTGGAGGATCAACCATCGGAATATTCCATGCATTTAGCAATTTTTTCCCCTCCTCCAGAGTCTTGATAACATGTACGAGATTATTGCGGGAGACGATCACACGGACCGGGAATCCCCATTTATACAGAATGTGATGTTGACGTAATGTTGTAGTAAGAGGGATGAATTGTCGCCTGATTTGTAGTGTCGTGGCAGAGAGATCTGAATAGATGGATATCTTGTGATATGGTTCAGGTAGGCGGTCTGTCTTTCGTGAAGTCAGCAGAACCAGCTCTTTAGTGCGATAAAAATGGATCTTTGCCAGAATATCCCTGGGTACTGTTTCATCTAAATGTGAGGGTCTCGGAATTCTATGAGCTCTGTCAATAGTTAAGTCCATTTTCGTGAGATTTGGTAGGAGCGATTTTATCATATCCTGAAGGAAAACGGTTAAATCTTTTGGGGGTACTGATTCTGGGATCCCTCTAAATTTTAGATTGTTTCTTCTGGAACGGTCCTCTAGATCGGCTATCTTAGCTTTAAGAAAGGACACATCCCTTTCCACGTTGTAGTGCGCATCTATAAGCTCATTATGTGATGTAGCAAATTCCGCCATTTTAGATTCAACATGTACCGCACGGTTTTTTAACTCTTGAAGATCTCTATCTAACGGTTTCACCATAAGGGAAATGTCTGTCTTTAATGATCTACAAAAGGCCATGAGCATATTTTTCATTGAAGCCTCAGTTAACAGGCTTTCTGTCGCAGGTATATCTGCAAAGAAATCAATAGATGGAAGTGTATACTGTGTGATGTTGCTCACCTCCTCTCCCTGCGGACCAGTGCTCTGGAGCCTGGGCTTCTGCTTCACCGGGCTCGCAGTAGGTGATTCCTGTGTCCCCAGGCTGGATGCAGTTGTAGGCCTCGTGACTCCATTTTGTGTAGGCCCGAGGTTCGCGCCCCCTCCCGGCCCGCTGGGAGGGAGAATCAGCTGATCCCGAGTCTGCCCGTTCAATCAGCTGTGGCAGAGACGGGGCCGACAGTGCTCTCCGTTGCGCGGAGAGTGAAAGCGTTTCCTCCGGAGGGTCCCGCGGAGGAGTCGAGGCCCTGGATGCGGTGACTGCGCTCGGGCCTCCGCCATCTTGATCCTCTCCCCCTCCGTGTGGGAAGAAGAAATCTAAGAGTTTCTGCGGTTTCACCGCCGATTTGCGCTTCCTGGGCATCCCCAAAGGTGAGATCTCGGTCCTGGGTTAAGTTTAATAGCTCCCTCCACGGGCTTGTCGCTGTTAAACGTCGCTTAGTGAGACTCAGGCTGGGAGCTCTGAGATTATCCGACCATATCGTACCGCGGCTAGGCTCCGCCCCCATTATTTATTGTTTTACATGTATAGTTCTGCAAGGAAAATTATTATCTGGACAGTTTTATATCATAGAGGTTGTACTTAACATTTTCCTTTGGATTAAGGTATGTGTGTAGCTAAGTTACAGTTAATAACATTATTAAATAAATTGTCATGGCTGCAAATCATTGTAATGAATCCATTTTCTTGCAGCACCTATTAATACTGTGTTTGTTATATTACAGCTACCATAGAAATGCTGACATCTGTAGCTAGACACCATGCGGCTGCTATCCCATCACTTATGAGAACTTTAAATATCTATAGCTGTGCCCTAAGCGTTTTTCTAAGACACCAATTCTATATGATAATATTATAATTAAAATAAAATTAAAAATCACTGTCTAATTTTTGATGCTGGTTCTCATCGTGGAAATCTGTATATAGTTAAGAACAAGTGGCACATTTTGATCAAGGATAATTACCGTCTCTAGGCATCTGAAAAAGGTACTTGGAGGTTATAATCCTTGGTACATAGACAGGAGATCATACACAACCGTACAAGGTACATTGGTATATAGGGTACATTGATCAATGTGACTGGAATCAGACCTTAACCATTTACTTTTTTAGAATAATTATGTTTTAATAAAATTTTTATAAGCCTAATAAACATTAAAAAGTAAGCAAAGACTAATATGAAGTATAAAGATAATTTAGCTATATATTCCATAATAAGAACAAGAAGAACATCCAGCAATTAAGAAGGCAAAAAAGTAAATAACATGTCTGCCTAAAGAAGCTAGATATATCATATGTGAGGAGAAAATAACATTAAGGTCAGGGCCCCACGTTGCGAAAACGCAGTGTTTTGGCTGCGGCTGACATGCCGTGGTAAAAAACGCTGCATTTTACAATACCTGGCATTTTCTGTATAGGTATAATAGGGGCAGAGAGTCCACAGAAGAAAACTCTGCGGACTTTGTGAAAAACACAGCGGAAAAAAACTGTGATGTTTCTGCCACGTTTTTTTTTTGTAGCGTTTTTTTGCTACTTGGGGCCATAGCCTACACGGGTTTTCTTGAATACATGGAATACTCCTATGAGGCTGTGGGTGGCGTAAAATTAAAAAAAAAAAGTGATACTCATCTACCCTCGGTCTTCCATAAGGGAGCAGTGTCTCCAGTTCCATCTGGTGCTGACACTGACCTGGCCAGAAGTGCAGAAGCTTAGGTGACCACTGTGGCCAATCAGTGGCCTCAGTGGTCACATGTTGGGTACTGGTGATGTATCAGCAGTGACATCACCAGTACCCAACATATGCCAGAAAGCCCCTTTAAACCACTTAGATATCTAAAAGGGAGTCAAGCATAAATAGGTGAGGCTAGGTTCACACTCCGCCGGGTGACCCAAATGATGGAAAGCCCGTCCGCTAAAACTGCGGGGTCTATAATGGGGTCTGCTGGGTGTCTGTCATGTTTCCATGCAGGACTTTTCTCTCTGCCAATTTTCAGCAGTTTCCACGGTGGAGTCTCCAATGGAGACTCTGATGTAGGTGTGAACCCAGCCTAAGAAGGTATTTTTTAACAGTTGCAGGTTCTGAGCACAGGGAATATAGCTAAAGTTTATTGGATTGGATATTTGGTTTATTGGATTAGTTTGACGGCAAACCAAAGGTAAGCTTCCGAATAATGCAATGTCTAGGTTGGTAACCCAAGGACATTGATGCAACCAAAATTCCTACTAAAATTTTTAACCTCTCTCTTTCTTCTGCAATATTTCCCTCCTTTTTCAAACATGCTGTCATAACCCCACTACTGGAAAAAAGTTTGGGCGACTTGGGTCCAAGATTTTTTCGGGTTGAACAAGTTCGGTACGAACCACACTTTAAAATGGCTTAAAACATTCTCAGGTTGGATTCACACCTGCGCATGTACTCCGTTAGGGGTGTCCGTCCCCGAACCCGTTTAAAAAATGTGGAGAGAAAAGCACTGCATGCAGCGCTTTTCTCTCCGCATTTTTCGCCTTTTTGGGCGGAAAACCCTACGGACCCCATTATAGTCTATGGGGTCCGTGGGTAACCGATTTTTTAAGCAGATTAGGTTTCCGTTCAGGGGGGTCCCCAAGTGGACCCCTGTACGGAAACCCGAACGCAGGTTGAACCTAGTGTCAGGTGTGAAGGATAACGCCCTGCCAAGCCGCTTGGCACACCTACGATCACCCTCCTTACCTCCCACTCACGCCCCGTGAGTGTCTGAGTTCATAGGATAACATGAAATGAGCTTTATAAATTTTATATATTTATTAACCCAAGTGGGTCGGTACTAGCCGCTAACATATACAGAATACACATCAACAGATGGTCAAGCAAATACAGGTGAAAACAAGCATACAGTACAGAAAATAAAATGGGATTAAAAGAGAAAAATGAATACCAAAACTAATCTGTAATCCGGTTCACTGAGGCCTGACTCCTAGTCCCCAGGGCACTTGCTTAAGTCAACAGCACAACGTGCCACACATCTCCCAGGATCAGAAAAAAGTGTAGAGAGTCTTCTTGTACAGAAGGGACACCCCAGCTAACTCCTAGCTGCCTCCATGCTGAGTGACCCAGAATCTTGGTCTTCCTCTCAGTATAAGGCTAGTGTCCAGCCACACCTCCCTTCCAGGTAGCCCCCTCCTCTTCCCCCCCCCCCCCCCCACTGCACGATCTTGGGAAAGAGGGGTGTTTTCCTGGCTACGGGAAAGATGTGTGTCTGGGGTTGAACTCGGGGTCATTAGCCCTCTCTCCCTCCTTTGACATCTTGTCCAGGGGTAATAAACTGGCTGGCCAGAAAGGGCAATCTCCCATGGTATACACATAAAACCACTGAAGTGAATTGACCACCAATGTACACACAGCTTAAACACAACATTACTAAAGGTATGTAAGACTAATATATGAATAAGGAATAATACTGTTGGCAGCGGATTAATCTTTGACTGTCCAGACGTTCCACAGTAAACAGATATTTATTGAGGAACAAGAATAATACACTGTATTCTGTAACTTATGATCTCAGCTACTTGTCTGTGAGCTCCATGTGCTCTGCTCTGTGCTGTAGCTACAAAGAGAGAAACAACAGAGAGGAACTTCCTGGTTTTGTTTCTCTAGCCCCCACCTTTTTAACAGAGCTTTATTAAGAACTTAACACTATGCCTAGAGACAGAAGTTTATGCAGTTATAAATGTATAATCAGTAATTGTTGCAATACAGGCAATAATAAACCTTATTCCAACACCCCCACTCAACAATTACTTATCTAGTTAGTCCCATTGAGGTTCTGAGCTCTTCAAACTTGGTTCTTGGCAATGGCATTGTCATAATATCAGCCACCATCTTGTCAGTTTCGCAATAAACAAATTCGATGATACCACGTTCTATCAAATCACGCAGGTGGTGATGTTTGAACGTCGATGTGCTTGGTTCTTGCATTGATCTTTTCACTGCTTGCAAGTTTAATGCATCCGGGGGGGGGGGGGGGGGGGGGGGGGGGGGGGGGGGAGGCCCCGCCCCCCCCGGAAGGGTGGAAAAAGAGGGGGCGGGGGGGGGGGGGGGGGGGGGGGAAGGAAGCTTGGTTATCTTCATACATCATCGCTGGCTGAGTTGACGGCTTGCCAAGATCCTTTAACAACTGGTTTAGCCAAATGATCTCTTGAATTGCGTAGGCCGCAGACACATATTCTGTTTCTGTAGATGATAAGGCAACAGATACCTGTTTTCTGCTGGACCAAGAGCTAGAACTTTCTCCAAGCTTCAACAAGTACCCACTTATTGACTTGCGATCACTTGAATCATTAGCCCAGTCTGCATCCACATAGCCTGTGAATTTTAGTTCTCCTGTTGAAAACATTCTTAAACTTATGTCTTGAGTTTCTTTCAAATATTGGAGAATTCTCTTAACAGCATTCCAGTCTCTTTGGCGTGGATTTTCCACATGTCTGCAGAGAATACCCACTGCTGCTGCGATATCTGGTCAAGTCATAGTTGTTATGTATAGAAGTGCCCCCACTACCTGTCTGTATTTCTCATTGTTTGGTAACAGATCATCTTCTCCTTCCAGTCTTAGGTAGGATGACTCCATTGGGGTTGATATACCTTTTGCTTCTGACATTCCAAACTGGTTGAGGATTGAGTTGATATTTGCACTTTGGTTTTTAAAAGAAAACTTCCATCTTCTTCTCTCTAGATCTGGATGCCTAAATTATATGTAACAATTCCAAGGTCTTTTGTTTCAAAATGCTGATTCAGAATTTCAGTCATTTTTGCAATTTCTGTTTTTTCTTCATGTACGACAATCACATCGTCTACATTTAGGTGCAACTCATCCAGCTGCTACCTACAGAAGTATTCTGACGACTCTGCAATAGTGGGTCTCATCACAGATAATGATGACAGGGAGTACAGAGAACTGAACCAGGATTTTGTGGACTGGTGCCACCGGAACCACCTGAAGATTAACGCGGGGAAGACCAAGGAGATGGTGGTGGACTTCCGCAAAGGCAGAAGCCCTCCTAAACCAGTGGACATCCTGGGGACGGGCATCGAGATTGTGAACACCTATAAGTACCTGGGTTTGCTCCTTAATAATAAGCTGGACTGGGCAGATCATATGGAGGCCCTGTACAGGAAGGGCCACAGCAGGCTCTACCTGCTTAGGAAACTGAGAGCCTTTGGAATCCGGGGGGCACTTCTTAGAACTTTCTTCAACTCGGTAGTGGCATCAGCCATCTTCTTTGGAGTGGCCTGCTGGGGGGAGCAGTATATCAACCAGGGACAGAAATAAACTTGACAAGCTGATTAGAAAGGCCAGCTCTGTCCTGGGGATCCCACTGGACCCAGTGCAGGTGGTGGGTGACAGAAGGATACTGTCCGTGGTGAGCTCCATGCAGAAGAAGAAGTCCCATCCCATGCATGAGACTGTGATCGCGCTGAGCAGTACAGTCAGTGACCGACTGCTCCACCCTAGGTGTGAGAAGGAGCGCTATCGGAAGTCTTTCCTCCCCACCGCGGTTAGGCTGTACAACCAACACCGACCTAAGCGGAGATCATTACACACAGAGAACTGAAATATCTCTCTGCCTGTTAACTCCCCCCCCTCCTCTGCTACGTCCTATCTGTCTGTCTGCTATTAATGTAATGCCTCTCACCTTGGAACATTCCTGTACATGTTGTATTTGTATTTGTATCTGCTTATCTTTGCTGCTGTAACACACTGAATTTCCCCATTGTGGGACTATTAAAGGACTATTATTATTATTATTATTATTATTATAATAAGAGAATATACATTCACTTTCCATCTGTACACTTTGTGTATAGGCATGGGTCTGCTTGACCTCTCTTAAATCCTTCTTCCAATAAGACTTTGTTTATTTTGATATTCCATGCTCTTGCTGATTGCTTAAGACCATAGAGAGATTTTTGTAGTTTACAAACGAGGTTTTCTTCACCTTTTCTGATATAACCCTCAGTTTGAGTCATGTACAAATCCTCCTCAATGTCACCATTTAGAAAGGCAGTTTTGATATCCAAATGTCTGACAGACATCCTTTGTATAGCAGATACAGCTAATAGAGTCCTAAACGTGGTCTGCTTAGCAACTGGAGAAAATGTAGCAGCATAATCTTCACCATATTTCTGAGAATATCCTTTTGCAACTAATCTTTCTTTTAATCTGTGAACTTTGCCTTCAGAGTCATATTTGGTCTTAAACACCCACTTACACTTTATTGCTTTCTTGCCTTGTGGCAGTTTAATGAGTTTCCAGGTTTGAAGTTGATGAAGCGATTTCATTTCCTCATTAGCAGCATTAATCCACTTTGTTTTTTCATGGGTAGGTAGTCCCATGACTGTGGCTCTAGTTCAGGTAGTGTTTTAGCAATGTAGGATAGACGCTTAGCTGGTATACCCTTGTTTGATCTTGACGATCTTCTTATTTCAGGTTCACTTGATGTTTCCGTTGCTTCTTCAATGGTTGAAGAAACTAACCAAACTTCTACATCTTTCTCTTTGTCATTTTGTAACTGTGACTTAGGTTGTTGTTGCTTCATCTGGACTACTGGTATGATGTCATAAAACTTGAGCGAGACGAAGTTCTCATCAATCATTACATCTCTGTTTATTGTAACCTTGTTCGTTTCTGGGTGCAGTATTCTATATCCTTTCTGGGTTTCACTGTAGCCCACCAGGATACCTTCTTTGGCATGGGATTCCCACTTGGTACGTTTTTCCTTAGGGACATGCACAAATACTTTACTTCCAAATACTCGTATGTGCTGTAGATTAGGCTTTTTGCTGTTCCATATCTCAAATGGAGTTTTCTCTGTAGCTTTACCTGGTAACCTGTTTTGAAGATAGCATGCTGTCATGATTGCTTCATCCCAATATGTTGTAGGCAAATCTGCGTCTAATAGCATACTTCTTCCACTTTTACAGAGTGTCCGGTTTCTTCTTTCCGCTACACCATTTTGTTCAGGATTGTGTGGTACAGTGGTCTGAAACACAATTCCATTTTTCTTTAAAATGCTTTGTGTCTCACTGCTTGTATATTCAGTTCCATTATCTGCACGCAGGATTTTTGGCATTCTCCCAAATTTGTTATATACTTCAGCTAGATATGTTTCAAGTTTCCCTGGGACTTCATCTTTGCTGTGAAGTAGATTGACAACCGTATATCTTGAATAGTCATCGATAAATGTGAGAAAATATCTCTTCTTTCCAGGAGTTAGAGTATTCATTGGACCACAAACATCAGTATGTATTAAATCCAGTGGCTGTTCTGATTTTGTAGTACTATTCTTAGGAAAAGACAGCTTGTACACTTCATTGTCTGATTACACTGATCAATTGTAATGCCTTCAGCAAGTTGTTTTTGAACGAACTTTCTTATTGCTTCTGGGTCTCTATGTGCAAGACGCCTGTGCCATAGATGGATACAATTTGTGTGTTGTTCTTGTTTAGCAGTATATGCGTTTTCTTTGCAATTTAACTGATATAGCTCATCTTTGATCTTTCCTTCTGCTAGTATACGGCCCCTTTTTAACTTGTAACTTCATTTCCATGTCTTGTGAGTTTCTTCACAGATAACAGATTGCTTTCAAGGCTAGGTACATACAGCACGTCTTTTACTGGGATCTTTCTGCTTTGTGTTGGGGAGACTTGACAATCAATGTAACCATCCCCTATTCCCTCTGTATTCATATACTGACCATTAGCCAAAATCACTTTCTCTGACTTACTTTGGTTAAGGTTAGAAAAGAAGTTTCTGTCATTGGTCATATGACTAATTGCTCCAGAGTCTATACACCATACATGCTTGGATGTACTTGCATTAATGGTGAAAGCAGTTTCAGTACTTGAATTGTGTTTTTCTTCAGTGATGGCACTTTTAACCCTTTGATTTTGCTTTTTCAGATGATTCATCCTAGCTTTCCAGACTCTGCAGTCAGCTTTTAGGTGCCCTGTTTTCTTGCATACAAAACACTCACGTGTTTCTTTCAAATGACTTTTATTTTCAGGTAGAGCTTGGGCTTTTAAAACGTATTCTGCTTCAGATACCCCAGCGCTGCATACACTCTCTGTCTTCCGCTTGTATTCATCTATAAGCTTTCCTCTGACATACTCCAGTGTGAGCTCATTATCTGGGCGCGCATCTAGTGCGGTTACAAGCGTGTCATAGCTTTCTGGAAGACCGCTTAATAGTAGTGCAGCAATATGTAAGATCTTCTCCAATGCCACATAAGTGCTCCACAATTTCTAAAGTGTTTCATATATAGTCCTGCATATCACTGTTCTTATTTAGCTGTGAGGAGGCCCAAAAGAGGTAACAGAAGCTGAGTGTGAATGTTTTTTTTTTATTTTTGTTATCTCCCCTGGGCCTGTATAATACAGCTGCCATTTTAGTTTGCCCAAGGTGAATCTCCATTTGTTTGGTTAATAGAAAAACAAACAATTTGGAATATTTGGGTCAAACTTGACTTGGTATGAGTCGGATTTGCCCATCTTGAGTCAAAAACTGAACTTCTTGTGTTCCCTCCATCTACTATCCAAACTAACCCTGATATCTCCTGCTGTCTTGGGGTTGTATTTGACTCAGACCTCTCCTTCACCCCATATATTCAGGCACATGCATGCTAATGTCACCTGCACCTCAAAGACATGTGCAGAATCCACCCTTTTCTCACTGTGGAAACATCAAAAATCCTCATTGTTGCTCTGATTCTCTCTTTTCTTGATTATTGTAATTCTCTACTAGTTGGGCTTTCTCTTACTAAACTCTCTCCTCTACAATATGTCCTAAATGCAGCCGCCAAACTCATCTTTCTGTTAAACCAGTACACAAATGTATCTACCTTGTGACAGTCACTACACGGGTTGCCCATCTATAACAGAATACAATATAAACTTATCATACTCACCCACAAATCCCTCCATAGTGCTGCATCTCTCTACAACTCATCCCTCGTCATTGTCTACCACCGCAACCATCCGCTCCGTTCTGCCATGACCTTAGACTTATATCCTCTGTTATCTGAACATTCCACTCCCATCTCCAAGCTGCATTGGTGCTCTGGAATGTTCTACACAGGACAATCAGATTAATACCCAACTATGGCAGCTTCAATCATGCCCAAAAACACATCTTTTTATGCAGGCTTACCATGCAACTTTATCACATTGTTCTCCACTTCCTCACTCTAAGTTAATATTTCTTATCCTAAGCTATCTTTTCTACTCTAGTCCTCCATCCAAAGCTACCCTGCAGTCCATGCACTTAGTATCTGTATATTCATAGATACTGGCTGGTCATGGCTCATACAGCTTCAGTTATATGATCTTATTTGTTAAAAGATGGCTGGACCATTGTACCAAACAAGCCTTCTTATTGTGTCCTCCTATATCTTCATAGATTATAAACTCTCGTAAGCAGGGCTCTCACTCCTATTGTTTGATATGTTAATTTCTTTCTCACATTGTAATGTCTAATATTGTCTGTTCATGTACCCTCTGAAGTGCTGCGGAATATGTTGGCGGTATATAAATAAAATTATTATTATTAATAATTAGTGTTGAGCGAACCCGTTGAAGTGTCCGGACGAACTTTGCCCAAAAGTTCGGTTCAGGTACCCGAACCCAAACCCCATTGAAATCAATGGGGACCCAAACTTGGTGACCCCAAAATGGCTGTAAAATG
This sequence comes from Leptodactylus fallax, assembly GCA_947044405.1. Taxonomy (NCBI): domain Eukaryota; kingdom Metazoa; phylum Chordata; class Amphibia; order Anura; family Leptodactylidae; genus Leptodactylus; species Leptodactylus fallax. The sequence goes on from CAMRHE010000167.1 coordinate 2,845,699, forward strand.
GGGATAGTAAGGGGTAGAGGGCTGCAAAATGGGGGCAATAACAGGGCAAGTGCCCTGCAAAAAATGGGGTAGGGAAGGTACTTAAAATAATAACATAAAATAAATAAATAAATTAAATAAATAAATAAAAAAGTTAACAAATAAAATAATAATTTTGAAACTGATGGTAGAGGTCCAGGGGGAGGAGGAGGTGGTGGTGTAAGTGGAAGAGGTGGAGGAGGAGGTAGCCAACACTTTAACCACTCACTCAGGCACTGGCACACCCAAGTCCTGTGGGATCCATGCCTGGTTCAGCTTAATGAACGTAAGTATGTCCATGTTGGCTGTGGATAGGCAGATCCTCTTGTTGGTGATGACACCCCCTGTGGTGTTGAACACACGTTCTGATAGGACACTTGCCGCAGGGCAGGTCAGCACCTCCAAGGCATAGAGGGCAAGCTCTGGCCACGTGTCCAATTTACTAACCCAGAAAAACCCAGAAATTGAACGAGGAGGACCCATCGCTCTGTACCAGGAGACGTGTCGACAGATACTCATCCACCATGTGAGTCAAAGTCAGTTATTGTTACTGCGCTAGGAGACGGTATGGGTACACACGCAGTTAATTTTACTGTGCTAGGTTGACGGTATGGGTATACACGCAGTTATTGTTACTGCGCTAGGAGACAGTATGGGTATACACGCAGTTATTGTTACTGTGCTAGGAGACGGTATGGGTATACATACAATTATTGTTACTGCGCGCTAGGAGACAGTATGGGTACACACGCAGTTAATTTTACTGTGCTAGGAGACGGTATGGGTATACACGCAGTTATTGTTACTGCGCTAGGAGACAGTATGGGTACACGCAGTTATTGTTACTGCGCTAGGAGACAGTATGGGTACATACGCAGTTATTGTTACCGCGCTAGGAGACAGTATGGGTACAGACACAGTTATTGTTACCGCGCTATGAGACAGTATGGGTACACACGCAGTTATTGTTACTGCGCTAGGAGATAATATGGTTACACACACACAGTTTACTGTCACTGCCCTGAAAAGGGCAATTATTATTTATAGGCTAACTGTCCCTCACAGTATCCGGCTCCTCTCCCTACCTCGCTGCACTGCCCTGAAAGGACAATTATTAAATTTAGCTAAGGCCCTGACTGTCCCTATCTCCAGCTGCAGCCTCTCCCTACCTAGCCTAACTAGCTGGAATGGCGATGGGACCTGTGACCTGTGACCCTGCCTCTTATACAGAGGGGTGCATGTCTCACCTGACCAATCACAGCTTTAGGGATGAGCCAAACCTGAATCTGAACCCGAACTTCAGTGCTGAAGTTCGGGTTCGGGTACCCGAACCCACAATGTTTGGCACAGACCCGAACTGTGCGGTTCGGGTTCACTAATCACTATTAATAATTTAATTCCACTACATTAATTCAGACTCTGTGCATATCTGTCACATATTGTGACTTCCATGTATGAAGTGGAAAAAGAATGGAAACTGTAAACTCTGGAATCACTGTGTTCAGGCCCAAATAGCTATATACATGGGAACAAGGAGGAAGCAGACTGCCAAAGTCAAGTCCCTAGAGGAGGAAGAAGGTATGAAAGACGAACTGTACTGGCTCCTATATTCACCAGAATTCCAGAAGTCAATAAGGCAGGCAGAGAGAGCTAGTATTGGCCTTTCTAGATGAATGCAGTATGCTATTTACAGCAACCCACTATTCCAAGCTAAAAATTTGACCATACATGGCCAATGTACAGCATTTTAATAGCTGCTACCTCCACTTCTGTAGTCCTGCATGCAAGTCACAAAATGACTGCCACAGTTTTTGAGTATGCACATTGGGGCAGATTTACTAATACAAAATGTTAGACAGGGCAAAACTTGTTGTTTGAAAATTTGGGCCCACTTTCAGACTGTCCAGTCTAACTTCACTTATTACTGTAGTTAGGCTTAGTTTCTGACAAAAAAAAAAAAAAATGCACCAAAATGTTGGCACATGTTTGCCACATGGCGTTACATGTTAAAGGGAATCTATCATTAAAAAAACACTTTTAGGCTAATGGCACGTTAGAATGGCTTTTAAAAAGGCCATTCTTCTCCTACCTTTCATTGTTGTCTTCTCCCAGCCGATTTTGTAAAAATCCGTTTCTTCAATTATGGAAATGATCCTCACGGAGCACCTGGGGCGTTCTTCCGTGGTAGCAAGCACCCACCGCGTCATCGCTTGTCACCGCCCATTAGTCTGTTTTGGTGACTCCCATCTTGGTCTTCTATTCTACTTCCTCTGACGCAGCGCTAGACGGCAGCGACTTCGCATGACGAGCCGCCATTTTCCAGTGGTCCGTACTGCACCTCTTGTGAAAGACCACCGCAAAAATGGCGGCAGTCCAGCGTTGCGTCATAGGAAGTAGAAGAAAGAACATACAGAGAAGACCAACTATGACATCATCAGAATGGAATGTTCTGGACTATCAAACCACACTGATTTATCAAGACTGACGTTTTCAACACTGGTCTTGATATGCCCCACAATGGCGCAAGATTGACATAATTTATGATGAGGTGCAGGCCTTGCAGAATCCTGGTGGTCGCTGCTTATATTGTCTGTATTTTATTTTATTCTGTTATGTGCCACTGGTTGTATATATGTTATTTTATGTATTTTTGTATTGCAGCATCTCAGAGTGCTACTGCTTTAATTGTTTGCCTCTTGGTTGTGTTGGTATGTCCCGTCTCCTATTTTCTATGTTCTGTGTACATATTGTTATGCAGCTTTCCTTATTGTTTTTCTCCTGTGGTTCCCCCCAGTGTTCAAACATTTCCCTTGGTACAGCCCTGGCCTATCACAGGCCGCTGGGCGGGGTTTGAGGAGACTTTTGTCTCCCGGGCAACCGCTGGAGCTGAGTCTAGACTGTGTGGTTGAGAGTTTCAGACTGCAGAGAGATCACTGCAAGTCAGCACTGAGACTGGACTTCAGCAGCCATCCATACAGCCTCTAGGAGGAGAATACTGCCCAAGGCTCTTCTGAAGACAGCCCTGAGAAAGGGAGTTCGGCTGTCAGGAGTTTGGACTCTGTGCCAGGAGGAGCAGTGGAGCCCTGTGACAGGAGGAGTTGACTCGGCACCTTATCTAAGGGTAACTAGATCCCAGTCAGGACTACCCTGCACTACAGTCCCCAGTATCTACAGCTGGGAGTGGCGCATGAGGAGTTATAGTTGGAGTGGAGTTATCCTTAGAACCTTAAACATCCCTGGGCACCCTCGTAAAACCAAGGCTGGGGAGTTGGACATTGGGGAACTACGACACCCATTTTGGAAGCCGGTTGTTGTTACCTCTTCAGTTTCTGAGTAAAGCATTATCCTGTTTCACTGCACATCTGGCCTCCTGAGTTGTTCCTGTTTTACCATCAGTGCCCTCTCCAACTGGAAGCGCCCCGGGGGAAACTACTACTACCACCATCAGGTAGTACTGTAGGACCCCCTTCAGCGGTGTCTGGCCCAGGAGCGGAACTGGGGAGCGGAACTGAGGAGCATAGTTGAGTGTGCACCGCCTAGCTGGTGGCACATAATGCACTATTGCTACTCCCATCCTTCCGGTTCCCTCCATCTGGGTTGCGACAGTATGTGTTTGCAGCTTCCCTAATGTGTTTTCTCCAATGGTATTTCCCCACAGTTGGCTACACCTCTGTTTTACAGGGCTTGGAAAAGCCCTGGCCAATCACAGGCTATCGGGCAGGGCTTGGAGACACTAAGTCTCCAGAGAACCGTTAAAGCCTCAGTTAGTAGTGGTTGTTGTATGTACTGGCACTAAGACCATAACTCTGACGTGCTCTCAACAGCCACTGAGGGAGAGGTGAATCCTGCTTAAGACCAACAGAAGACAGCCCTGACACAAGAAAGTTACAACTGTCATTTCACAAGAGGCTAGAAGGAGCATAGGAGTTGTGCTTCTCAAGAAGCTGCATACCAGGAACCATTTGTTAACCAGGTATTTGGGCCCATGGGACTTCATTGTGTTCATCCCCCGGATCTCAATACTGGGAGAGGCGAGGTATACTACTTATTTGGAGTAGAGTAAAGACACTTCACCACCATCACAGTCTTGGCATCCCTCATCCCAAGCCTGGGTGTAGACAACAAGCTGAAGACTACTACCCCCATTTGGAAGCTGCACGAGTTGAGAGTTACATTGTCCTCAGAGTACAGTTCACCTTGGTTAAACTGCACCACTGCCTCCTGAGTCGTTCCTGCTCTTACCATCAGGGCCCTTCCGAACATCACCATATGGCTCAGGGTGAGAGAGGACCCCTCTCCAACTTAAAGCACACTGGGGGAACAACTACTACCACCATCAGGTACCCCGCAGGCCCCCCTCGTCAGTGTCCGGCCTGGGATCTGGGCTGGAGGAGTTCAGTTGAGTGTACTCAGCCTACTCTGTAACATCTCCAACGTCACTACTACTCCCACCCTCCAGTTCCATCCATTGGGTTGGGTCAGACTGTCAGTCTATGCGCCTATACTGAAATCTACTCTAGCTCATAGCTGGTATAGATTTCAATCATCATTTACAGGAGAAAACTAATGGCCCCACACAGAGCAAGCATTCACCATGCCCATTTTTTGGAATGTGGTTATGACAGCATTAAAACACCATTTGGCACACTTTTACATCATAGAAGATAATAAATCTGCCACAGTGGGGGGCGTAGCCTATGACTCGATGTAGCAGGACGCAGTTCCCTGTGGCTCCTGCCCTGCCTGCTTACAAAGGGATCTAAATTAGTCTTCTCTCTCCCCCATGGGAAAAAAAAACTGCAAAGACCTCTACCCTAGGGACCCCTGCTTCCACTGACCACCCAGAACAGCCCAGAATCAGCTCTTACCTGATCCCTGTCACAGCTTCCACCCGGGCCTCCTTGCAGTGGCGGCCATCTTCCCTCACTGCAACTGCTAACTTGTCTTCCTCCTCAGCGCTCCCCACAGCCGCCCTGCATCCTCCAAGCGGATCCACAGCGTCTCCACCACCTCCTGAACCTCCGATGTCTGCCCAGGTGGGTCTGCCACTTTCAGCCCCTGAAGTCTCAGCTAGTGGTGTCTTCACCTCCGCTTCCCCGCTGGTTGCTATGGTGCCGTTGGCAGTGTTTCTTCCCGCTGTTTCTTCAACGCTGCAGGGCTCCTGCGCTGTCTCATCCCTGCAGCGCTCCAGCCCCCCCAGCCTCTCCCTATGCTGCCAGCCTCATCTATGCCTCCTGCCACTGGCTCTCCTGCAGCCTCTGCTCACACTCCAGAGTGCTCCTCCATTACCTTGCCCCCGCCCCCAGTGTCCTTCCCACAAGTACACAACCTTCAGCATGGTAATGCCTCTCCTGGGGAGGTGAAGTGGACCTTGGAGCTACTCCTTCAATGTCCCCCTATGCTGCTTTATTGCCTCACTCACTTCCTCCTGCCTCTCAGCTCCTGCAACTGGAAAAGTGTGATTTGCCTCCATCCTCTCTCTCGCCACAATGGCTCCAGTTCCTCACTTGCTCCCTGGTTGCAGAAGTCACTAAGGCATACCGCAAGGAAATCCATACAGAAATCCATGCTGAAATCTCTGCGCTATAGCAAGACCTTCATCATATTGCATCCCGGGTCGACTCTCTGGAGGATGATCATGATCAGACCCGTGCCTACATTTCTCAATTTACGGACTCTGTTCTGTCTCAATGTCATCTGTCCAACAATTTGCAGTGCCATGTTGAGGACTTGGATAACAGGCAGGCGCAACAGTATCAGAATTAAGGGGCTACCTGAGGCTACCCGTGAGGAGGACCTGCATGTCACTCTAGAGGCGACCTTTAATTCTGTTCTACAGGAACCTTCTACACACAAGATAAAGCTGGATCGTGCACATAGAGCTTTGCACCCTAAGGGCACTGGGTCCAACCCACGGGATGTCATTTGCTGTGTGCATAACTTTACTTTGAAAGAACTAATCCTCTCTATGGCCAGAGCCCTTAAATATATTGATTTTGATGGGGCCAAGATACAACTCTATCAGGACCACTTCTGGATTATTCTGCAGAAATGGAGACGCCTACGTCCCCTCCTCCAGCTGCTACAAGATCTCCAGATACCATACCGGTGGGGCTTCCCCTTTGCCCTAACCACTAGGCTCAATGGGCGTTCAGCTACCCTACGGTCTCATGATGACCTGCAATCGTTCTGCTCAGCCTTGGACATTACTCCCCCCATGGATATGCCTGACTGGGAACTAGTTGTCACTCCTCCACCACTGCTTCCATTGTGGTCTCAACTGAAGCCGAAAAGACGACTACTGCCCTCACCTGGTGCTGCTCCCAGATGGCAGCGGGTGGACCCGCCACCCCCATGACTGCTCTGACTTTCCTTTCTTCTCTCTTTCTTCTCTAGGTCCTGGATTGGAACCTGTTCTCGTAGTTCCTGATGGCTTCTTGCAGCCTTTGTGATCCTTTCTATTGGTCGCGTACTTATGTTTGCTCTTTATTTTCTACTGCTTATTTTGTACTGATTCCTTCACAACTTGTTTTGTCCCATAGTGGTTTTGCATTTTTTCTAGTTGGCAGGGTAGGAAGTTACTCTGCTCCCTTCCTAAATAGTTCTTCCTCTCCCCCTAGCAATTTTTGTTACCACCCCCTACTGTCCTTAGCCGGCCTGTCTATTGATGGTCTGCTCCCGCTCCCCTACTGTGGGGGCTTTACCTAGTTGTACTACATGAAAAAGTATCTCAGAGTCCCATAGTTTATAAACAAGAAATCTTTTTGTTTTGGATCAAAAAATAAACTATTCACCAATGCATGGAAAAAGACCCTCTTGGCTAGAGGCTATTGATGCAACTCAAAAATACATTGTCTGGCTTATGCCTTTCAAGGCATTGGCCCCTTATGAGTAAAAAGAGAAGAAAAAATTACAAAGTCCAGAAAAACAAATGACGAAAAAACAAACATAAAACACTTATGAGTAAGGGGCCAATGCCTTGAAACGCATAAGCCAGACATTTTTTTGTCGTTAAGTGTTTTATGTTTGTTTTTTCGTCATTTGTTTTTCTGGACTTTGGAATTTTTTCTTCTCTTTGTTGTTTCTGTGGGACTTTGGACATGTTTGTTTGTGCCATTCATTGATATACTATTAAAAGTTAAGTTTTATGCAATTTTAACAAGTCTTCGGAGTGCTTTATAAGAAAATTGTATTTTTGAGTTGCTTTACCTAGTTGGGGGTCTCGACTTTGGACCCTTTTGGTTAGTTTGCATACAGTTGCTCTGCCATTTGCTCCTTGCCCCTGGTCAGGAGCTTTAGTCCTGCCCATAACACGATTTCTTCTTGTACTGTTTTTTGATTGTTTTTTGTTTGTCTCCTTTCCCTCCGCCTCTTTCCTCCCCTTCCCTCCTACTTAGGTTTGAAGTCCTTCGATCCCAGCGTCTGACCACCAGGACCTCCTTCATGGACGCCCCCGTGCCAGACTCCCTACCTTGAGGCTGGGTGAGGTCTGCCTACATATGCCCTCTTACTCATCTATTGGTACCTCTCATATTGCTTCCTCATGGCTAAGTGTATTACATTGAATGTTAAGGGCCTGGGCTCCAATTCTAAGAGGCGCATGGTTTTGCCCGAGCTTCGATCCCTCCGGGCGGATGTGGCTTTCCTCCAGGAAACCCACTTTGATCATACTGGTTAATTTAATTTTGCCCAACACTACTTCCCTGTCGCCAACTCTGCTTACAATACTCGCAGGCGTGGAGGAGTAGCTATTCTGCTTTCCCCGTTCCTGTCCTACCTCTATATCAGCCTCTCACTTAGACCCTGAGGGGCGCTACAGAATTCTGGAGGGGCTCCTGTACAGCCAGCTCATTCTCCTTTGTAAACTGTACACTCATAACTCGTACCAAATCCCTTTTCTTAAGAATGTGCTGCAGCGCCTGCAGGCCTTCTCCAGCTCGGTGCTGCTACTGGGTGGTGACTTTAATATGGTCTTCTCTGAACATACAGTATGGACAAATTGTCCCTATCTGATGGTTCCTCAGGGACCTCCCAGCTTCGCCTAGCCAGAGAATTCCGCCACCTAATTAGGTCTGCCGCCCTCTATGACCTATGGCGTGTCCATAACCCCACTGCACGGACCTTCACCTTTTACTGCCACCCACACAAGACTCACTTTAGAATTGATTACTTCTTTGGTAATACACTGGCCCTTAGACTACTGACTGACGCAGACATTGGCCCCATCTCCAGGTCCGACCACGCTCCAGTATTATTTACATTGTCCCCTACCCCTTATCCGACTAAACGTTGCCACTGGCGGTTTAACGAGTCTCTCCTTCACTCCCCAATGTCCTGTACTACCCTCCGTACCAAGCTTCTAAAGTACTTTAGCCACAATGTGCACTCCGTCACCTCTGACTCTACTCTCTGGGATGCCCATAAGGCTGTCATGAGGGGCCACTGTATAGCCTTAGCTACTCAACTTAAAAAAAGATCGAAAGGCTAGGGAGGTTGCTCTGTTGACCCGGATCTGCTCCCTATCAGACCTTTTGGCTCAGGCTCCTTCGGTCTCCGTTTTCCATCAACTGGTAGCTGCTAGGGCGGATCTTCATGATCTCACTACTCAGGCAACCCAGTGTCTCCTCCTCTACAGTCACCAGCGTTACTACAAAGCCCACACTCTGCTTGCTAAGGCCCTGCATCACCACCAGGCCTCCTCCTCTCCGCATGCGAATCGTGACCCTCACGGCACCCTGCACCATCACCATGATTCTATAGCATCCCTGTTTAGGGACTACTACTCTAGGCTGTATAATTTTCCCCCCCGTGCGGGTTCGGATCCGGACATGCGTTCTTATCTTGATTCCTGTCCCCTTCCTAAGCTCCCAACCTCAGCGCTTGATAGCCTGAATACTCCGATCATGGAGGTGTAGCTTGATGTGCTGCTCTTCCGGGTGGCAAGGCATCGGGCCCGGATGGGTTCACTTATCTCTACTACAAGACTTTCTGCTCTGACTTGCTTCCGCACATGTGTCGCCTCTTTAACACTTTATTGGATGGTGCTCCCATCCCTCAGTCCATGCTTCATTCCCATATAACCCTAGTCCCTAAACCCCGTAAGGACCACCAGGACTGCTCTAATTATCGTCCCATTGCCCTCCTGAATACTGATTTAACCAGTGGTGAACCTAGCCTCTTTGCTGCCTGAGGCGGACTATCGAAAGATGTCCCCCCCCCCCAAAAAAAAAAAAATGAAATTGAGTTTTCATGCTGTTAGCGTCACACACTGTTAAACATACATTAAACATACACAAACTTATGAAACAGTTTTTAAGAATTCTTCTTACTGTATTACTTCAGTATCAGATCAACAACACAGCGTTAACAATGAAAGTAACTTCACACATCTTCTGCTTGGTGGATGGATGAGCCCACATGGCCCCCATTCTCTATAATAGGAGCGATACAGATAGCTGAGTACTGTTCTTTGGCACTCCCATTTAAGTGAATGAGAGCCCCGCGGGTTCATCCATCCACCAAGTGACACACCTATATTCAGCCTGGCTGCGGTCAGGCTGTATTCCCACCCAGTGGGGGAAAAAAACCCAATTCTCAGGCTCAGTGGGGGTCTCAGCAGACAGACCAACCATCAATACAGTGCAGTAACATTTTGTGACTTACAGGTGACGTCTCTGACCAATCCTTCACATTTCCCTTGTCTTCCCTTTGGACCGCCATGACCACTTCTTCCAGCTGAGACTTGTCTCTGTAAAGTTTGCAACACAGACATCTTTGGCTCCTCACTTTTCTAGGCACCTGACCCATATTGTCCTCACCTACACAAAGCCCCCATCCTGCTGCTACCCCAATTATAAAATATATGATATAAACCCCCATAATGAACTCCCAAGTGTATCTATATATTAATAATATCCTTGTGTACCCTGTATAAATAGTGCCCCTTATTAATAAAGCCCCAGGTGTTAACTAATTAAAAGGTTTTCCAGGTCATTAATAAACTAATAAGTGGGGCTCAAAAACCCAGGCCATTGTATCTGTGTAAGCGCTGTGACTGCTTCTCTGTTTACATAGTGTCATTCATTTCATAGCGGTAATGTAATGTAACTACAGCCTCGTCCTATACACGTCTATGTGACAAGGCTGTAATTACATCACACGGTCACTATAAACAGACAGCGTGTGATATAAACAGGCGCCATAGCCCCTTCATACAGCTGATCAGAGGAGGGTTCCACTGATCTCTTATTGATAATCTGTCCTAAGGATAGAACATCAATAAAAATGAGCTGGAAAGACCCTTTAATAAAGCCCAAGTGCCACCTTAAAGGGGTTGTCCAGGATAACCACTTTTTTAATATGAGGCTGGGGAAGGTGCTCTGGTGTCTACCAGCGCGTTTCAGTCCTGCTGTTTCGGTGTTTTCTTCCCCATGGCACTGTGATGTCCCATGTCAGCGACCTCAGCGCTTATGTGCGGTGGGGACTTCCGCCAGAAGAAAACACCAGAGCAGCAGAACCAGACTGCGGTGGGAGACATCAGAGCACAAGGGACAGGTGAGTAGGTGTTTTTTTTTTTAATACCGTATTACACGATATTATGGCCCACAGCGGCCCCTGCACACAGTATTACATGGTATTATGCCCAGCAGCGGCCCGTGCACACGGTATTATGCCCCGCAGCGGCCCCTGCACACGGTATTATGCCCCGCAGCGGCCCCTGCACAAGTTATTATGTCCCACAGCGGTCCCTTTACAGGGTATTATGCCCAGCAGCGGCCCCTGCACACGGTATTATGCCCCGCAGTGGCCCCTGCACACAGTATTATGCTCCATAGTGGCCCCTGAACACGGTATTATGCCCCATAGTGGCCCCTGCACATGGTATTATGCTCCATAGTGGCCCCTGCACACGTGATTATGCCCCATAGTGGCCCCTGCACACAGTATTCAGCTCCATAGTAACCCACCCATGAACTATTATTATCCTCTGGGGTCTAAAACCAGGTTCTGGCCTATTTATATATATAAAAAAAAAAATATCCAAACCTACCTGCGATGCCTTGATGTAGCCGCTGCCTCCTCTTCTTCACCCACGTCCGCATCTCAGCTTAGGAGGTGCGATGACGTCATTGTATCGCCGCCTGTGCTGAGATGCGGAGGTCTCGTAAACCAACCCAGGACAGGTATCGCACAGCTTTGTTTTTTTTTTTAAGCGGCCTGTCCTGGGCTGGTTTACAGTAAATAGAAAGTAAAAAATGCCACCCCCCCAGACAGTGACGGACAGTGCCGCCTCAGGCGGCCGCCTCACTTCTCCTCATTAGTGGTGCACCCCTGGATTTAACCCCTTCAGGACCAAGCCCAAAAGTGCGTTAAGGACCAGGCCTCATTTTTCAAAACTGACATATGTCACTTTATATGGCAATAACTTTAAGACGCTTTAACTTACACAAGTGATTTTAAGAGTGTTTTTTCGTGAGACATTGTACTTCATGATAGTGGTAAAAATTGATCAATATTTTTGTATTTATTTATATAAAAAATAGGAAATTTGATGGAAATTTGGAAAAAAATAGCAATTTTCAAATTGTGAAATGCTCTGCTTTTCAAACAGATAGCCATACTACCCAATTACGTTAATAAATATTATCTACCATATCTCTGCTTTATATTGGCATCATCTTTTAATCGTCCTTTAATTTATTTTGGACGTTAGAAGGCTTACAAGTGTAACAGCGATTTTCCAGATTTACAAGAATATTTCCCAAACTAATTTTTTAGGGACCACTTCAGTTAAAATATATATTAGTAACCCCCATGAATCACCCAATTTTCAAAAGTGCACCACTCATATAACTCAAAACAGCATTTGGGAAGTTTGTTAACCCTTTAAGCATTTCATGAGGATTAAAAGAATATGGAGGTGAAATTTAGACATTTAATTTTTTTTCAATAATACATTCATTTAGCCCTAAAATTAACACATTCACAATGGGTTAAAGGAGAAAATGAATCTCACAGTTTGTTATGCAATTTCTCCCAAACACAGAAATACCCCATATGTGGGTGTAAACTGATGTTTGGGCACACAACAGCACACAGAAGGGAAGTAGCGACACTGGACGTTTGAAAAGCAGATTTTGCTGGAATAATTTTCAAGTGCCATACCTCATTTGCAGAGCCCCTAGAGTACCAAAACAATGGAAACCCTCTAAAAGTGACCCCATTTTGGAAACTACACCCCTCTCAGAATTTATCAAGGGGTATAGTGAGCACTTTGACCCAACAGCCTTTTCACAGATTTTATTAACATTGGGATGTGTAAATAAAAATTACTAAAATGGTCACTTTATCCCCCAAATTTTCATTTTCACAAAGGGTTAAAAGAGAAAAAGCACCATACAGTTTGTTAAACAATTGCTCCTGAACATGGCAATACCCCATATGTTGACATAATCTGCTGTATGGATACATGGTGGGGCTTGGAATGGAAAAAGTGCTATTTGGCTTTTGGAGGGCAGATTTTGCTGGAATAGTTTTCGGGTGCCATGTCGCATTTACAGAGCCTCTAAAGTACCAGTACAATGGAAACCCCATAAAGTGACCCCGTTTTGGAAACTACACCTGTCACAGAACATATCAAGGGATATGATGAGCAGTTTGACCCTACAGCTGTTTCACAGATTTTATTAACAGTGGGATGTGAAAATGAAAAATTACTTTTTTTTTTTAATAAATTGTCAATTTAGTCCTAAATTTTTTATTTTCGCAAGAGGATAAAGGAGAAAAATCTCCCCAAAGTTTGTTACACAATTCCACTTGAACACAGCAATACCCCATATGTGGTTGTAAATAGCTGTATGGGTACGTGGTGGGGTTACGAATGGAAAGAGCGCTATTTGGCTTTTGGAGGGCAGATTTTGGTGGAATAGTTTTCAGGTGCCATGTTGCATTTGCAGAGCCCCTAAAGTACCAGTACAATGGAAACCCCAAATAGTGACCCCATTTTATAAACTACACCCCTCAAGGAATTTATCAAGGGGTATTATAATTTTGAGCCCAAGAGTGCTTCCCAAAATTAATCTACAAAGTGAAAATAGAAATTTTTAAAGAAATGTGCCATTTCAGTGCCCAGTACATTGCGCCCAGTTTGTGTCATCAGAGACATACTCTCCTAAAACTATTAAGTGGGCTTTCCCAGGTAGAAAGTTGGATATGTGGATGTAAACTGCTGCTTGGGCACACAGCAGGACTTAGAAGGGAAGGAGCAGAGCACTTTTTAGCTTTTAGAGTACAGATTTAGAGGGATTTTCTGGACGCCATTTTGTATTTGCAGAGCCCTGGAGGTGCTAGTAAATTGGAATTCCCCAAGAAGTGACCCCATTTTGTAGGTGTATTTTTAGAGTCTCTACAAATATGACATGGTATCCAAAAACCAACATCCAAATTCAACGGTCCAAAACACATAGTGCTCCTTGACATCTGTACCCTGCTGAGTGCCCAATCGGCAGTTTATGCCCACATGTATGACATTGGTGTACCCAGGATAATGTACTTAGCAATGCCATATATTGGTATAAACTGCAATTTGTGCACAGAAGGTAAGGAGCTCTATTTTGGTTTTTGGAGCACAGTTTGGTTTTTGGACATCATGCCACTTTTGCAGAGCCCCTGAATTGGCAGTAAAGTAGATCCCGCAGACACATAACTTCACTTTGGAAACTACACCCCTCAAGGGATTTATCAAGTAGGGTAGTGAGCATTTTTAACCCTTGAATGTTGCATTAATTTAATTTCCAGAAATGAATGCGCGGCTGATAATTGAAATTTTTCCAGAGATACGCCATTTCAGTGCCCGATATGTTGTGCCCAGCTTCTGTCAGCTGAAACACACACTACAAAAACTGTTAAGTGGGTATCCCTGACACAACATCATTTGGAGCATTTGTCTCTGATACAAGCCGGGCACAACATATTACGCACTGAAATGACGTATTCCTGGAAAAATTGTCATTTTCACCTTTCACCATCAGCTGCGTATTCATTTCTGGAAAATTAATTAATGCAACAGTTGGGGGTTAAACATGCTCATTTTACCCATGGATGAGTTCCTTCAGGGGTGTAGTTTCCAAAATGGGGTCACATGTCAGGGGATTCCACTTTACTGGTGTTTCGGCAACTCTGCAAAAGTGTCATGGCATCCAAAAACCAAACCAACTAAATCTGTGCTCCAAAAACCAAAATAGCGCTCCTTCCCTTCTGTGCCCAAACAGCAGTTTATACCCACATTTGACATAAAGTACGTTATCCTGGGTACACCCGTGTCATACATGTGGGCATAAACTGCAGTTTGGGCACAGAGCAGGGCGCAGATGTGAAGAAGATCAGCAGGGCGCAGATGTTTGGTATCTGGACGCCATGTCATGCTTGCAAAGCCTCTAAAGTACCAGTAAAGTGGAATCCCCTATGGAATGACCCCATTTTGAAAACTGCACCCCTCAAAGAATTTATCAAGGGCTGTAGTAAGCATTAGTATCCCAGATGTGAAAGCACGGCGGATGGTGAAGAGTGAATATGTAAGTTGTGAGGAGTACATTGGGAACACCAAATTCCCTACTACATCCCCAGTAGCTTCTATGATTTGGGGGGTCACTTCTGGTTTTTTTTTCCCTCGTAACCTCTAAATCTGGGGTGTACCTTAAAGGGAATCTGTCAGAGCAATTTGGGACACTAAACCACCCACACATCCATATGGACCTGGGGTTTAGTGCCCCAAATTACCCTGTTATAACGCAATCCATGGCCGAATTATAAAATAAAAATGCTTTATACTCAACCTGCCTCTGTACTCCCCTGTTCTTCCATGAAGCCAGAGAAGTACACTTCGGCTTCAGTGCGCATGCCCCACAATTACGTAGTGAAGCCAGAGTGTCCATCTTTGGCTTCAATGAAGAACAGCGCATGCGTCGGGAGGCGTGCCAACAAAGAAGTTCATGAATAAGCCGATCTGTTCTCACCAAACAGCATTGATCAGACCCTTCTCTAGGTAAGCATAAAGGTTTTTTATTTTTAATGCGCCTGCGGATTGCATTACAACAGGGCAATTTGGGACACTAAACCCCAGGTCTATAAGGACCTGTGGGTGGTTTAGTGTCCCAGATTGACCTTACAGATTCCCTTTAATATACGCTCGCACAGCTTATACATTCCCTTCCTGCCGCAGCCAGTTTTGTTCTAATGATTTGGCGATTTTTGGGAGTTTTGTCTTCACATTGTACAAGCTAAATTTTTTTATTTTTCTGTTGATGTAGCCATATCAGGGCTTGTTTTTTGCGGTATGAGATGCATTGTGTAACTACCTCATTTTTGGGTGCCTATAACTTATAGAATAAATTTTATTAACACTTTCTTGGTGGATTGAAAAAACAAAACAAAAAATAAACATCAATTCTGGTATTGCGTTTTACTTTTTAATTTTTTTTTTCCATGCAGCGTACAACATAAGTAACATGTTACCTTCATTCTGCGGGTCGGTACAATTATGGTGATACCTCATTTACACACGTGGACAAAATTGTTGGTACCCCTCGTTTAATGAAAGAAAAACCCACAGCCGTCACAGAAATAACTTGAATCTGACAAAAGTAAAAAAGAAAACTCATGAAACAGGCCTGGACAGAAATGATGGTACCCCTGAAAATAATGTGACCAAAGGGACATGTTAAATCAAGGTGTGTCCACTAATTAGCATCACAGGTGTCTACAATGTTGTAATCAGTACTCATTGAGCTGTTTGGTGACATGATGAGTACCACACTCAACATGGACCAGAGGAAGCAAAGGAAAGAGTTGTCTCAGGAGCTTAGAAAGAAAATTATAGACAAGCATGTTAAAGGTAAAGGTTATAAGGTCATCTCCAAGCAGCTTGATGTTCCTGTGACTACAGTTGCACATATTATTCAGAAATTTAAGATCCATGGGACTGTAGCCAACCTCCCTGGACGTGGCAGCAGTAGGAAAATTGATGACAAATCAAAGAGAAGGATAATACGAACTTCTAAAGAGATTAAAGGTGAACTTCAAGCTCAAGGCACATCAGTGTCATATCGCACCATCCGTCGTTGTTTGAGCCAAAGTGGACTTCATGGGAGACAACCAAGGAGGACACCATTGTTGAAAACAAGTCATAAAAAATCCAGACTGGAATTTGCCAAACTACATGTTGACAAGCCACAAAGCTTCTGGGAGAATGTCCTATGGACAGATGAGACAAAAATCGAAATTTTTGGCAAGGCACATCAGCTCTATGTTCACACATGGAAAAATGAAGCATATCTTGAAAAGAACACTGTCCCTACTGTGAAACATGGAGGAGGAGGCTCTGTTATGTTCTGGGGCTGCTTTGCTGCATCTGACACAGGGTGTCTTGAATCTGTACAGGGTACAATGAAATCTCAAGACTATCAAGGGATTCTAGAGAGAAATGTGCTGCCCAGTGTCAGAAAGCTTGGTCTCAGTCGCAAGTCATGGGTCTTGCAACAGGATAATGACCCAAAACACACCGCTAAAAACACCCAAGAATGGCTAAGAGGAAAACATTGGACTATTCTGAAGTGGCCTTCTATGAACCCTGACCTAAATCCTATTGAGCATCTTTGGAAGGAGCTGAAACATGCCGTCTGGAAAAAGCACCCTTCAAACCCGAGACAACTGGAGCAGTTTGCTCATGAGGAGTGGGCCAAAATACCTGTTGAGAGGTGCAGAAGTCTCATTGACAGTTACAGGAATTGTGTGATTGCCTCAAAAGGTTGTACAACAAAATATTAAGTTAAAGGTACCATCATTTCTGTCCAGGCCTGTTTCATGAGTTTTCTTTTTTTTTAAATTCTGTTGAAGCATGGTTGAACAGCAATGTCTGACTTTCATTTGTTCATTTTCATAGAATTTTTATATATTATTACTTTTGTCAGATTCAAGTTATTTCTGTGTCCATTGTGGGTTTTTCTTTCATTAAACGAGGGGTAACAACAATTTTGTCCACGTGTGTATATTGGTTTTTATGCATTACTAGTTTGGCAGAACAAAAACCCATTTGGGGAAAAAAAAAATCAATTATTCTTGCATCGTCATCTTCTGAGACGTGTAGCAATTTTTTTTTTTCAATTGACAGAGTTGGTTGAGGGCTTATTTACTTGCTTTAATAAATTTTTTTTTTCATACACTTTACTTTTTTTAAACTTTTTTTTTTTAACTTTTTTATATGACCCACTAGGAGACCTGAACCAGCGATACACTGATCGCTGGTTCAGTACTATAGACTGCAATACAAATGTATTGCAGTCTATAGAGGGCTGTATAGGCTGACTTCCTTACTTCCCGGCAGGATCAACCAGGTACTGGCCCCAGGCTTCAGAAGTTACATATGGGCATCCCACGATCTAACCGCGGGGGGTGCCTCTGGGGGGACATATATCATGGCGGAACCCCTTGGATGCCGCGGTCATGTTTCAGTTACAGCTAACACCCGCTCCCGATGTCGCTCGCAAACACTTAAGATGCTGTGGTCGCTATTGACTGCGGCATCTTAAGGTTTAAACAGCGGGGATCGGTGTTATCATCTTCCCCACTGTTTCAGCAGAAGCCTGGCTGTCAGATACAGCTGGGCTCTCATGATAATCGCACGGTCTCTGCTTCTGAGCCCGCTCGATCACCGTCACGTACATGCACGTGGGGATGCGGTAACTACCCACATTCTCCCACGTACATGAGAATGTGTGAAGGGGTTAAAACTCTTCACCAAGATTTTGGCTAATAGGCTTAACACTTGGCTTCCATCTCTTATTCATAAGGACCAGGTGGGTTTCGTCCCTTGCCATCAAGGGGGAGATAACACCAGAAGGACTGTGGATCTGATAGATGTTGTCAACCGCTCTGCCATCCCCACCCTTCTTCTGAGCCTTGATGCTGCAAAGGCCTTTAACCACCTCGACTGGTCGTTCATGATTGCCACCCTTGAAAAATTTGGGTTTTCTGGAGCATTTCTTACGGCGATTCGAACACTTTATTCCCGACCCTCAGCGGTGGTGAAACGTCCAAACTCCCTTGCATCCTCGTTCCCTATCCGTAATGGAACGCATCAAGTCTGTCCTCTATCTCTGCTCATATTTGCATTATGTATTGAACCCTTGGCCTCCCAAGTCCGGTCCAACCCCAACATTACTGGCATGGCAGTTCGTGACAGGGACTAAAATAGGCCTGTTTGCAGATGACGTCCTTCTGACCTTCACCAACCCTCACACTTTTCTTCCTAACATTCTCCAAGTTCTGAAGGAATATGGTGATCTCTCCAGATATAAAGTTAACCCCACTAAGACAGAGGCATTACCCCTTAATATTTATGACCCCACCCTGTGGCTCCTTCGGTCTAAATTTGACTTTCAGTGGAAGGAGTGTTCCCTCCGCTATCTTGGTATTCAGTTGTCAGCCTCTTACTCCTCCCTTTACTTTCAACTACCCTCGTCTATTTAATGAACTCCGCTCTCTCTTGGACAAATGGCGTCCTCTCCACAAATCACTCATAGGTCGCATCATGGCTGTTAAAATTACCCTCCTCCCTTCCATATGAATGACTTCCTCCAAACTTTTCTCTCTAGCCTCCCCGCACGCTTCCATGATCTCTTTCCTGTATAACCCGCTCCTCCCAGAGGGACTTATGGGGGCTATGGTGCGAACCTGGAGTAGATTGGGCCTTTTCCATATTGCTGATATGGTGGACCCAATGATCTTGAAGCTCAGGTCCTTTGATTATTTTACCTCTGTTACACTTACCCGCCTCTGAGTGGTTCCACTACCAGCAGATTGCTCATTTTGTATTCTCACAGCTTGGTTCTCTGAGGGTTTCGCTCCCTACTGCCTTTGAGAGAGTTTGTCGAGCTGGCAATTCCATGAGAGGTTTGATATAGAGTATTTACCGGCTCTTATCCTCTCCAGAGTGAAGGACCTCCCTCTCTCATAAATATATGGTTAAGTGGTCTGGGACCCGGCCTTGAATAGGCAGATCTCACCTGGACAATGGCAGATTATTTGGTCCCGAGCGGCCAAATCCTCGACATGTGTGACTTTTCAGGAGACTCAGTATAAGTTACTCATGCACTGGTACCACACCCCTGCCTTGCTTCATTCTCTCAACCCTAGCATTCCCTCTCATTGCTGGCATTGCCAGGCAGGCAGGGCCGGCGTTAGGAGGGGGCAAACTGTGTAATTGCCCAGGGCCCCCGACCCCAAGGGGGCCCCCGGGATCCGGAGCCTTATGACTCCGGATCCTGGAGTCAGGACCAGCCATATCGATAACAGAAAGGGACCCAGCATCATGTGCCGCAGGGGTCCTTTCCGAGGTGAGTAAAAATAACAAACATTTTTACTCACCTGTCCTTGCGTCCGACATCATCTTCTGGCGTTCCGGACATCGGCGCTGAGGCCTGGCCTCAGCGGTGACGTGGTGCGTGCTCACGTAACCGCTGAGGCCCAATCACAGGCCTCAGCGGTGATGTCCACAACGCGTGACGTCAACCGCAGAGAAGAGGAAGCCGGCGGCGGCAGTGACAGTGGAGCAGAGCGAGGAGGCCCAGGAGAAGTAAGGCAAGGTGAGTATAACTGTTTGTTATTTTCCCTTACCACCCCCGGGCCTTCGATAATTATACTCTGGGGTCTGAAGAGACCCCAGAGTATAAGTTAATACTAGCACTAAGGGAGTCTGTAGGGCCCCTGTGGAGCATTATACTGGGGAAGGGGCTCTCTGGATAGCATATTATACGGTGTGGGGCCCCTGTGGAGCATTATACTGGGGGGTCCCTTTGGATAGCATATTATACTGTGTAGGGCCACTGTGGAGCATTATACTGGGGGGGTGGGGCCCTCTGGATAGCATATTATACTTTGTAGGCCCCCTGTGGAGCATTATATTGGAGAGGGGGCCCTCTGGATAGCATATTATATGGTGTGGGGCCCCTGTGGAGCATTATACTGGAGATGGGGCCTTCTGGATAGCATATTATACTGTGTGGGGCCACTGTGGAGCATTATACTGGGGAGTCCCTCTGGGTAGCATATTATACTGTGTGGGGCCACTGTGAAGCATTATACTGTGGGGGGGGCCCTCTGGAGAGCATATTATACTGTTTTGGGCCACTGAGGAGCATTATACTGGGGGAACCTCTCTGGGCAGTATATTATACTGTGTGGAGGCCGTTCTGGAGCATGTTATACAGTGTGGGGTCACTGTGGAGCATTATTCTTGGGGGGCCATCTGCAGAGCATATTATATTGCGTGGCGCCACTGTGGGGCATTATTCGGGGGGGAACTAAGGAGCATTATACTAGAGGGCCCTCTGGGGAGTATATTATACTGTGTAGGGCCTACTGTGGAGCATTATACTGGGGCACACTCTGGGGAGCATAATATATTGCGTGGGGCCATTGTGGAGCAAAATACTGGGGGGGGGGCACTGTGGAGCATTATACTAGCGGGGGCCCTCTGGGGAGCATATTATACTATGGGCCACTGTGGAGTTTTATACTGGGGGTAAGGGGCAGTGTGGGGAGCCTGTTATACTGTGTGAGGCCACTGTGGAGTTTATTATATTGTGTGGGGCTTCTTGGAAGCATATTATACTCTGTGGGGCCATTGTAGAGCATTACACTGGGGGGGGGGACTGTGGGGAGCATATTAAACTGGGGGAACCCCTCTGGGCAGTATATTATACTGTGTGGAGGTCATTGTGGAGCATGTTATACTGTGTTAGGCCACTGTGGAGCATTATGCTGGGGGGGCACTGTGGGATGCATATTATACTGTATGGAGCATATTATATTGTGTGGGGCTGCTGGGGAGCATATTGTACTGTCTGGGGCCACTAAGAGGTAGTATACTGTGTGGAGCTTATATACCATGTGGGGCCACTCTGGGGGGCTCAGGGGAGCATTTTATACTGTGTGGGACCACTATGGAGCATTATATACCATGTGGGGAAACTGTGGAGGGCTCAGGGGAGCATTTTATACCATGGAGCATTATATACCATGTGGAGCATTATACTGTGGAGGGGGGGGGGGTTGTTAAAATTCCTGCTAGCAGCCCTGTGTGCTATGTCTGCATCACAGTTCCCTCACTATAATCTTGCACATACGTGTAGTGCTCCATGACCATGTCATTCCCCATACAGTACTGTGCATGAACCGGCCATGGAGATATTGGGGCCTGCACAGTACTATAGGGGCTGACTATACTGGGAACATACTCAGTAACACCAGATAGTCAGCACATATGAAAGACTTCAGTGAAGGAACCGGGGTGTAGGCTATTAGCAGGAAGCTGTTGGGTGGGGTCCCAGAATAAGTTCCTCTGATGGGCCTAAGGCACTTCAGTCCGACATTGTATAATGGAGAACTATTATATACAGGAGCATCTCAATAAATTAGAATATCTTTGAAACATTTCTTTATTTCAGTAATTAAATTAAAAAAGTGACCTCCTATATTTTCTAGATTCTTTACACACAGAGTATTCTATTTCAAGTGTTTTATTTCTGTAAATGTAGATTATAGATTACAGCTAATGAAAACCAAAATCTAAGAAAATTTGAATATTGTAAAAAAAGTTCAGTATTGTAAATTCAGTGTGTCACCTGCCAAGGTTTCCTATGCCTTTCAGTCTGGTTCAGTAGGACACACAATCATGGAAGATGCTGATTATGAATTGAATACTGAATTACTGAAATGAATGAACATTTCAAAAATATTCTAATTTATTCAGATGCACCTGTATAAGGGTAGGTTACTATATATAATTGGGAAACTTAAATATGAGGGGGCTATTATAAGGGGGAACTATTATTTATAAGATAGGCTATTATTTATAAGGGGTGAACTATTATATATAAGGCATCCATTATAAGGGGGGGAGCTATTATTTATAAGAGGGGAACTATTTATAAGGGGGGTATAATTGTTAAGTGGGCTTATTTATAAAGGGGGCTATTAGTGATGATGGGGACTATTATTTATAAGGGTAACTATTATTTATGAGAGGGCTATTATTAATAAGGGAGTATTATTTTTACGGGGTGACTGTTACAGATAAGGGAGATATTACTGATACAGGGCACTATTTATCATTTATAAGGGAACTATTACTGATAAAGGTGTAATATTATTTATAAGCAGGCACTATTATTTATAAGGATTTATAATAACTTATGACTGGGTGCAAAAATCTATTAGGCGGTACAAAGGTGCTCATTTGAATTGTGTGTGGTAAAACGGGGCTTGTTATTACTTTTTTGTTGGCAGAAAGGAGGTGTTATTATAGGGGTTGCCACTGCAACACGATAGTGTTGTTTGCATATCAGCATTTGGGGCCCCGCTTTTAATTTTGCCCAGGGCCCCACTTTGTCTAAAACCGGCCCTGCAGGCAGGGGGTGGGTACACTGTACCACATTTTCTGGGAGTACCAACGGATTGGCCCCTTCTAGATGGAGGTCAAATACCTTACTGATGCCCTTTTTGTACAAGGTGTGCCCTTAGATCCCCTCATCTATTTGCTTAACCTCCCTCCCAGACATTTCGACAAAATGACCTCCAAATTATTCCTGTTCCTATGTACTGCCGCTAAAACGTTAATTGCTCTCCATTGGAGGAAATCCTCCCCTCCTACTGGTCCTGAGCTTATCGCTCGTATGAAGGACATTCATTGCATGGAGTTTCTGACTGCCTCCCTTAATCATACAGTGGAGGCTTTACATGCTGTGTGGTCATCCTTTAAAATTACAGTTTAAAAAAAATAAAAATCTGCCACAGTGTGTGTATTCTAGGACTGTGGCAACTAATTTGTGACATGCTAACAGACCTCAAAAATAGAGGAAGACAGTGTGAATTGGCTAGGTATATTTGATAATAAGTTTTCGAGAGTACTAGCTCTCTCTCGAAAGCTTACTATCAAATATACTCAGTTAGCCTCTAAAAGGTATTGCCTTATTTCTTCACTCTTCCACTACTTTCTATGGCTAACACGGTACAACATTATACTATTTGCTAGGTATAGTCATATTTTTTTTTACTTTGGACTGGAATGTCACTTTAACCCCTTTCATTTTTCATTTTGACTCCCCCCCCCCCCCATTCCAAATCCCATAACTTTTTTATTTTTCCATGTAAGGAAGAAATGAAGGGTCACTCACCCAAGCGTAGATTTTTTCCTAAAAACATCTTTTTATTCAGTCCTAGATAAAAACACATCCATAGGAATAGATTGAGAGAGAGAGACTGCACGTAGGATGGCTAGGCAACGCCCGTTTTTTATTTTTCCGTTCTCAGAGCCATATGAGGTCTTAATGTTTGCAGGACAAATTTTTCTTCATGATGCTACCATTTATTATTCTGTACAATGTACTGGGAAGCTGGAAAAAAATTCAGAATGGGGTGGATTTGAAGAAAAAGTGCATTTGTGCGACTTTCTTACGCGCTTCGTTTTTACGGCGTCCACTCTGCAGCCAAAATAACATGTCACCTGTATTCTGTTTCGGTATGATTCCGGGGATACCAAATTTATATGGTTTTATTTACATTTTAACCCCTTAACAAAAATCCAAAACTGAGCAAAAAAATTTTTTTTCTAAAAGTCGCCATATTCTGACACCCGTAACTTTTTTATACTTCTGTGTACGGAGATGCATAGGGCGTCTTTTTTTGTGGGGTTAGGTGTACTTTTTAATTATACCATTTTGGAGAATTGCTATTGCTTTGATCACTTTTCATTACAATTTTTATCAGAGGTGAAAAAATGGCGGTTTGGCACTTTTGATTCTTTTTCCCGCTACCTTTTTTATAGATTTGTACAATGGGCGTTTTCGGACACAGGGATACCTAATGTGTATGTGTTTCACAGTATTTAAGTACTTTTATATGTGTTCTAGAGATAGGGGGGTAATTTGAACTTTTAATATTTTTTATATTTTTTTATTTTTTTTATATATATATATATATTTATTTGCATTTATTAGACCACTAGGGGTCTTGAACCCCAGGGGGTCTGATCACTAATGCAATGCATTACAATGCTAATGCATTGCAATGCATTACAATGCATTGCAAAAAAAGCCGCTTTTATTGCAGGCTCCATAGAGCAGCCTGCAATAGAAAGTAACTAAAGACAGGACTGGGAGCCTTCACAAGGCTCCCGACTGTCATGCCAACAGGATGCCAGCCCCGGAGCTTGCTCTGGGTGCCGGTGATCCCCGGCAAAATGGCGGTGCCTGTGCGCCGCTGGTAAAATGACGTCTTGGTCACCTTTGACCAAAGCGCCAGAGAGGTTAATGCCCACGATCAGTGCGGGAACTGATCGCATGCATTAGCACCGAGTGTCTGTTGTATAAAATAGCAGAGACTCAGTGGCTATTTAAACACCCGACATCTGCCTTATTATTACAGTGGATGTCGGGAAGGGGTTAAAGGGGTTTTCCAGGCAAAAAATCATTTTTCAAAAAAGGTTGGTTAGTGCTATTAATAGGTCAATAAGCTCAACCAAATACCTTTAGCAGTGTTTTGAGTGATTTCTGGGTTTCTCTGTGAGCTCCTGGCATCTTCTGCATTTGCTTCCAGTTCTGTTTTCCTACAACTACCATGATGCCTTGTGCTTCACTCAGAGCTGACTCCCTCCCCCTTCCACTGCCTCCCCTTCACTTTCTCACTCATATACCCTCCCTGTTTCCTTATCTAGCCCGCCCATACCAGCCCTTCTTGACTAACTCACCCCCCCACCCCATCATACTTACCTGTCTTCGGGGCAGGACCTTCTGGGCATGGGACTTTGCTTGTTCTGAGCGGCTGGCACCTCCCTGCTGTTGCCGGCTCCCCATGCCTGGAGGATGTGCCGGCCAGCCAGAAGATCCAGAAAGGAAGACAGGTAAGTATGATGGTGTGGGGAGGGGGGTGGGTTAGTATTGGTGATGTTCCATTTTCGGAAACGGGGAAATGGAACGTCAATGAAAAATTGGAAAATGTTACTGGGGAGGTCACATGAACGCCCTGGCGATCTAGGTAAATATAGCTTTTTGGTACATTAAATAATTTAGAAGGTTGGTGGGGGGGGGGGGGGTTAGCTAGCTTAGATTAGGAAGATTGGTTTATGATTTAGGCTAAGGCTCCATATAGTGGGCCACAGCAAAAAAGCACTGCGGGAAAAAGTTTTTGCTGCAGCGATTTTCAAAAGAAAGTCTGCACAGGTTTCCTCTGTGGATTTTCTGCTTCAATTATACATATAGAGAAATCTCCAGTGTTTCCGTAGGTATAATTGACATGCTGCGACTTCCATAACCGCAACAGTTTTGGAAATCGCAGCGTGTCCACTGCATGTATTTTTCTGCAATGTGTGGATGGGATTTGCTAGACTGTTACTGTAAAATGCCATGATTTTAGGCTAAGTCCCCTTGTTGCGGAAATGCAGTGTTATTTTGTTGCAGATTTTGCTGCGTTTTTTTGAGCCAAAGTCAGGAGTGACTTGAAAAGGAATGAAAAATATAAAGGAAACACTTAGACATTTCACTTCTGTTTAATCCACTCCTCACTTTGGCTCAAAAAACCGCCGCAAAATTTACAACAAAAAATGCTGTGTTTCCACAATGTGGAGACTTGGTTCCTCCTGCCTTTCAGTTTATTTTTTAGATGGAAGAAAATTGCAAAATACAAAAATACAATGGATTGTTTTCCAGAACTGGAGTCCTGGGTTTGAATCCAACCAGGGAAAACATCTGCATTGAGTTTGTATGTTCTGTGTGGGTTTACTCTGGGTACATAGTTACATAGTATTATCCCTACTAGGGACAGTGAGTGATGATAATATTTGTAAAGTGTTGCAGAATATGTTAGTGCTTTATAAGTAAGTAAATAAGTAAATAAAATAAGTGTTCAGTTTGTATCCATCATTCTGTCAGTTATATAGTCCATTGTTCTGACCCTCTGTTGGATCAAAACAATGGACAGTAAAACGTTACTGTGCAACTAGCCAATGTGTTGACAGTGACAAATGTATTTCTGAAATCCCGCTCAGAAATGCTTTGTCTGCTACTAGTGTTTTTTATTGTTCTTAAAGGGAGTCTATCATTCGCAAAAACACTTTTAAGCTAATGTCACGTTGGAATGGCCTTTAAAAAGGCCATTCTTCTCCTACCTTTCCTTGTTTTCTTCTCCTAGCTGATTCCAAGAGTATTCGTTTCTTCATGTATGTAAATGAGCACCACGGAGCACCCGGGGCGTACCTTCTCTTCAGCGAGCACCCATCGCGTCATCTCTTCTCACCACCCCTTCGGCTGTTGTGGTGACTCCCCTCTTGGCCTTCTTTCTTCTTACTTCTCGCTCTCAGCGAATTCTCGTGACTGCGCATGAGCAATCGGGCCGCCATTTTTCGGTGGTCTGTCACAAGAGCGTGGCAGAGCCGATTGCGCATGCGCAGTCGCAAGAATTCATTGAGAGCGAGAAATAAGAAGAAAGAAGGCCAAACATACAAATGCATCTATGATCCATCTCAATGCATCATTCAGAACATAGTTTTTAGAAAGCTTGCTTGCAGCAATAAATAGTTAGGGGACTAGGAGAACTTAGAATCAAATAATTACACAGGCAAGACGATTATTGCTAGAAATCAATAGAGATAGGATAATATCAGAGGAGTGAGGGAAGATCTATACTGCTGCTGCTTACACACAGGGCCGCTTTAACCATAGGGCCAACGGTGCACTTGCAAATGTAGGACTGCAGCAAATGTAGGACTGTCCCACTGTCCAAGGCAGTGGGTCCTTGCTACCCCAAATCCTCTGGACGCCGATGAGTTGAAGCCAGTGATGAAGTAGGGAGCCGTCTGCTCCCTGCTTCACCACCTGGCCACTGGGGGCAACCTGGGGGCAATGGGGGAAGGGGGATGCCACTATGGGGGCAACCTGGTGGGTGGGGGGACATGATAATGTGGGGGCAACCGGGGGGAGGACATGATACAAGGGGGGGAGTCTGGGCATGACAATATGGGGGCAATCTGGGGGTGGGGGGACATGATACTGTACGGGCTACCTGGGATGAGGACATGATACTGTGGGGGAAACCTGAGGGGGGCATGTCAGTGTGGAGGGACATGATACTGTGGAGGCAACCTGGGGTGAAGACATGATACGGTGGGGACGGGTTTGGGCATGACACTATGGGGACATGTCAGTGTGGGGAGACATGATACTGTGGGGGCAACCTGGGGTGAGGACATGTAACTGTGGGGCATCTTGAGTGGGACATGTCAGTGTGGGGGGACATGATACCGTGGGAGCAACCTGAGGAAGGCTTGACACAGCAGGGGCAGCCGGGGGGTGGGGGGACATGAATTAGTGTGGACAACCTGGAGGGGGACATTATAAGGGAAATATTGTATTGGGTCACTAGGGAGTCATTATACTGTGTGAGAGCCACTAAGAAGCATTACACTATGTGGGGGCCATTAAGGGAGCATTATAATTTGTGCAGGTCAGGTATTTCTAGATGGTGGTGATGTGTTAAATGTGTTTAACCAATGTGTTAAAATGGCCCTGCTTACATAGACAGGACAGTTAACCCTTTAATTGCCAATTAACTAATTTTGTGCGTCTATTGTGCAAGACAGCAGTTTCATCTATATACACAGTCTTTAACCCCTTAACGACCCAGGGCGTAATAGTACGTCCTGAGTCGCATGACGATGTATGGAGAGCGCTCAGGAGCTGAGCGCTCTCCATACACCGCGGGTGCCGGCTGTATAATACAGCCAGGACCCACAGCTAACAGCAGCGATCGGTGCCTGCACCGATCGCGGCTGTTAACCCTTTAGATGCCGCGGTCAAACGCGACCGTGGCGTCTAAATTGCGGAGCCGCCAAGGGCGCCGCCATTTTTACCTCATCGCCGCCCTCCAGAACGTCATCGGAGGGCGGCGCTTGGTTGCCATGACAGCCGGGAGCCTATTGAAGGCTCCCAGGCCTGTCATTACAGTATAGCTATTACGCGATGCCAGAGGCATCGTCTAATAGCAGTGAAGGCATTTTGCTATTCACTGCGATACAGTAGTATCGCAGTGAATAGTATGATCGATCAGACTCCCTAGGTTTCAAGGTCCCTAGGGAGTCTGATCATACAAGTAAAAGTATAAAAAAAAAAGTTTTTAAAAGTATGAAAAAATTAAAAAAAAACACAAAAGTTCAAATCACCCCCCTTTCCCTAGATCAGATATAAAAGTAAATAAACAAAACTAAGCATAAACACTTTAGGTATCCCCGCGCTCCAAAGTGCCCGAACTATTAAAATATTAAAATATTTATCCCATACGGTGAACGGCGTAGCGGGGAAAAAAATCAAAATGGCCAAATAGCGTTTTTTTCAACACTTTGTCTCCTATAAAAAATTGAATAAAAAGTGATCAAACCATCAGATCTTTCCCCAAGTGGTATCAATAAAAATGTCATGTTGTCCCGCATAAAAAGACGCCTTACCCAGCTCCATACATGTAAATATGAAAAAGTTACAGGTGACACAATACGGCGACGCAAAATTTTTTTTTCTATTTAGCAAAGTTTTCAATTTTTTAAAAGGTATCAAAACATTACAAATACTATATAAATTTGGTATCGCCGTGTTCGTACTGACCCGCAGAATACAGGTAACATGTAATTTTTACCACACAGTGAATGGTGTAAAAATTAAACCCATATGAATTTGGCGCAAATGCAGTTTTTCTCCAATTGCACCTCATTCTGAATTTTTTTTCAGCTTCCCAGTACATTTCACAGCATATTGAATAGTGACATTACAAAGTACAATTTGTTTCGCAAACAATAAGCCATCATGTGACTCTGTGAACTGAAAAATGAAAAAGTTATGGCTCTTGGAATGTGGGGAGGGAAAAACGAAAATGCAAAAACAAAAAATGGCCGGGTCATTAAGGAGTTAAACATGCATTTTACTGACAAGACAATCCTGTTGGTGAAAAAAAGTTTTTGTTAAGGACTATTTTGGGCAAGAGTTTATCATCTTTCATTAAATACAGTACATACTGCAGTTCCACCTGCAAAGCGCTGATTCCACCTATGCAAATCTGAAAAAAAAAACAGCCTTCACTAATCTAAAAATGAATCTCGATTATTGAAGCATTTTTTATGTTGTGTTGAATAATGAGTTTTTTTTTTTTAATGCTCTAGTCATCGCCTCTGCCAACCTAAAAAAAAGAATCTCTGAATCTTATGTCAGCGTTTTTTTGTGTTGACCCAATATACTGTACAGTCTAGCCTGTGCTAATCTGAAAAAAACTCTTGTTTAATATAAGCTGATTGACACAGTTCCAGTGTAATACTCACTGACCAGGTGACCCTTTTAGAGCTTTCAGTGCGTTGATATTTTTATTAAAATGTTTTTTGTTAAAAAAAAAAAAATACAGTCTCAGAATTGTTGCCAAATTACTATGTAGTGTGCAGTAAGAGAAGTCAAAAAAACAGGGCAGGGGACAGTGATCACTTTTGGAAGCTAGGCAAGCTAGGAAGAAGGTACACTGATATTGTGCACCAAATTATTCTTGAAATTATGTGAATTGTCACAAAGTCACTACACTAGTTGATGCTGCATGTGTACCCATAGCAGCAGCAAATCACAGATACAATAATCAGTTCTGGAAGATTGTACAGCTTTTTCAGCTAGCAGGCCAGGCATACTGATAGCGTGCCCCCAATTTTTCTTGAAATTCTCTCAATTGTCACTCTACCAACAGAATGTTGATGTGGCATTTGCTCTCTCATACAGGGATAATTGGCAGGATCCTGGTTTCTTTTCTGCCTCCCAAGTATTGTTATCAGGGTCATAGAATCCTTTCCATTTCAGAAGATATTCTAGGTTTTTCAGCTGGTAGTCCAAGCATGTCTCCTTTTATTATCATCATCTTCTATTTACTATACTGCTGCTGATGCTGCCTGATACTCCTAAACAGCTACCACCTCTGCCACCTTTCAGGCCTGGTCTGGCCTGCGGCCTGGTCCATCATATTATGCCCTGCCGCACAGCCAAACATGTTGCCAGAGCTATCACCACTGCCACCACTCCACCAGATGTGTTCTACAGCCTGATCCATCATATTATGCCTTGCTGCACTGCCACACATATTTCCAGAACTGCCACCACTGCGACCTGGTCATCATATTGTGCTCTGGCACACTTTCACACATGTTGCCACAGGTACCCCCACTGCCTCCACTCAGCCACACATGTCCTGCGGCCTGGTCCATCATATTATTCCCTGCCGCACTTCCACACATATTGCCACAGCTAGCACCAATGCCACTACTAAGGCAGACATGTCGTGCGGCTTGGCCATCATATTGTGCTCTGCACACTGCCACACATGTTGCCACAGCTACCATCACTGCCACCACTAAGCCATACATGTTCTGCTGCCTGGTCCAGCATATTATGCCCTGCTGCACTGCCACACATTTTCCCACAATTACCACCATTCCACACATGTCCTGTGGCTTTGATTTCACATCTGCTCCCACCAAGGGATAATTTTTTTATAGCTTTTTTTTTTTTTTTGAAAAGCCAATTCTTCATCACTTTTCAACTAGGCTATCAGCCACAAATTTGTCTCCCAAATAACAATAAGCCTGTAGCACTTACATTCCATCAAAATGGGCTAATTTTTCTAAAAAAAAATAGCTTTTTTTTCAAATATAACCACCATGTGTTTCTAAAAAAAAACCACAAGCAAGCACCTTTCCCTCCACAAAAAAGGTAATTTTTATAGCTTTTTAAATGTTAAAATGTGTAAAAACGAGTCTCAGTGCAGTGTATGGATAAACTCGGCGT
This sequence comes from Leptodactylus fallax, assembly GCA_947044405.1. Classification (NCBI taxonomy): domain Eukaryota; kingdom Metazoa; phylum Chordata; class Amphibia; order Anura; family Leptodactylidae; genus Leptodactylus; species Leptodactylus fallax. Next base: position 2,876,625 of record CAMRHE010000167.1, read on the forward strand.
TTGTTTCCACTGCTTACCATCTGTTTCTCCATAGACATACATGTCACTTTCACTTTGACATAACTTTGTCTGTATTTGCCTTAAAGATCTAGAAAATGGATAAATAGGTTCCTGGGAGCTCTAAAAGTTTTCTACACTATGTTTTAAGCCAATTTAAGGTGTGGTTCATACCGACCCGAAACAATTCTAGGTCTCAAATGGAGATGAGCAAATCGAAGCTGACAAAGTGGAATTCGATCCGAATTTCAAGAAATATTCGCTTTGCATTGAAAGCAGAATTTCCTCACGCTTCGTGGTAACGAATCACATTTAGTTCAAAATGGCTGCTGTACATATTACGACATGGGGCAAGGAACTCTGAGAACACGGGATCACCCACAATGCTATGCGTGCAGCCAATCAGCAGCCAGCCCTGTGAAGTCACAGCCCTTTAACCCCTTTGCGAGCATCCACATCATGTTTGACCACTGCATCCAAGGTGTTAAAACCCCCCGATCGGTTATGGAGCAGGGTGTTAGCTGTAACTGAAATCCAAGGGGTTCCACCATTTTGCTGCCCACCCACCCCGGTTCTCTGCAGCCAATAAATAGCTGTTTTTTTTAACGCGATTCACCACTATTTAATTCGGATTGAATGGAATCGTATTTGAAAATTTGGCGAAGTTGCCGAATCAAATTTTTGAATACTTCGCTCATCTCTAGTCTCAAACAATATGAACTGAAAACAAAACGAATCTTGAGAGGTTCGCCTATCTGTAATTATTATATGTGAAGAAACTTCAAACCTATGCAATGAATGAGAATAGTAAACAGGATATACATTTGCCCACACTGCCAGTCTACAGGTGTTTTTGCACATATGAATTTTTAGCCAAGATGGTCAGCTAAATGATCTTTTTGTCTTACTAAAGACACGGCGGGGGAAGGTTCATGCTGCAGCCAGTTGTCTTACAGCCAGACATAGGACTCAGGAGGATTAAGGACATGGTTGAGCAGAATGATATATACATATATATATATATATATATATATATATATTGTGACAATTTGGGGAATTAGACTCAAAATGGCTGCTTCTCCTGGTCCGGACAGCGGTGGTTCATGGTACTGGGCGCCGGAAAGATAGCTTTCAGACGGTCCAAGTGTAAAATAAAAGTGGCTTTATTCAGCTTAACTGCAACACAGCAAAACAACAAAAAACCTAGACCACAGTTAGGGTCCTAACTCACTCCTTGAGCCCCTAACTGTCCTGACTATTGCTCAGCTCCAGCAACAGTCCTCTGTGGACTCCAGCCCTTCTGGGACAGAGCCTCTCTATCTGTCCTAGCTGGTCCACCCCTGTGGACCCCAGCCCTTCTGGGACAGATCCTCTCTTTCTGTCCTGGCTGGTCCACCATTTCCCGCTTCCTGCGGGAAACCCCGCCCCCTCGGGGTTTCCGCCCCCCCCCCAAAGGGGGGGGGGGGGGCCCTTCCCGGCCCGGGCGGGGCCCCCCCCCCCCCCCCCCCCCCCCCCAAATAAAAAAAAAAAACAAAAAAAAAAAAAAATTTGCACCCACCCCTTCCTATCCAAAAATTTTTTTTATTTTCATGACTATAGCAATTGTAGATTCACACTGAAGGTATCAAAACTATGAATTAACACATGTGGGATTATATCCTTAACAAAAAAGTGTGAAACAACTGAAAATATGTCGTATATTCTAGGTTCTTCAAAGTAGCCACCTTTTGCTTTGATTACTGCTTAGCACACTCTTGGCATTCTCTTGATGAGCTTCAAGAGGTAGTCACCTGAAATAGTCTTGCAACAGTCTTGAAGGAGTTCCCAGAGATGCTTAGCACTTGTTGGCCCTTTTGTCTTCACTCTGCGGTCCAGCTCACCCCAAACCATCTCGATTGGGTTCAGGTCTGGTGACTGTGGAGGCCAGGTCATCTGGCATAGCACCCCATCACTCTCCTTCTTGGTCAAATAGCCCTTACACAGTCTGGAGGTGTGTTTGGGGTCATTGTCCTGTTGAAAAATAAATGATGGCCCAACTAAACGCAAACCGGATGGAATAGCATACCGCTGCAAGATGCTGTGGTAACCATGCTGGTTCAGTATTACTTCAATTTTGAATAAATCCCCAACAGTGTTACCAGCAAAGCACCCCCACACCATCACACCTCCTCCTCCATGCTTCACGGTGGGAACCAGGCATGTAGAGTCCATTCTGCGTGGCACAAAGACACAGTGGTTGGAACCAAAGATCTCAAATTTGGACTCATCAGACCAAAGCACAGATTTCCACAGGTCTAATGTCCATTCCTTGTGTTCTTTAGCCCAAACAAGTCTCTTCTGCTTGTTGCCCGTCCTTAGCAGTGGTTTCCTAGCAGTTATTTTACCATGAAGGCCTGCTGCACACAGTCTCCTCTTAACAGTTGTTGTAGAGATGTGTCTGCTGCTAGAACTCTGTGTGGCATTGACCTGGTCTCTAATCTGAGCTGCTGTTAACCTGCGATTTCTGAGGCTGGTGACTCGGATGAACTTATCCTCCGCAGCAGAGGTGACTCTTGGTCTTCCTTTCCTGGGGCGGTCCTCATGTGAGCCAGTTTCTTTGTAGCGCTTGATGGTTTTGGCCACTGCACTTGGGGACACTTTCAAAGTTTTCCCAATTTTTCGGACTGACTGACCTTCATTTCTTAAAGTAATGATGGCCACTCGTTTTTCTTTACTTAGCTGCTTTTTTCTTGCCATAATACAAATTCTAACACTACATTCAGTAGGACTATCAGCTGTGTATTCACCTGACTTCTGAACAACACAACTTCTGGTCCCAACCCCATTTACAAGGCAAGAAATCCCACTTAGTAAACCTGACAGAGCACACCTGTGAAGTGAAAACCATTTCAGGTGACTACCTCTTGAAGCTCATCAAGAGAATGCCAAGAGTGTGCAAAGCAGTAATCAAAGCAAAAGGTGGCTACTTTGAAGAACCTAGAATATAAGACATATTTTCAGTTGTTTCACACTTTTTTGTTAAGTATATAATTCCACATGTGTTAATTCATAGTTTCAATGCCTTCAGTGTGAATCTACAATTTTTATAGCCATGAAAATACAGAAAACTCTTGGAATGAGAAGGTGTGTCCAAACTTTTGGTCTGTACTGTATATATATATTATATATATTTATCTTAGTTTTAATTATGATTAAGACAAAATAAGATCAAAGGAAATTAAGAGATTAAGTAAGGAATTGCTGGGTTAATTTTTAATTTTTGTTCATTTTCTATGGTTTTGTATTCCTTTAGTATACTGCTCATCATTTGTCATCATTTATTGTCTTATTTAATTTCCTGCAGTTTATGGAGCACCAGAATATTCCAAATATCTGAACAAAGATTGTAATTATTCACATCAGTCCCTGCCGCCAATTGATTGTGTGATCTCAAATACTTATTTTAACCCCTGCATGCAGCAGCATGAACATTTATGTCTTGGGTCATGTGGGGATGTATGATGCCCACTCAGAAACTGATTTGACATCATAGCTGTAGTGTCTTTGATGTTCTATACACAGGGTCAGACTGGCCCACTGGGGAACCGGTGAATCCACCGGTGGGCCCCGAGCTCCGACTATTAGTCCTCATCTCATGGGGGCCCGATCGGGACCCTGACCATCCCGATCGGGCCCCTGACCAGTGGCGTTATGATCGCGGTCGCAGGGGGCGCGACCATGACTGGACTCGGCAGGGTACGGGGCCCGCGGCCAGCTGGAGATGGCCGGGCCCTGGACCATTATGATAGTGGTCGGGGAAAGCCTGGTTCCCCGACCGCTATACATACTGTTATTGGAAAGGGGCACTGGCATATTGTAGTCCCCTTTCCAATAGATGGCAGCCCAGGGGAGGTGACTGAAAACAATAAATAGATATTCTCACCTCTCCTGGGCACAGCCTTCTCCCCGGCGCTCCTCCGTCATGACTTAGGCCTGTGATTAGGCCCAAGTGGTCACATGGGGGCGCGACCGCGTAATGACGTCAGTGCGCCCCCATGTGACCGCTGAGGCCCAGTCACAGCAGTGTCGTCGGAAAAGGGCCTGAAGACGCTGAAGACGGCAGGATGGAGCAAGGATGCCAAGGAAAGGTAAGGCAAGGTGAGTATGAGTGTTTGTTATTTTTAATCACTTCCCCTGGGCCTGTGATTATTATACTCTGGGGTCTGAGGAGACCCAAGAGTATAATAATAGCACCGGAGCGGAGGGGGCTATTGGGCTCATATAATACTGGGTGGGGGCCACTGTGGAAATACTGGGTGGGGGGCCACTATGGAGCTTATAATACTGGGTGGGGGCCACTGTGGAGCTTATAATACTGGGTGGGGGCCACTGTGGGGAGTATATAATACTGGGTGTGGGCCACTGTGGAGCTTATAATACTGGGTGGGGGCCACTGTGGGGAGTATATAATACTGGGTGGGGGCCACTGTGGAGCTTATACTCCTTCATTTTTTTTTTTATTACGCCGGGGCAGGTGAAAAAAACAAAACAACCCCCCCCCCCCACAAACTTTCTCTCCTGTCCCCAGTGTCTCCCAGCGCGGTTCAGTCCTGCAGCTCTGTTGTTTTCTTCCAGCAAGTTCCCTCTGCACGTGACTACCTGTGACGTCACATGACCCCTGAGGCCAATCAGCGGCCTAAGGGAAGGGACCTGGGACGTCACAGCCAGTGAGGAATTCCGGCAAAAAGAAGACAGCGGAGCTGCAGGACCGGACCGTGCAGGGAGGACACCGGAGCACCGGAGACAGGTGAATATGTTTAGTGTGTTTTTTTTTTTTTTTTTTTTTTTTGGGGGGTAGGGGGGATTCACCTCCCCCCAGACTAATTATAAAAAAGAAAAAAATTATACTGGACAACCTCTTTAAAGTGTGGCACATTAGGGGTGTATATTAAAGGGGTTGTCCAGGCATAATTTGTTATGGTTTATCCTCAGGATAGGCCATAGATACCTGATCTGTAGGGGGCTGACCCCAGACCGATCAGCTGTACGGAGCCACGTCTGATGCCCATACTGTACATAATACAGGGCCAGAAGCAGAAAGCTCTGTCCACTGTATAGGGGCTGGGCACCTTCACTGTATCTCAGCACTTATTGAAGTCAGTAGGAGCTGAGCTGCAGTGAAGGCGCCGGGCTGCTATACAGCGGATGGAGCTTTCTGTTTCCGGCCCTGTGTTGTGTACAGAACAGGTGCCGGAAGTGGCTCCGAACAGCTGATGGGGCCGTGTGTCAGCCCTCTACCGATCAGGTATTTATGGCCTATCCTGAGCATAGGCCATAAAAAAGATTAACCCTGGACAACCCCTTTAATATGCCCCACACAGTTTAATGTCCCCCCCACAGGATGTTAGCCCCCATCACTGCTCCTACACAATATAATGACCCCATCACTGTTCCCCATACAGTATGGGGGACCAGTGAAGAGGCCACTATGTGGGAGGGACCAGTGAAGTGACCATAGAAAAATTTGGCCCAGACAACCCCTTAAAAGAGGTTGTCCATAAACTGGAGCGACCACTGTGTTGGCCGCCAGGGAGGTGCAAAAATAAGAAAATTTTTAAAAAAGCATACTCACCTGTCCCCAGCACCTTGTTGCCCCCTGCCTGTGTCTGTTTGGTCTCATGGCGGCGCCTAATTTCTGGAAATCCTGTACCTAACTGGTCTTAGCGATCACATGAGGTGCAGGACTCCCAGCAAGGAGTCTCCGGCATGAGACTGAATGGACACTGGCAGCGGACAACAGAGTGCCGGGAACAGGTATGCTTTTTAATTTACTTATTTTTTACTTTTCACCTCCCGCCAGCTACATGGGTTGCTCCAATTCCTTCGGGGCAACCGTGGGAGTCAGACTTGTCTGTTTGAGCTCCTGAGTCCAGAGGCTTAAGAGGCTTTTTTGGATACTTGGAGACCGATTATTGGGTGTGGTTTTCGGTCTTTTGTGTGATACATACCGTAGCTCCGACTCCCTTCCCCGTGCGGAGGGGAGCCTTATCATGGAGCGTGGAGCTCCTGCCCCCCGGACCTTACAGGCGGGGGGCAGGAGAATGTCTGCCGACACAGCACCAGCAGAGCAGGGCAGGCGGAGGTCGCTGAGGCAGCAAGCCTCAATGAGAGTGGCGACCGGGACAACAGCATTGGGAGCAGCATCAGGAGCAGCAGCAGCGACATTGGCGGCTGCAGCATCAGGAACAGCATCGGGAGCAGCGACGTCCGTAGAGCGGGCGATGCCGGCAGGAGTAGCGGTGGCGACAGGGGTGTCAGCAGTCTCGGCAGGTGGATCCGTGAAAACGGCAACATCAGCCACGGCGGTAACATCAGCGGCAGTGGCGGGTGAAGCCGGTCCGAAGGGGGCTATGGCCGCAGGATATGCGGTTCCCTCTGGAAGGGTCCCTGCAAGCAGTAGAAAAGACACAAGCTTACCGTCATCGCTGCCGCAATCACCCGCAGGATGGGGCATCAGGAAGGCTGGAGAGGAAGTCGCCATTTACAGCCGGAGGATCGAGGCGGTCCTGGAGGAATATGACCGAGCCCGGAGGTCCCTGTTCGCAATGAGTGGGGAGCTTCAGAGTGCTCGCGCCCGTAGCGACAGGGCCTCAAGGAAGGACCGCCCGGTTTTCAGTAAGCAGGTAAGGAGCCTGAAAAAACAAATAAAGGCCCTGGAAGCCAGGTGCACGGAGATTCTGGAGGGCGCGGGGCCGTTCAGAGAGAAGCTGCTGAACGATGACCGCTTCTTCCGCAAACAGCAGGAGCGGTTGTTGAAGGATGGCCCCGCGTCCTCAGACAGCTCGGGAGAGGACGACTATTGTGAGTCAGACCTGGAGTCAGATGACAGCATGGCGGTACAGTATAGTCGAGTAGCCATCCCTAGTAGCAGCAGCCTGATACCCACATATACACAGGCATCAGCGCCGGCAGTGAAACTGGAAGTCAGAATGACAGGACAGGAAGTGACACAATCTCCCACACTCCCAGAGAACCAACCACTGCCCGAGACGGAGGAGGAGGAGGGTGGAGCCTCGGGAGAAGGCGGGAAGCTGATGAGGCAAATCTGCCAATTGGAGTCCCCGTCCAGAATGGACCAATTAGCATTCAGCTTGTCAGATTTGGACGGGGAGGAGGAGGGAAAAGGAACCAAGACCAGGAAGAAGGCAAGGAAGGAAAAAAAAAAGAGTAATAGAGACATTTAAATTTGTCAGGTCGTTGCCTGGGGAGCATCGTGCCGGGACCTCAGCCCAGGTTGCGATGCCTCCAGGAGAGAAAAGGGAGGCGCAGGCACCTCGGGTCACGCCAAGTGGCGGGGTGCCCGGGGTGCCAGCAGTCAAAATGGCGCCTGATAGTACCTTTCAGGTGGTGGCGGACAAGGAGCTCATGGTTGCAGACAAGGCGCTCATAGTTGCGGACAAGGGCAAAGGCAAAGAAGCCCCCCCTGCGGAGGGGAGTGGCGTAGGGAAACCTCCCTCCCTGGTAGGAGGTTTTAAAATATCGATGGCTTCCCCCAGAGTAAGGTGTAGGAAAGGGGGAGTGGCAGGTGGGCGTGGCTCATCCTCCTCCAGTGCTGATGAAGCCGGTGATGCGGAGGTCACTTCCGGGGCTAAGGGGGCGTGTCCTCCTACAACATCAGGTGCCGGGGTGACTGTGGATGCGGAGGCCGAGGTAAAAGCGGGGAAGCCATCAGCGAGTGGTGCAGCCGGCCCCGCTGTAAGAAGGAAGACTGCAGGTGTGAATGATGGACGAGTGGAGAAGCTAGTTAAGCAGACAGGTAAGGTAAAGGGGAAAGCGGGTGGGACAAAAGGGGTAATTAGTAGTATTCCTGAAGAAGGTGGTGTAGTATGCATGGGGGTCCAAGAGCCTGTAGTCGGGGAGGCTGCGGGAGGAGGGGCTATTACCATTGCTGCTAAAAAAAGTGTTTCTACTGCTGGTAATATTTCTGTTGTGGCCCCTGTTGTTTCTGGTATTTCTGCTGTTGTCCCTGCTGTTGTCCCTGCTGTTGTTTCTGCTGCTGTTCCTGATGCTGTTCCTGATGCTGTCGTTGCTCCTGTTGTTACTCCTGTCACTGCTCCTGATATTGTTGCTCCTGTTGTCCTCTCTGCCGCTGTTCCTTCTGCTGCAGTTGGAGTGACCCGGTCCGCGGCGGCTATGCCAGGGCGGACTGTTGCCGCCTCTGGTGCTCCGGTTGCCGTGGCTGGGCTAAGTAGTTCTGCGGGGGTCCCTGGGAGTGGCGCTGGTACTCCGGCAGCGGAGGTTGCTGCGGCCTCCGGGCCCCCACGCTCCTATGCCAGCGTCGCTTCTGGGGCCCCTGGGGGTGCATCATGTCTTCCGCCCGGCTCCAGGGACGGCGATTTGCAACGGCAGCTCCTGGAGGCTTTACGGGCGGGCCAGTCCACAATGACCATAGATGGGCAGTCGAGAGACCTTAGGTTCTGGATCGAGCGTTTTGGCCTAGGGAAGTTCCGAGAGGAAGGAGGTGAGACCAGATGGACTCTCCCTACACCTGGGCGTAGGGGGCCGACACGGAGGAACGTGGCCCGTCTCGTGTGGGGGGGAGCCGGCCCTTGTCCCGAGAGGAGGGGGGTCGTGGAACTCCTACTCGGGATGGGTTTCAGGGCAAGCGACATCTTTGCCCTGATTCATCCTGTCGGCTCCTCGGAGTTTGACATCAGCTTTGTTACCCCGGAGGGCTTAGAAACCTTCTGGGGAAACTATAGGCTGGTGAAGGACGAGCCCGCCTGGCGTGACTTTATGGTGTGGGCGGTGTCACGCCAGGATAACATTAAGAAAGTGACCGTTTTAACTCGTAACGAGTCACTTTCTTATATGGACATCATGACCTGGCTGAACAGGTTTGGGGAGGTCAAGGACTTCCCAAAGAAAAATCTCGACGAGTTCGGGATATGGTCGGGGGCCTGGACCTTCATGGTCAAATTGCGACAGGAGGATAACTCGGTGATGCATATCCCGTCCTCAACCTTCCTTGGGAAAGACAGGATCCTTGTCTTCTACCAGGGGCAGCCAAAACTCTGTCACAGGTGCGGTGACCCCTCACACTTGAGCGCCTCCTGCCGTGTGCAGAAGTGCGCCATGTGTGGGGAGGTGGGCCATCTCGCGGCGACCTGTGGCAGGGTGCGTTGCCACCTGTGTGGTGTCCTTGGGCACCCGATTGGGGCGTGTCCACGGTCTTTCGCCAACACCACCCTTCGGCAAGCGGGAGCAGTTGAGGAGGCTGTCCCTGCTGCGGAGGGGGTGAGTGGGGGAGGAGAGACTAGTCTGCCAAGGCAAAGGGAGAAGGCCCAGCCACCATCAAGGGCAAGGAGGCGCGAGAGGAGGAGGGAGCAGAGGGAGGGAGTTATGTGCCTTCCTTCTGCCCCTGGCTCTGCTGGGCCGGATCCTGATGCCGAAGCAGCAGTGGGCACGACCCTGGTTGAGGAGATGAGGAGACTGCAGAGGGAGGAAGAGGCTGACCAGTCGTCTTCTTCTCAGTACGTCAGTGCTGGGGAGGGAGAGACGGTCAAGCGGAGAAAGTCACCGAGTAAAGTGAGGGCAAAAACATCTGCCCCCCCCCCCCCGACGAAGGAACGCAGACTCGACGGCCCTCTAGTGGTAGGTCCCAACCGGTACCAATCCCTCTGTGAGGATGCGTCGGCCTCAGGGGAGGCTTCAGAGGGAGAGGTGGAGCCGTCAGGGGCTGCTGAGTCTCTCTCCGGGAGGGGCCCCCCTGCCCTCTGGGGGGGAGGCTGGCCTGGAGCCTGGAGGAGGAGATGATGCACCCAGGGCCGAAGCTGCTACTGTCTCTGCGACCACTGTAACTCCTCAGGGAGAAGTTGCGGGGGAGGTCCATCCCTCCTCTGGCCAAACCGCACCGGGGGAGGTGATGGACCAATCCCAATGTAAGAAGAGGACCCGCAAGACGAGGAGAAGTCGCGGGTCCTCTTCAGACTCATCTAGGGGTGGTGGTGATAGGAGGAAAGGGGGTGGGAAGCTGAAGGTCATTGAGCTCAATCGGTCTTAATGGCAGTCCCCTCTCCACTGACGCTGGCCACCATTAATGTGGCCAGCATTAAGTCTGATACGGCTAGGTTTGCAGCCTTTGATTTTCTTGGCCGGGTTGAAGCTGACATTTTGTTTTTGCAGGAGACCAGGCTCTGTACTCTATCAGAGATAAACAGAGCAAGGAGGGAGTGGCGCAGGGGGCCCTCCTACTGGTCTCTTGCGGCTGAGCCGTATAGTGGAGTGGCGGTGCTTTTTACCGCAGAGGTGAAATGCCAGCGACTGATCGAGCTCGAAATGGGAAGGTGCCTAGTCTTAGACGTCTTCATGAAGGGGCAAAGCCTGCGCCTCATTAACATCTACGGTCCCCAGACAAAGTGGGACCGTAAAAGCCTCTTTATGAAGATTAAGCCTTTTCTTTTTACGGGCAAACAAGTCATCTTTGGTGGGGATTTTAATACCATAACTAGACCCCAAGACCGAGGAGGTACCAGAGATAGACTGCCCTATGATGGCGCCGCGTTAAATAGAATAGTGAGTGAAGCTCGCCTGGAGGATATCCACATCAGGCATTCCCCAGGTCACCGTGGGTTCACCTTTCAGAGAGGTAGTGTTAGGTCTAGGATAGATAGGTTTTTTTTGAAGGAGAATTCCGTCACCACCCCTGTGTCCGTGGTGGAGGTGGAGTTCTCTGATCACTGTCTAATTTTGTTTTCTTTGAATATTTCAGAGACCCTCCGGAGAGGAAGAGGTTTGTGGAGGCTGAATTCGTCACTCCTTGAGGAGGCAGCTGTAAGACAAGCCTTTGAGGAGTTTCTTCAGGATCAGGTACTATTACTGGGTCTTGAAGGTACTAGGTCAGAGTGGTGGGAGATATTCAAAAAAAGGGTGGCGGGATTTTTCCGCCGGCTCTCAAGCCTCAGGTCACTGGACATGTACCGCATGTACACTGCACTGAGGAAGAGACTTGGACATCTGGTCTCGACCGGAGGTAGCCAGGAGGATATCTCCGGTGTGAAGGCTTTGCTCAAAAGGTGTCAGTACGATAGGCACGCATCTTTGGTTCTTGAGAGGGATTTCGGGAAATACCGCTCGCCCGACCCCTACAGGAACTGTAAGATGTCAGTGACTTGTAAGACAGTAACAGGCCTGATTGACAGTACAGGATCCCTGACAAGATCCAGGTCAGGGATCTTGGAGGTCGTCAGGTCCTTCTACTCGAACCTTTTGGCAAAGAAGGAACTGAATCGGGATCGGATTTCAGGTTTCTTGGCTGAAGCCATTCCTGAGTCAGCAGAAGACCCTTCTCTTGGTGTTTTGATAGAACCTATAAGGGAAGAGGAAGTCGTCAGGGCTATTGAGGGTCTTGCCCTCAAGAAGTCACCTGGCCCAGATGGCTTAACATCTGAGTTCTATCGGACCTTTAAAGGAGCTTTGGCTCCCCTCTTGACTGACGTGCTTAATGAGTGTCTATCCTCGGGCACTCTGCCGAAGTCAATGAGGAGGTCCGCCCTTATAGTTCTGTCAAAGGGTAAGGATCCGAGCCATATTGAGAACTGGCGGCCCATAGCACTTCTCAATACGGACCGAAAGATTCTGGCGAAGGTACTTTTCAACCGGCTGGTACAGTTTGCGCCCCGGCTCCTCTCGCCGGCTCAGCACTGCTCTGTTCCCGGTCGTAGCACCTTAAGTGCGGTCCTGAGTGTCAGGGAGGCTGTGGAGCAGAGTAGGGCAGGTCGGTGGAAGGGGTACTTGCTGTCCCTAGATCAGGCTAAGGCTTTTGACAGGGTGAATCATGAGTATTTGTGGTCAACTCTCTCGAGGTATGGCCTGCCTGGGGGGTTCATTCAGTGGCTGCAGACCTTATACGCTGGGGCTGAGTCTTTCCCGCTTGTGAATGGTTGGGTTGGTCGTCCTTTTGAGGTGGGGTCGGGCGTCCGACAGGGATGTCCCTTGAGCCCGCTACTGTATGTGTTCGCCATTGATCCCCTGATTAGGCGGATTAATGGTGGGCCGGTGGCGGGAGTCAGGATGGACCTGGAGGGCACCGGCTCCCCTTTGAGGACAGTAGCCTACGCGGATGATGTCACCGTTCTTGTCTCGTCACGGGAGGAGCTTGAATGGGTGATGTCTGAAGTGGACAGTTACTCGGAGGCTTCCGGATCAGCTGTAAACAGGAATAAGTGTGGAAGCCTCTGGCTGGGAGGGGGAGAGCCTGGTTTTTCTCTCCCGGACACCCTCCCAGAACCCCAGGGGTCTGTAAAGATCTTAGGCATCCATTTTGGCCAGGGTGATTACCCACTCCAAAATTGGGAAGGTAGACTTAAGGATGTCGCCCAGAGAGTTGATTGCTGGAAGGGTTGGTCTTTGACCCTGAGAGAAAGGGTTCACCTTGCCAAAGCCTTCCTGCTCCCGTTGGTGATCTATCTAGGTAGCGTCTGTGCCTTGCCAGAGTCTTGTTGGAGTAGGATCTGTTGCCTGTTCTTCCAATTGTTATGGGGGAACAGGCTCAACCTAATCAAGAGGGAGGTTACATACCGCACAAGGAGGCTAGGGGGGTTAAATATGGTTAACCCCGTGGTGTTCTTAATGAACACCTTTCTTAAGATCAATTTACCAAACCTCTCCTCCGAGGGGGCTCCTTCGTGGGTAGCCTCCTGCCAGGGGTGGTTTCGGCCCTTCTTCCAGAAATGGGAGTCAGGAGGGCAAGTGAAAGATCTTCGTGCACCCCATGGATATCTCCCGGCCTATGCTTCCCTGGTCCTGAAAGTGATTCGTCGGTGGGGTCTGGGGGCGTGGGAGATCAGGACTCAGTCAAGACGTTTTCTTGACGACAAGGTCCTGTTGACCCGCTTCCAGAAGCCTCTGGCGCTCAAAGATTGCCCAGGAGAAACCTTAGAGGGAGGGTTGCGTTTTCTTAACTCCAAAAGGTTTCCTCGGAAGTTTTGGGATCTGACCTGGCGCTGCCTCCTAGGTAAGTTATATGTGAGGGGGAACTTGAAGTACCGGAACTCCGACGAGCGAGGCTGCCCTCGGGAGGAGTGTGGCGACATGCTGGAAAGCATGGAGCACTTCCTGCTTCAGTGCCCCTTCAATATAAGGGTTTGCAAATTGGTGGGGACCTCCACCGGTTGGCTGCGGCTGGCTGGCCTTTCCTACGCCGAGTGGGCCTATGGGGCATTCAAACACCCGGAGGGCAGGGACTGCCAAACACTTTTTGTAGTTAGTGCAGTGGTCAGGTTTCACCTATGGTCAGCACGGTGTTTAGTATCGACGAGAGGCAAAATCCTCCCGGAGGTGGAGGTGGTTAAAAACATCATGGTGGACCTGGTGAGGGTGCGCTCTTGGGAGTACGAGGGGCTGGGCGCAGAAAGGGCTGGTACCCTCTGGAGGGGGTTCACTTTTTCTGTTCCCTGAGGGTTAGATAAGGGATTTAAAGTAGGTTAGTTAGGTTAGGGCCAGATAGGGATAGGTAGGGCAAGGTTTGCACGAGGGGTGGGGTTTATTATTTTCTGATAGGGAGGGACAGGTAGGGACAGGGTAGGGACAGAATGATAGATAGGGATATAGCGGTAGGGCGAGTAGACAGGGATGGGCCTCCTGTGCTCTCTTCCTGGTGGAGGGCTGGCGTGTCACCACATAGGCATTTTTGTTTTGGAAATCAGATGGAAGGGTAAGAGGCTTGAGGATAACCGACCCTAGGCCCATGGGAGGTTCATGGGAGGGAAGGTAATTTAACAGGTTATGTAGGATGGTGGGTTTTTGTTACTTGTCTGGTATTTGTTATTTGTTATTGTTGTCGTTCATTTGTTGTGTCCATTTTCCCATTTTCCATTTTTCATATCCCATATTAATTTTCCATTTCCATTTTTCATATCCATTTCCATATCCCATATTTCTTTTTCCATATTCCATAATTCCATTTGTTTGTTAGTAGTTAAGGGGTTTTTCAGGGGGGTAGGTTGTTTGGGAGGGGGGTTTCTTTTTGGGGGTGGAGGTTTTGGTTTATAAGTTTTCGTGTGCCCGGCCTGGCTCTGGACTACGCGGACATGGGAGGACATGAGGCGGAGAGCCAGGTTGGGTTTCAGGGGCTTGGTGGTGGGTGGTGCCAGCACCAGGACTATGCGGACATGGGAGGACATGGGGCGTGGTGCTGGCCGGGTGTGATGAGGGGAAAAAAAAATAAAAAAAAAAAAAAAAATATAAAAAAAAAATAAAAAAAAAAAAAAAAATTTTTTTTTAGTAAGTTTCAGTTGGGGATTTTGTTAGTGTTATAAGTTTCCGTTATAAGTTTCCGTTATATGTTTCCATTGTATATTGCTCATTTAGATTTTCTTTTGTTAGAGTTTTTGACTGACGGATGACTGGAGAAAGACGGGAGAAGAGTGAAAGGTGGCGTGAAAGGCGGAGTGAAAGGCAGAATGGATGGGGCTGGTTCGCGATTGGTTTTTTTTTTTTGTCCCGGTGTTTTCTTCTATTTTATTTGTTGATGGTTTTATGCTATGTTTTAGATTTATGTATTGTCTCTGTTTATAGTTTTTATATTGTATTTTCGTATGTGACAGTGTTTGTGAACTTTTTCTACTTTTCTAATAAAATAGTTCCAATTCCTTCGGGGCAACCGTGGGAGTCAGACTTGTCTGTTTGAGCTCCTAGCTTCAGAGGCTTACGTGGCTTTTGATATTTGGAGACCGTTTATTGTGTGTGGTTTTCGGTCTTTGTGTTACAGACCGTAGCTCCGACTCCCTTCCCCGTGCGGAAGGGAGCCTTATCATGGAGCGTGGAGCTCCTGCCCCCCAGACCTTACAGGCGGGGGGCAGGAGAATGTCTGCCGACACAGCACCAGCAGAGCAGGGCAGGCAGAGGTCGCTGAGGCAGCAAGCTTCAATGAGACTGGCGACCAGGACAACAGCATCGGGAGCAGCAGCAGCGACATTGGCGGCTGCAGCATCAGGAACAGCATTGGGAGCAGCGACGTCCGTGGAGTGGGCGATGCCGGCAGGAGTAGCGGTGGCGACAGGGGTGTCAGCAGTCCCGGCAGGTGGATCCGTGAAAACGGCGACATCAGCCACGGCGGTAACATCAGCGGCAGTGGCAGGTGAAGCCGGTCCGAAGGGGGCTACGGCCGCAGGATATGCGGTTTCCTCTGGAAGGGTCCCTGCAAGCAGGAGAAAAGACGCCTTACCGTCATCGCTGCCTCAATCACCCGCAGGATGGGGCATCCGGAAAGCTGGAGAAGAGGTTGCCATCTACAGCCGGAGGATCGAGGCGGTCCTGGAGGAGTATGACCGGGCCCGGAGGTCCCTGTTCGCTATGGGTGGAGAGCTGCAAAGCGCTCGTGCCCGTAGCGACAGGGCCTCGAGGAAGGACCGCCCGGTTTTCAGCAGGCAAGTAAAGAGCCTCAAAAAGCAGATTAAGACCCTGGAAGCCAGGTGTGCGGAGATCCTGGAGGGCGCGGGGCCGTTCAGAGAGAAGCTGCTGAACGATGACCGCTTCTTCCGCAAACAGCAGGAGCGGTTGTTGAAGGATGGCCCCGCGTCCTCAGACAGCTCGGGAGAGGACGACTATTGTGAGTCAGACCTGGAGTCGGATGACAGCATGGCGGTACAGTATAGTCGGGCAGCCGTCCCTAGCAGCGGCAGCCTGATACCCACGTATACGCAGGCATCAGTGCCGGCAGTGAAGCAGGAAGTCAGAATGACAAGACAGGAAGTCAGAATGACAGGGCAGGAAGTGACGCAATCTCCCACACTCCCAGAGAACCAACCACTGCCCGAGACGGAGGAGGAGGAGTGCGGAGCCTCGGGAGAAGGCGGGAAGCTGATGAGGCAAATCTGCCAATTGGAGTCCCCGTCCAGAATGGACCAATTAGCATTCAGCTTGTCAGATTTGGACGGGGAGGAGGAGGGAAAAGGAACCAAGACCAGGAAGAAGGCAAGGAAGGAAAAAAAAAAGAGTAATAGAGACATTTAAATTTGTCAGGTCGTTGCCTGGGGAGCATCGTGCCGGGACCTCAGCCCAGGTTGCGATGCCTCCAGGAGAGAAAGGGAGGCGCAGGCACCTCGGGTCACGCCAAGTGGCGGGGTGCCCGGGGTGCCAGCAGTCAAAATGGCGCCTGATAGTACCTTTCAGGTGGTGGCGGACAAGGAGCTCATAGTTGCGGACAAGGGCAAAGGCAAAGAAGCCCCCCCCTGCGGAGGGGAGTGGCGTAGGGAAACCTCCCTCCCTGGTAGGAGGTTTTAAAATATCGATGGCTTCCCCCAGAGTAAGGTGTAGGAAAGGGGGAGTGGCAGGTGGGCGTGGCTCATCCTCCTCCAGTGCTGATGAAGCCGGTGATGCGGAGGTCACTTCCGGGGCTAAGGGGGCGTGTCCTCCTACAACATCAGGTGCCGGGGTGACTGTGGATGCGGAGGCCGAGGTAAAAGCGGGGAAGCCATCAGCGAGTGGTGCAGCCGGCCCCGCTGTAAGAAGGAAGACTGCAGGTGTGAATGATGGACGAGTGGAGAAGCTAGTTAAGCAGACAGGTAAGGTAAAGGGGAAAGCGGGTGGGACAAAAGGGGTAATTAGTAGTATTCCTGAAGAAGGTGGTGTAGTATGCATGGGGGTCCAAGAGCCTGTAGTCGGGGAGGCTGCGGGAGGAGGGGCTATTACCATTGCTGCTAAAAAAAAGTATTTCTACTGCTGGTAATATTTCTGTTGTGGCCCCTGTTGTTTCTGGTATTTCTGCTGTTGTCCCTGCTGTTGTCCCTGCTGTTGTTTCTGCTGCTGTTCCTGATGCTGTTCCTGATGCTGTCGTTGCTCCTGTTGTTACTCCTGTCACTGCTCCTGATATTGTTGCTCCTGTTGTCCTCTCTGCCGCTGTTCCTTCTGCTGCAGTTGGAGTGACCCGGTCCGCGGCGGCTATGCCAGGGCGGACTGTTGCCGCCTCTGGTGCTCCGGTTGCCGTGGCTGGGCTAAGTAGTTCTGCGGGGGTCCCTGGGAGTGGCGCTGGTACTCCGGCAGCGGAGGTTGCTGCGGCCTCCGGGCCCCCACGCTCCTATGCCAGCGTCGCTTCTGGGGCCCCTGGGGGTGCATCATGTCTTCCGCCCGGCTCCAGGGACGGCGATTTGCAACGGCAGCTCCTGGAGGCTTTACGGGCGGGCCAGTCCACAATGACCATAGATGGGCAGTCGAGAGACCTTAGGTTCTGGATCGAGCGTTTTGGCCTAGGGAAGTTCCGAGAGGAAGGAGGTGAGACCAGATGGACTCTCCCTACACCCGGGCGTAGGGGGCCGACACGGAGGAACGTGGCCCGTCTCGTGTGGGGGGGAGCCGGCCCTTGTCCCCAGAGGAGGGGGGTCGTGGAACTCCTACTCGGGATGGGTTTCAGGGCAAGCGACATCTTTGCCCTGATTCATCCTGTCGGCTCCTCGGAGTTTGACATCAGCTTTGTTACCCCGGAGGGCTTAGAAACCTTCTGGGGAAACTATAGGCTGGTGAAGGACGAGCCCGCCTGGCGTGACTTTATGGTGTGGGCGGTGTCACGCCAGAATAACATTAAGAAAGTGACCGTTTTAACTCGTAACGAGTCACTTTCTTATATGGACATCATGACCTGGCTGAACAGGTTTGGGGAGGTCAAGGACTTCCCAAAGAAAAATCTCGACGAGTTCAGGATATGGTCGGGGGCCTGGACCTTCATGGTCAAATTGCGACAGGAGGATAACTCGGTGATGCATATCCCGTCCTCAACCTTCCTTGGGAAAGACAGGATCCTTGTCTTCTACCAGGGGCAGCCAAAACTCTGTCACAGGTGCGGTGACCCCTCACACTTGAGCGCCTCCTGCCGTGTGCAGAAGTGCGCCATGTGTGGGGAGGTGGGCCATCTCGCGGCGACCTGTGGCAGGGTGCGTTGCCACCTGTGTGGTGTCCTTGGGCACCCGATCGGGGCGTGTCCACGGTCTTTCGCCAACACCACCCTTCGGCAAGCGGGAGCAGTTGAGGAGGCTGTCCCTGCTGCGGAGGGGGGTGAGTGGGGGAGGAGAGACTAGTCTGCCAAGGCAAAGGGAGAAGGCCCAGCCACCATCAAGGGCAAGGAGGCGCGAGAGGAGGAGGGAGCAGAGGGAGGGAGTTATGTGCCTTCCTTCTGCCCCTGGCTCTGCTGGGCCAGATCCTGATGCCGAGGCAGCAGTGGGCACGACCATGGTTGAGGAGATGAAGAGACTGCAGAGGGAGGAAGAGGCTGACCAGTCGTCTTCTTCTCAGTACGTCAGTGCTGGGGAGGGAGAGACGGTCAAGCGGAGAAAGTCACCGAGTAAAGTGAGGGCAAAAACATCTGCCCCCCCCCCCCCGACGAAGGAACGCAGACTCGACGGCCCTCTAGTGGTAGGTCCCAACTGGTACCAATCCCTCTGTGAGGATGCGTCGGCCTCAGGGGAGGCTTCAGAGGGAGAGGTGGAGCCGTCAGGGGCTGCTGAGTCTCCCTCCGGGAGGGGAGGCTGGCCTGGAGCCTGGAGGAGGAGATGATGCACCCAGGGCCGAAGTTGCTACTGTCTCTGCGACCACACTAACTCCTCAGGGAGAAGTTGCGGGGGAGGTCCATCCCTCCTCTGGCCAAACCGCACCGGGGGAGGTGATGGACCAATCCCAATGTAAGAAGAGGACCCGCAAGACGAGGAGAAGTCGCGGGTCCTCTTCAGACTCATCTAGGGGTGGTGGTGATAGGAGGAAAGGGGGTGGGAAGCTGAAGGTCATTGAGCTCAATCGGTCTTAATGGCAGTCCCCTCTCCACTGACGCTGGCCACCATTAATGTGGCCAGCATTAAGTCTGATACGGCTAGGTTTGCAGCCTTTGATTTTCTTGGCCGGGTTGAAGCTGACATTTTGTTTTTGCAGGAGACCAGGCTCTGTACTCTATCAGAGATAAACAGAGCAAGGAGGGAGTGGCACAGGGGGCCCTCCTACTGGTCTCTTGCGGCTGAGCCGTATAGTGGAGTGGCGGTGCTTTTTACCGCAGAGGTGAAATGCCAGCGACTGATCGAGCTCGAAATGGGAAGGTGCCTAGTCTTAGACGTCTTCATGAAGGGGCAAAGCCTGCGCCTCATTAACATCTACGGTCCCCAGACAAAGTGGGACCGTAAAAGCCTCTTTATGAAGATTAAGCCTTTTCTTTTTACGGGCAAACAAGTCATCTTTGGTGGGGATTTTAATACCATAACTAGACCCCAAGACCGAGGAGGTACCAGAGATAGACTGCCCTATGATGGCGCGCGGTTAAATAGAATAGTGAGTGAAGCTCGCCTGGAGGATATCCACATCAGGCATTCCCCAGGTCACCGTGGGTTCACCTTTCAGAGAGGTAGTGTTAGGTCTAGGATAGATAGGTTTTTTTTTTTGAAGGAGAATTCCGTCACCACCCCTGTGTCCGTGGTGGAGGTGGAGTTCTCTGATCACTGTCTAATTTTGTTTTCTTTGAATATTTCAGAGACCCTCCGGAGAGGAAGAGGTTTGTGGAGGCTGAATTCGTCACTCCTTGAGGAGGCAGCTGTAAGACAAGCCTTTGAGGAGTTTCTTCAGGATCAGGTACTATTACTGGGTCTTGAAGGTACTAGGTCAGAGTGGTGGGAGATATTCAAAAAAAGGGTGGCGGGATTTTTCCGCCGGCTCTCAAGCCTCAGGTCACTGGACATGTACCGCATGTACAGTGCACTGAGGAAGAGACTTGAACATCTGGTCTCGACCGGAGGTAGCCAGGAGGATATCTCCGGTGTGAAGGCTTTGCTTAAAGGGTGTCAGTATGATAGGCACGCATCCTTGGTTCTTGAGAGGGATTTCGGGAAATACCGCTCGCCCGACCCCTACAGGAACTGTAAGATGTCAGTGACTTGTAAGACAGTAACAGGCCTGATTGACAGTACAGGATCCTTGACAAGATCCAGGTCAGGGATCTTGGAGGTCGTCAGGTCTTTCTACTCGAACCTTTTGGCAAAGAAGGAACTGAATCGGGATCGGATTTCAGGTTTCTTGGCTGAAGCCATTCCTGAGTCAGCAGAAGACCCTTCTTGTGGTGTTTTGATAGAACCTATAAGGGAAGAGGAAGTCGTCAGGGCTATTGAGGGTCTTGCCCTCAAGAAGTCACCTGGCCCAGATGGCTTAACATCTGAGTTCTATCGGACCTTTAAAGGAGCGTTGGCTCCCCTCTTGACTGACGTGCTTAATGAGTGTCTATCCTCGGGCACTCTGCCAAAGTCAATGAGGAGGTCCGCCCTTATAGTTCTGTCAAAGGGTAAGGATCCGAGCCGTATTGAGAACTGGCGGCCCATAGCACTTCTCAATACGGACCGAAAGATTCTGGCGAAGGTACTTTTCAACCGGCTGGTACAGTTTGCGCCCCGGCTCCTCTCGCCGGCTCAGCACTGCTCTGTTCCCGGTCGTAGCACCTTAAGTGCGGTCCTGAGTGTCAGGGAGGCTGTGGAGCAGAGTAGGGCAGGTCGGTGGAAGGGGTACTTGCTGTCCCTAGATCAGGCTAAGGCTTTTGACAGGGTGAATCATGAGTATTTGTGGTCAACTCTCTCGAGGTATGGCCTACCTGGGGGGTTCATTCAGTGGCTGCAGACCTTATACGCTGGGGCTGAGTCTTTCCCACTTGTGAATGGTTGGGTTGGTCGTCCTTTTGAGGTGGGGTCGGGCGTCCGACAGGGATGTCCCTTGAGCCCGCTACTGTATGTGTTCGCCATTGATCCCCTGATTAGACGGATTAATGGTGGGCCGGTGGCGGGAGTCAGGATGGACCTGGAGGGCACCGGCTCCCCTTTGAGGACAGTAGCCTACGCGGATGATGTCACCGCTCTTGTCTCGTCACGGGAGGAGATTGAATGGGTGATGTCTGAAGTGGACAGTTACTCGGAGGCTTCCGGATCAGCTGTGAACAAGAACAAGTGTGGAAGCCTCTGGCTGGGAGGGGGAGAGCCTGGTTTTTCTCTCCCGGACACCCTCCCAGAACCCCAGGGGTCTGTAAAGATCTTAGGCATCCATTTTGGCCAGGGTGATTACCCACTCCAAAATTGGGAAGGTAGGCTTAAGGATGTCGCCCAGAGAGTTGATTGCTGGAAGGGTTGGTCCTTGACCCTGAGAGAAAGGGTTCACCTTGCCAAAGCCTTCCTGCTCCCGTTGGTGATCTATCTAGGTAGCGTCTGTGCCTTGCCAGAGTCTTGTTGGAGTAGGATCTGTTGCCTGTTCTTCCAACTGTTATGGGGGAACAGGCTCAACCTAATCAAGAGGGAGGTTACATACCGCACAAGGAGGCTAGGGGGGGTTAAATATGGTTAACCCCGTGGTGTTCTTAATGAACACCTTTCTTAAGATCAATTTACCAAACCTCTCCGCCGAGGGGGCTCCTTCGTGGGTAGCCTCCTGCCAGGGGTGGTTTCGGCCCTTCTTCCAGAAATGGGAGGCAGGAGGGCAAGTGAAAGATCTTCGTGCACCCCATGGATATCTCCCGGCCTATGCTTCCCTGGTCTTGAAAGTGATTCGTCGGTGGGGTCTGGGGGCGTGGGAGATCAGGACTCAGTCAAGACGTTTTCTTGATGACAAAGTCCTGTTGACCCGCTTCCAGAAGCCTCTGGCGCTCAAAGATTGCCCAGGAGAAACCTTAGAGGGAGGGTTGCATTTTCTTAACTCCAAAAGGTTTCCTCGGAAGTTTTGGGATCTGACCTGGCGCTGCCTCCTAGGTAAGTTATATGTGAGGGGGAACTTGAAGTACCGGAACTCTGACGAGCGAGGCTGCCCTCGGGAGGAGTGTGGCGACATGCTGGAAAGCATGGAGCACTTCCTGCTTCAGTGCCCCTTCAATATAAGGGTTTGCAAATTGGTGGGGACCTCCACCGGTTGGCTGCGGCTGGCTGGCCTTTCCTATGCCGAGTGGGCCTATGGGGCATTCAAACACCTGGAGGGCAGGGACTGCCAGACACTTTTTATAGTTAGCGCAGTGGTTAGGTTCCACTTGTGGTCATCCCGGTGTCTAGTATCGACGCGAGGCAAAATCCTCCCGGAGGTGGAGGTGGTTAAAAACATCATGGTGGACCTGGTGAGGGTGCGCTCTCGGGAGTATGAGGGGTTGGGCGCAAAAAGGGCTGGTACCCTCTGGAGGGGTTTCACCTTTTCTGTTCCCTGAGGGATAGAATAAGGGATTAAAAGGTAGTTAGGTTAGGGCCAGATAGGGAAAGGGAGGGCAAGGTTTTGCACAAGAGGTGGGGTTTGTTTTTTTGGTAGGGAGGGACAGGTAGGGATAGGGTAGGGATAGATTGATAGATAGGGACATAGTGGTAGGGCAAGTAGGTAGGGACGGGCCTCTTGTGCTCTCTTCCTGGTGGAGGGCTGGTGTGTCACCACATAGGCATTTTGTTTTGGAAATAGGATGAAAGGGTGAGAGGCTTGAGGATAACCGACCCTAGGCCTGTTGGAGGTTTATGGGAGGGAAGGGGGTGTCAACGGTTTATATAAGATTGTGGGTTTTGTTATTGTATTTTGTCTGGTTTTCTTGTCTGGTATTTTGTTATTTGCTTTTGCCACTTAACATATTTTTTTGTTCGTTTCCATTTTTCTATTTCCCATTGTATGTAGTTAAAAGGGTTTTTTTTTTCTTAGGGGGGTAGGTTGTTTGGGAGGGGGGGTTTCTTTTGGGGGTGGAGGGTTTGATATATAGGTTTCGTGTGTCCGGCCTGGCTCTGGACTATGCGGACATGGGAGGACATGAGGCGGAGAGCCA
This sequence comes from Leptodactylus fallax, assembly GCA_947044405.1. Classification (NCBI taxonomy): domain Eukaryota; kingdom Metazoa; phylum Chordata; class Amphibia; order Anura; family Leptodactylidae; genus Leptodactylus; species Leptodactylus fallax. The sequence continues at coordinate 2,899,387 of CAMRHE010000167.1, forward strand.
GGTCGGTTTTCAGGGGCTCGGTGGCGGGTGGTGCCAGCACCAGGACTATGCGGACATGGGAGGACATGGGGCGTGGTGCTGGCCGGGTGTGGTGAAGGGAAAAAAAAAAAAAAAAAAAAAATTTCTAATAAGTTTCAGTTGGGGTTTTTGTTAGTTTTCTGTTAGTGTTATATGTTTTCCATTGTATATTACTTATTTGGATTTTCTTTTGTTTCCAAGATAGGTAGAGTTTTGACTGGCAGATGACTGAAGAAAGACTGGAGAGTGAAAGGCGGAGTGAAAGGCAGAATGGATGGGGGCTGGTTTGCGGCTGGATTTTCTTTTTGGTCTTTAATTTTGTCCCGGTTTCTTGTATCTTATTTATTGATGTTATTTATGCTATGTTTTGGATTTATGTATTGTTTCTGTTTATGGGTTTTATATTGTATTTTCGTATGTGACACTGTTTGTGAATTTTTGCTTTTCTAATAAAAATAGTTCCAATTCCTTCGACAACCTCTTTAAAGGATTTATCCATCTTCCTAATATTGATGGCCTGTCCTTAGGATAGGCCATCAATATTACATCTACGATGATACAACAGCCAGGACCTCTGCAGATCAGCTTTTCCAGGACAATGCGGCTACAGGTAAAGGTAACAATTCTAGGAGCCACGCTGTTCACTTGCCGTACAAGGTGTAACATTAGGTTTAGGTAGTGCAGTGGTGCACATGGTATAGTGGGTGAGCAGCATGGCTCTCGGCATGTTATTACCTTTAGCCGCACTGTCTCGGTACCGCTGATCTGCAGGGGTTCTGATGGTGGGCCCCTAGAAACAATTCCACTGGTGGGTCCTAGACATCCCAGTCCAACACTGTCTATACATCAGGGTCTGTGACCAGAGATACAGTGACATGCAAAAGTTTGGACACCCCTGGCAGGGCCAGCGTTAGGGGGAGGGCCAACTCGGCAATTGGCCAGGGCCCCCATTCCCAAAGGGGCCCCTGGGATCATGAGCATCAGGATTTTAGCCTGATGGCTTGAATCCCGGGAGTTCCACAGCACAGCATGCCAATACAGTTTAATCCTATGACAGAGCAGGGAGCTGAAAAGTCCCTGCTCTCACCATATAAGACCTACAGAAACTCACAGGACGTCGCAGCACAGGTGGCGTGATGACGTCACTGCATCGCACCACCTGTGCCAATGCTACAGGAAAATCTCTGGCTGCTCCGCTCATCGTGGGAGCATGGTAAGGTGAGTAAAAGATTTATTGTTTTCTGGTAAGAGAAAGGGATTACCTGCTAAGGGGGAAAACTATTATTTATAGGGGGGGCTAATATTTATAGTGGGGGAACTATTAAATATTGGGGTTATTGTAAAGGTGACGTATTATTTATAAGGTGTAACTGTTATACATAAGGGGGTTACTATACATAAAGGGAAACTGCTATATATAAGGGGGTTAGGATAAGAGATGACATATATATATATATATATATATATATATATATATATATGAGGGGGTGCTATTGTATATAATTGTTCCCCCTTATATTAGTCCCCTTATATATTATAGTTCTTCCCTTATAACAGCACCATTATAAATAATAGTTCCCCCTTATAATAGTCCCATTATATATAATAGTATAATTGTACCCCCCTTATAATAGCCCCCTTAAAAGGGGAGAACTATTACAAATAAGTGGGGCTATTATAAGGTTGAAACTATTATAAATAAGGGAGGAACTATTATTTATAAGGGGGCTATTATAAGAGATGGCATATTATATATAAGGGGGCTATTATAAGGGGGAACTATATACAGGATGGACTGTTATATATAAGGGGCTATTATGTATAAGGGAGGAACTATTATATATAAGGAGGCTATTATAGGAGAGGAACTATTATATATAAGGTGGATTGTTATAAGAGAGAGACTGTTATATATAAGGGGGCTATTATGTATAAGCGAGGAAACTATTAAATATCAGGGGGCTGTTATAAGAGGAAATTATTATATAGAAAAAGGGGCTATTATAAGGGGGAAACATAAGGCAGGCTATTATTTATAAGGGAAGAACAATTTATAATAGGCCTATAATAAGGGGGGACATTATATATATATATATATATATAATATATATCTGTATATCTGTATATCTTATATATATAAAAATGAGTTTCTGTCTGTCTGTCTGTCTATCTGTCTGTCTGTCTGTCTGTTCTTTATGCGCGACCAAACGACTGGACCGATCCTCACCAAATTTGGCACACATGTACATCAGATGTCCAGAAATATTTTAGACTGGGTCTCAGCTCTCTTGGACGTACCGTTCCTGAGATACAGTATTCCCAAAAAATGACCAACATTAGCTAATACAAACCTGCAAGTCTTTCACTCATATTCCAACTGCCATACACATGGTCACATGTCCCTTATCAGCCAATAAGAGCTCGCAGGCGCTTACTCTCCTCAGGCACACAGGTTTCCATAGCAATCAAGCTATTTATGACCTGTATTAGTCAATAGCAGTTCGCAGGTCCTTAAATATTCAGTCATATCACGTGTATCAGCCAATATAAGTTCACATTTAATTTACCAGGTTTCCATAACAACACAGTCATAAATAGACTGTACCTATACTGAACTCAGGGGCGTAACTAGGAATGGCTGGGCCCCAAGGCGAACATTTGACATGGGACCCCCGGCAACCGCCCCCCCCTCGCATGAACTGCATTCCTGCACACACTAATTATGCCCCATAGTGGCCCCTGCACACACTATTATGCTCCATAGTGGCCCTTGCACACAGTATTATGCCCCATAGTGGCCCCTTCATATAGTATAATGTGCACTTCCCGCTACCTCTTCAATGTTTGACCAGATGTCACGTGAGCCAGGCATGCTTCGCGACGCATAATGACGTTGGACTGGCCCACCAACGTCTGGGACGTCACCAAGGAGCCCCCGAAGCCTGCTGGAGTGCAGGAGAGGTAAGTAACAGTGTTTTTTATGCTCCCTCAAAAGACCCCAGAGTATAATGATAGCAGTGTTTGTGGGGTTCACAGCCCGCAGGCCTTACTTACCAATCCCCACTCCTGCTCTGCAGAAGGTGAAGCGCAGGCGACCGTGAGCAGGAGCGGGGACTGGTAAGTAAATAGGGCCTGTTAGCTGCTGGTGCTACACCAGGAGGTAACGGCCTATTTTAAAAAAAAATCATCATCAGGGGCCTGCCGGGACCCCTAATGTTTCGGGTCCTGTGGCAGCCGCCACCACTGCTACCCCGGTATTTACGCCACTGACTGGACTGCCATACTGGATTTCAGCACTCTTATGAATTGAAACGTTTTTAAACTACTTATGCCCCCTGCAGCAAAATGAATTGCTGCTGCTCGAGCTAATGACAACTCTCAGCAGACCCAAGCCCATCTCCAATCTGACAAGGTATGTCACAGAGAACAGCGAGCTGCTAAAACAACACAGCAGACCCAAGCCCGTCTCCAATCTGACAAGGCATTGTCAGCCACATGCACACAGCTGCACTCCATGTTTCCATAACAACCCAGCCATTTTTCTTCACTGCTGTGGGTCAGCTTTAAAGGGGCAGGGCGCTGTGGATGACACTGTTACACAAGGTCACATACACACAGCTTTACTCCAGGTTTTCCATAACAACCGATTGCAGGTCTTTCACTGATATCCAAACTGAGATACACATGATCACATGACGCTTATGGACCAATGGAAAATCGCAAGTTCTTCAGTCTTGACATACACACAGCTTTACACCAGGTTTCCATAGCAACCAAGCTATTTATGACCTGTATGAGTCAATAGCAGTTCGCAGGTCCTTAAATATTCAGTCATATGACGTGCATCAGCCAATATAAGTTCACATTTCATTTACCAGGTTTCCATAGCAACACAGCCATAAATAGACTATACCTATACTGAACTGCCATAGTGGATGTCAAGTGCAAAACTGGCCAATTCTTATGGGGCCACTACACAAACCAAAAATGAAATGTACCCGTGCGAAGCCGGGTCCTTCTGCTAGTATATACAGTATATACAGTACAGACCAAAAGTTTGGACACACCTTCTCATTCCAAGAGTTTTCTGTATTTTCATGACTATAAAAATTGTAGATTCACACTGAAGGCATCAAAACTATGAATTAACACATGTGGTATTATATACTTAACAAAAAAGTGTGAAACAACTGAAAATATGTCTTATATTCTAGGTTCTTCAAAGTAGCCACCTTTTGCTTTGATTACTGCTTTGCACACTCTTGGCATTCTCTTGATGAGCTTCAAGAGGTAGTCACCTGAAATGGTCTTCCAACAGTCTTGAAGGAGTTCCCAGAGATGCTTAGCACTTGTTGGCCCTTTTGCCTTCACTTTGCGGACCAGCTCACCCCAAACCATCTCGATTGGGTTCAGGTCTGGTGACTGTGGAGGCCAGGTCATCTGGCGTAGCGCCCCATCACTCTCCTTCTTGGTCAAATAGCCCTTACACAGTCTGGAGGTGTGTTTGGGGTCATTGTCTTGTTGAAAAATAAATGATGGTCCAACTAAACGCAAACCGGATGGAATAGCATGCCGCTGCAAGATGCTGTGGTAACCATGCTGGTTCAGTATTCCTTCAATTTTGAATAAATCCCCAACAGTGTCACCAGCAAAGCACCCCCACACCATCACACCTCCTCCTCCATGCTTCACGGTGGGAGCCAGGCATGTAGAGTCCATTCGTTCACCTTTTCTGCGTCGCACAAAGACACGGTGGTTGGAACCAAAGATCTCAAATTTGGACTCATCAGACCAAAGCACAGATTTCCACAGGTCTAATGTCCATTCCTTGTGTTCTTTAGCCCAAACAAGTCTCTTCTGCTTGTTGCCTGTCCTTAGCAGTGGTTTCCTAGCAGCTATTTTACCATGAAGGCTTGCTGCACATAGTCTCCTCTTAACAGTTGTTGTAGAGATGTGTCTGCTGCTAGAACTCTGTGTGGCATTGACCTGGTCTCTAATCTGAGCTGCTGTTAACCTGCGATTTCTGAGGCTGGTGACTCGGATGAACTTATCCTCCGCAGCAGAGGTGACTCTTGGTCTTCCTTTCCTGGGGAGGTCCTCATATGAGCCAGTTTCTTTGTAGCGCTTGATGATTTTGGCCACTGCACTTGGGGACACTTTCAAAGTTTTCCCAATTTTTCGGACTGACCTTCATTTCTTAAAGTAATGATGGCCACTCATTTTTCTTTACTTAGCTGCTTTTTTCTTGCCATAATACAAATTCTAAACACTCCATTCAGTAGGACTATCAGCTGTGTATCCACCTGACTTCTGAACAACACAACTGATGGTCCCAACCCCATTTATAAGGCAAGAAATCCCACTTATTAAACTTGACAGAGCACACCTGTGAAGTGAAAACCATTTCAGGTGACTACCTCTTGAAGCTCATCAAGAGAATGCCAAGAGTGTGCAAAGCAGTAATCAAAGCAAAAGGTGGCTACTTTGAAGAACCTAGAATATAAGACATATTTTCAGTTGTTTCACACTTTTTTGTTAAGTATATAATTCCACATGTGTTAATTCATAGTTTTGATGCCTTCAGTGTGAATCTACAATTTTTATAGTCATGAAAATACAGAAAACTCTTGGAATGAGAAGGTGTGTCCAAACTTTTGGTCTGTACTGTATATATATAGAGAGAGAGAGAGAGAGAGAGAGAGAGAGAGAGAGAGAGAGAGAGAGAGAGAGAGAGAGGCAACTGTTATAATGTGGTCGCTTTTATTTATAAGAGGGAAACTTTATAAGGAGGGTATTGTTAAAGAGGCTATTATTTATAAGAGGGCTAACATTGACAATATGGACTATTATTTATAAGGTGAACTATTATTTATGAGAGGGCTATTATTAATAAGGGGGGCTCTTTATAAGGGAGCAGTATTATTTATGAGGGGGGCTATTACTGATAAGGGGGAACTATTACTGATATGGGGCACTTATAAGCAGGGACTATTATTTATAAGGAGGCGCTATAATAACTGATGAGGGGGGTACAAAAGTCTATTAGGCAGTACAAAGGTGGTTATTTGAATTGTGTGTGGGCATAGGGGGGGTGGTTCTTACTGTTTTGGGGGCAGAAAGGGAGTGTTATTAAAGGGGCTGCCACTGGAAATATGATGGCGTTGTTAATATATCAGCATTTGGGGCCCCACCTTTAATTTCACCCAGGGCCACAGTTTGTCTAAAACCGGCCCTGATTCCTGGTCAAAATGACTGTTATTGTGAACAGTTAAGCAAGTTGAAGATGAAATGATCTTTAAAAGTCATAAAGTTAAAGACTAAACACACTTGTCTAAAATTTTAAGCAATATCGGTGTATTATTATGTTTGAGTACAATTTTAGAGTGAAAAAGGGAAAGGAGTACCTTGCAAAAGTTTGGGAACCCTTGTAGATTTGTGTGCTCAGATAACTTTGACCAAGGTCTCAGACCTTAATTAGCCAGTTAGGGTTATGACTTGTTCACTGTCATCATTAGGAAAGGCCAAGTGATGCAAATTTTGCAGCTTTATAAATCCCCAGCCTCCTCTAACCTTGTGCCAAAAAACAGCAGCCATGGGTTCTTGTAAGCAGCTGCCTAACACTCTGAAAATGAAAATGGTGGAGGCCCACAAAGCAGGAGAAAGCTATAAGAAGATAGCAAAGTGTTTTCAAGTTGCTCTTTCCTCAGTTCGAAATGTAATTAAGAAATGGCAGTTAACAGGAACAGTGGAGGTCAAGATTAGGTCTGGAAGACCAAGAAAAATTTCAGAGACAGCTGCTCCTAAAATTGCCAGAGTGGCAAATCAGAACCTCCCACTTGACTACAAAAGACCTTCAGGAAGATTTAGCAGACTCTGGAGTTGTGGTACATTGTTCTACTATTCAGCAATACCTGCACAAATATGGCCTTCATGGAAGAATCATCAGAAGAAAACCTCTCCTGCATTCTCGCCATAAAATTCAGCGTCAGAAGTTTGCAAAAGAACATCTAAACAAGACTGATGCATTTTGGAAACAAGTCCTGTGGACCGACGATGTTAAAATAGAACTCTTTGGCCACAATGATCAAAGGTACAATATGTTTGGAGAAAAAAGGCACAGAATTTCAGGAAAAGAACATCTCTCCAATCATTAAGCATGGGGGTGGATCAATCATGCTTTGGGGTTGTGTTGCAGCCAATGGCACGGGGAACATTTCATGAGTAGAGGGAAGAATGGATTCAATGAAATTTCAGGATATTCTTGAAGCAAACATAACACCATCTGTAAAAAAGCTGAAGTTGAAAAGAGCATGGCTTCTACAAATACATGATGATCCAACACACGTAAAAATCCACCGTAGACTACCTAAAAAGGCACAAGCTGAAGGATTTGCCATGGCCCTCAAAGGCCACTGATCTGAACATCATTTAAAATCTGTGGCTGGAACTCAAAAGAGCAGTGCATGCAAGTCGAGGCAGGAACTGGAAGACTTTTCCAAGGAAGAATGCATGAAAATCCCTCAAACAAGAATTGAAAGACTCTTGGCTAGCTACAAAAAGTGTTTACAAGCTGCGATACTTGCCAAAGGGGTTGCTACTAGGTACTAACCATGCATGGTGCCCAAACTTTTACATCAGGCCAATTTCATTTTTTGTTATTGTGAAAATGAAAAATATGAAAATATTTTTTTTCCCAAAAAATACATTGGGAATGTGTCATCTTTAATGTTATGCCTTTTGAAGATCATTTTATCTTCAACTTGCTTAACTGTTCACAATAACAGTCATTTTGACCAGGGGTGTCCAAACTTTTGCATGCCACTGTAGCACTGATCAGGGACAGCATTAAATATTATCATTTAACATGATTTAGCATCAGTTTATACTGCATGCTGTATCTTTCTCTAAGGTGTTATACCTATTTACTTCTTTTTGGGACTACTAATAGCCCTTCTGTATATTACTGTGTATAAAAAAGGGTATAGAGACAAATATAAGCAGGCAGTGTTATATAAAAATAGAACTTCCAAAACTTGGACAGTTCTAACTCTAATAGGAGGTTATGCAATGAACAGAACTGCATTCCCAAGCAAATGGTTAGACATCATTTTTGTATGCATGTAAACAAATCACTTCACCCCATGCTCACTGTTTGTTACCATTTGTAACCGTAATGCTGTGACTAACAACCATTAATAACAATTTGTTAGGTTATAATTTGTAGCCATTCATCTTCTCCATCTGTAGGTGATAAGTATTATGATTAAATACCTTTCACATGCATAAAGTAGTGTTATGAGTCTCCAGAATAGTAATAAATGATGAAGAAATCGAAAAATGGTGAGAAATATTATTACTAATTTTCTGGATGGGATGTGATGGGAAACGCGGATCTAACCCTTAACTAATGTTGGCAATGTAATTTACAATTCTCTAAATCCTATGTAGCTTCAAAGCAATCAGAAAAGCAGTTCTACATAATCCGGGCTATCCATGCACTATAACACTCTCCTTAGTGCCCCCATAGCACCTACAGCTCTTTTTAATAATCGTCCATTACCTGCTGAATTACTCCAGCTGGTAATGGCTGATAATCACTTACTGATGACTGCTCCTGCATATGGTTTCCTCCATTTTTCCTTCAGTTTTCAGCCTTCAACCTCCAGGGGGCCTGATGTCGCTGATGCTGTTCAGCATCCAGGCATGATGTGCAGTGCACGGGGCCCCTAGGGGCTGAAGGTTGAAGTGGATTTAGAGGAGGTCGTGGGCAGGAGCAGGGTTTGATAAGTGAATAGTGGATGATACCTGCTGGAGTAATCCAGCAAATAGGGGCCTAAAGTAATTGTATGGGGGGCATACTGTATGGGGCCAAAAAAGGCAGTAGTTATTGGATGGGGCAAATAAAGGGGCAGTATACTGTGTGGGGGGCAGAAAAGTGGACAATGACTGTATGGAGGCTAGAAAAGGAAATAACATACTTTATGGAGGTTAATTTGTGCAAAATATACCATGTGGGGGGGTCAATAAGGGGCGGGGCGTTCGACCATGTGGCGTGTTATACTGTGTGGGGACCTGTAAACGGGATATTATACCGTGTGGAAGCTAGTAAAGGGGGCGTTATACCACGTGGGGGCTGGGGGGGCAGTCAAAAGTTTGCTATGTCTTTCTTAGTTACGCCCCTGATGATGATCATCATCATCATTCAGGACAGAGGTGGATGGCTATGGCCAGCGAGGGCCAGTTTTAACAGTGAAACCGCCCCCTTGTGGTTGCCCTCTATTATTGCCAATATTTAGCATTGAATAGTATTTTCCTTTAAGTTAGCATATCACCTTTCCACTCAACAGAGTTGTTGTGAAAATGTCATGTATTTTTGCAAATGTACTTCTGTTTTTGTACCAACTGACCTCCGAATTTTACAAAGGCATAATACAGCAACTATTACAGTCTATATAATAATGTAATATCAAAGAAATGGAAGCAATTCAAAATCTGTATATTCAGTGTTTGCATATACCTTAGCTCTTGTACAGTGCTGCTGCATCTTTTGTGTCTGTGTGCCTGCTTATATATGATGGTATATGTGATATTATTGGCTACAATACAGCAGTGTGTACAGTATGTAGGGCACATTCAGTTGCATGTGGTGTTTGTGTCAAAACAGGTTGTTCAGTTGTAGCAAGGGCCAACTACATCAGTTAAACACTCTGAACGATCAGCAACCTTATTAGTGTGAGACTAGTGGTCCTGGGGCAAAACATTGCAATTGCCCTGTTGTCACAGGGGATTTCACTCACCTTCTATAGGTCCCACTTCTCAAAAACATGCTAGGCTCACTACACTTGCCTTTGTAAACAGCCAGGCTCTTTCCTGGTAATTGCACTGCACAGATGAATAGTTGCAACAGAGGAACAGGATAGAACATCCAAAGGTGCAGTAAAGCCAGGAAGCGTTGCATCTGGCGTGACTATAAGGCATCAGACTGTAGAGTGCTTAGGCTGTACTACAGATGGTGCAAAAAGGGCACAGCACAACCAATAGGTCCAACTGGGTTCCACCCATTTGGATAGAATAATTGAATAATTGTGCCTCCCTCCTTGACTAGACTGAAGTAGGTGACTGAGCAGCTAACACAATTAAAGTGACAGTGTTACATCAAACAGTACAATAAGTCATCGGCATATACACAGTAATAAACCGTGTAGGTTTATAAACATCTTATACCGTGCACAATAAAAAATACAAAGCACAGGCAAACATGACATACAGTGGGAAAAAAAAAGTATTTAGTCAGCCACCAATTGTGCAAGTTCTCCCACTTAATAAGATGAGAGAGGCCTGTAATTGACATCATAGGTAGACCTCAACTATGAGAGACAAAATGAGAAAACAAATCCAGAAAATCACATTGTCTGATTTTTTAAGAATTTATTTGCAAATTATGGTGGAAAATAAGTATTTGGTCAATAACAAAAGTTCATCTCAATACTTTGTTATATATCCTTTGTTGGCAATGACAGAGGTCAAACGTTTTCTGTAAGTCTTCACAAGGTTGGCACACACTGTTGCTGGTATGTTGACCCATTCCCCCATGCAGATCTCCTCTAGAGTAGTGATGTTTTGGGGCTGTCACTGGGCAACTCGGACTTTCAGCTCCCTCCAAAGGTTTTCTATGGGGTTGAGATCTGGAGACTACCTAGGCCACTCCAGGACCTTGAAATGCTTCTTACGAAGCTACTTCTTCATTGCCCTGGCGGTGTGCTTGGGAACATTGTCATGCTGAAAGACCCAGCCACATTTCATCTTCAATGTCCTTGCTGATGGAAGGAGGTTTGCACTCAAAATCTCACGATACATGGCCCCATTCATTCTTTCATGTACACGGATCAGTCGTCCTGGTCCCTTTGCAGAGAAACAGCCCCAAAGCATGATGTTGCCACCACCATGCTTCACAGTAGGTTCTTTGGATGCAACTCAACATTCACTCTCCTCCAAACACGACGAGTTGTTTTTCTACCAAACAGTTCTACTTTGGTTTCATCTGACCATATGACATTCTCCCAATACTCTTCTGGAACATCCAAATGCTCTCTAACAAACTTCAGACGGGCCCGGATATGTACTGGCTTAAGCAGGGGGACACGTCTGGCACTGCAGGATCTGAGTCCCTGGCGGCGTAGTGTGTTACTGACGGTAGCTTTTGTTACCTTAGTCCCAGTTTTCTGCAGGTTATTCACAAGTTCCCCCCGTGTGGTTCTGGGATTTTTGCTCACCGTTCTTGTGATCATTTTGACCCCACAGGGTGAGATCTTGTGTGGAGCCCCTGATCGAGGGAGATTATCAGTGGTCTTGTATGTCTTCCATTTTCTAATTATTGCTCCCACAGTTGATTTCTTCACACCAAGCTGCTTGCCTATTGCAGATTCAGTCTTCCCAGCCTGGTGTAGGTCTACAATTTTGTTTCTGGTGTCCTTCCACAGCTCTTTGGTCTTCACCATAGTGGAGTTTGGAGTGTGACTGTTTGAGGTTGTGGACAGGTGTCTTTTATACTGATAACAATTTCAAACAGGTGCCATTACTACAGGTAATGAGTGGAGGACAGAGGAGCCTCTTAAAGAAGAAGTTACAGGTCTGTGAGAGCCAGAAATCTTGCTTGTTTGTAGGTGACGAAATATTTATTTTCCACCATAATTTGCAAATAAATTATTAAAAAATCAGACAATGTGATTTTCTAAATATGTTTTCTCATTTTGTCTCTCATAGTTGAGGTCTACCTATGATGTCAATTACAGGCCTCTTTCATCTTTTTAAGTGGGAGAACTTGCACAATTGGTGGCTGACTAAATACTTTTTTCCCCACTGTATATAACAGCTATAGAGGTTAATCTTGGGGAAGAACCTGGTGATGTTGCCCACCTAAAGCCATTTAATGGAAGTGGGTGGCTTCCTCCACCTGTGTCATAAATCCAAGTGTTAGGTTGAGTCCTTGTGGCAATACCTGGACAATTATCTTCAGCTTGATTTCCTCTGGCTTTCATTGTTAATGTGACTCTTCAGTATTAGGACTTTTAAATCTGCCATACTGTGGTCTGGTCCTGAGAAATGTTTTCTCATGGGTGTATCCTAATTTGTTCAAAAAATTGATGTTCCTTTCATGCTATTCTTTTAAGTGTAGTTAGAGCTACATTTTTTATAATTTTATGTGGGCAAATTCTTGGAAAAGCATGGCATGATCTTTGCTTTATAAGCCTTGATCCTCTGGCAATGAAGACACTGGAGAATGATCTAACCTGTGATCTAATAAAATATTTCCTGCTAACACCTCTGCAGCGTCCTGTACTCTGTCATAACCTCCTGACACTGTAGATATGAGAACACTTTATTTAGTGTAATTTTTCATTGCCACTACTAAAATTTATCTTTTAAAAAAGTTATATTACATTTTATGTTTTTATAGGGGTTAGGGAGTTGAAGGTGTGATTTGTGGAAGAGTGGCTGCACTAAATCTTTGTCCTGGGTGAAAAAAAGCTGCTGTTGTGCTCTGGACAAAAATGGCTTCACATCAACCTATTCATTGCACGCATTACATTGTACATTGTTGCTTTGTATGACCAAGCTAGAAACAATACCCTGACATCCAAAAATTGGCAGCAACTCCAAAGATTCCTGTTCCAATTTGTACCTTTTCCCGTGACTGTTGATCATGTGCTTGAACTCACTCATTGTTTCCACATTACTTCTTATTTCTAATCGCAACTCTTTCCACAATGTTTTCCTGCTGTCTGTCTCTCCTGCTATTGCTCCGTGACCTTTATTATTCTGTAAAGTTTTACTGACATCCATCTAATTACTGCATACCAGTTACTGTATTTCATTCTGCTACACAGTCAGTGCATTGATTCCCTTGATACCCATTTGCAAGGATAAGAGTTGCACACACTTCTCTAGGTTTCTGAGAGTGTTAATTTATTTGTCCAGAAAATACAATGCTTTAAAGCTATACGTACACATTTAAAAATACAGGTGGTGGTAGACAGACCAGCACAGCATCTACGATACACATAACATATATATATATATATAGAGAGAGAGAGAGAGAGAGAGAGAGAGAGAGAGAGATTATGTATATTGTAAATATGTATAATGTAAATAGATGAACGTCTGATATACGATTGTTAAAGAATACTGAATACATGTACCATAGCGATGCAATGCATTGCAAAGAGTAGTTGTTAAAATGTCCCCATAGGGAATCATTCCCTTGCCAGATCTAGGCACAGTGCTAACAAAGGCTGTTATTGCCAGCTCACTATTTATTCTCTTTAGTATATAGTATGTCTCCATACACATGTATAATCAATTCCCTTCTCTGTATACTGCATTGTGTTGTTTTTGCCAGTTACATGATGCTCAATTCAGTATTGAGTGTTGATTTAATCAAAGCCTGCAGATATCATAAATCCTGCAGGTACCGTGTGGCTTTATGGACTGCTGCCATAGACTTGAACTGAATTACAGCCTGGAAGCTGTAATTGGAAGCACTGGCTGATATTTATAGAGCATGAAGAGCAGGGAGTGAATTGCAGAGTATATGTGCATCATTTTTAGATGTGGTCTTTGTTTTAGGCAAAAACCCCCAAATGAATTGAAGATTGCAAGCACATTCACACATTTCTGTTGCCAACATTTTCTCGTATATGTAAAATAAAATGAGGATCTTAGCATGGACGATGTCATAGGTGTATAAAATATTCATGGACAATGTGGATTTATACCCAGGAGGATGTTCTTAACTGATGACTGATTTGACAAATTCACAACGAGACAAAAGTTCACATTTTGGTTGTCAATATAACCAGTAGAAACAGTATATTCCCAGATCCTTATGAGGGATTTGGTTGGACTACTTCCTTAATATTTTAAAATTCTCTTTAAATATAAAGACCATTTTAACACTAAGTAACTGTATACTACATTTCATTGCATATCACGTACTGATCCTGAGTTACTTGCACTTCTATTTCTGCTGGTTGCTACTGGGAACACTGGAGAAACATCCTTAGCCATTCAGCTAAACTCCTATATAGCAGCAGAAGAGTGTGTAGCTTGTGGCTCTCAGTGATAACTGGTTAATATGATGTCCTTAATGTTATAACTTTTCTGTATCATTTATTGTATAAATCATCTATTTCACCTTCAAACAGCCTACAGTTACTCTTTCCCTGCCTATAGTCTTTTTGTAATGTTTAAAAAATCCCTAAATCACAAAATATCCATCTACATTAATAGATTAAATACATGAGAAGGGGAATGCAGTTGCAGTCTCTATGTGCGTGAGAAACATGCTGTGAGAAAGGAGGAGGAGCAGGAGGTGGGATGATTAGATTAGAGCATACAGCACAACTCTCAGATCACACATATAAGAGCCCAACCATTCAGCACAGTTATGGAGAAAAAAACATTTACAACAAGACCCACAATATGCTACAACAGGATTCAGTATGAGTACATTACACAGAGATCTATTTCTGCAGAGTTTCAAAGATATGCTTTAGAACACTGTTTCTCAAGTGAAGTACTCCCTAGTGAGAAAAAGTCCCAACAGAGTACCACCAAAGTAGTGATCACTTTGTTAACAAAATAAGGCTTCATTTGCAGCCTCTTTCTGCAGTTATGCAATGACCCCATTAGTGCCACCACATGTAGTATAACGGCCCCATAAGTGCCCCCACATGTAAGGTAATGTTTTCCACAGTGTTCCACATGTAAGATAATGGCCTCCACATCCAAACAAGAGATGCCTAAGGAGCCAGTGATGAGCTGCATTCATTGCCACTCTGGTCCATGCTTCCTCTCTGCTCCAGGGTCTGCTGTGATATAAGCATTTGATGCTCAGAGCAGAGAGGAAATGGGTAGGGGAGTGATGAGTAATGAATGCAACTCACCACCGGCTCCATGCGGCACCTGTAACTGCAATGACTGCCTCCACCAACACTGATGGAAGTGCTCATTGCACTTCTAAAGTAAGGATGGTGCCCACAGCCATGCGCGGGCATCCATTCTGGGGGTGGGGGGGTGGGGACAGTGGTTCTCCGCTGCGTCATGCCCCACCAGAAACTGTGGGTGTATTCTCTGGGGTATGCGTACCACAGGTTGAGAACTACTGCTTTTGAACACATCTCTTCTCAGATACTAGAACTTCTATGTTCTCATAAAACTTCCAATTTTGTGTCGAGTTTTCTGTTGCCACCAGAAAATTGTCGCTATAGTCAGCATTTTTAGAGACTGCAGAGAACTTCCCTGCTGCCCCTCAACCTAATCTTTATTTTATTATTATTATTATTATTTAATTTCATGTTACTTATATTGTCAGACATGTTTCTTGTGTGCCAATGTGGGTCACTATATAAGGGAAAGACATTCCTAAACTCAGGCTGAATGATCCACATGACAGACCACAATCCCACATATGTGTCCTTGAAGCTGACAATGCAATATTCTTAAGTTTTTATTATATTTAATGGTGCTAAGATTCAGACTCAACTTGTGAAAAAACAGCAATAAAATGTGGAAAGATGTATTTATGAGGGAAAATATAGCTGAATAGCCTGAAGCATATCACTATAAAACATTTGGAACACATTGCCAGAAGTAGGTCTTAACTAAAGAATTGTGTAGAATAGTAATACCATTTTTTAGAAGCATAGTTGAACACAGCACTTCCGTAGAGTAGATGCTGTTTTATTGACCAGCTCAGTGATTGTTATTGACTGTCTATTTACAGCAGGGGCAAGCGGCTGAGTCTCAACCTGCTTTCCACACAATGTCAATGAGGTGTTGTTTAAGGTTAATGCTTTGATGTATATACAGACACATTTATGTATGTTAAACAAATGTATCTGCTACAAAGCCTTTGACCATTTCTTATTCTTTTTCATATTTTTACTGTAAGAATAGAAATAGATTCAAATGTGAGATGTTCACCTTTGTAGTTTGTGTATTATAAGATAGTGGAGAATAGACCTTCTTATGATAAAACACAGTGTGTCAGGATTTAGAAAAGGTAGAAAAACTCTTCAGAGATTTGTTCTGGCATTGAACAGCCCAACCTGCAGGAAAAAGAAACAGACGCTTTTAGCTGTACATGAAATATTCATGGTGTGGTGCTCTCATGAGAGCCAATTACCACAATCCCTGGCTGATACTGAAACATTTTAAGGGGACAGAATAATTTGCCTGGTGACTTGTTTAGTTACAGAGCACGTGCTGCCAGTAAATTTGCACTTTATTGGATTTCATTTGGGGATTTAGTAGCAAGGTTGTTTTTTCTTTAACCAGTTCATTTATAGATGCAGATAGTGTAGTGTAATTACCAGTCTCTCACTTTACGATTATTCCCTACAAAACACATTTGATATCAAATCCGAAAACTCAGACTCTATATAGTTAATGTGTGACACTTGCATGCCTACTTATACATTCACAGATCTCACACATTCAGCTGAATTAAATAGACCAAAATCTCTTCAATCCAGATCTCAGTAAACATTGGTGTCTCCGAGTTGATAAATGTCCTGATTAGGTGAAAGTAGTATAATGTTGTACCGTGTTAGCCATAGAAAGTAGTGGAAGAATGAAGAAATCAGGCGATACCTTTTAGAGGCTAACTGAGTATATTTGATGGTAAGCTTTTGAGAGTACTAGCTCTCTTCTTCAGACATGGTGTTATACAAGAGACTGAAAATTCACAGACTTTTTATACACAAAAGACATGGACCTTCAAAGGATCTTAGAATCTTTAAAAATAACAAAATGCAATATAAGTAGAGTTATTTACAACAGGTTAGGAAATAAACAATCTGGAAACTTGTGGGGGCGTGACAGAGGGATCTGTAATTCTTGCTGTTATCTGTTTGCTATCAGGTGGTGATTTGTGACCCTCACAGTTCATACATAGTGTGACATGAAACTGGCATGAATAGTAAGTCCAAATTGCAGAGTTTGAAATTTTTGCATTCATTTATAGTCCCATTCCTTTCTCTCTCTCTGCATCTTAAAATGTCCCATTAATACCATAACCCGCAAATCTTCAACAGAGTGATCTTCTCCGGGGAAATGTGCGGCCACTGGGAGATTGAACATACATTATGAGATACACCATATTGGAAGACCTGCAGGAAAATGCCCCCCTAATTCTGTGCACCTGTTATATCTACAGCAAATGGGAACTTCAATGGGGTCCAGATGTGCACCCCAGTATGCAAATCTCTTTATGGCAGAACTGGAAGGAGCATATTTATCAACATGCACCACCAAACCTATGATTTACCTTTGTTATATTGATGATATCCTTATCATCTTGACTGCAGGTGAGAAGGCCCTACTTCAATTCCATAATGACTTCAATGACTTTCACTCTACCATCAACCTTAAACTTAGCTATTCAGAGAGTGAAATCCACTTTCTGGATACCAAAATATACATTAAAGACCACCGGTTACACACATCAATATACCACAAACCCACAGACAGAACGGCCTACCTGAGAAATGACAGCTTCCACCCCAAGCACACAAGACAATCTATTATTTACTGCCAGGCTATATGATACAATCGTATTTGCTTCGACAAAGCAGACCTGAACAAGCACCTTCTGGATCTGAGGATGAAATTTCTCAGATTGGGATACAAACCAAAAGTGACGGATAACCAATTAAACAAAGCGACAGCCATTAACAGAGACAGTCTGCTCACATATAGAGAGACCCAGAAAGAAGCTCTAGTGCTCCTAGTTGTCACCTACAACCCACAGCTGGAGATCCTATGAAGGATTGCCAAGGAGCTCCAATCTGTGCTACATAAGGACAACAGACTCAAAGACATATTTCCAGTCCCCCCTCTCCTTTCCTTTTGGCAACCACCAAACCTGCAGCGTATTATTGTCCGGAGTGCCCTGAAGGCCCCAACTGAAAATGGCACCTCACATTGCCTGCAAAACAGGTGCAAGACCTACAGGCATATCCACACCGCTGACAGTGTACCTGTCCCACAGTCACAACAGGTGCACAAAATTAGGGGGACATTTTCCTGCAGGTCTTCCAATGTGGTGTATCTCATAATGTGTCTGCAATGTCCCACCACAGTCCTCTATGTGAGGGAAACAGGGCAGAGACTCAGTCAGCGCATGAACTCACACAGATTCATCATTAATAACAGCAGAACAGATCTCCCAGTGGCCGCACATTTCACCGGAGAAGACCACTCTGTTGAAGCTTTGCAGGTTGTGGTTTTAATGGGACATTTTAAGATGCAGAGGGAGAGAAAGGAATGGGAATATAAGTTAATGCAAAAATTTCAAACTTTGCAATTTGGACTTAATATTCATGCCAGTTTCATGTCACACTATGTATGAACTGTGAGGGTCACAAATCACCACCTGATAGCAAGAATATAGTCACAAATCACCACCTGATAGCAAGATAATAGCAAGAATTACTGATCCTTCCATCATGCCCTACAAATTTCCAGATTGTTTATTTCCTAACCTGTTGTAAATAACTCTACTTATATTGCATTTTGTTATTTTTAAAGATTCTAAGATCCTTTGAAGGTCCATGTCTTTTGTGTATAAAAAGTCTGTGAATTTTCAGTTTCTTGTATAGAGCCATGTCTGAAGAAGAGAGCTAGTACTCTCAAAAGGTTACCCTCAAATATACTCAGTTAGCCTCTAAAAGGTATCACCTGATTTCTTCACTCTTCCACTGATTAGGTGAAGGCAGTGATTAAATCCCAACCCATTGCAGCTGCACTCTGCTAGCACTAAGGGCATTACTGTCCTGATCAAACCGTGAGAGTCCATCTTTCAGCAAGAAGACAACCTATTTAGATGGGACCTTACACTACAAAGACTCAGCTCTCTAGGCCCACAATTTGATCATAATGTGTGCTAAGAACCACTTTGACATAGTAGTAATGTCCTTAGCACCAGGGGAATGCTGCTGCAATGTTTTGAGCTTGTATTGCAGCTATGGCAGGGTGTACCTGACCATTTAATTCATATTGTTTGGTAGTGCCTATTGTGTCTATAATGACTATTTTTGTGTGTTTGTTTCACTATGCATATATGTATGGGTATGTTGCTGACAGTTCTTGGTTGTACACACTGCCCATCTGCCAAAGACTGTTCTAATAGAGCATAATTACACTATCCCCCCAAAAAAAAATTCATTTGAAGGCAAAGGCCCAGAGAAAGTTAAGTCTTTGTAGTGTAGCACCTTATCTAAAGAGTTTGCCTTCTTGCTGGGCTCTCACAATTTGATCAAAATGTGCAATAAGAACCTCATTGACCTAGTAGCAATGCCCTTAGTGCTAACAGACTGCCGATGTTTTGTGTTTGTATTGAAGTCATGGCAATTTGCACCAGCCATGGCAATGTGCTGCTGCATATATTCACCCCTACCCTGTAGTAAAAAGCATCTACCCCGAGAAAATGTGACATAGGGCACATAACCTGCGATTGGTAAGAGGGGCAATAACATAAAGCAAAGTTCAAGCAAAAAAAACTTTCTTCCTGGAGTCACACCTGAATATTGCTCCTAAACATTTTATCATAACATCATCTGAAAGCTAAGATTCCTCTAGTCACAGCTAGCATTTAAAGTCATGACGTATAGCATAAGTCTTTGTTAGTGAAACAGTTAAAGTCCAGCACTTTGTATTCTTGGTAGATAAGTTGACTATTTAGTTTCTTTTTATACTGTGGCAATAGTTTGCAAAGCTCTTCAAAAAATTTCAGGTTTAATAATAGCAATATGACATTCATGAAAACACACTTTAAGCAAAGGTAATATGTATTATCCTGAATAAGAAGTGCACTCCGGTGACCCAAAGTGCACTCACTCAGAGCTCTATTAAGCATTTCCTGCAACTGTTCTTTACAGACATTTTACTTTGTTTTAGGGAAAACAATCTACAATTCATGCAGGTTGGCACCTAGGTGAACAAGATGGCAACTGAATAGTTTTAAAGAGAATCTCATGACTAGCTTAGTAAATAATTGAATTCTACATGTAACAACAATTCTGGAGCTTCATTCCTTTTATTCCTTCTGGTCATATATGGATAAATTGACAATTGGGTATTATTATTTACTTTTCTAAGGGTTCATACACAGCACTATCAGTACTGACAACGTTATAATATATAGGGACACTGAGAAGGGAATTGGTAACACCAAGTTTTCAATTTATTTATATATTCTGAAGTGGAAGAACATAGGAAGGGGACAACTGCAAAAGGTTCTAAGAACAGATGCCCCAGAGCAGTTATTGTTATTATTACTTGTTAATGCATGTATTAAAGAGATATGGATGGTTCCTCTCTATGTACAATGCCTGAAAGGTAGAGCAGGAAGCTAAAGGATTCCTGCTTACCATTATATTCAACTAAGGTTGCTGAAAAAGTATTAGTAATTTGTGAGATTAAAAATGGGAGACAAAATGGGAATCAAGGAAGTAAGGTGCATTTTATTTTAAGATTTAAAAGCTATGGGAAGGTCTTACAAGCTATCAATAGGAAGAACTGGCCTCATTTTCAGTGATGAAATAAAAGTTATTGTAGGTGAGACCCCTAGCAGCAAGTAGTGCCCAAAGTTTGAGACATATTCACCATAGGAGTACATTTATACAATATTGCTGTACAACCTTTACATGGTTAGAAACACGTCCAGCAGCCATTTATCAGTGTGGCCAACATACACAAGGGTCGTGTATGACTCTCCGGGGAGGAAATAATTTGAAAGCAAATAATTTCTCGTTTGTAAATTAAAGATAGTTGTGTATCTAGTGGAGTGAAAATTAAGGTATAGGTAAAATAAAAAGAGAGTTGCATGTTCACATTGCTGAACATGTGGAAGAAAAATGCCGGGAGTAGATGAACGATACTATCTTCTGTAATTGTTGCAACATGTCACCTCCAGTAAAGTAGTTTATAAGGTGCTACAGAAGTTGTTGGTGCTTCATAAATAAATAATAAATCTGAATAGTAAAGACAGGGTTATTGCAGGTAGTAATATTTTTTTATAAGAGGTGGTTTATCTGGTTGTGTTGAAAGTTTGAATGCTAGTAGCTGCTCATGCTGATTCACCAGGAATGATCCATATACATGATGTGTAATTTTTTTTATTAGGATGAAGCCGCATATGACTGAGTGTTTTGGTAAGCTGTCTACTGACCAAATGAGTACAGTCCCAAAGGCTCTACCTTGGGCACTGATTTTTTTTTTTTGTTTTCCATTTCCTTCCTATATGTAAAATTAAACAACTTTCTTAGTAGTCTTCATTAAAAATATGCTACCATTTTGTTGCTGTTGAGTATGTACATTTTCTTCACATGGCTGGTTGCCCTGCTGCTTCTGAAATAGGGCAACACAAGGCTCCTGTCTGCTGTGTGCTCTGGCTGTCATTTTGCTCTCAGTGTTAGAAATACAAGCAAAGAGGGAAGGATGTTGTATGCTGAAGGGGAGGACGATCTAAATTCTGCAGGGAGAGAGATTACAAAGGCAGCATTAGTATACAGAGGAAATGGAGAGAACCGAAGGCAGACTTTACAGGACTACCAGGGAGATATTACACTTACAGGCAGCATCAGTGTAGAGAGGAGAAATCCTGTGACAGAATGTGCAGGGGAGTGGAGAGAAACCACACACAGGCATGATCAGTGTCTATGTCAGCACAGGGGATAGCAGGTGATCACACATACGGCCAAGTATTTCTCCCAGAAAATTATTGCAATTACAGGTTTTGTTATATTCATGTTTATTTGTGTGCATTGGAACAACACAAAAACCAGAGAAAAAAAGCCAAAAATGATATATTTCCATGCAAAACTCCAAAAATAGGCCAGACAAAATTACTGGCACCCTCAACTTAATATTTGGTTGCACACCCTTTGAAAAAAATAACTGAAATCAATCTTTTCCTATAACCATCAACAAGCTTCTTACATCTCTCAACTGGAATTTTGGACCACTTTTCTTTTGCAAACTGCTCCAGGTCTTTCATATTGAAGGGTGCCTTCTCCCAACAGCAATTTTAAGATCTCTCCACAGGAGTTCAATGGGGTTTAGATCCAGACTCATTGCTGGCCACTTCAGAACCCTCCAGCACTGTTTCCTTCCATTTCTGGGTGCTTTTTGAAGTATGTTTGGGGTCATTGTCCTGCTGGAAGACCCATGACCTAGGATGCAATCCCAGCTTACTGACACTGAGTCCTACATTGCGAACCCAAATACTTTGGTAATCTTTAGATTTCATGATGCCTTAAACACAGTCAGGGTACCCAGTGCCAGAGGCAGCAAACAACCCCAAAACATCTTAAGAACCTCCACCATATTTGACTGTTGGTACTGTGTTCTTTTCTGTTTTCGGTAAACAGTAGAATGATGTGCTTTACCAAAAAAACTCTATCTTGGTCTCATCTGTCCAAAAGACATTTTCCCAGAAGGATTTTGGCTTACTCACGTACATTTTGGCTGCTTATCCACCATCCAAGTTCTTTGGAACTTGATTGGGGCTGCTTATCCACCATCCGGACTATCTTGCATTGCGGCCTTTCATCAATTTTTCTCTTCCGTCCACATCCAGGGAAATTAGCTACAGTACCATGGGTTGTAAATTTCTTGATTATGTTGAACCATGGACAAAGGAACATAAAGATCTCTGAAGATAGACTTGTAACCTTGAGATTGTTGAGATTTTTCCACTATTTTGGTTCTCAAGTCCTCAGACAGTTCTCTTTTCCCCTTTCTGCTCTCCATACTTAGTTTGGCACACACAGACATACAATGCAATGAGTCAACTTCTCTCCTTTTTATCTTCTCTCCTTTTTACCTGTGACTTGCCACAGGTGAATTTGAACGAGCATCACATGCTTGAAACAAAGTTATTTACCTACAATTTTGAAAAGGCTGGCGATTTTTGGAGTTTTAATGAAATTATGTCCATTTTGCCTTTTTTTTTCCTTTGTTTTTTTGTGTTGTTTCAATACACACAAATGAAATAAACATGCGTATAACAAAACTTGTGTAATTGCACTAATTTTTTGAGAGAAAAAAAAAATCAGGAGTGACCTGTGTCGAAATGAAGAAATGAAGTTTGCAGCCCAAAACTTGCAGCCTATAAATTATGTCACAACTATTTTTAGTATTAAGCCCTTTGCTGTATATTTTTGAAAAAGGGTGAAGAGACTATACAATTTTCAACATAAAGCAATAGTTTCCATCTGCTTGTTGCACATTGTTTATTTGTACTGACGTTGGATAATTCTCCTACTAAAAATGCTGCATTGCTTATTA
This sequence comes from Leptodactylus fallax, assembly GCA_947044405.1. NCBI lineage: Eukaryota > Metazoa > Chordata > Amphibia > Anura > Leptodactylidae > Leptodactylus > Leptodactylus fallax. The sequence goes on from CAMRHE010000167.1 coordinate 2,922,757, forward strand.
GTCCACTATATGGGTTGTTGATAATCAGCACAATACTGTTAGCTTTGGTGAATAAAGGTTTAGAACAGGGGTGTCAAACTAATTTTCGCTGAGGGCCCCATCAGCTTTATGGTTGTCTTCAAAGGGCCGTTAGTAATTCTGCGACTGTATAAATGTAACTATGCCAGTTATGCGTAGTTACATTTATAGCCCATTGCCGGTAACCTTAATAGTGCCCCCCCCCCATTACCTGTGGAGAGACATTATTACTGTAATAGTGCCCTAATAGTGTCCCCCCACAAGTAATTGTTGCCCCATATAGGTAATGCTATTACCTGAGGGGCATTATTACTGTAATAGTGCTCTAACAGCTTCTCCCACAGGTAATAGTTTGCCCCTCACACACATAAGTAATGCTACTACCTGTGGGGGCACTGTTACTGTAATAATGCCCTAATAGTGACTATCACGGGTAATAATACCCCCAAGCACACACATAAGTAATGCTACTACCTGTGGGGGGCACTAATACAGCAATAGTGACCTAAAAGTGCCCCCCAAAGGTAATAGTTCCCCTCCACCCATACCATTCAATGTTCTGTAGCATTTTAAAATTATATTATACTTACAGTGAAGAGATGCAGCGTGCGGGACCTCCTCTTACACACAGCATGTGTGCATCTATATTTTCCTCCCAAAACCTCAACTCCTAGTCTTTGATATCCCTGAAAGGAAAATAGAAAATTGCACAGGCCATGTGCAAGAGGAGGTCCTGCTGCATCACTTCTCTGAAAGTACAATAATTGTACAGTTCAGGGGTGCCCCTAACACTGTGGGGGCGGAGGGGGGCACTGAGGGAGATTTACAGTTTGCGAATCGTGAGCAGACAGTAGTGCAGCTTTGCACTAACTGTCTGTACCTAGATCGCTTGCCAGTGCCGGTCCCTCTGGGTCTCTCCTTATGGCAAGTGTGGTCCTTTCTAGCGGGCCACAAAACAAAAGGTCGGGGCCAAATGTTGCATTTTACGATACCTGCAAAGTGAATGGGATTTTGGCTCCCATCCACACATTGCAGTAAAAAATCCACAGCGGAAAATCCACTCTCGCGTTTTTGAAAATCGCAGCATATCAATTATACCTGCGGAAACGCTGGTGTTTTCCCTATAGGTATAATAGGGGCAGAAAGTCTGCAGAGGAAAACTCAGCAAAAATGAAATGATAAATACTGCAGAAAAAAACACGATGTGCATCCGCCACCATTTTTCAGGCAGCAAATGGGGCCTTAGCCTAAATTTGTATTATGGAGCTATTGTAACAAAATAATTTCCTTTTGAGATAAATAACATTTTTTTCTTCTATTCTACCTACATACTATATTTTTATGCTTAAATTCATTCCCTTTATGTAATCTTGTATAATTTATGTCGAGTGTAAGTAATAACATGTGAGTGGGAGCAGAACTGCAGTTCCACTTCCATTCACTTCAATCAGATCAGAGCTGTTTCTGGCTGTATACCTAGCATATGGCTTCCTAGCGTACGAGTAGTAGGTAATAGATCATCAGTATCAATTACCTTTAGGTCCTGGACAAGCCCTTTAATATAAAGCATCCTCCTTGGATAATGAATTTAATATATTTTAGAGTCATCTTATCTTTGTAATCTGTTTTTAAAGATGTATCCCATAGATATGGAAGAGCTGATGAAATGGTGGCTAAGGCTTGCTTCTGACAGCTAATGCTGAGTTCCTTAGTGACTAATCTTCAGCCCTTGAAGCATCTAAAGTGCATGTCTTTAGAGATTGGTTTTCTGAGCTATTTTTTTGCAACATTTGGAACATCTCTAGAGGGCTTTAGTGCAGGCTTTGTAAATGTCATGTAATATGTCCTTTAGATATTCAATTAGGAAGTTCCTGGCAGGGATATCTACACATAGCTGCTTCCCCCCTTGTAGTGCATGTGTTGCAGCATAATTGATAAGGTAATTTGGCAAATAAGGCTAGGTTTACATGTAGGAAAGTGTCACTGAATTTGCAATGGAATTTTCACAGCAACAGAAAATTTCTGCTTGTTAAAAACCACTGCGGAATTTGGCATGAAATTTCGTTGCAGAATCTGAAGCAAACTCCACCTACGTCTCTGCAGAGGCCATATTACACCTCACTTTGATAGACACATGTGTTTCGCCCCAGAAGATGGGTGAATTAAATCAGGAGGACTGAAATGGTCGAAGAATATGGCAGCAGGTATGTCAATTTTTGTTTGTTGGTCAAATTACCTAGTGTTTTTTTTTTTTTTACGTATTAAGTAATTTTTATAAATTTGCTTCATTAACAGGAGCAAGAAAGAAGCATGGTGCATGACCAGGCGCTGCTATTGGGTTCACCCCATAATCCTACTGCATAGAAGGGGTTACCTTGCACATTTATACCGGGAATTGTGATGATGAACGTTTTTTACATCATATGTAGATTATATCTTGCTCCCTGTTAACATTGTATTAATTGTGATGCCAAAAATTGTGATCCCTTAACACTTGTTGTGCTACTGCATTATTGATGAATTAATCATGATATTATGTGTTTCTTTCATTTGCAGATACCCTGAGAAATGTTTTAATTTCTGCTGGATGCCAGTCGAGGCTTTTGAGTAGCTGGATAGTATCCTTTCAGCGCATCTTCACAGGGAGGATAACCCCTTGAGGAGGTCCATTACACCAATGGAAAGGCTGCTCATCACGTTGTGGTGATTATTGACATTTTTAAATTTGTTAGTTTAATTTTGTTCACAAAACATTGTGTCCGTGGCCACAACCATACATGTCCTGGAGTCAAAAACAGATGGGCCACAGATTGATGTTTGTGTGTTGTATGTGATTTTACTGACCCAAACACTAGAATGAATTTTCATGTCCACTTTTGAATGTATACACATATTTTTACAGTATTTTCTATCGGCTGCTTACACAGCTGCAAAAACTATAGATGCTCATATTTAATTTTCAAATGGTGAATCATAACTTCACATAATACAATGAACTTAAATATGTTTGTATACCCGCTTTTGGGCAACCCTAAGTTTCCTTCTGGTGTCTCTGATAGAGTCTTCCGGTAAACTGGCGTCGCCATGGTTTCTTTAGGGTGGGTCATCTCCGGAACGATTTAGGATGGCGAGTGGGCCCAGGGGTTTCCCCCTCCAGCGATCTTCCTCCTCTGGACGCATGGCGTGGATTGCAGATCCGCCACTTCGTACGATCTCCCCCCCCCCCCCATGGCCCATGGAATTCAGAACCTAGTATACGTCTCTAGAACGGCTGTGTGTAGGTACCGGACCCTTGCGGTACTCCTTAGCTATTATTTACAAACTCTTGATAGAACCCCCAGCTGATGCTGTCCCTCACTCTCATTATCAGGAGGCCAGTTTTAAACTCATGTCCCGGTGGTATTGTGTCCCCTCGAGATTGCATGCTCTTATCCCACAGGTCCCATCAATGTGCTGGAGGTGTGGGGTGGAGGAGGGCACCATGTTACACATTTTTTGGTCTTGTAGTGCTCTATCCCCCTTTCTCAAGTAACTGAGACTTCCCTTCATTTGGTCCCTGCTCTGTTCCTCCTCCATCATTGCGAGTCCCCGATGCATATCTATAAGCACTCCCTGATTCGATTTTTAGTCCTCGTGGCTCGAGCATGTATCCTGCAATTTTGGAAGCAAACTGAACCTCCCCCTCTTTCCCTTTGGGTTTTGAAGGTCAATGTGATTATGCGTATGGAGAACCTCACCTCTTTCCTGCATGACACTGTTCAAACTTTTAACAAGACCTGGTTCTACTGGATGGAATTCCAACGTACCAGTGAATATCAGATGCTTCTCAGGCCTGTGCCTCCCCCATAGACCTACAGTGGGATGCTCTGGTTTTTATAGCTAACTGATGGGTTACTTATTCCTGACTATTCTTGACCCTCTGGCCTCACTCCCTGTGAGTTTTACTACTCTTTTTGAGGAAGAATTTTTGATTGCTTACACCCCTGGGGTCCTCCCCTGGACCCAGATACTGTTTCTGTATAGTCCCCATCTCCCCCTTCCCAAAAATTTTTTTTTTTTTTTTTTTTTTCTCTTTTCTTTCCTCTTCTCTTTCCTCTCGTTCTGTGTCTGTTTTTGTTGCCTCGCCCCCCTTCCCTTCCTCTTTTTTCTTTTCTTTCTCTTCCCCCCTCTTCTTGTCCTTTGGCCTCTACTCGAGGATCTCCCCGCTATTAACAGTATAAAATGTTACTGCTGTCGTTGCAGTTATATGTTTTCACCGTATTTTCTGTATTCTGTATTTTATGTCTTTTTGAAAATCAATAAACTTTGAATTGGAAAAAAAATATGTTTGTGTGCATGATGCCATATTAAACTGTTTCTAACTCTTTTTTGATTTGTGCCTTTTTTTGGACAATTACAGGTATGAAAATATGTCTTTACATGTTTACTTATTTTTGTTTTCTCTTTCTCTTTCACATTTTTGGCAACTGGGGAGAGTTATGCATCCCAGCACCTCCAATTCTGGGTTGGTGGATCCACCATCTCTGGAATTGTGAGGAGAACATGCCACATTTTCTGGCAGCACTTGCAGCCCATATTGATGCCCAGTCTATTTGGTTTTGGTTGCAGGCAGCAGCAGGTTTTCAGACTGTGGCCAATTTCCCCAACTGCATAGGTGCCGTAGATGGTAACCATCTTTGTGTGCAGCAGCCACCGCATTCAGGATCACAATACTTAAATTAAAAGAAGTATTTTTCAGTGGTACTGATGGGGGTGGCTGATGCCACATATAGATTTATTGCTATTGACGTCAGCGCCTATGGTAGTACTGGGTACTCCTGGGTGCTACTGTTATCGACTTTAGGTCAAAGAGTGCTGATAAACCAGGTGACTCTGCCTCTTCCAAGGCTGCTTCTGGGTACCACGCATCCAGTCCCCTTCATTATGTTATAAGATGAGGCATTTCCACTGATGACAAACCTGCTGCGCCCATACCCACAGAGGGGACTGGATGCCTAGAAGAGGACCTTCAACATGAAGCTGAGCCAGGCACGATGCTTCTGCACCTTTGGGAACATGGCTAGTAAGAGGAGGAGCTTCACCTGTGGACTGCAGCTGGATGCTGACACGGTTGATATTGTGATCAAAGCTTCCTGTGAGTTTCACAACTATGTTCGGGACTACGACAGCCCCGACATGGAAGTAGAGTCACAGGTGGCTTTTGGAGAACCATCTCCCAAGCAAAACTTTCATTGCGCATCCAAAAATCGGCAGAATAATAAAAGGTACTTCAAAACAGTCACGTTTGTTGGTGAGCCCTGTCATCCTGTTTCAGTTCTGCGAGCAGGTTTTACATGCACGTATGTGGAGGATCTCCTGAAGTCAAGACATCAGAGAGGGAGGTGACGGAGATTTCCACAACCTAGGTATTACTGATCTAGCCGCAACTAACAGAAAGCCAAGTAGTTTACAGGTATGTTTTTTAAATTTAAGAGGGAAGATAAAGAGGAGAAGGAGGCAGGATTATACTCCAGTGCAATATCGGTGACTGTCTGAATGGTGTGACGGACATCTGTCCAGAAGGGGCGCAGGAGCGTGCATCCCCAACAGACGTGTGACATCATAACCCTGTCACTATTGCATCTCCAACATCGGTTCGTGGTGGAGGGATAGATCTCATGAAGGACAGAGGGAACTCTGTAGCAACTAGAGAGGATCTTATAGTTGGTTTTTGATTTAGCCCCACTGTTGGCTACCCCTCTTACTTGTAATGCTTGTACTGCCCTGGCTCAGGCTTGGAGAGTTGGCAGTTTCAATGTGTGCTGGCATTAGAGCTGACCACTCTGACGTGCTCTCAACTGCCCCTGAGACAGAGAAGATTTATCTCACAAGAAACTGGGTAGGAGGAGGATAGGAGTCGTGCTTCATAAGAAGCTGCATAACGGGTATTTGGGGCCCCTGGGACTTCCTTGCATTCAGCCCCCAGATCTTAATAAAGGGAGAGGCAAAGTTAATTTCTAATTTGGAGTGGAGTAAAGGCACCCCATCACCATCTTAGTCTGGGAATACCTCACCCAAAGCCTGGATGTAGCTTCCCGATTGGAGACTACTACCCCTGTCGTGAAGCTGCAGAAGTTGAGAGTTACCCTGTTCTCAGAATAAAGGTCACCTTGGTTAAACTGCACCACTGCCACCTGAGTCGTTTCTGCATTTACCATCAGGGCCCTTCCGAACACCACCACATGGCTCAGGTAGAGAGAGGACCCCTATCCAACTGGAAGTGCCCCTGGGGGAACTACCACCACTATCAGGTACAATGCAGACCCCCCTCATCAGTGTCCAGCCTGGGAGGTAGGCTGGAGGAGTTTGGTAGAGTGTACTCAGCCTACCCTGTGACATCACCACTGCCACTACTACTTCCATCTTCCAATTCCCTCCCTCTGGGTTGTGGCACTAGAGTTTATAAAGATATACAGTCATGGCCAAAAGTTTTGAGAATGACACAAATATTATATTTTCACATGATCTGCTGCCCTCTGGTTTTTATGTGTGTTTGTCAGATGTTTTTATCACATACAGAAATATAATTGCATTCATATTATGAGTAACAGAAGCTTATATTGACAGTTAGAATGAGTTAATGCAGCAAGTCAATATTTGCAGTGTTGACCCTTCTTCTTCAGGACCTCTGCAATTCTCCCTGGCATGCTCTCAATCAACTTCTGGACCAAATCCTGACTGATAGCAGTCCATTCTTGCAGAATCAATGCTTTAATTTTGTCTGAATTTTTTGGTTTTTTTTGGCCCCCCCCCCCTTTGTTGATTGCCCAAAAGTTTTCAATGGGATTAAAATTGGGGGGGTTTCGGGCCCAGGCCAAAAAAATCTTTTTTTTTTTCTCCCCCCCCTATTTATTTCCCCCCTTTTTTATTGGGGGGGGGCCCCCCCCTGGGCAAAAAAGGGTTGTGTGGCGCCCCACACCTCTTGGGGGGGGTGGTGGTTGGTTTTTTTGTGAGACCCTCCTCCTATTCTTTTTTTTTTTTTGTTTTTTGTTTGTGGGCGAGGGGGCGGCCGCGGTGGCGTGGCACCCCCCCCCCCATTCGTGGTTGGTTGGGTTTTTGTTTGGTGGGGAGTTGAGAGGAGGGTGGGCGCCCCTCCTCTCCTCCCCTTCTTTTATTGTTTTTATTTGCAATATCCACCAAACAACAGAAGAAAGGACATAAAAAAATAACTCACCCCCCCCCCTCCGCAGTCCACTCCCTGTACCTTTTGCAGAATATCAGTCTGTCCCTGATGTTTTTTCTGGAGAGAAGTGGCTTCTTTGCTGCCCTCCTTGAGACCAGGCCTTGCTCCAAGAGTCTCCACCTCACAGTGCGTGCAGATGCACTCACACCTGCCTGTTGCCAATCCTCAGCAAGCTCTGCACTGCTGGTGGCCCGGCCCCCGGGGGGGAAAAACTTTAAGGGGGGGGGCCGGGGGGCGGGGGGGTGTGGGGGGGGGCGGGGGGGGCTTGGGGGGGAAAGGGGGCCCCCCCCCGGGGGGGGTGGGGGGGGGGGGGGGGGGGGGGGGGGGGGGGAAAATTTCTGGGGGGAAAACTCTTGCCCAGTTAGGCCATTTTTGTGCAGTGCAATGATGACTGCACGTGTTTCTTTAGAGATAACCATGGTTAACAGAAGAGAAACAATGATGGCAAGCAGCAGCCTCCTTTTAAAGTGTCCAGTGGGGTCATTCTTACTTAATCATGACAGATTGATCTCCAGCCCTGTCCTCATCAACACCCACACCTGTGTTAATGGAGCAATCACTATAACGATGTTAGGTGGTCCTTTTAAGGCAGGGCTGCAATGATGTTGAAATGTGTTTTGGGGGGATAAAGTTCATTTTCTAGGCAAATATTGACTTTGCAAGTAATTGCTGTTAAGCTGATCACTCTTTATAACATTCTGGAGTATATGCAAATTGCCATTAGAAAAACTGAAGCAGTAGACTTTGTAAAAATTAATATTTGTATCATTCTCAAAACTTTTGGCCATGACTGTATTATCAACTAGGCTCATGTATATGGGTTGAAATATTGCTCTGTTTTCGGATTAATAAAGTACCCACATCTTTTTCACAGATTATTTTGGTGTGCTGCCTAATTTATATTGGATATTTATTGGACTATATCCTGTACCCTGGGGCTGTCACCCATTTGTGTAACCTGTGGTGTCTTTGTTTGAACATGCCTGCCGTCACGACTTACCTTACTAAAAGATTTAACCTTTCTCTCTCTTCTGGAATTTTCCCAATCTCTTTCAAACATGCCGTCATAACCCCACTACTGAAGAAATCCTTCCTTGACCCGTCCTGTGCTGCTAACTACCGACCTGTCTCTAACCTTCCTTTTATCTCCAAAATCTTGGAACGCTTAGTCTATTCTCGTTTAATCCGCTATCTTTCTGCTAACTCTCTTCTTGACCCCTTACAATCTGGCTTCCACACTCTGCACTCTACTGAAACGGCCTTCACAAAAGTCTCTAATGATCTCCTGACAGCTAAATCCAAAGGTGACTACTCTCTTCTTATTCTTCTAGATCTCTCAGCAGCATTTGACACTGTTGACCATCAACTCCTCCTCACTATGCTCCATTCTGTCAGCCTCACAAACCCTGCTCTCTCCTGGTTCTCCTCTTATCTCTCTGACCGCACTTTCTGTGTATCATTTGCGGGCTCTGTTTCTTCCCCTCTTTCCCTTGCCATTGGGGTTCCTCAGGGCTCGGTCCTAGGTCCCCTGCTCTTCTCCCTCTGCACAGCCCCCATTGGACAAACCATCACTAGATTTGGCTTCCGGTACCATCTTTATGCTGATGACACCCAATTATATACGTCATCCCGTGACATCACCCCTGCACTAATACAGAACACCAGTGACTGCCTCTCTGCTGTTTCAAATATCATGTCTTCACTTTATCTGAAACTGAATCTCTCAAAGACTGAACTACTGCTGTTTCTACCATCTAACAGATCTGTCCCTGATATCTCCATTGCAGTCTCTGGTCTTACCATAACTCCTAGGCAGTATGCCCGTTGCCTCGGGCTTTTGTTTGACTCAGACCTTTTCTTCACCCCCCATATCCAATCACTCGCACGCTCATGTCATCTCCACCTCAAAAACATCTCCAGAATCCGCCCTTTCCTTACCACAAATACACTAAAGACATTTATTGTTGCCCTGATTCACTCTCGCCTTGACTACTGTAACGCCTTACTAATCGGTCTTCCCCTTACTAAACTCTCCCCTCTACAATCTATTCTGAATGTGGCAGCGAGGCTCATTTATCAGTCTAGACGCTATAGCGATAACTTCGGTCTGTGCCGGTCACTACATTGGCTGCCTGTTCAATACAGAATACAATATAAACTTATCACCCTCATCCACAAGGCTCTCCATAATGCTACACCTCCCTACATTTCCTCCCTCATCTCTGTCTATCGCCCAACCTGTACTCTCAGTTCACTCAATGACCTAAGACTAACATCCTCTATTATCAGAACCTCCCACGCTCGTATACAAGACTTCTCCTGAGTTGCACCACTTCTCTGGAATGTTCTATCCCGGATTATTAGATTAACCACCAATTTCCACAGCTTCAAGTGTAAACTAAAGACATATCTTTTCAGACAGGCCTATCACAACTCCTAATGTAAACCCTTCTGTAGTTGGAATCCCTAAAACATACCCTCTTCTGTTCACACTCCCGCATTACCTCACAGGATATGATGCCGTATCAGACTAACTTTATATGTACAGGCACCATCTGCACGTTAAAGGACACGACTGATGATGGCTCATACAGCTTTATATATGTGTAATGATAGTAACCTCTATTACAGAATTGTCTGACCATTGTACAAACAATGCTACGTCTGTTGCCGCCCCTGCTACCTCTTGTGTCACCCCCTCTACCTCATAGATTGTAAGCTCTTGCGAGCAGGGCCCTCAGTCCCAGTGTGTGAATTGACTATTTGTTTGTAATGTATCTTTTTTGTCAGTACTTGAACCCTACAAATTGTACAGTGCTGTAGAATATGTTGGCGATATATAAATAAAAATTTATTATTATTATTATTATTATTATTATTATATATGTGTATATATAGTCATGATAAAAACAAAGTGCACCCTTTTTCAATTCTATGGTTTTACATATCAGGACATAATTGAAAAAAAAAATTGCTCCTTAGATGGTCTTAAATTTAGGTAAATACAACCTCAGATGAACAACAACACACAACAGAATCCACCATTTCAGTAATTATTCAACAAAAAAAATCTAAAATGGAAAAGCCATGTGTGAAAAACTAAGTACACCTCATGAATCAGTAGCTTGTAGAAACACCTTTAGCAGAAGTCACTTAAAGTAGTCGTTTTCAGTGTGACTTTATCAGTCTCTACCTTTGTTCTGGAGGAATTTTAGCTAGCTCTTCTTTACCATATTCCTTCAGTTCAGTGGCAGAACTACCGCCATAGCAGCTGCTGCAGGGCCCCCTGCTTTTTTTTTAACCCTTAACAACGCAGGGCGTAATAGTACGTCCTGAGTCGCATGACGATGTATGGAGAGCGCTCAGGAGCTGAGCGCTCTCCATACACCGTGGGTGCCGGCTGTATAATACAGCCTGGACCCGCAGCTAACAGCAGCGATTGGTGCCTGCACCGATCGCGGCTGTTAACCCTTTAGATGCCGCGGTCAAACGCGACTGCGGCGTCTAAATTGCGGAGCCGACAAGGGCGCCGCCATTTTTACCTCATCGCCGCCCTCCGGAACGTCATCGGAGAGCGGCGCTTGATTGCCATGACAGCCGTGAGCCTATTGAAGGCTCCCAGGCCTGTCATTTCAGTATAGCTATTACATGATGCCAGAGGCATCGTCTAATAGCAGTGAAGGCATTTTGCTATTCACTGCGATACAGTAGTATCGCAGTGAATAGTATGATCGATCAGACTCCCTAGGTTTCAAGGTCCCTAGGGAGTCTGATCATACAAGTAAAAGTATAAAAAAAAAAGTTTTTAAAAGTATGTAAAAATTAAAAAAAAACACAAAAGTTCAAATCACCCCCCTTTCCCTAGATCAGATATAAAAGTAAATAAACAAAAGTAAACATAAACACATTAGGTATCCCCGCGCTCCAAAATGCCCGAACTATTAAAATATTAAAATATTTATCCCATACGGTGAACGGCGTAGCGGGGAAAAAAAATCAAAATGGCCAAGTAGCGTTTTTTTCAACACTTTGTCTCCTATAAAAAATTGAATAAAAAGTGATCATGAATGGGTTTTTAACCAATGCGTCGCTGACCTGTCGGTATCCGATGCCTATCCTGTTTCCAGAGATTTTCACTCGGATTTGCAGCGGACGGACTCAAGCGCAGGTGTGAACCCACCCTTACTAAACATTAAACACAACAACGTCCAGCAACCCTCTCATGTTTCTCTCACACGGACTGGCATTCTTTGTCCCCAGACAGAAAGATTTCCCCTCCTAAGCTCTCTTAAATAGCCATCATCTCTGAATTAACTCATTAATAAGCAGTTTAGGGCCTCTTCCTGCTACTTCACATATGAGAGGAATCAGGAAGAAATATACCACCCTTCACAACCAATCCTAACAGGTTTCACAGTATATATAATTCAGCTAGCATTACCATATTAGCTATTACTTTCTATCTAAAACAGGGGTAGGCAACCTTTGGTTTGGCATGCTGATTTGAATTAGAAAATCAAAGATGAGGTTCTCGGAGTTCCGATTAATAATTGTAAGTCTGACGACCCCTAAACTAAAGTAATATACCACAAACCATAATAGAGAAGTGCTGCCACCAGATGCTTTAGGACACATGCGTTTACTGTTATTTCCTGGGACGCTCCTGTACTTTCCGATTAGAAGCAATGAAAGTACATGTACATCCCGCAATTAGTGGTAAATGTATGTGTCCAGGAGCACCGTATGGCAGCAGTCTTACTGTGAAAACACACTATGTATCTGGATACAGCTATATTCTTAGGCCACTGAGACTTTTACTTCGATGTAAAACTGCATTCGCATGGTGTATTTTTGCACCAAAAAAAAAGATGCCTGAGTTTTCTGTGCAAAAACACATCCTTAATACAGAAAATACACCGTTATACAGAATAATGTCCCATAGTTGTCCCTGCACACGGTATTATGTCCCATAGCAGCTCCTGCATATGGTATTATGTCTCATAGCGGCCTCTGCACACGGTATTATGTCCCATAGCGGCCCCTGCACACGGTATTATATCCCATAGTGGCCCCTGCACACGGTATTATGTCCCATAGCAGCCCCTGCACACGGTATTATATCCCATAGCGGCCCCTGCACACGGTATTATGTTCCATAGCGGCCCCTGCACACAGTATTATGTCCCATAGCGGCCCCTACACACAGTATATGTCCCATAGCAGCCCCTGCACATGCTATTATGCCTCATAGCAGCTCCTGCACACTGTATTATGTCCCATAGCGGCCCCTGCACACGGTATATGTCCCATAGCGGAACCTGCACATGGTATTATGTCCCATGGAGGCCCCTGCACACGGTATTATATCCTATAGCGGTCCCTCCAAATGGTGTTATGTCCCATAGCGGCCCTGCACTCGGTATTATGTCACATAGCAGCCCCTGCACACGGTATTATGTCCCACATTGGTTCCTGCACACGGTATTACGTCCCATAGTGGCCCCTGCACATGGTATTATGTCCCATAGTGGCCCCTCCACACAGTATAATATTCTAATTTTTATAACATTGCAATTTTCACCACTCACTAGCTATTATTATACTCTGGGGTCTCTTCAGAACCCAGAGTATAATAAGCGGAGGGCCAAGTGAGGTGACAAACATAAAAAACAATGTTACTCACCTTCCCTGTGCTCCGCAGCAGCTCTGTTCTCTTCGGGTGCTTCTGCCTGTAGTCAGCGACCGCTGATTGGGTCTCAGGGGTCACGTCGCGTCATTATGCATAAATGGGGTATGGAAATGGTTGGGGTGGGGTGGGTCCTGCAGTAGGGGGTGGACTCCCCAGGATATTTGGTAGTTCTGGATGGGTTTCTGTTTTGGTGAACTTGAAGGGATGCCGAGCACCAAGGAGCTTTAAGAGATTGATGCCCCCGAGCTGATGGGTAATGGCTGGGGTAATATTCCTGGCGCTAAGGGAAGATACATATATTTGGTTTAACGGGTTTTGGGCTTCAAAGACCTCCTTCATCGGGTCATCATGGTCTATTGTTTACATTTAGGTAGGGAGTAGACAATCATAGTGTCTATGGGGTTAGCGTTGGGGTTTTGTAATATGTTGGCACTTTAACTGTTATTTATGGTTATTTAATAAAACGGCTGGTGTGGCCAATTTAATCCATCCTGGTCTCGTGTCTTTATTTAACATGAAGAGACTTGGCAATGCCCTTGTCATGATGTTTCTTTCCTCTTTGATATTCCATAATCATCAGTGAGTGGTATTAATGAAAAGTGGAAGTAGTTATTAACCACAGAAACTTAGCCAGAATATGGCAGACCAGGTAAATGTACATTGTGGGGATGCCAAGTGCTGGGGCACATAGTGCTTTAAGGTCACCAACACTCTGCAGTCTCAATAACTGCAGAGTTAAACCTCCTTTGCATTAGCATTAGCAAAAACTGTGCACCAGGGGCATCATGGCATGGGTTTCCATGGCTGAGCAGCAGCTTGCATCTTACATCACAAAGCATAATGCCAAGTGTCGCTGACAGTGGACTCTGGAGCAGTAGAGTCAGGAATCATGTTTCTCTATCTGGCAGTGTGATGGATGAATCTGGTTTTGGTGAATGCTAGGAGAATGTTACTTCCCTGTTGCATTGTGCCATCTCTTATGTTTGGTGGAAGAGGAATAATGCTAGAGTTATTTTTCAGGGTGGGCCACTTGTAAAAGGCACTGCCTAATTGCACAACAGTGTTGGTAACACCTAACTAGGCAGTGAATCATAGAATCAGGCAAATGCAGAGTGTGAATATAGACTAAAATCAGAGCAGACAGCAAGCGTAAACAAAGAATAACTGCCTTTCTCAGTTAGGAGGAGAAAGTGAGTTAGCTCTCTCTCGCCGGTTATGGAAGATTGTGAAATTACCGCTGAGTCCCTGGTTAGGCTGAGGGCGTTAGGGGCGTTATACTATGATGGAGCATTATAATTCATGCAGGTCAGGTATTTCTAGGTGGTGGTGAAGGGTGAGGCCCACTTATGAAATATTTGCACAGTGCCCACCAATGTGTTAAAACGGCCCTGAGGCTGAAGTATGAATATTCATCACTAGGACTTGCCCTTGGGGATACTGCGATCACTATCATACACCATACAGGCCCCATATGCACTGCAGCAGCCTTGAGATGTGCTGGAACGTCTGTTTACATATGTATGCTTTCCAACCTATTCATTCATTTTCTATTCAATAATGGATGATTGATTGGAAAGCATTATGTTTACCTAGCTGATGCTGAAAAAAAAATTCTCCAGCTCAGACTTCCTTTTTAACTTGTTTCAACTTTCATAAACAGGAAATCCCACAATAACATTACTGCAGTGGTACTTGTAGCCAAGGAAAACTGTAGCTTGCAAAGCAGGAAAGGATTAGATCTTAAATCTGAGTCCTAAATTATTTGCTACATTAATGATAAATCTTTAGTTTCATAGGTATTTATTGTATCAAACAGTAGATACAGTAGATAAGCAATATAACAAAAGGACAAATAACCATTAATACAAAGGAAACACATCGGCAAACAAAGTTGAATAAAGGTGATCAGGTGTCAGAAACAGAACTTTTAAACTTAAAAGTGTTAAACAGAATACTAATATGGCAAGGTATAAGATTAAAATTGTTTATATCAAAGAAGAAACAGACAAATAAAAAGGGGGATAGCACTGTCTCTCATAACAGGGGCCTCTAACTATGGTACAAATATTAAGCACGGAATTCTCCGTCCTAGTTTTATAATTGGAGAAAATATGACAAACCCGGAATATTAGCTCTATTGACCTAAGTGGACCCCACCTTATCAAATTGTTTCCAAGAGTCAGAAATTATAGCGTTGATCTTTTCAAAAAGCATAATCGAGTTGACGCATTTTGCCACTTCCGATGTCCAGAGACTCGGTGACCTCCATTTGAATGCAATTTGACTTAGGCGAGCAGCAAGATATATTGAAGACGTTTATATGAAGCATAGTGTAGACCAGTTAGTTTCAGGTCTGGTAGGAAAACTGAGGCCAATAGTGCAATGGATTGGCTTAGAAGTCTCTGAGCTAATCTATGAATGGACTGCCATAAAGTCCATTTTGACTGTGCAAGGTCGGGTATTCAACTCACTATAAAAGAAGGACAAGGTGTCTCTGTCTTCATCCCAATAAAAGCACAGCCTTTTAAAGTTGTTAGCCTGAATTACTGTATTATTCATGTTAGGGGAGCGCAAGAAATTAAATATCTGGCAAAAAGCCTCTGATGTGGGGTGTGGGTCCTTATGAACTTGTTAGGTAGTTGGTCCAGACGGGCAGGGGTTAATTCTTGTCGGCCTGTACTTTCTGCCTTGGGGAGGGGTTTTTCCCGGTGCCTCTGCCCCACCCTTTGTTGTGCTATTTAAACTTGGGCTTCACACTTTCACTCTGCTGGTTATACTTTTGTGTCCAGCCTTGAACTCAGGTGTTGTATGCTTCCCAGTGTGTATGTTAATTCTTAGATTAGCTGTTTGGGGGTCAGTGCAGGAGACTGCTGGTTTATTATGTTTATACTTTCAGGGTCAGCTCCCAGGGATTCTAGTAAGGTTCCTGTGAGGTGTCTTCTTTTAAGAGGAAAACTCTGGCGTCAGGCAGGATCAGTCAGGGCGGATCACAGGGTGATTTCTAATGTTATTTTCTCCTGCCTACTCTGTTTTATTTACTCAGTTATTTTGACTGCCCTTTGTTTGTTTCGTGTTTCTTCAATAAACCAGTTTATTTTGCATATTTGTTTATTCTTTATTCGGTTCAGGGACAAACATAACAGAATAACCACCTGACCATTTATTGATTCTCTACCCCTTTTTTTTTTTCCTTTGTTTTTCTTCTTTTTTTCCCTCAGATGGATCCTATGGAGCACTTAACCGCTCACCTTCAGGCGTTGACCCTGAAAGTCGATTCTCTTCAGACTCAGGTCCAGCAGCAAAACATACAGCAAGTGAGCGGGGTGTTTAGGGAGGGGGTGTCTGGATTTGAACCCCGAGTGGATCTTCCGGATCGCTTCTCGGGGGTGTGCTCTGAGTTTTTCTCATTTAGAGAGGCCTGTAAGTTGTATTTTAGACTAAGGCCAATCTCTTCTGGAAATGAGAGTCAGCGGGTGGGAATTATTATATCCCGTCTACAGGGAGATCCTCAGGTTTGGGCTTTTTCTTTACCCCCTGATTCCCCCACACTGCAGTCTGTAGATGTTTTTTTTTCTGCACTCGGGTTACTGTTCGATGACCCAGACCGTTTGCACTTAGCTGAGAGTAAGCTGCGTCACCTCTCTCAAGGGAGGAGTTCTGCAGAGGATTACTGTGCAGCTTTTCGTAAGTGGTCCATTGATACTAAGTGGAACGATCCGGCTCTTCGGAGTCAATTTTGTGCCGGGTTGTCCGACCGAGTAAAAGATCTTATGCTACAGTTTTCTCCCCCGGCCTCTTTGGAGGAAGCCATGAGTTTAGCTATTCGGGTAGACAGACGTTTACGTCTGAGAGCAGTAGAAATGGGAGTGAGTGACACTCCTCACTTGCCAGGGGAGGGGGCGGAGTCTTCTGTAGAGCCCATGCAGCTGAGTTCTTTACAGTCTGAGGACAGAAAGAAGAGACGTTTGGCTGCTGGCCAATGTTTCTATTGTGGGCGTCCGGGTCATTTTGTAAGAGATTGTCCGGAGCTATCCCATCCTAAGAAGGCTTTAAACTAAAGAACCTAACGAGCTATGGGGATCTCCCGTTAGGTAGATGTGTCGCTTGGACCAGTGGCTCCAAGATGATCCTCCCTGCTGAAATTATCCTTGAGAATAAGGAGCATCCCGTACGGGTGTTTTTTGATTATGGTGCTGGGATCAATTTAATTGATTCTAAGTGCGCGACAGATCTAGACTTAAAAATAACCCTCCTGGAGACACCCATTCCTATTGCTAGTATTGATGCTGGACCTTTGGGCTGGATTAAAGCTATCTCTGTAGGGGTTAAGCTGAAGATTGGTTTGTTCCACCTAGAATGTGTGGATTTGTATGTTCTTGATTCGTTGGCTGCGGCCATCGTACTAGGTTATCCTTGGTTTAAAAAACACAATCCTGTGGTTGATTGGCGTACGGGAGAAATTGTCAAATGGTCTCTTGAGTGTAAGAAAGAGTGTATGCCTAGTCAGCTTGTAGCCATAGTGTTACCTAATGTCCCTTCATTTCTGTCTGACTTTTCACAGGTATTCTCTCCCACCTCTAGTGACCAGCTTCCTCCTCATAGACCGTATGACTGCAGGATTGATCTGGTGCCTGGCTGTAAATACCCCAAAAGCAGGTTATATAACATTTCTGTCCCTGAAAGAGAGGCTTTAAAAGATTTTATCTCAGAAAGTTTGAAGAAGGGTCACATAAGACCCTCTAACTCTCCGTTAGCAGCCGGATTTTTTTTTGTTAAAAAGAAAGATGGCGGACTACGTCCTTGTCTTGATTTTCGGGAGTTGAACCAAATTACTGTGAGTAATCCTTACCCGCTTCCTCTTATTCCCGATTTATTTAATCAACTGGTGGGGTCCCAGTGGTTTTCTAAATTAGATCTCCGTGGGGCATACAATTTGATAAGAGTACGGGAGGGAGACGAGTGGAAGACAGCGTTTAACACGCCCCTGGGTCATTTCGAGAGTCTGGTTATGCCCTTTGGGCTTACTAATGCCCCTGCAATCTTTCAGGAGTTTATGAATGACATATTACGTCCTTTTATTGGTCACTTCCTGGTTGTGTACTTAGATGATATCCTCATCTTTTCTCCTAATTACGAGTCTCACTGTGAACACCTTCGGTCCGTCTTGTCTGTTCTAAAAGAGAATTCACTTAGTGTTAAAGTGGAAAAGTGTGTTTTTTGTGTCCAGGAGATTTCTTTTTTGGGGTTTGTCATTTCGAAGGATGGGTTCAAGATAGATTTAAGTAAGGTCAAGGCTATTTTAGACTGGGTTCAACCCGAGAACCTCAAAGCGTTACAGAGGTTTCTAGGGTTTGCTAACTTTTACCGTAAATTTATTAAGAATTTTTCGTTGATTGTTAAGCCTTTGACAGATTTGACCAAAAAGGGAGCTAAGATTTCGGAGTGGCCGCTGGAGGCCGAGAGAGCGTTCCGATCGCTTAAGCAACGCTTTGCTTCGGCACCTGTTTTGGTCCAACCCGTCAGCTCCTTACCATTTTTTGTTGAGGTGGACGCCTCTAGTGTGGGGGTTGGAGAGGTTTTGTCTCAAGGAGATGCTGAGGGCCGTAACCTGCGGGTTTGTGCTTTCTTCTCAAAGAAATTTTCGAAAACAGAATGTAATTACGATGTAGGTGACAGAGAGTTGCTGGCGATTAAGTTAGCCTTTGAGGAATGGAGACATTTTTTAGAAGGTGCCGTGCATAAAGTGACGGTTTTCACGGACCATAAGAATTTGATGTATCTACAGTCAGCTAAGACGTTAAATTCTCGTCAGGCTCGTTGGTCTTTGTTCTTTTCCAGGTTTAACTTTCTAGTTACCTACCGACCAGGTTCGAAGAATGTGGTGGCGGACGCCCTGTCCTGGTCATTTGAGGCTGCACCCTGTGATGAGGTCCCTTCACAGATATTGGCCAAGGGAATGGTGGTGGCTGCGATTTCTACTGACCTTCACAAGGAGATTTCGGAAGCACAAAGCTTGGCTCCTGCCAACACCCCTAATGATAAGCTTTTTGTTCCTCTGAACCTTCGATTGTCATTATTACAGGAAACGCATGATTCAGTCCTCTCGGGTCACCCTGGTATTTCTAATACTTTGAAATTAATCTCCAGGTCGTTTTGGTGGCCATCTGTCAGAAGGGACACTACGAGGTATGTGGAGTCCTGTGAGGTATGTGCCAGATCGAAGTCCCTTAGAGGATTTCCTGTGGGGAAGTTGTGCCCATTGCCTATTCCTGAGAAGCCTTGGACGCACATCTCTATGGATTTCATCACTGATCTACCGGTTTCTGGAGGATGTACGGTAATTTGGGTAATCACGGATCGGTTTAGTAAGATGTGCCATTTGGTGGCTTTACCCAAATTGCCGTCTGCCCCCTCTTTTGGCTAGATCATTTGTGGAAAATTTTGTAAGGCTTCATGGAGTACCGTCTGATATTGTGTCAGATAGGGAAGTGCAGTTCGTTTCCCGCTTCTGGAGGGCGTTTTGTAAAAGCCTTAACATCCCTTTTTCTTTTTCTTCATCTTATCACCCACAATCCAACGGCCAGACTGAAAGGTTAAATCAATGTTTGGAACAATATTTAAGGTGCTTTGTGAGCTCAGATCAGTTTGAGTGGAAAGAATTTTTACCATTAGCTGAGTTTGCTTTAAATAATCGTTCTTTGGAATCTACTGGGACCTCTCCTTTTTTTTTGCAATTATACGTTTCATCCGTCCTTTGGTCCGTTGTCTTTAGTTAGTTCAGATGTCCCAGGGGAGGTTCAGTTCTCTGCTAAACTAGCTTCAGTCTGGTCTGAGGTCAAGAAAAATCTAATTAGAGCTAGGGGTAAAGCTAAATTTTTTGCTGACAGTAAACGATCAGAATCCCATAAGTTCTCTGTGGGAGATAGGGTTTGGCTCTCTACACGGAATATTAGACTAAAAATACCATGCTTTAAACTTGGTCCCAAATATATTGGTCCATTTGAAATTGTAGAGATAATTAACCCTGTCTCAGTTCGTTTGCGCCTACCTGACTCTATGGGGATAACCAATGCTTTTCATGTGTCCTTACTAAAGAGGTATTTTTCATCCTCAGGTAGTGATCCAGTTTCACCACCCCCACCTGTCTTGGTCAATGGAGAGCTGCAGTTCGTGGTTCGCTCTATTGAAGACTCCCGGCTCTTTCACGGACGCATTCAGTATCTGGTCCATTGGAAAGGTTATGGGCCTGAGGAGAGATCATGGGTTTCGTCATCAGACATTTCTGCTAAGCGGTGCATTAGAGCCTTCCATCGTAGGTTTCCATTGAAGCCCGGTCCGGAGGTTCCGGAGGCACCTCCTTTAAGGGGGGGTACTGTTAGATAGTTGGTCCAGACGGGCAGGGGTTAATTCTTGTCGGCCTGTACTTTCTGCCTTGGGGAGGGGTTTTTCCCGGTGCCTCTGCCCCACCCTTTGTTGTGCTATTTAAACTTGGGCTTCACACTTTCACTCTGCTGGTTATACTTTTGTGTCCAGCAATTCCTGTGCTGTGGGGCCTTGAACTCAGGTGTTGTATGCTTCCCAGCGTGTATGTTAATTCTTGGATTAGCTGTTTGGGGGTCAGTGCAGGAGACTGCTGGTTTATTATGTTTATACTTTCAGGGTCAGCTCCCAGGGATACTAGTAAGGTTCCTGTGAGGTGTCTTCTTTTAAGAGGAAAACTCTGGCGTCAGGCAGGATCAGTCAGGGCGGATCACAGGGTGATTTCTAATGTTATTTTCTCCTGCCTACTCTGTTTTATTTACTCAGTTATTTTGACTGCCCTTTGTTTGTTTCGTGTTTCTTCAATAAACCAGTTTATTTTGCATATTTGTTTATTCTTTATTCGGTTCAGGGACAAACATAACAGAACTATTCCTTGGTGGTGATTTGTTTGTCCAGGAGGAAATTATTGAGAAGCATGAACCGAGCATGTCTCCACCAAACGAAAACCTCTGGGGAAAGACCAGGGGGGGAAAAGGGGGTTGCTGAAAATAGATCTTTAACTAGTTATATTGGGTCCTGTCTTTAAATAATGAATAAATATGCCATTGAACTCAGCTATGGACAGGGACATCTCTCCTTGAGGAGAGCACCAGTTAAGGTGTGTAGAGTTTTGAGTTGCCTTTCGCCCTCTACTAAGCATCTACATATCACAAGGCATTATGGGAAAGGAGCTGGGATCTCATGCACCCTCTGTTGGATGTAACAGATCCTCAGTTTGCTTTTGACTCACCGAGTCTTGAGACAGCAAAAGGGATTTTAGCCAAGCCAGTTTCACTTATCTGCATACAGCGTCGTTTCGGGATTTTTGTCCCTCATCAGTGTAGAGCAAAGTGAAATGGCTGGCGCATGAGCTCCCAGCTCCTTTCCCATAATGCCTTGTGATATGTAGATGCTTAGTAGAGGGCGAAAGGCAACTCAAAACTCTACACATCTTAACTGGTGCTCTCCTCAAGGAGAGATGTCCCTGTCCATAACCCACTCATTGCCTCCCATAAAGCCAGCCAGTTCACTTTGCTCTGCACTGATGAGGGACAAAAATCCCGAAACGGCACTGTATGCAGATAAGTGAAACTGGCTTGGCTAAAATCCCTTTTGCTATCTCAAGACTCGGTGAATCAAAAGCAAACTGAGGATCTGTTACATCCAACAGAGGGCGCATGAGCTCCCAGCTTCTTTCCCATAATGCATTGAACTCAGCTGTCATCTATTGGTCTCATTCATATTAGTGTAAGAAAAGTTGGTAAATTAAGTTGAGATTCACTTATTTTCTAATATTATGCAAAAACATACATACTTGCTGCAAAAAAATCACATGTTAAATGCTATCATATAGCTTTTTCTGGTTCAATAGTTTTTATTTGGATTATCAAAAAGTCAGTCAAAGGATACAGATAACATATTCAGCTTATTTCATAATTTTTTTTTGTATAACATTAGACGATTTACAGGATATTCTAAAATTCTTTAGTATTAAGCCTGAATGTAACCTAAATTTTCTAAACCACAATCGTAACAAAAAAAAGTGTTACTATGCCATTAAACAGTATAACATTACGTAACATAAGTTAGGATAGTTCATAGGCAATTGAGGTTAATAGTTATATTAAAGTAGGAGACGAGTGGTGTATTTAGAGATTTTCCAGCACTGTCAGTCTTCTAGAAATTTGAGGTGTTTTTGCTGATTACAAGCGACTATGTACTCATAATGAAAGTTTTTATAGATTTTTTTTTTCTATAATGGAAGCTGCTGTTGGAAAGTAGTTTGTTTTCCAGTTTTGTGCTAGAGAAGAGACAGTTGATAATAATATATAGCATAATAATGTTCTATACGGCTTGGGGATAGTATCTAAACCCAAACCTAGCAGTCCCAAAGTACAGAGATGAACTTTGTATTTTCAAATTATGTAACATTTTTTCAACTGAACGCCATAAAGGTTGTATCACTGGGCACTCCCAAAAATGTATAGTATGGTACCAATTTATTTACAACTTCTCCAGCAATATTGGAGAGATCCATGCATTGAAAACATCCAAGCATCTCTAGAAAAAAAAATAAACCTACCTAACATGTCACAGAACCACTTAACCAACCTAAATACTCCATTCTCCCATACAGAAATACTTAAAGCAATTTCTTCCCTGAAACAAAAAAAAACCTCCCGATCCAGATGGTTATACTAATGAATATTATCTTGCTTTTAAAAACATATTATGTCCACACCTATGTAGTGTCCTCATCGCAGCAATGCAAACTAGCAATTTCCCAAAAGAAATGCTTCAAGCAACAACCACTGCTATCCCAAAACCAGGCAAAGATTTAGCGCACATTGCTAACTATAGGCCTATATCATTACCAGGGGCGTAACTTGAGATGGTGCAGAGGGTGCAGTTGCATCGGGGGCCCAAGAGCATTAGGGGTCCCATCAGTACTGAGATTGCAGTTTCCATCTGGCCCATAAACCAAGGAGACCCACAGATTACCCTAACCACACTAAGGTTGATTAAACTCCTTAGCACCCGTAACCATCACTATCAAGAATTCGCTGTAGGGGGTGATGAGGTAGGGGGCCTCGGACAAAAGATTGCAGTGGGGCCCACAAGACTTTAGTTACACCACTGATCCTTTACTAAATGAAGAGATCAAAATTTATGCTTAGATAATAGTCCAATGTTTGATAAACATCCTCCCTGAATTAATAAATACAGACTAGATGGGATTTGTAAAACATAGACAAGCATCTGATGTCTTGAGAAGATTCATAAATTTTGTCAATTGGGAAGAACACATACAAACACCTACTCTAGTTTATCATTAGATGCTGAAAAGACGTTTCATAGATTGAATTGGACATACACTTTCCAGGTTCTAGAAAGATTTGGATTTTCTGGCTCTATATCCTAAGCAGTCAAAGCCTTATATACCACGCCTTTTGCCAAGATGTCGGCTAATGAGTTACTATCCAAACCATTTAATATAACTAATGGAACAAGGCAAAGATGTCCCTTTTTCCCCACTAATTTTTTTAGTGTTAGAGCCATTTGCCCAAAATATTAGAATGAAACCCCAAATCCAAGGTACAAAAGTAAAAGATTACACTCACACAATTGGCCTTTTCGCAGAAGACATCATAATTGCACTAAATAACCCTATGACCTCCCTCAGTGCAGTACAAGAAGCTATTCATTTATTTGGGAATCTATTATTGTACAAAGTCAATGAAAACAAATCTCTAATACAATGCGTTAACATACAAACAGAAATGAAAGGTAATATATTAAATAACTTTACATATAAGTGACAAGACCAATCTTTACCTTATCTAGGAATTAATCTTGTATTCCGAATGAATAAACTAACAGATTTAATTTGGAAAACACTCATAACACAAATACAAAAAGTCTAGATACAATAGGAAAGTGCAAGATATCATAGCTTTTTTATATCCTGTCCTCGCTATGCCCTTGCCCTTGATCATGTTATGTTGGTATTTCAACAATGACCAGACCAATACGGTATCCTTCCCTATGATCAAGTTGCTGTTGCTTTGTAACACTACCTATCTTGAAGTGCTGTAGATTAAACATGAAAACGCTAGAAACAAAGGATGCTGACATTTAGCTTAAACATCTATAGCAGAGCATGCAAAGTGTATAATAGCATCCAATATGACAGCTTGAGCCACAAATTGTCAGTTTACACTATGACTCTTACACATCTAATCAGGCTTATGTCTTCTTTTTTTACAACTGCAAAATATTGCATTATACATTTCTTAGAATTTAGAACAGTATACTGTAGAGCTGAACCACTATGAGGTATTAAAGCACAGATTAAATACTGGACATATATCATGAAATATTATATACATGATGTTAATTTATGCAGGCAGTGGTTTTTCTACATCACTTCTGAAAGAATTTTGTTACAGTCAATGTTTTAGTCACTGTGTGCTGTGGCCTAATCTTCTTTTGTAGTGCACTGTTCTTCTTGACTTGCATCCATATACTGCAAAGTAAGTGCCTGACTCTGACCAGAATATGAGAATATGTGTGAGGGATCTACCTTTCTAGTGGTTATGTTTATATTTATTTATTAATTTATTTAAAGAGGACCTTTCACGTCCTCATGTATATGCGGTTTTACATACCGCTAGAAAACCGACAGCGCGTTGAATTCAGCACACTGTCGGCTTTCCCGTTATGTGCCCCGGGCCTGGAGATATCGGGGGTCTAAATTTCACTGTTCACTGTCAGAAGGGCGTTCCTGACAGTCTAGCCCTCCATGACAGTATTCTCCATAGCACTGTACTGAGGGGGCGTTCCTTACAGCTCAGCGTCATCACTGGGCTGTAAGGAATGCCCCCTCTGACAGTACTCAACTATGGATGAGGACAGAGAGAGGGGGACTTCCTTACCGCCCAGTGATGACGCTGAGCTGTGAGGAACGCCCCCTCAGTACAGTGCTATGGAGAATACTGTCATGGAGGGCGTTCCTCACAGCGCAGCTAGACTGTCAGGAACGCTCTTCTGACAGTGAACGGTGAAATTTAGACTCCCGATATCTCCAGCCCCGGGGCATACACCGGGAAAGCCGACATTGTGCTGAATTCAGCGTGCTGTCAGCTTTCTAGCGGTATGTAAAACCACATATACATGAAGACGTGAAAGGTCCTCTTTAATTCTGTTACGTATGTAGCACTAACATATTCCACCTCCAGCTTTCTAACCAATGAACCTTTGCAAGGCAAAGAGTCCAAACCATTGAAACACAGTACTTAGTACTAATGCTGCTTCTCTAATGGTGCCAACAGGGGTATCTCACTACAGGGGGTGTAGAGGTAGCAATTGCTATCGGGCCATGGAATCTTAGGGCCTCTCTACAACATATGAAGACAACAGTATTCTAGAAAGCACATGGAAGATGTGAGCCCTGTTACATACTTCTCATTGGGGCCTAGCAGCTTCACGTTACGCCTCTGGGTGTCAAGTATAGAATACAAGAAAAACTCACAGCCACAGCACTTCATAACATAGGCACATGAGCAATATGCAGTGCAGCCATAGGAATATTCTCCATCTCTGGGTTCCAGTTACCAGCCCAGTTTCTTTTTCTCCACAACCAGTAGGAAGCATCACTTATATAGTATAGAGGAGAAATAATTATAACAGTTTTCAGTGAACTGAAGAGTAAAGATGGAGGCCAAAGTGTAAACACTTAGTAATGATGGTTGAGTGCTAAGAATTCTGAATTGAGATGTCTTCCCACAGGCAAACTTATTTATATTGATAATAGTTAATGTACATACTAATGTACATCCAATATAGTGTTAAGGGGGTTGTTCAGTTTTGACAAATCAGCTGAGGTGGCTTTCCTGAGGTCAAGCTGCTGGGAGGGAGTCCTGAATCTTGAAGCCCCTAAGGCATCTGCTATGGACTGTAAAAATGTGAAGTAACTGCTGTACTGCTGAGAAAACAAATACATTCCAGGGCCCCAATGAAATCAAGATCATGTTTATGCTGCCTTCTCAGTCTACTCAACCTGACCTAATAGAACAAGTAATATATGATTATATGAGAGACAAAATCACAGCTGAAAAATGCAAATAGCACCAAATTAAATTAATGCTAGTATTAAAAAATGCAGGCGATTGGCCTCCAACATATAAATTATGGGCAGACACACATATCTTGCTGTATCTGTTGTATAGGGCCCACAAGGTAAAGGGACCCACAGTTAAAGGAGTTATTCACTTTTTAATATTGACAACCTGTCTTTAGTATAGACCATCAATATTAGATCTGTGGGGGTCTGATCGGCTGTTTTGGGATAGTGCAGCTACCGGTAATGTCTGCATGCTAGGAGCCGTGCTGCTCAATCGCTGTGTGATTTGTAATGACGGCTTTAGGTACTTCACCTGTGTCCCATAGACACCCAGGACACCCACAGATCTAATATTGATGACTCATCCTAAGGATAGACCATCCATATTAGACAATGTATAACACCTTTAAAAGCAGCTTTCTACTATTTACACATAAATTACATATAAAAGAATGACTTTATATTTGTTACTGAAGGATTGATAGAGAAACTATGACTGTTTCTGCACTATGGTCCTCAACTGTCTGTATCCATCCCAGTAAGGCTTTATGCACATGAGCTTGTGCATTGTCAGTGTGGTAGCCGCGATTTTTACGGCTAGCACTCTGACGCATTATATTCTATTAGCCCCATACACAAGCTTGTGTATTATCATGGGTTTGTGTATGGGGCCGTGAACCTGGGGCAAAACTCACAACAGGTTGTATTCCTGTCGGTTTTGAGTCCTAGGCTCACTGCAGTAAATTAATGGGTCTGTCCATGTGCTGTCCATGCTGTCCAACCACAGATCTGGCACATGCACTATGGGAGGGCTGTGCACAGCATGATCCTGAACATATTGTATTAGTTCTATTCTACAGTTTGCTTGTGCAAAAGAATGAGTGACCAATATGGTGACACAATACATTTGTCTGTCAGCCTAATAGCAAACCACCACCTCTAGAGCTACTTACAGCTATGTACAGAACTGTGCAACAGTAGAGGCCCCACACACTGCTATGGAAGCCTATTATGGCTCCAATTTAACCCTTTAAGGACACAGCCTAAAAGTGCCTCATGGACCAGTCCTCATTTTTCTAAACTGACATGTCAATTTATATACCAATAACTTTGAGACACTTTAACTTACACAAGTGATTTTGAGATTGTTTTTCGTGACAGATTTTATTCATGTTAGTGGTAAATATTGATCAATAGTTTTGTATTTATTTATAAAAAAATAGGAAATTTGATGGAAATTTTTAAAAAAAATCACAATTTTCAAAATGTGAAATGCTCTGCTTTTCAGAAAGATAGTCATGCCACCCAAATAAATTAATAAATATTATCTACCATATCTCTGCTTTATAATGGCAGATTTTCCAAATTTACAAGAAAACTTCCCAAACTAATTTTTTAGGGACCACTTCAGTTCTGATGGGAATTCTAAAGGACTATATATTAGAACCCCCCATAAATCACCCCATTTTCAAAAATGCATCACTCAATTAATTCAAAACAGTATTTGGGAAGTTTGATAACCCTTTAAGCATTCCATGGGAATTAAAACAATATGGGGGTAAAATTTAGACATTTCATTTTTTTCAATAATACATTCCTGTACCCTTAAAATTAACATATTCACAAAAGGTTAAAGGAGAAAATGCACCACACAGTTTGTTATGCAATTTCTCCCAAGCACAGAAATACCCCACATGTGGGTGTAAACTGATGGCGCATGGCAGAACGCAGGAGGGAAGGAGCGACTCCGGACATTTGAAAAGCAGATTTTGCTGGAATAGTTTTCAGGTGCCATGTCTCATTTGCAGAGCCCCTAGAGTACAAATGCAATGAAAACCCCTAAAAAGTGACCCCATTTTGGAAACTACACCCCTGATAGAATTTACCAAGGGGTTGTGACAGCTGGGGGGAATTAAACTCAAAATGGCGGCTTGTCCTAGTCCGGACAGCGGTGGTTCATGGTACTGGGCGCCGGAAAGATAGCTTTCAGACGGTCCAAGTGTAAAATAAACGGGCTTTATTCAGCTTAACTGCAACATAACAAAACAACAAAAAACCTAAGCCACAGTTAGGGCCTAACTCACTCCTTGAGCCCCTAACTGTCCTAACTGTTGCTCAGCTCCAGCAACCGTGGTCTGTGGACGCCAGCCCTTCTGGGACAGAGCCTATCTCTCTGGTCGAGCTGGTCCACTTGAGCAGCCGGACTAATGCTCCACTCAGCAAAAGTCCCCTGTGGCCCCAGCCCCTCTGGCACAGAACGTCTATCTGTCCAACTGGTCCACTATTTCCTGCTCTGTGCAGGATACTCCAGTCCTCTGGAGTTACACGCCACCCACTCAAAGGTGTGGCTGAAGGCCTTTTCAGGGCTGGACCTGGGTCGCTCAACAGCGCCCTCTGGCTCACATACCTACAGGGGATAGTGAGCATTTTGACCCCACAGCCATTTCACAGATTTTATTAACATTGGGATATGTAAATGAAAATTTACTAAAATGTCACTTTATCCTCAGAGTTTTCATTTTCACAGGGGGGAAAAGGAGAAAAAAATACCCCACAGTTTGTTAAAAAATTGGTCATGAACACGGCAATACCCCATATGTGGTCGTAATCTGCTGTATGGGTACATGGTGGGGCTTGGAATGGAAAGAGTCAGAGGTGTAGCTAGCGGGGGGGGGGGGGGGGGGGTGACGGCCCCGGGCCCAGTGACTTTGTGGGACCCACTCCGTGGCCGCTGCAATTGCACATAAAATTTCAACTGCATCGGCACAGGACACCGATGCAGTTGAAATACATGACAGAGCAGAAAGCTGTTAGCTTTCAGTTCTGCCATTCTATAACCTGTGCATGTAGCAGTGATGGGGTGAGCTGTACCTCCTCCTGTACACAGCCTGTGCACATCTACTATTTTCTTTCTAGTGGTACCATAGAATAGGGGGTCAAGGTTCCTGGAGGAAAATAGAAGATGCGCACAGGCTGTGTGCACGAGGAGCTCCCACCCGGAACCTTGACCGCTATTCTACATTTCCAGTGGGAAGAAAATACTAGATGCACACAGGCTGCATGCAAGAGGAGGCCCCGCCCACTCCATTAGTGCTCTGTAAGTACAATATAACTATACAGAGCAAGTGTATATGGAATGGTATGTGGGGGAGGGGGACTATAACCTGTGGGGGGGGGAGGGGGTTACTCTTAGCTCACTATTACCGTAATAGTGCCCCCCACAGGTAACAGCATCACTTATGTGGGGGGGCTATTACCTGTGGGGGGCACTATTACTGTAATAGTGCCCCCCATAAGTAACATCATTACTTATGTGGGGGAGGGAACTCTTACCTTTGGGGGTGCTATTAGAGCACTATTATAGTAATAGTGCACCCCACAGGTAATAGCATTACTTATGTGAGGAGGCTATTACCCATGGAGGGGGGCACTATTAGATGTGGGGTGGCCCTGCAACACCCTCCACCCCCCACCCCCCCACCAGGCTGCGGAAAACTGGTCCTTGTTGTGAAAAAGGTTGGGGGGCCACAGGCCACAGGCTTATAGTGGATTGCGGCTTAGGGTGGGTTCGCACTTGCGCCGGAGTCCGTCCGCCACGAATCCGACTGAAAATCTTGGGAAACTGTATAGGGTCTGGATAGTGAAAGGTTAGCGACGCATTGCTTAAAAACCCATTCATTTGAATGGGTTTTTAAAGCAATGCGCGGGTGTGCACTTACACCCTCTGCGCCGCGAATCCAGTTTTTTTCGCTGGAAACAAAGTCCTGCATGTCCGTCTTTGTTTCCAGCGAAAAAAACTGGATTCGCAGCGCAGAGGGTGTAAGCACACACCGGCGCATTGCTTTAAAAACCCATTCAAATGAATGGGTTTTTAAGCAATGCGTCGCTAACCTTTCGCTATCCAGACCCTATACAGTTTCCCAAGGTTTTCAGTCGGATTCGTGGCGGACGGACTCCGGCGCAAGTGTGAACCCACCCTTACACAGGTTCCCTAGCGACAATTAAGACGTCAGTGTCCTGGCACAGGCGGGCGTAATGACATCACTACATAACGCCGCCTGTGCTGGGACACAGACGTCCTGTGGTAACGGCATCTTGTAGGCTGCAGGATACAGCAAGGAGAGTCGGCGGTGGTAAGTCCAAGCAGGGGAATTGAAGGCAGGTGAGTATTATTGTTTTTTTGGGGGGAAGTGGAAAGCCTTAAAAATATTAAGGGCCAATAACCATAAGGGGTCATTAGGGCAAGCAGGGGCATTATTAATATAAGGGGGTTATTGGGAGGCAGGATTTATGTAACGGTGTAAGAGGGTATTGGGCTATACTAATTTAAGGTGGGCATTTTTGATTTAAAGGGGTTGTCCAGGAATTACAGTAATTGGGCAGGAGGCCGGGGAAGGTGAAACAAAAAAAAAAAACAACATATTCAACAGTCTCCAGTGCTCCGATGTTCCCCACCATTGTCTGGTCGATCGCTGCCCAGGGGCTTGTTCTGGCAGAAGTCCTCGCCACATATGACTGCTGAGGCTAACTTGTGGCCTCAGTGGTCACAAAAAAAGGACCCATGAGGTCACCAGTGACGTATGCGAGTGACATCCCTGGTCCTTTCCTGTGACCGCTGAGGCCACGTACAGCAAGGACTTCCAGAACAAGCCCCCGGGCAACGCTGGACCTGACAACAACAGGGTACACCGAAGTGCCTGGGACAGGAGAGTATGTTTTGTTTTTTTTTACATTTCACCTTCCCCGGCACCAGTTCTGCATTTCCTGGACAACCCCTTTAAGGGAATATACAGGAGAACTATTAATTAAGGGGTATTATTAGCTGAGGCATTAGCAGGCATACAGAAGTATTTTTTGGGGGGGCACAGGGGGCATTATTGATTTAAGGGGGCATACAGGAGTATTATCAATTGGGGGGGCACAGGGACATTATTGATTTAAGGGGGCATACAGGAGTATTATTAATTTGGGGGCACAAGGGGCATTATTAATTGAGGGACACTATTAATTTAAAGGGTTGTACTATCATACATTTTAAAGCAGGCAGCAGGCGAGCGTTATAATGCACTTTCCCCCCTTTACTTGCACTGGGCTATTTGTCACCATTGCTTGTATACAGAGCGGCTGCAGCGAGATGTCACAACAGCGGAATCGCAGCGACCCAACACTATATACTGCTGTACTGTAGAGAGTGGTGATTGGCTGCAGCGGTCCCGTCAACTTGACATCAGTGCTGCAGCCGCTCCATATACAAATAGTGCAGTGAAGGTGATGACTGGCCCAGAGAAGGGACAGAGGGGAGGATGCAGGTAAGTGTCAGTGTGTTTTTATTTACAACCCTGTCCTGCTGCCTGCATTAATATTTCTGATCCTGAACAATCCCTTTAAGGGGGCACACAGGAGGAATTAATTAAGGGGCACAAAGAGGCATTGTTAATTTAATATACATATGGGAGTATCATATGTTTACAGGATATTTTTATATCATGTATTTTATAATTGGGGGTAGCAGCAGGATGGAGACTTTGTATAGGCAAGGGAAATGTGGGTCACATGTCTGGAAAAGTGAGGAGCCAAAAATGTCTGTGTTGCAAACTTTACAGAGACAAGTTGCGAATGGAAGAAGTGGTCATGGCGGTCCAGATGGAAAAGACGAGAAATGTGAATGATTACAGTCAGAGACGTCACCTGTAAGTTACAATATTTTCCTGTACTGTATTTACTTCAACTGTATGCAGAGCCCTGTGTACAGCCAGTATCTATCACTATACGGTCACCGTATAGTGTTAACATCGTATACCCAGGTAGGGGCCCACTTGGATATGTTTGCCCCCCCATGTGCCGAACCTCTAGCTACGCCTCTGGAAAGAGCGCTATTTGGCTTTTAGACAGCGGATTTTGCTGGTATAGTTTTCAGGTGCCATGTCGCATTTGCAGAGTCCCTAGAAAACCAATATAATGGAAACCCCCAAAAGTGACCCCATTTTGGAAACTATACCCCTCACAGAACATATTAAGGGGTATATTGAGCATGTCGACCCTACAGCTGTCTACAGATTTTATTAACATTGGGACATGAACATGAAAAATTACTTTTTTTTTCCAATAAACCATCAATTTAGACCCAGATTTTTCATTTTCACATGAGGATAAAGGAGAAAAAGCTCCCCAAAGTTCGTTACACAATTGCTCCTGAACACGGGAATATCTTATATGTGGTTGTAAACTGCTGTATGAGTGCATGGTGGGGCTCAGAATGGAAAGAGCGTTATTTGGCTTTAGGAGGGCAGATTTTGCTGGAATAATTTTTTAGGTGCCATGTCGCATTTGAAGAGCCAGTACAATGGAAACCCCCAAAACGTGACCCCATTTTGGAAACTACACCCCACAAGGAATTTCTCAAGGGGTATTGTGAGCATTTTGACCCTACAGCTGTTTTCCAGATTCTTTGGGATGTAAAAATGAAAAATTACTTTTTTTTTTTTCCAATAAACCATTCATTTAGCATCATATTTTTAATTTTTACAGGGGGGGTTAAAGAAGAAAAAACACACTGCAGTTTGTTACAGAAATTCTCCTGAACAAAGAAATACCCCATATGTGATCGTAAACTGCTGTATGGGCACCTAGTGGGGCTCAGAATGGAAAGAGTGCTATTTGGCTTTTGGAGAGCAGATTTTGCTGGAATAGTTTTCATGTGCCATGTCACATTTGCAGAGCCCTTAAAGTACCAGTACAATGAAAACCCATCAACAGTGACCCCATTTAGAAACTAGACCCCTCAAGGAATGTCTCAAGGGGTATTATCATTTTGAGCCTAAGAGTGATTCCCAAAAATGAATGTACAAAGTGAAAATTGAAATTTTTAACCCTGCTGTACTGTTCGCATTTACTATATACACTTGTACTGTTTCGGGTCAATATGACCCAACCTATTAAAATGTTGATTTTAGCTATTGTAAGTGTTTTTTTTTTAAATACCTATTTCATTATTAAACTGTATGTGAACATGGTTGATCATAAACAAATGAAAAATTAAATTAAAACTTAATTTTTATTTATTTTTTTCAGAAAAAGGTTACACAGGCTGTTTGCAATTATGTTCGCTTTATAGCATTCTGCACACAAATAACAAACATGCTTATTTTAATTTACTATAAATTTAAATCTAACTAAATATAACTTTGTCTTAACATATTTTATAAAACAACAAATGAAAAATAACGAAAACGTCAGTTTTTCTTTTTTATCTATAAAAAGTTTGAACAGGTTCATTCATTTTTACATTGAGCACAATAATAAAACACATGTCCTTTACAAAGATATTTTGCACACCCAGCACATGTCAGCTTTGTTTTATTGTGACAAGAAGATGGACAGGAGCTACATCTCTTCCTTTTTTGGCTGGTAGCTGTGCTGGTGGAGGCCGTGGAGTCTCTTTCTTGAGCATGCTGCTGGACACTTCACAATGGCGGCTGCTCCTTCACTTCTGGGGTTTACTTTTCTGGCTTCGATATACGGCCTAACTAGGGATTTTCCTAATTCTTCAATAAACATTCTTCTTTTATGCAACTTATTTCTGTTCCAATTGGGGTCGATTTCTCTCCATAAAACAAATGCGTTGTATGACGAAACATACAGAATGTTGTAAAACATTATCATTGTATTAGAATATTTAGGATAGTCATATTTAGGAACAATGCGAATGCTGATCCTATATCAGATATTCTTGATATAGCGTACCTAGTAGGACCAGGAATAGCTGTTATGATATTTTCAGTGGGCAATCTACCAGCATAATTAGGCTGCAAGTTCCAAATTACATCCTTGTTTTTAGAATGGATTTCTTGCATCTGACTAGTTGTCTGGGTATCATGTTCTTCTTCATATTCCACTTCAGAACCATAATTTTCAGCATTGTTTTCCCCATCACTCATGTGGTCCTCCTCTTCGGACACATTTTCCTGTGGGATATCATCTTCTGAATCAGAGGCGTTAACAAGCTTTTCCAATTCAGTGTCAGTCAATAGACGTCTTCGAGGAATTTTTATCCAAATTTTGAAATTATGCACAGTCACAACTTGAGTAAACACTATGAAATAAAAAAAAAACTAACTATATAAATAAATAATAAAAGAGAAAAAGATCTATAACCAGTTTCACAACAAAATGAGCTTATATATTACAGTAAGGGCCCCATCGCTCTTCCAGCGATGAAGAAAGTGCAGTGTAACCACTACGTTTGCGATGCTGGAGCCTCACGTTTGTGATGTTGCAGCATCACAATAGCAGGGTGCATTTATATGTGTGTGATGGGGCCCTGAAACAGACCCTGTTCAAATCTGTACTCAATGCTTATCCATGCAATCAATATATCACAGCAGTGAGAATACACCCCCTCCTAAACAAACATTCACTCTGCTTTGTCATAATGGCACACATTAGCTTACTTCATGGCACAGTAATCAAAAATGACTTTACATTATGCACCCTTTTGAATAATGAGATGAAGTACACAGGAAAACAAATAAATTTTGCAGGCAGAAATAATTAGTGACCTGTAAAACTGTTCGGGTCATATTGACCCGAACAGTACAAGTGTAACAATCAGCGTGTAGCAAAAAGTAAACAAAACAAAAAAAACACTTATAGTAAGAACCCCTCAAATGACGAAAATTCAATTAATCACAAGTTTCAGATCTGCACGAAAAATAATCTACAGGGTCTCAAATTTCATTTCGGGTCATACAGACCCGAGCAGAACAGCAGGGTTAAAGACATATGCCATTTCAGTGCCCAATACATTGCGCCCACTTTGTGTCATAAGAGACATACACTCCTAAAAGTATTAAGTGGGCTATCCCGGGTACAAAAAAAGTTATATTTGTGGGTGTAGACTGCTGCTTGGACACACAGCAGGACTCAGAAGGATAGGAGCACTGTGCTTCTTAGCTTTTGGAGTATATATTTAGAGGGACTTTCTGGACGCCATGTTGTTTTTGCAGAGCCCAGGAGGTGCCAGTAAATTGGAATTCCCCAAGAAATGAACCCATTTTGTAGGGGCAATTTTAGGGTCTCTGCAAATGTGACATGGCGTCCAAAAACCAACAGTCTAAATCTGTGCTCCAAAAGTCACATAGAGCTTCTTCACATCTGCAACCTGCTGTGTGCCCAAATGACATTTTATGCCCACATGTATGACACTGTTGTACCTAGGATAATGTACTTAACAATGTCATATGTGGGTAAAAACTGTCGTTTGGGCACAGCCGGACACAGAAGGGAAGGAGCGCTATTTTTGATTTTGGAGCACAGTCTGGTTTTTGGATGTAATGCAACTTTTGCAGAGCCCCTGAATTGCCATTAAAGTGGAATCCGTAGACATGTGACCCCATTTTGCAAACTACACCACTAAAGGGATTTATCAAGTGGCATAGCAACCAATTTGTAACCCTTGAGTGTTGCATTAATTTATTTCCAGAAATGAATGTGCAACTCATAATGAAAAGTGAAAATTGAAATTTTTCCAGAGATACGCCATTTCAGTGCGACCAGCTTGTGTTAGCAGAAACACACACTCCAAAAACTGTTAAGCAGGTATTCTGGGCACAGCAGTTTTTGATCATTCATCTCTGATACTATCTGGGCACAATATATTGCGCATAGAAATGACACATTCCTGGAAAAAATATAATTTTTACCTTTCACCATCAGCACCTTATTCATTTCTGGAAAATAAATTAATGCAACACTTGGGAGTTAAAAATGCTCACTGTAACCCTGGATAAATTCCTTCAGGGGTGTAGTTTCCAAAATGGGGTCACATGTCAGGGGATTCCACTTTACTGGCATGTCAGGGCTCTCCAAAAGTGTCATGACGTCAAAAAGCTAAACTGACTAAATCTGTGCGCCAAAAACCAAAATAGCTCTCCTTCCATCTGTGCCCGGGTGTGCCCAAACAGCAGTTTATACTCACATAGGACATTAAGTACGTTATCCTGGGTACAACAGTGTCATACATGTAGGCATAAACTGCAGTATGGCCACACAGCAGGGAAGGAGCACTATGTGACTTTTGGAGAGCATATTTAGATGTTTGGTATCTGGACGCCAGGTTATGTTTATAGAATCTGTGAGGTACCAAAAAAGTGGAATCCCCTAGGAAGTAACCCCATTTTGACAACTGCAAACCTCAAAAAATTTATCAAGTGGTGTAGCGAGCATTAGTTTCCCAGACGTGAATGCACAGCGGATAGTGAAAAGTGAATATGTAAGTTGTGCGGAGTACATTGGGTACACCTAATTCCTTACTATTTCCCCAGTAGCTCCTATGATGGGGGGGGGGGCTGGGGAATGTCACTCTGGGGGTCACTTCTGGTTTCTTTTCCCTTGTAAGCTCTAAATTTGAGGTGTAACCTAATATACACTTGCACAGCTTATACATTCCCTTCCTGCCGCAGCCAGTTGTGTTCTTGATGATTTGTCGATTTTTAGGGTTTTTGCCTACACATTGTGAAAGCTATATATATATATATATATATATATATATATATATATATATTTTTTTTTTTTTTTTTTTTTTTTCTGGTGATTTGAGCAGGCGGCCAGCCCATGACATCATGTGTTGCTAAGGGTAATATGGGTAAACAAAGTTGTAATATGGTTATGTGGCAGGAGAACTAAGTATATAATAGCGAAATGTTCATAGTAGCTCATGAGGAAAATTATTTTGATGAACTTGACTTATTTTCTATCATGTCAATATTAGCAGCAGGCTTTGTTATATCATTGTTTTTTCTAAATTGTTCCTATAATAATGTTATGATTACATTATTATAGCGCAAACAAAAGAAATGAAGTAGCGGCAAAACAACTCCGGAGGTGTCAAGCCTGTAGAAGCGCAGTAAGCGCGAAACGGCCCGCCGCTTTTTTGTCCACAGCTTTTAACCTGTTTGCATCATGTTCATTAAAGGAGTTTTTTTCTACATCTGGAGTTGTTTTGTCGCTATTTCATTTCTTTTGTTTGCATTTGGATGACCCTTTTCAGCGTGCCCCCGGATCTCCATACTTGAATCAGTGATACAGCTAAGTACTCCTTCCTTATATCTACTAAAAATACAGTTTGGTAGTGCCCGCTAATCTCTGTTTTTTTTTTACACATTATTATAGTGTGCTTTGGACAGGAAATATTCCTATTATCCCAACCGTAAACAATACTTTCTGTATATACAAGTGGCACATGTATAAATAATACAACGCCTCATAAATTTGACCTGTGTTTGTTAGTAGGTCCTGAAATTTATATCACTGAAAAAAATTGTCTGGTGTTATAGAACTCTTTTAATATACTGTGTCTGAAAAAGCAAATACAAGCAGTTGTTGTACAGTGGTATTGGGAAAATACATTTTTGGGTAACTTTACGATTTTACATAGAGACCAAGTACAATCTACCACTGGAAACTTCCACCATGTAATCAGCCCCCAACCGTATTTATTTTAGGAATAATGACAGACCTGCTGCCGGATCCTTTCTGAGTGCTTTCTTTCTATGCTGCCATGAAATAAAGTGTTGTTGTATTTCCAAGATGACTTTTGTGATATGATAATAGTCATTTGTTGAGCTGGAATGTAACACTTTTTATTACAGTACACTTTCTTAGTACTTGAAGTCTTCTTACTTACAATTCCATAGATGACTGCCACTATGTAGAACATTTTTTCATTGGCATTCTTGAAGTATTTATTTTCCCTTAGCAACATATCCTGGTTTTGGCACAAAAAAGTATTTTTTTTCCAAATTGTAATAAACTGTGATGATCGTTATCACACAGGTGCATGGTAATTTAGAAGGGTAGCAAAGAATTTAATGAAAGTCACTCATGTTTCCTTTCTCGTGACCTGTGCCAAGAATCAAAGAGCAAACATCCTGCGTTTGGTTCTGTTTAGCAATCTGAGACTGTTGAGGCAGCTTAACGCAAGCAAATGAAATAACTAACAAATCAAAACAATGTAACAAGAATCAAGGAGTAACATTGTTCTTCTTTATAACAAAGTGTAGGGGCTGCCTTTCTACTAGATATAAGCTGGTCTTGCCCCGGGGTGGGGGCCCGGGGGGGCACATGCTTTGTATTAGGTGGCAGCTTAAACTACACCAGGCTTTATTTTATCATATTGTATAATATGAGTTGTAGGCAGCGCTGAAGGTATAAAACAGTGCTGTACATACTAAAATGTTTTATACAACTACTTACAAATCTACTACTATTAAAGTGCAACCTTTTTTCAATGTTTTGTATCATCTATTGAAGTCTTTTTAACTGCAAATAAACAGCTCTAATATGGTCATTAGAAGAGAGTTGAAAACAAAGCAGAACAGCCAGGGAAAAGACATTTCTTATATCTTCCTTGCTAATAAGCCAGCAGAGTAAAGACTAACCCGAATTCCCACAACCAAGTTTCAGTGCCTGAAACTCAGTCCGTGTGTTGGTTGTGTGTTTACCGGCCTGAACAGTTAGAGGGACTCCTAACAGTATAGTTATCTGTGCTTCTACGAGTCCCTGCCTACCAGTGATATGCTGTCTCATACTATAATCGGTACAGGACAGTATGTCACAGGGAGGCAGGAACTTGTTATCTCTTTCTGTTTTAATGGAAGATTTTTTTCTACTTGATTTAAAATCGGTGGGTATGCTGTGCTGTCTTTGGACTCAAGGAAAGTAAAATTCCAGGTAAACCCAATTTTGTCTTTCCTGCGACAGCACAGAAGGAACCTAGCTAGCTACCTAAGGGGGAAGGGGGGGGTCATCACTTGGGAACCGTATTAAGTACTGATGCACCAAAGGCTGGACCTTCAGAGTGGATGTCCAGGCGATAATGCTTTAGAAAGGTAGAGGATAAGCTCCAGGAAGCAGCATTACAAATATCCAGAATAGATACTTGTGTGAAGTTGCTGTAGAACATGTAGAATGTGCCCTTGGTGTGGCTGGTAAAGAGAGATCTGCTAATCTATAAGCCTCCAGAATAGCAGATTCACCTGGCTAATGTGTCTTTAGAGGATTTCATCCCCTTCCTAGTGCCTGAAAAGAGTACAAATAAATTTACCTGTTTTCTTAAATCTTTGGTTCTATCTAGGTAGGTCAGAATAGCTCTTTTAACATCTAATGTGTGGAAACGTATCTGGTCTTCCGTCTCAGGATGAGGATAGAAAACTGGTAAGGCTGTGTTCACACGGAATCCACCTCAAAATCCGCCTGAAAAAACGCCTCTCATTCATTTCAATGGGAGTCAGTAGCGTTTTTTTTTCCTCTAGCGTTTTTTTTCCGCTAGCGGGAAAAAAAAGCGACATGACCTATCTTCAGGCGGATTCCTCCTGGAAAAACCAATTGAAGTCAATGGGAGGCGGAAAAATCGCGACGTGGTTTTGGACGCGGTTTTTGGTGCGGTTTTTACAAAACCGCGTCCAAAACCGCGACGCGGTTTTTATAGAGAAGCTTCTAGGTCCATACAGTGTGCTGGAGCAAAAAAACCAGGGCAAAAACTGCGTCAAAACCGCGTCAAAAAGCATATCATGTAGAAAAAAGCGTCAAAAATGTTTCCTAATTCCTGAAGCAGATTTTTTCAGCTTGCAAAAAACTCAGTGTGAACATACCCTTAGAAGGATTCTTGAATAATATTTTGAAAAGAAAGAACTTTAGGTATGAAACTTGGTAGAGTACTCAGGAGGACTTCATTGGGAAAGAATCTCAAATACAGCTTCTTGAGGATAACACCTGTAGAAAAAAGCACTTTACAGGATAGCCATTTTAGGTCTATCTCCTGGATTTGTTGGAATGGATGGGATGTCAAAGCATTGAGAACAACAGATAAGTTCCAAACAGGCACAGGAGGTTTTATTTCTGGTCTCAGATTCCTAATTGGTTTGAAAAATCTTGACACTAAAGGATGACTCGAGAATTTAGTTTACCATTAGTTGTGGCATATGTACTTTGAGAGAATTAATTTTAAGGCCTTTTTGAAAACCATCTTGTAAGAATTGTAGAACACTGGGGATTTCTACTGAATGAAATTCTGAATCGCTGGGCAGGGAAGAGAATTTAGACCAAATATTTGGTCTTATTTGTAGAGTCCTTATGGGCTGCCAATAGAGTATTAATTACTGATGTAGATAACCCTGTATTCTTCAGTCTTGACCCTTCACAAACCAAGCTGAAAGATGGAGTCAATTCTGGATGGAACAGGCCTTTCTGGATTAAAAGATTCAGATACTGAGGAAGAGGCCAATGCTTGTTGTGCAAAATTTTAAATAATAGAGGAAACCAAGCCCTCCGGGGCTAGAATGGTGCTATTATCACTGATGGTCCTTCCAGCAAGATCTTCTGCAGGAGTCTGTGGATAATCTAGACTGGAGGAAATACGTAAAGAAATCTGTGTCTTCAGCTCATACAGAACACATTCACTCTGTATGAGTGATCTTGTGGATTCAGAGAAAAAAACATTGGTAGTTTTGCATTGTTTCTGGTTGCCATCAAGTCTATCTGTGGTGTCCTCCTTCTGTCTGTTAAGAAATGGAAATATTTGGGATTTAGTTCTCACTCTGATGATCTGATTTTCATCCAGCTCAGAAGATCAGCTCTGGTATTCAGAGATCCTTTTATGTGTAGAGCTCTTAAATCCAACAGGGCAGATTCTGCCAATTGGAAAATCTTCTTTCAATCTGTCACCAGTAACTTGCTTTGTGTTCCACCCTGCTTGTTCCACTACTAGATTGTCTGTCTGAATTAGAACAGATTTGTCTTAAATAAATGGTTTGTAATGCAGTAGTGCCAACCTGACAGCTTTCATCTCTCGAAAATTTGAAGAACGGAGCCTGTCCAATTTGCCCCATAGTCCTTGTGCCCAAGACGTTTGCAGATGAGCCCCCCAACCTCTCAGGGAGGCATCTGTGAACTGGAAACGTTTTCCCTTCTCCAAGTTGCATGGATTGAGCCACCATTTCAAGTCTTCTTTTGTAGTTTGAGCTAAACTTATTTTTTGTACGCATGCTCTTCATATTTCCATTCCAATGATGGAGCATATTGTGCTGAAGACTCTGTCTGTGTGCCATAGCCCAAGGTTCTGCATCTATTGAGGCTACTAACAAACCTAAGGTCTTCATGATTTGACAAATAGTAGAATTGGGGAAGAAGTGGGGATTTGATTAAAACTTTTGCTGCAGCTTGGATTT
Organism: Leptodactylus fallax; assembly: GCA_947044405.1. NCBI lineage: Eukaryota > Metazoa > Chordata > Amphibia > Anura > Leptodactylidae > Leptodactylus > Leptodactylus fallax. Next base: position 2,964,054 of record CAMRHE010000167.1, read on the forward strand.
TTTAAAATTTTCCCTTGTGGAAGAAAGGGGACTTGCAATTATGTGTCTATTATGAAGCCTAGAAAGGATTTTGAAGTTTCTGGCAGTATTTTGTAAAGTGATGTAAAGGAATATGTTGTGCTATATAAATAAAAAGTAAGTGGGATTTTTCCCAGTTTATCTGGAATCTGCTGCCACTTTGGTGAAAACCCTTGGAAAAGAAGTTAGGCCAAAAGGGAGTGCTTTGAATTGGTAGTGACTGATTGATCCTAAATGATTAACCACTATTCTGAAGAATTTTCTTATAACTGGATGCATTGGAATGTGCAGATACGCATCTTTCAGGTCCAAGGATGCTAGGACTTGGCCTTTTTGTATGGCTGCTGTAACTTTCCTTATTGTTTCCATCCTGAAGAGAATTTTCTTTACATATCGATTCAGGTATCTGAGATCTATGATCAATCTCCAAGAACCGCCAACCTTTGGAACTGGAAAAATTCTTAAATAAATCCCATAACATTCTTCCTCTTTTTTGACTTCTTCTATGGCATTCTTTGAAAATTAACTTTTGGTTTGTGGAGAATTTCTATTACATAACCCTTTAATAGATCCAGAACCCTTTTATCTTAATTAATACTACACCATGCTGGGGAAAAAAAATTGCAAACAACCTCCAACTTGACAAACTCTGATGTCAAAAATCCTGTTTGCCAGCCATTGCATCTTCATGTTTCTTCTTTGATTTATCTGAGGTAGTGGTTCTGAATTTTTGATTGCATCTTCTGCAATTAATTTGTCTTTTATTTCCTCTCTTCAGGAACAATTTGTTTTTTCTCTCATAACGGAAACAAGGTTTAAGGCTTCTATTGGTCTGAGGAAAACCCTCTTATTAGCTTCCAAAAGCTGACCCAATTTGTCTCAAAAGTCTTCCAGGTTCAAAAGGAATTGAACATAGATTGTACTTTGAAGTAGCTTTTTCAGTCCAAGGCTTCAGCCATATGTCTCGTCTCGCAGCATAGCTAGAATTTTTGCAATTCTTAATGTATCTAAGTGAAAGTCAGAAGCAAAGTCTGCAGTCAATTTAGGGGAATAAAGCTGCTCCATTAATTCGTCCCTAGGAACAACATCTTGAATGTTTCTTCCCAATTGAGTTTGCCATAAACTTAATGCTCTAGACACAGTAAATGCTGCCATGGTGGCTTTGGATAAGGTTGCCAATGAGATATATGATATTTAAAAAAAATATATCAGCTCTACGATCCATTGGATCCTTGAGAAGATCCTTGAATCATCTGCAGGAAAAAAAAGATTTTCAGAGAGGTTTGTCACTACTGGATCAACTCTGGCTGGCTCTTCCCAAGCTTCACATTCCCCAGGATGTAATTTGTACACAGTTTTAAATCTGGAACCAAGCTCAATCTTCTAACTGGAAATTTCCACTTCATCTCCATTATGGATTTGAAGACCGGATGCCTAGGAAGGACTGTAGCTTTTCTTTTGGGGAAATACAACAATAGAGCGGAGAGCGGAGTTCATTAAATAGACGAGGGTAGTTGACTGAGTAGAGGGAGGAGTAAGAGGCAGACAACTGAATACCAAGATAGTGGAGGGTACACTCCTTCCACTGAAAGTCAAATTTAGACCGAAGGAGCCGCAGGGTGGGGTCAGAAATATTAAGGGGTAATGCCTCTGTCTTAGTGGGGTTAACTTTATATCTGGAGAGATCACCATATTCCTTCAGAACTTGTAGAACGTTAGGAAGAGAAGTGTGAGGGTTGGTGAGGGTCAGAAGGACATCATCTGCAAACATGCCTAATTAAAATCCCTGTCACAAACTGCCACGCCAGTAATGTTGGGGTTGGACCGGACTTGGGAGGCCAAGGGTTCAATACATAATGCAAATATGAGCAGAGATAGAGGACAGACTTGACGCATTCCATTTCGGATAGGGAACGAGGATGCAAGGGAGTTTGGACGTTTCACCACCGCTGAGGGACAGGAATAAAGTGGTCGAATCGCCGTAAGAAATGCTCCAGAAAACCCAAATTTTTCAAGGGTGGCAATCATGAACGACCAGTCGAGGTGGTCAAAGGCCTTTGCAGCATCAAGGCTCAGAAGGAGGGTGGGGATGGCAGAGCGGTTGGCAACATCTATCAGATCCACAGTCCTTCTGGTGTTATCTCCCCCTTGACGGCAAGGGACGAAACCCACCTGGTCCTTATGAATAAGAGATGGAAGCCAAGCATTTAGCCTATTAGCCAAAATCTTGGTGAAAAGTTTTAACCCCTTCACACATTCTCACGTACATGTACGTGGGAGAATGTGGGTAGTTACCACATCCCCACGTGCATGTAAGTGATGGTGATTGAGCGGCATAGGCTGACTTCCTCTATAGACTGCAATACATACAGTGTATCGCTGGTTCAGGTCTCCTAGTGGGTCATATAAAAAAGTAAAAAAAAGTAAAGTGTATGAAAAAAAAAAAATTAATTAAATCAAGTAAATAAGCCCTCAACCAACTCTGTCAACTGAAAAAAAAAAAATTGCTACACATCTCAGAAGATAGCGATGCAAGAATAATCTCTTTAGAAGTTTTTGTTACCATTCATATTATACTTCTCTTTGATTTGTCATCAATTTTCCTCCTGCTGCCACGTCCAGGGAGGTTGGCTACAGTCCCATGGATCTTAAATTTCTGAATAATATGTGCAACTGTAGTCACAGGAACATCAAGCTGCTTGGAGATGGCCTTATAACCTTTACCTTTAACATGCTTGTCTATAATTTTCTTTCTAAGCTCCTGAGACAACTCTTTCCTTCACTTCCTCTGGTCCATGTTGAGTGTGGTACTCACCATGTCACCAAACAGCTCACTGAGTATCTGTAGCCCTGTATAAAGGCCCACTGACTGCTTACAACATTGTAGACACCTGTGATGGTAATTAGTGGACACACCTTGATTTAACATGTCCCTTTGGTCACATTATTTTCAGGGGTACCATAATTTCTGTCCAGGCCTGTTTCATGAGTTTTCTTTTTTTTTAAATTCTGTTGAAGCATGGTTGAAAAGTAATGTCTGACTTTCATTTGTTCATTTTCATAGAATTTTTATATATTATTACTTTTGTCAGATTCAAGTTATTTCTGTGACGGCTGTGGGTTTTTCTTTCATTAAACGAGGGGTACCAACAATTTTGTCCACGTGTGTAAATGAGGTATCACCGTAATTGTACCGACCCGCAGAATGAAGGTAACATGTTACTTATGTTGTACGCTGCATGGAAAAAAAAAAAAGGTAAAAAGTAATACCAGAATTGATGTTTTTTTGTTTTTTTTTAATCCACCAAGAAAGAGTTAATAAAATTTATTCTATACGTTATAGGAACCCAAAAATGAGGTCTTTACACAATGCATCTCATACAGCAAAAAACAAGCCCTCATATGGCTACATCAACAGAAAAATAAAAAAATATAGCTTGTGCAATGTGAAGACAAAACCTCCAAAAATCGCCAAATCATTAGAACAAAACTAGCTGCGTCAGGAAGGGAATGTATAAGCTGTGCGAGCGTACAGTGGGGAAAAAAAAGTATTTAGTCAGCCACCAATTGTGCAAGTTCTACCACTTAAAAACTATGAGAGACAAAATTAGAAAACAAATCCAGAAAATCACATTGTCTGATTTTTTAAGAATTTATTTGCAAATTATGGTGGAAAATAAGTATTTGGTCAATAACAAAAGTTCATCTCAATACTTTGTTATATATCCTTTGTTGGCAATGACAGAGGTCAAATGTTTTCCGTAAGTCTTCACAAGGTTGGCACACACTGTTGGCCCATTCCTCCATGCAGATCTCCTCTAGAGCAATGATGTTTTGGGGCTGTCGCTGGGCAACACGGACTTTCAACTCCCTCCAAAGGTTTTTAATGGGGTTTAGATCTGGAGACTGGCTAGGCCACTCCAGCACCTTGAAATGCTTCTTATGAAGCCACTCCTTTGTTGCCCTGGTGGTGTGCTTGGGATCATTGTCATGCTGAAAGACCCAGCCACATTTCATCTTCAATGCCTTTGCTGATGGAAGGAGGTTTGTACTCGAATTCTCACGATACATGGCCCTATTCATTCTTTCATGTACACGAATCAGTCGTCCTGGTCCCTTTGCAGTGAAACAGCCTCAAAGCATGATGTTGTCACCTCCATGCTTCACAATAGGTATGGTGTTCTTTGGATGCAACTCAGCATTCACTCTCCTCCAAACATGACGAGTTGTGTTTCTACCAAACAGTTCTACTTTGGTTTCATCTGACCATATGACATTCTCCCAATACTCTTCTGGAACATCCAAATGCTCTCTAGCAAACTTCAGACGGGCCCGGATATGTACTGGCTTAAGCAGGAGGACACGTCTGACACTGCAGGATCTGAGTCCCTGCGGCGTAGTGTGTTACTGATGGTAGCTTTTGTTACGCTAGTCCCAGCTTTCTGCAGGTCATTCACTAGGTCCCCCTGTGTAGTTCTGGGATTTTTGCTCACCGTTCATGTGATCATTTTGACCTCACGGGGTGAGATCTTGCGTGGAGACCCTGATTGAGGGAGATTATCAGTGGTCTTGTATGTCTTCCATTTTCTAATTATTGCTTCCATAGTTGATTTTTTCACACCAAGCTGCTTGCCTATTGCACATTCAGTCTTCCCAGCCTGGTGCAAGTCTACAATTTTGTTTCTGGTGTCCTTCCACAGCTCTTTGGTCTTCACCATAGTGGAGTTTGGAGTGTGACTGTTTGAGGTTGTGGACAGGTGTCTTTTATACTGATAACAATTTCAAACAGGTGCCATTACTACAGGTAATGAGTGGAGGACAGAGGAGCCTTTTAAAGAAGAAGTTACAGGTATGTGAGAACCAGAAATCTTGCTTTTTTGTAGGTGACCAAAAACTTATTTACCACCATAATTTGCAAATAAATTCTTAAAAAATCAGACAATGTGATTTTCTGGATTTGTTTTCTCATTTTGTCTCTCATAGTTGTAGTCTACCTATGATGTCAATTACAGGCCTCTCTCATCTTTTTAAGTGGTAGAACTTGCACAATTGGTGGCTGACTAAATACTTTTTTCCCCCACTGTATATTAAAGGGAATCTGTCAGGTCAATCTGGGACACTAAACCACGCACAGGTCCTTATAGACCTGGGGTTTAGTGTCCCAAATTGCCCTGTTGTAATGCAATCTGCAAGCGCATTAAAAATAAAAAACCTTTATACTTACCTAGAGAAGGGTCCGATCAACACTGTTTGGTGAGAATAGACCGGCTTATTCATGAGCTTCTTTGTTGGCATGCCTCCCGGCGCATGCACTGTTCTTCAGTGAAGCCAAAGGTGGACACTCTGGCCTCACTACCTAATTGCAGGGCATGCATGCGCACTGAAGCCGAGGTGTACTTCTCTGGCTTCATTGAAGAACAGGTTGAGGTTGAGTATAAAGCATTTTTATTTTTAATTCGGCCATGGATTGCGTTATAACAGGGTGATTTGGGGCACTAAACCCCAGGTCCATATGGATGTGTGGGTGGTTTAGTGTCCCAAATTGCCCTGACAGATTCCCTTTAAGGTACACCCCAGATTTAGAGGTTACGAGAGAAAAAAAAACAGATGTGATCCCCCAAATCATAGGAGCTACTGGGGATATAGTAGGGAATTTGGTGTTCCCAATGTACTCCTCACAGCTTACATATTCACTCTTTACCATCCGCCGTGCATTCACGTCTGGGATACTAATGCTTACTACAGCCCTTGATAAATTATTTGAGGGGTGCAGTTTTCAAAATGGGGTCATTCCATAGGGGATTCCACTTTACTGGTACTTTAGAGGCTTTGCAAGCATGACATGGCGTCCAAATACCAAACATCTAAATCTGCGCTCCAAAAGTTACATAGCGCTCCTTCACATCTGCGCCCTGCTCTGTGCCCAAACTGCAGTTTATGCCCACATGTATGACACGGGTGTACCCAGGATAACGTACTTTATGTCATATGTGGGAATAAACTGCTGTTTGGGCACAGAAGGGAAGGAGCACTATTTTGGTTTTTGGAGCACAGATTTAGATGGTTTGGTTTTTGGACGCCATGACACTTTTACAGAGTTGCTGAAACACCAGTAAAGTGGAATCCCCTGACATGTGACCTCATTTTGGAAACTACACCCCTGAAGGAACTTATCCACGGGTAAAATGGGCATGTTTTACCCTCAAGTGTTGCATTAATTAATTTTCCAGAAATGAATACGCAGCTGATGGTGAAAGGTGAAAATGACAATTTTTCCAGGAATACGTCATTTCAGTGCGTAATATGTTGTGCCTGGCTTGTATCAGAAACAAATGCTCCAAATGCTGTTGTGTCGGGGATACCCATTTAACAGTTTTTGTAGTGTGTGTTTCAGCTGACCACAAGCTGGGCACAACATATCGGGCACTGAAATGGCGTATCTCTGGAAAAAATTTCAATTATCAGCTGCACATTCATTTCTGGAAATTAAATTAATGCAACATTCAAGGGTTAAAAATGCTCACTACCCTACTTGATAAATCCCTTGAGGGATGTAGTTTGCAAAGTGGGGTTATGTATCTGCAGGTTCTACTTTACTGCCAATTCAGGGGCTCTGCAAAAGTGGCAGGACGTCCAAAAACCAAACTGTGCTCCAAAAACCAAAATAGCGCTCCTTACCTTCTGTGCCCAGCTGTGCCCAAACTGCAGTTCACACCAATATAAGGCGTTGCTAAGTACATTATCCTGGGTACACCAGTGTCATACATGTGGGCATAAACTGCCAATTGGGCACTCAGCAGGGTGCCCATTGGGTAGTATGACTATCTGTTTGAAAAGCAGAGCATTTCACAATTTGAAAATTGCTATTTTTTTCAAAATTTCCATCAAATTTCCTATTTTTAATATAAATAAATACAAAAATATTGATCAATTTTTACCACTATCATGAAGTACAATGTCTCACGAAAAAACACTCTTAAAATCACTTGTGTAAGTTAAAGCGTATTAAAGTTATTGCCATATAAAGTGACATATGAGACCTCTGCATCTCAGCGCAGGCGGCGATACAATGACGTCATTGCACCTCCTAAGCTGAGATGCGGACGTGGGTGAAGAAGAGGAGGCAGCGGCTACATCAAGGCATCGCAGGTAGGTTTGGATATTTTTTTTTTTTTATATATAAATAGGCCGTAACCTGCTTTTAGACCCCAGAGTATAATAATAGTTCATGGGTGGGTTAATATGGAGCAGAATACTGTGTGCAGGGGCCACTATGGGGCATAATTACGTGTGCAGGGGCCACTATGGAGTATAATACCAAGTGCAGGGGCCACTATGGAGTATACTACCAAGTGCAGGGGCCACTATGATGCATAATACCGTGTACAGGGGCCACTATGGAGCATAATACTGAGTGCAGGGGCCACTATAGAGCATAATACCATGTGCAGGGGCCGCTGCAGGGCATAATACTGTGTGCAGGGGCCACTATGGGGCATAATACCGAGTGCAGGGGCCACTATGGAGCATAATACCGTGTGCATGGGCCACTATGGAGCATAATATCGAGTGCAGGGGCCACTATGGAGCATAATACCATGTGCAGGGACCAGTATGGGATATAATACCATGTGCAGGGGCCACTATCAGGCATAATAACGTGTGCAAGGGCCGCTGCAGGGCATAATACTGTGTGCAGGGGCCACTATGAGGCATAATACCGTGTGCAAGGGCCGCTGCAGGGCATAATACTGTGTGCAGGGGCCACTATGAGGCATAATACTGTGTACAAGGGCCGCTGCAGAGCATAATACTGTGTGCAGGGGCCACTATGGAGCATAATACCATGTGCAGGGGCCGCTGCGGGGCATAATACCGTGTGCAGGGGCCGCTGCGAGGCATAATACAGTGTGCCGGGGCCGCTGCGGGGCATTATACCGTGTGCAGGGGCTGCTATGGGGCATAATACTGCGTGCAGGGGCCACTGCGGGGCATAATACCGTGTAATACTGTGTGCATGGGCCGCTGTGGGCCATAATACCGTGTAATACTGTATTAAAAAAAAAACCCTACTCACCTGTCCCTTGTGCTCTGATGTCTCCCACCGCAGTCTGGTTCTGCTGCTCTGGTGTTTTCTTCTGGCAGAAGTCCCCACCGCACGTAACCGCTGAGGTCGCTGACATGGGACATCACAGTGCTGTGGGGAAGAAAACACCGGAGCAGCAGGACTGAAACGCACTGATTGACACCAGAGCACCTTCCCCAGCCTCATATTAAAAAAGTGGTTATCCTGGTCAACCCCTTTAAGGTGGCACTTGGGCTTTATTAAAGGGTCTTTCCAGCTCATTTTTATTGATGTTCTATCCTTAGGACAGATTATCAATAAGAGATCAGTAGACCCCCCCCTCTGATCAGATATTTGAAGGGGCAATGGCGCCTGTTTATATCACACGCTGTCTGTTTATAGTGACCGTGTGATGTAATTCCAGCCTTGTCACATAGACATGTATAGGACAAGGCTGTAGTTACATTACATGGCCGCTATGAAATGAATGACACTGTAAACAGAGAAGCGGTCACGGCGCTTACACAGGTACCACAGAGTGGGTTTTTGAGCCCCACTGATTAGTTTATTAATGACCTGGAAAACCTTTTAATTAGTTAACACCTGGGGCTTTAATAATAAGTTGTACTATTTATACAGGGTACACACGGGTATTATTAATATATAGATGCACTTGGGAGTTCATTATGGGGGGTTATATCATATATTTTATAATTGGGGTAGCAGCAGGATGGGTGTGTAGGTGAGGACAATGTGGGTCGGATGCCTGGAAAAGTGAGGAGCCAAAGATGTCTGTTTTGCAAACTTTACAGAGACAAGTCACAGCTGGAAGAAGTGGTCATGGCGGTCTAAAGGGAAGAGAAGAGAAATGTGAAGGATTAGTCAGAGACGTCACCTGTAAGTCACAAAATGTTTATTGCACTTGTATTGATGGGGGTCTGTCTGCTGAGACCCCCACTGAGCCTGAGAATTGGTTTTTTTCACCCCACTGGGTGGGAATACAGCCTGACCACAGCCAGGCTGAATATAGGTGTGTCACTTGGCGGATGGACAAACCCGCGGGGCTCTCATTCACTTAAATGGGAGTGACAAAGAACAGTACTCAGCTATCTGCGGCGCTCCTATTATAGAGAATGGTGGCCATGTGGGCTCATCCATCCACCAAGCAGAAGATGTGTGAAGTTACTTTCATTGTTAATGCCGTGTTGTTGATCTGATACTGAAGTAATACAGTAAGAAGAATTCTTAAAAACTGTTTCATAAGTTTGTATATGTTTAATGTATGTTTAACAGTGTGCGACGCTAACAGCATGAAAACACAATTTCATTTTTTTTTTTTTTTGGTGGGGGGGGGGCGTCTTTCGATAGTACGCCTCAGGCAGTAAAGAGGCTAGGTTCACCACTGGTTAAATCAGTATTCAGGAGGGCAATGGGACGATAATTAGGTCAGTCCTGGTGGTCCTTACGGGGTGTAGGGACTAGGGTGATATGGGAATGAAGCATGGACTGAGGGATGGGAGCACCATCCAAGAAGGTGTTAAAGAGGCGACACATGTGCGGAAGCAAGTCAGAGCAGAAAGTCTTGTAGTAGACATAAGTGAACCCATCCGGGCCCGATGCCTTGCCACCCGGGAGAGCCCCGCATCAAGCTCCACCTCCATGATCGGAGTATTCAGGCTATCAAGTGCTGATGTTGGGAGCTTAGAAAGGGGACAGGAATCAAGATAAGAACGCAAGGCCGGTTCCGAACCCGCACGGGGGGGGGGAAAGTTATACAGCCTAGAGTAGTAGTCCTTAAACAGGGATGCTATCGAATCAGGGTGATGGTGCAGGGTGCCATGAGGGCCATGAATCGCATGCGGAGAGGAGGAGGCCTGGTGGTGATGCAGGGTCTTAGCAAGCAGAGTGTGGGCTTTGTTGCCCCTCTCATAGTAACACTGGCGACTGTAGAGGAGGAGATGCTGGGTTGCCTGAGTAGCGAGATCATGAAGATCCGCCCTAGCAGCTACCAGTTGATGGAGATGTATTGCAAAATAGCTGCCCTTGATAAAATGGCTGCTTATGACAAGATTTTTATGATAGCCAGGCCATAGTAACCTTAATTTTAACCCGGTGTAAAATAATGTCTACATACTCTATCAAAAGACTCTGTTTAAGGACATATCTATACCAACCAGATCAACAGGTGATATTTGTATGTGCATACTAATTAGATCAACGACGCTGTCTAAAGTGATATTTACATACCTATACAGATTAGATCAACAACGCTGTTTAAGGTGATATCTATATGTACATGCTAATTAGATCACAGGACGCTGTTTAAGGTGATATCTATATGTACATACTAATTAGATCACAGGACGCTATTTAAGGTGATATCTATATGTACATGCTAATTAGATCACAGGACGCTGTTTAAGTCGATATCTATATGTACATGCTAATTAGATCAAAAGACTCTGTTTAAAGCGTATATGTCACGAGACATATTCAAATGGAAATTGGCCCCTTCCACATGAATATGAGCTTGGAGAAGAGTAAAGGCCTTACAAATGTGTATCACTTCTGTAACCGCCCATTGTATGACATACACAAAGGGTATATGATGGGAAACTTCCCCCAGCATTATGTTGCATTTTCTTGAGGGCAGATCATTGGGGATGCCTGTTGATGCTGCATGCTGTCACATGGCTGAGTGATGCTTCCTACAGATACCCTTATCAGAACTAAGCTTAGCAGTGTTGTAAGTATTTGATTTGATTACCGTGCTATACCTGCTGTATTGTAAGTGTTGAATATATATCATAGTTTCATTGACTTTGATATTTGATTATACTTTGCTTTATTGCAAGGGTTGATTTGATATACTTTAAGTATTTGATTACCTTACTATACCTGCTGTATTGTAAGTGTTGAATATATCATAGTTTGATTGACTTTGATATTTGATTATACCTTGCTTTATTGCAAGGGTTGATTTGATATACTTTCTGATACTTTTAAGTGTTGTAAGTATTTGATTTGATTACCTTACTATACCTGCTGTATTGTAAGTGTTGAATATATCATAGTTTGATTGACTGTGATATTTGATTGTACCCTGCTATACCCGTTGTATTGCAAGGTTTGATTATACCTTCTAATATTTGTTATACTTTTCCTTGTTGTAAAACCTTTTGCTATACTTTTTCCTTGTTGTAAAACCTTTTGCTATACTCTTCTTAGTGAAATGTTACCTTTTGCTATCTTCTTAATAAAATGTTAAGCTATTGGGGATAGTCCAGTGTTTTTACTCTATAACTTTATTCTATTACACGGAATCCAAAGAATCTGTTTCATTTGGCAATACATTTTTTGCGTAGTCGGCAGGATTCCATTTTATAGAATAAAATGTTTAAGAGTAAAACGCAAGCTAGTTCTAATGTGTCTCATGATGTTATTCCACGTTGGGAACAGGCTATTTACTTGAGTCCAGCTCAGGAATGTGCTAAATTCACAGGGCTGGGGGAGGATTGGAAAGATCAATTGCGAACTGGCAGCCTGGCAGTGAAATGTTTACAAAGGGGGTTGGTAAACAATGAATATGTTGATGTGTGTAGGAGGAGGGGTGGGATTTTGCTATCAGCTTACAGACAGCAGAATGAGGAACAGATGTTGTCACAGCAATTGTTAACCCTCCAGTCTCAGGAAACTATGAATAAATGTCAAAAGCAGATTTTAGCTGATAAAGGTGATCAATACAAGTGTTATGCTGAACGAACAGCGGTTAGGATTGCTCAATATAAATATAGGAAGAGGAGAGGGAAAATTGATAAGAAACAAATTGATGCCTCAGTATTCTCCTCCACTGATGAAGACCCCCCAGGTGATTTTGAGGGGGATGGTGATTGGGACGATCCCCCTGACCCAATCATAGATCCTCCCCGAGTGAATGCTAAACCCATTATCAGACGAGAGCAGACAGCTCGCCCAAATCATTCCCCAAGCACCAAATTGATATTCAATGATTTTTCCACTCAGGAAATTGGGGATATCCTAACCAGATATTCTCAAAAACCTGGAAAAAAATTAATAGCCTGGTTTGTTCGCATTGTTAATGAAGGGATATCTACCATTCGAGTAGATAATGTGGATGTGATGAAATTCATATCCATAACTCATGAACCAGCCATACAATCTTTTATGAGAGTATTTGCTGGACAGAATCAGGATGCCACTCTTTTGCACGTTTTGAGTTGGGGAGTGTTGGATAAGTATCCTACTGCAACAGATTGGCCTGAAAATGGCAACATGTGGCATTCCCTTAAGGAATGTGCACAAAGGGTGATGGAAGAAGCTATGAAACTATCCATCCCCACCCAGACGGCAGATGAATACCTCAGTGAGGTATTTACTACTAGTCTGCGAAATAAGATACTTAAGCTTGCTCCCCCGGCATACAAGACTGCGATGATGACTCTATTGATTAACCAAGTAGGGCATCCCTGTGATGAGGTAGTTCAGGCTATCAGAGAGTTAGGAGATTTTGGAGAATGGGGTAAAGAGATTACAGCAGCTGTAAAGAAAGAGACCCCTAATGACAGGAAGAAAGAGAAAAAGACAGGAGATCAAGGCAAAGATAGGAGGGTGTCCCGAACTGAGATGTTCGAGTTAGAGCTTTGCTGAAAGCTGGAGTGCCTGCCAAAGATATTGACGGGGTTCCAACTTCTGAATTATGGAAAATGTATAAGGAAAAAATAGGAAAGAATGTGTCTAAAGCTAGTACTCAGGAATCACACAAGAGACAGCATAATCAGGACACAGCTCCTCCCTCTGCAGAATTCACAGATTTATTCAAAGAGGTGAAGGCATTGTTATTAGAACACAAAGCACAGGAGAGAGAAGGAATGTTCCAGGGAGATTCTTCCCGGGAACAATATGATTAACAGATTAGCCAAGCCCATTGTGTAGATGCCCGACCCCATGTAAATTTGAGGATTGATTGGAAACACAAAAATGAACAAAATGTAATTGCATTAGTAGATACGGGGGCGGAGGCTACACTCATTTATGGGAACCCAAATAAGCAAATTTGGCTAACAATAGGAGGCCTTCCTGTTAGGCAGTACAGTGTAATTGTAGTTCCAGTGCCTGAAGACATTTTGAAGGGAATGCAGTTACACTTGCCTGATGGTAAGTATTCTTTTGGAGTAAAATCTGTGCAAATTAATCCTGTTTTGATAGGGAAATTGAAAATGAAACCTGTTAAGATTCCCAGAGCCACAAAAACACTGATTCATAGTCTGTGGCAAATGGGTTGGTAAACTGGATGCCCACCTGGCATTCTCATGATTGAAAAATAGGGACCAAAGAAATATAGGGAATATGTCATAAAACGAATGTAACCGTTTTTCATGTGGATGCTCATACTAATATCAATTCTCTTGACAGACTTTACAACAGCATAGCTGATGAACAATCAAAGATTGCCAAAAAGCCACCTTCCAGTGGGAACAGACCAGAGGTGTTCCCCTCAGGTTAGAGGTTATAAAAACAATAATATAACAGTGTCCTGTGTGTCAACATTCACACACAGGGTAGTGCCCAGGGTGGTAAAGAGATATATCTTGCTAGGCACATTGCCTGGCCAGATTTGGCAGATAGACTTCATTGGATCATTAACTGAGTCCAAAGGATGTAAATCTGCCTGCACAGCAGTGGATACATACTCAGGTGTACTGATGGTACACCCCTGTAAGTTTGCCAATGCTAATTCAACCATCTGCCTGCTAGAAAATATAGTGCTGTATTATGGCATACCTTTGCAAATGCAATCAGATAATGGTAGCCATTTTAAAAACAATAGAGTGCAGTAATTTGCCCAGGAGCACAATGTGGAGTGAATCTTTCATGTCCCCTATTGCCCCCGGGCTGCAGGCTTAATTGAGCAGATGAATGGGATGTTTAAACAACAGTTGCAATAGCTAACTGATGAGGTAATTAATCCTGATTACCAAGGTGAAATTAAAGTGATTTTACACAATGCTGGAGCAGAAGCATTGGGAATACAGGAGGGAGAAAAACTACCACAATTGTTAGTCTTGTCATATCCACTAATCACATTAGCCAAAGGAGATGCTCCTACACAGCTGACTGTACAAGGCGCTGGTGGTTTTTGGACACTCAGATGGGGCCAAGGTGTGGGTAAAACAGCCACAAGGTCCTCCCACACCAGCTGAAGTGATTGCAAAAGGGACTGACAATGTGCTAGTTAATATGACTCCTGGTACAACTTGATATCAGTACACTCCAGCCAATAATGTGTATTTACGTGAGTAATTTGTGTTCTCTCTCAGGTGTGGATTTTGTTAGCCCTCAGTGGATGCCTTCTGGTAGCATGGATTTGGCACGAGCATTATCAAGATCACTGCGGGTCAGAGGACAATCCAAATCGGGAGTGAGGGAGTTGAAGAGACAACTGTGGTGGAGAACAAAAGAAAATATGTGGCTGTACCTAGCTCGAGTACTGAATATGACAGAATTTTGCCTGAAAAATGGATATTCCAGCAATGTCCTGGAAACTTGTTTGGTCGCTGTACCAACTTCTGTTGCAGTATGGACTAAATTGTTACAAATTCAGTTAAAAGATACTGACTTACAGGAAGCCGATCTACATTTCCATGTGGATTGGATAAGTCCTTATTATGATTGTGCAAACATCAGAACATGTGAATATATAGGTATGGCTGTATCACTGGTAGGAATACCAGGCTTAGCAGTATATAATCATAAAACTATATCACGCCTGGCTTGCTTTATGGTAAGGAATATAAATATTACTAGTGCCATTATAAAGGATGTTTTGTTAGATTTACAATCACATAAGAAAGCAATATTACAAAATAGAGCTGCTATAGATTACTTGTTACTTAAGCATGGTTATGGATGTAACAGTTTTGCAGGAATGTGTTGCTTCAATTTGTCTGATCATTCAGGAGATGTTCATGACAGGTTGCAGCAACTGCAGGAAATGATTACTCACATTAAACAAGATGTAAATCAAGGTTGGTGGGATTGGCTATTAGCCTTCCTACCCGATTTCGGATATCTTCGACAAATTGTCGGAGTCATCCTTTGTATAAAAATTTTTTTAATTATGAGCTGTTGCTGTCTGCAATGTATTCCATCCTTATACATTATGTTAAAACCCACTAGGCACCAAACAATAAAAGTAGCTTATGGTGCATATAAGGTTACTTGACCTGTCTAGGGTGGAATGTATTGCAAAATAGCTGCCCTTGATAAAATGGCTGCTTATGACAAGATGTTTATGATAGCCAGGCCATAGTAACCTTAATTTGAACCCAGTATAAAATAATGTCTACATACTCTATCAAAAGACTCTGTTTAAGGACATATCTATACCAACCAGATCAACAGGTTATATTTGTATGTCCATACTAATTAGATCAACGACGCTGTCTGAAGTGATATTTACATACCTATACAGATTAGATCAACGACGCTGTTTAAGGTGATATCTATATGTACATGCTAATTAGATCACAGGACGCTGTTTAAGGTTATATCTATATGTACATACTAATTAGATCAAAGGACGCTATTTAAGGTGATATTTATATGTACATGCTAATTAGATCACAGGACGCTGTTTAAGGCGATATCTATATGTACATGCTAATTAGATCAAAAGACTCTGTTTAAAGCGTATATGTCACGAGACATATTCAAATGGAAATTGGCCCCTTCCACATGAATATGAGCTTGGAGAAGAGTAAAGGCCTTACAAAGGTGTATCACTTCTGTAACCGCCCATTGTATGACATACACAAAGGGTATATGATGGGAAACTTCCCCCAGCATTATGTTGCATTTTCTTGAGGGCAGATCGTTGGGGACGCCTGTTGATGCTGCATGCTGTCACATGGCTGAGTGATGCTTCCTACAGATACCCTTATCAGAACTAAGCTTAGCAGTGTTGTAAGTATTTGATTTGATTACCGTGCTATACCTGCTGTATTGTAAGTGTTGAATATATATCATAGTTTCATTGACTTTGATATTTGATTATACTTTGCTTTATTGCAAGGGTTGATTTGATATACTTTAAGCATTTGATTACCTTACTATACCTGCTGTATTGTAAGTGTTGAATATATCATAGTTTGATTGACTTTGATATTTGATTATACCTTGCTTTATTGCAAGGGTTGATTTGATATATTTTCTGATACTTTTAAGTGTTGTAAGTATTTGATTTGATTACCTTACTATACCTGCTGTATTGTAAGTGTTGAATATATCATAGTTTGATTGACTGTGATATTTGATTGTACCCTGCTATACCCGTTGTATTGCAAGGTTTGATTATACCGTCTAATGTTTGTTATACTTTTCCTTGTTGTAAAACCTTTTGCTATACTTTTTCCTTGTTGTAAAACCTTTTGCTATACTCTTCTTAGTGAAATGTTACCTTTTGCTATCTTCTTATATTCTTCTTAATAAAATGTTAAGCTATTGGGGATAGTCCAGTGTTTTTACTCTATAACTTTATTCTATTACACGGAATCCAAAGAATCTGTTTCATTTGGCAATACAGGAGAACGGAGACTGAAGGAGCCTGAGCCAAACGGTCTGATAGGGAGCGGATCCGGGTCAACAGAGCAACCTCCCTAGCCTTTCGATCTTTTTTTAAGTTGAGTAGCTAAGGCTATACAGTGGCCCCTCATGACAGCCTTATGGGCCTCCCAGAGAGTAAAGTCAGAGGTGACGGAGTGTACATTGTGGCAAAAGGATTTGGGCCAGTGTATTACCAAAGAAGTAATCAATTCTACAGTGAGTCTTGTGGGGGTGGGAGTAAAAGGTGAAAGTCCGTGCAGTGGGGTTATGGACACGCCATAGGTCATAGAGGGCGGCAGACCTAATTATGTGGCGGAATTCTCTGGCTAAGCAAAGTCGGGAGGTCCCTGAGGAACAGTCAGATAGGGACAATTTGTCCATACTGTATGTTCAGAGAAGACCATATTAAAGTCACCACCCAGTCGCAGGCTGGAGAAGGCCTGCAGGCACTGCAGCACCTTCTTAAGAAAAGGGATTTGAGATGAGTTATGGGTGTACAGTTTACAAAAGACAATGAGCTGGCTGTACAGGAGCCCCTCCAGAATTCTGTAGCGCCCCTCAGGGTCTAAGTGAGAGGCTGATATAGAGATAGGACAGGAACGAGAAAGCAGGATAGCTACTCCTCCACGCCTGCGACCATTGTAAACAGAGTTGGAGACAGGGAAGTAGTGTTGGGCAAAATTAAATTAACCAGTATGATCAAAGTGGGTTTCCTGGAGGAAAGCCACATCCGCCCAGAGGGATCGAAGCTCGGGCAAAACCATGTGCCTCTTAGAATTGGAGCCCAGGCCCTTAACATTCAATGTAATACACTTACAGTTTCTTGCGAAAGTATTCGGCCCCCTTGAACTTTTCAACCTTTTGCCACATTTCAGGCTTCAAACATAAAAATATAAAAAATTTAATTTTTTGGTGAAGAATCAACAACAAGTGGGACACAACTGTGAAGTGGAACAAAATTTATTGGTTATTTTAAACTTTTGTAAAAAATAAAAAGCTGAAAAGTTGGGCGTGCAATATTATTTAGCCCCTTTACTTTCAGTGCAGCAAACTCACTCCAGAAGTTCAGTGAGGATCTCTGAATGATCCAATGTTGTCCTAAATGACTGATGATGATAAATATAATCCACCTGTGTGTAATCAAGTCTCCGTATAAATGCACCTGCTCTGTCATAGTCTCAGGGTTCTGTTTAAAGTGCAGAGAGCATCATGAAGACCAAGGAACACACCAGGCAGGTCCGTGATACTGTTGAGGAGAAGTTTAAAGCCGGATTTGGATACAAAAAGATTTCCCAAACTTTAAACATCCCAAGGAGCACTGTGCAAGCGATCATATTGAAATGGAAGGAGTATCAGACCACTGCAAATCTACCAAGACCCTGCCGTCCCTCTTTCATCTCAAACAAGGAGAAGACTGATCAGAGATGCAGCCAAGAGGCCCATGATCACTCTGGATGAACTGCAGAGATCTACAGCTGAGGTGGGAGAGTCTGTCCATAGGACAACAATCAGTCATACACTACACAAATCTGGCCTTTATGGAAGAGTGGCAAGAAGAAAGCCATTTCTCAAAGATATCCATAAAAAGTCTCGTTTAAAGTTTGCCACAAGCCACCTGGGAGACACACCAAACATGTGGAAGAAGGTGCTCTGGTCAGATGAAACCAAAATCGAACATTTTGGCCACAATGCAAAACGATATGTTTGGCGTAAAAGCAACACAGCTCATCACCCTGAACACACCATCCCCACTGTCAAACATGGTGGTGGCAGCATCATGGTTTGGGCCTGCTTTTCTTCAGCAGGGACAGGGAAGATGATTAAATTGATGGGAAGATGGATGGAGCCAAATATAGGACCATTCTGGAAGAAAACCTGTTGGAGTCTGCAAAAGACCTGAGACTGGGACGGAGATTTATCTTCCAACAAGACAATGTTCCCAAACATAAAGCAAAATCTACAATGGAATGGTTCACAACTAAACGTATCCAGGTGTTAGAATGGCCAAGTCAAAGTCCAGACCTGAATCCAATCGAGAATCTGTGGAAAGAGCTGAAAACTGCTGTTCACAAACGCTCTCCATCCAACCTCACTGAGCTTGAGCTGTTTTCCAAGGAAGAATGGGCAAGAATTTCAGTCTCTCGATGTGTAAAACTGATAGAGACATACCCTAAGCGACTTGCAGCTGTAATCGCAGCAAAAGGTGGCACTACAAAGTATTAACTTAAGGGGGCCGAATAATTTGGCACGCCCCATTTTTCAGTTTTTTATTTTTTACAAAAGTTTAAAATATCCAATAAATTTCGTTCCACTTCACGATTGTGTCCCACTTGTTGTTGATTCTTCACCAAAAAAATTAAAATTTTATATCCTTATGTTTGAAGCCTGAAATGTGGCAAAAGGTTGAAAAGTTCAAGGGGGCCGAATACTTTCGCAAGGCACTGTATACATTTCACACAAATTACATATACCTATCTGCAGACTCCCTCACTCAGCTCAATATGCTACCATGGGGCAGTCTTTACTTGCATTTAATTAATCAACATTGTCTAGGTTACCGTTACAGATGTTGACTGTTGAATAACCACCAAGAGTGCTTACAGTCAAACATGGCACTCCTGCTCAGGGAACAGTAAAATGGGTGCTCTTAGGACTTACTGCTTTATCTCTTTATAAAAATTTATGCTTATTGTGAGGGTTTTGTAAATGTTTTTTTGTATATGTTCAGCTTTATCATACTGGATAATAACACAGAACAAAGTTTCTTTAAAATATTGATTATTGCATTGCCTAGCACTTCATAGAAGAAACAGTAACAGATTTTACTACAACCCCAATTCCAAAAAAGTTGGGATGCTGTGTAAAATGTAAAGAAAAAAAGAATGCAATAATTTTATTCATGATAAAATATAGAACACATATCAGAAGGTGAAAGACATTTTTTCATTCCAAAAAATTAACTCATTCAGAAATTAATGGCAGCAGGAAATGTCAAAAAGATGGGACA
The DNA here is from genome assembly GCA_947044405.1 of Leptodactylus fallax. NCBI lineage: Eukaryota > Metazoa > Chordata > Amphibia > Anura > Leptodactylidae > Leptodactylus > Leptodactylus fallax. The sequence continues at coordinate 2,983,766 of CAMRHE010000167.1, forward strand.
GGGTCATGTCTATCATTGTGGAGCATTCCCACTTCTTCTTGCAATAGTCCGTAAATGTGTGGAAAATGAGAAGATCAGTTGCTGGTATTTTGGGAGATGAATGTCCCATTCTTGTCTAAGGCTAAGGCCCCACGTAGCGGATGCAGCAAAAAAAAAAAAACGCTGCGGGAAAAACCACAGCGGCAATGCATCATGGTTTTTCTTGCAGTGCTTTTGACAGAAAGTGAAAAATTTCCTGCTTCCATTAGACCTATAGAGAAACCACCAGCATTTCCATAGGCATAATTGACATGCTGCGATTTCCAAAAATGCGTGTATTTTTCTGCAATGTGTGGATGGGATTTGATAGAATTCCATCCCCTTTACAGTGACTGTAAATGCCGCGATCAAACCACAGAGTTTACACCACTTGGGTCCCTGGCCTAATGTAGAGTTATAGCTGCTCAGTCCTGGGTTTTCTTTGTTTCCTTTTTTTTTTCATAATGTGCTAAATGTTTTCTATTGATGAAAGGTCTGGACTGCAGACAGGCCAATTCAGCATTCTTCTTCTGCAAAGCCATGCTTTTGCGATAGATGCAGTATGTGATTTAGCATTATCGTGCCAAAATATGCAAGGTCTTCAATGAAAGAGACGTTGATAGAGGCATCTGTGGTTTCCATAAAGAGTTTCAAACTTTGATTCATCTAACTGCAGAACAGTTTTCCATTTTTGACTGTCCATTTTAAATGAGGTTTGGCCCAGAGAAGATGGAGTGTTAGGATTCTCAGTGTGCTAAACAGCTATCTGCTGTTACATTAAGGTTACTGTGCCAACATATGAAGCCTCTGCGGTTTTCAAGGCAGTCCTGTGCTCATCCAATCAGTAGATGAGGAGGGATATTTAACCCTTAGGTGACACGCGCCATGATGGTATGAAGCGGCCGCCTGGGTCTTTAAATAAAATTATAAAAATAAATAAGTGAAACATTATTTTACCTACACGGTTAAAAATGGAAAAAAACTGAGCGTATATCAAGGTACACCCTAAATTTAGAGGTTACGAGGGAAAAGACACCAGAAGTGACCCCCCCAATCATAGGAGCTACTGGGGAAATAGTAGGGAATTTGATGTTCCCAATGTACTCCGCACAGCTTATGTATTCACTCTTCACTATCTGCTGTGCATTCATGTCTGGGAAACTAATGCTCACGATGAAGTTCTTAATGTCATATGTGGGTATAAACTGCTATTTGGGCACCACAGCCGGGCACAGAAGGGGAGGAATGCTATTTGTTTATTTCTATTTTTTTGGTTTTTGGACACCATGACACTTTTGTAGAACCCTGAAGTAGGGGTAAAGTGGAATCCCATGACAAGCGATGCCATTTTGGAAACTATACCCCTGAAAGAATTTATCCAGGGGTACAGTGAGCATTTTTAAACCCCAAGTGTTGCTATAATTTATTTTCCAGACATGAATGTGCAACTGAATATGTAATTTCAGTGCACAATATACTCTACCCAGCTTGCATCAGAGACAAATGCTTCAAAAGCTGTTGTGCCCAGTATACCCACTTAACAGTTTTTGGAGTCTGTTGGCACAAGCTGGGCACAACATATCGAGCACTGAAATAGCGTATCTCTGAAAAAAAAAATGCAATTTTCACTTTTTATTACCAGCTGCGCATTCATTTCTGGAGATTAAATTAATGCAACACTCAAGCAATTAAAATTGCTCGCTATAACACTTGATAAATCCCATGAGGTGTGTAGTTTCCAAAGTGGGGTCTGCAGATTACACTTTACTGGCAATTCAGGGGCTCTACAAAAGTTGCATGACATCCAAAAAACAAACTGTGCTCCAAAAACCAAAATAGGCTCTTTCCCTTCTGTCCCTTCTGTGTGTATCCTATGAGAGGTGAGCATTTTAGTGTAGGGACCCACCTAACAGAGGTGACCTTGATGGGGCAGGTGGGCTTACAATTACAGTTTTTTTTTTATTTCAATAGATTTTTATTGAATTTTTCAAAACAAATAAACATTAAATCAAAAACAGTCTTTTCAGACCCCAGAGTATAATAATCGGAGACCCAGGGGAGGTGAGGGAACATAAAAACCATTGGTACTCACCTCCTGTGATCCGGTGTTAGTCCGAGAAGGCTTGGGCCCTCTGGTGACGTCATCAGGTCGTGTCGTCGGCCTGATCACGTGACATCTGTGCGCAATTAAACAGAGCCAAAAGCTGCAGGGAGTGCACCCGTGTCCAGGATAGGTAAGTTACACTGGTTTTTATGTTTGTCACCTCCCCTGGATCTCGGATCATTATACTCTGGGGTCTGAAAAGACCCCAGAATATAATAATAGTTCATGGGTGAGCCACTATGGGGCATAATACCGTGTGCAGAGGCCACTATGGAGCATAATACCATTTGCATGGGTCACTATGGAGCATAATACCGTGTGCAGGGGCCACTATGGAGCATAATACCGTGTGCAGGGGCCACTATGGAGCATAATACCAGTGCAGGGGCCACTATGGAGCGTAATACTGTGTTCAGGGGCCAATATGTAGCATAATACCATGTTCAGGGGCCACTATGGATCATAATACCGTGTGCAGGGGCCACTATGGAGCATAATACCGTGTGCAGGGGCTGCTGCGGGCCATAATACCGTGTTCAGGGGCTGCTGCGGGCCATAATACCGTGTTCAGGGGCTGCTGCGGGCCGTAATACTGTGTGCAGGGCCTGCTGTAGAACATTGTAGTGTGTGTAAATTGGGCGGTATAAACAGGGGCTATGGAGTCTGTTTATACCATACGCTGTCTGTTGATAGTGACCGTGTGATGTAATAATAGCCTTGTCACATAGACATGTATAGGACAAGGCTGTAGTTACATTACATGGCCGCTATGAGATGAATGACACTATGTAAACAGAGAAGCGGTCACGGCGCTTACACAGGTACCATTCAAACAGCTGATCAGTAGGGGTCCTGGGTTTTTGAGCCCCACTAATTAGTTTATTAATGACCCAGAAAACCTTTTAATTAGGTAATGCCTGGGACATTATTAATAAGGGCACTATTTATACAGGGTACACACGGATATTATTAATAAAAATATGCACTTGGGAGTATTATTCATTATGGGGGGGTTATATCATATATTTTATAATTGGGGGTAGCAGCAGGATGGGGGCTTTGTGTAGGTGAGGACAATATGGGTCAGGTGCCTGGAAAAGTGAGGAGCCAAAGATGTCTGTGTTGCAAACTTTACAGAGAAAAGTCACAGCTGGAAGAAGTGGTCATGGCGGTCCAGAGGGAAGAGAAGGGAAATGTGAAGGATTAGTTAGAGACGTCACCTGTAAGTCACAGAATGTTACTGCACTGTATTCACCTAAATGATAGAGGATAAATACCTGAGTGATTGGGTTTTTTTCCCCCACTGTGTGGGAATTCAGCCTGACCGCAGCCATATATACAGTGGGGAAAAAAGTATTTAGTCAGCCACCAATTGTGCAAGTTCTCCCACTTAAAAAGATGAGAGAGGCCTGTAATTGACATCATAGGTAGACCACAACTATGAGAGACAAAATGAGAAAACATATCTAGAAAATCACATTGTCTGATTTTTTAAAGAATTTATTTGCAAATTATCGTGGAAAATAAGTATTTGGTCACGTACAAACAAGCAAGATTTCTGGCTTTCACAGACCTGTAACTTCTTCTGGCTTTCACTCATTACCTGTAGTAATGGCACCTGTTTGACATTGTTATCAGTATAAAAGACACCTGTCCACAACCTCAAACAGTCACACTCCAAACTCCACTATGGTGAAGAACAAAGAGCTGTGGAAGGACACCAGAAACAAAATTGTAGACCTGCACCAGGCTGGGAAGACTGAATCTGCAATAGGCAAGCAGCTTGGTGTGAAGAAATGAACTGTGGGAGCAATAATTAGAAAATGGAAGACATACAAGACTACTGATAATCTCCCTCAATCAGGGGCTCCACACAAGATCTCACCCTGTGGGGTCAAAATGTTCACAAGAATGGTGAGCAAAAATCCCAGAACCACACGGCAGGACCTAGTGAATGACCTGCAGGAAGCTGGGACTAACGTAACAAAGACTACCGTCAGTAACACACTACGCCGCCAGGGACTCAGATGCTGCAGTGCTAGACGTGTCCCCCTACTTAAGCCAGTATATATCCGGGGCCGTCTGAAGTTTGCTAGAGAGCATTTGGATGTTCCAGAAGAGTATTGGGAGAATGTCATATGGTCAGATGAAACCAAAGTAGAGCTGTTTGGTAGAAATACAACTCGTCGTGTTTGAAGGAGAGTGAATGCTGAGTTGCATCCAAAGAACACCATACCTACTGTGAAGCATGGGGGTGGCAACATCATGCTTTGGGGCTCTTTCTCTGCAAAGGGACCAGGACGACTGATCCGTGTACATGAAAGAATGAATGGGGCCATGTATCATGAGATTTTGAGTGCAAACCTCCTTCCATCAGCAAGGGCATTGAAGATGAAATGTGGCTGGGTCTTTCAGCATGACAATGATCCCAAGCACAGCACCAGGGCAACGAACGAGTGGCTTCGTAAGAAGCATTTCAAGGTGCTGGAGTGGCCTAGCCAGTCTCCAGATCTCAACCCCATAGAAAACCTTTGGAGGGAGTTGAAAGTCCGTGTTGCCCAGCGACAGCCTCAAAACATCACTGCTCTAGAGGAGATCTGCATGGAGGAATGGGCCAACATACCAGCAACAGTGTGTGCCAACCTTGTGAAGACTTACAGAAAACGTTTGACCTCTGTCATTGCCAACAAAGGATATATAACAAAGTATTGAGATGAACTTTTGTTATTGACCAAATACTTATTTTCCACCATAATTTGCAAATAAATTCTTTAAAAATCAGACAATGTGATTTTTTTTGGATTTGTTTTCTCATTTTGTCTCTCATAGTTGAGATCTAACTATGATGTCAATTACAGGCCTCTATCATCTTTTTAAGTGGGAGAACTTGCACAATTGGTGGATGACTAAATACTTTTTTTCCCCACTGTATATAGGTGTGTCACTTGGTGGATGGACGAATCCACGTGGCTCTCATTCACTTTAATGGGAGTGCCAAAGATAGCCGAAGTACAGTACTCAGCTATCTGCGGCGCTCCTATTATAGAGAATGGGGGATATGTGGGCTCGTCCATCCATCAAGCAGAAGATGTGTGAAGTTATTGTCATTGTTAATGCCGTGTTGTTGATCTGATACTGAAGTAATGCAGTAAAAAGAATTCTTAAAAACTGTTTTATAACTTTGTGTATATTGTGCGACGATAACAGTGTGTGAAGCTAGTAGCATGGAAACGCAATTTTTTTTTTTTTTTTTTTTTTTTTTTTTGGGGGGTGGCGTCTTTCTATAGTCCGCCTCAGACAGCAAAGAGGCTAGGTTCACCACTGGGTGTTGAGTGTACATTAATGAGAAATAAAATTAACTTTTTTGCTTTTAGCAAATGGCTGCAATGAAACAAAGAGTTAAAAATTTAAAGGGGTCTGAATACTTTCTGTAGCCACTGTAGATCAGACATGGACTGGACTCCACACCTATTCCATGTGTCAAGGGATACACACTTGGACAAAATTGTTGGCACCCTTCGTTTAATGAAAGAAAAACCCACAATGGTCACAGAAATAACTTGAATCTGACACAAGTAATAATATACACAAATGAAAGTCAGACATTGCTTTTCAACCATGCTTCAACAGAATTTTTTTAAAAAAGAAAGCTCATGAAACAGGCCTGGACAGAAATGATGGTACCCTTAACTTAATATTTGAGGCAATCACTGCAATCAAACGATTCCTGTAACTGTCAATAAGACTTCTCAACAGGTATTTTGTCCCACTCCTCATGAGCAAACTGCTCCAGTTGTCTCGGGTTCGAAGGGTGCGTATTCCAGACGGCATGTTCCAGCTCCTTCCAAAGATGCTCAATACGATTTAAGTCAGGGCTCATAGAAGGCCACTTCAGAATAGTCCAATGTTTTCCTCTTAGCCATTCTTGGGTGTTTTTAGCTGTGTGTTTTGGGTCATTATCCTGTTGCAAGACCCATGACCTGCAACTGAGACCAAGCTTTCTGACACTGGGCAGCACATTTCTCTCTTGAATCCCTTGATAGGTCTTGAGATTTCATTGTACCCTGCACAGATTCAAAACACCCTGTGCCAGATGCAGCAAAGCAGCCCCAGAACATAACAGAGCCTCCTCCATGTTTCACAGTGGGGACAGTGTTCTTTTCAAGATATACTTTTTGATTTTTGTCTCATCTGTCCATAGGACATTCTCCCAGAAGCTTTGTGGCTTGTCAACATGTAGTTTGGCAAATGCAGTCTGGTTTTTGTTATAATTTGTTTTCAACAATGGTGTCCTCCTTGGTCGTCTCCCATGAAGTCCACTTTGGCTCAAACAACGACAGATGGTGCAATCTGACACTGATGGTCCTTGAGCTTGAAGTTCACCTTTTCTGGGCTTTTTTGTTACCATTCGTATTATCCTTCTCTTTGATTTGTCATCAATTTTCTTCCTGCGGCCATGTCCAGGGAGGTTGGCTACAGTCCCACGGATCTTAAATTTCTGAATAATATGTGCAATTGTAGTCACAAGAACATCAAGTTGCTTGGAGATGGTCTTATAACCTTTACCTTTAACATGCTTGTCTATAATTTTCTTTCTAAGCTCCTGAGACAATTTTTTCCTTCGCTTCCTCTGGTTCATATTGAGTGTCGTACTCACCATGTCACCAAACAGCACAGTGAGTATCTGCAGCCCTATATTCAGGCCCACTGACTGATTACAAAATTGTAGACACCTGTGATGCTAATTAGTGGACACACCTTGATTTAACATGTCCCTTTGGTCACATTATTTTCAGGTGTACCATCATTTCTGTCCAGGCCTGTTTCATGAGTTTTCTTTTTAAAAAAATTCTGTTGAAGCATGGTTGAAAAGCAATGTCTGACTTTCATTTGTTCATTTTCATAGAATTTTTATATATTATTACTTTTGTCAGATTCAAGTTATTTCTGTGATGGCTGTGGGTTTTTCTTTCATTAAACGAGGGGTACCAACAATTTTGTCCAGGTGTATATATGGGGTATGTGGAGGAATAAGCCCAGTGGTAACCGCAGCGGACCCAGACACAAAAGTTCAAGTCCAACAGGTATTACCCTGTGCGTTTATTTTTCTCAGAAAAACAGCAGAACAAATAAGCCTTAACTTTCAGGCAAAAAATAACAGAAATCCTGCTCGTCTGAGCAACTAACTATACAGAAAACTGTCCTATCTGTACGTGTGGCTTACTTCAGTCACACGGTCAATAAACAGCGCAAAGCAAGGGCAGGAGTTCACTCCAGAGTCTCACCAGCCTTTACAATGTGAGGACAGAACCCGGCTCCTCCTTTCTCCCCCAGGAACTGCTCAGTAGTGAGAACTGGCCAACCTTTTATAGGCCTTTAATGAAGCCCAGCTTCCATCTGTGGTTGGAGGCTCCTCCCTAGTAGGAGAGGAAGAGGTTAACAAAAGACAGCCCTCTCAGGTTTTTATCTGATCTACCACACATAATTAAGGAATCTGGGAGAGATATAGCGACCTTCCAGAATCTTACCTGTCACCTTCTCACAGGTATCTTATACGAGAGTACAGATATAGGAGTACTTAAAGACACCCTAGGTATAGAGCTTGTTATGTTTGTCTCTGAACAGAATAGTTACAAACAAACATGTGAAATAAACTGGTTTATTTAAGAAATGCAAAGTAAATAAAGGCAGACAAAATAAATGAAAATCAAAGCAAAATAGGCAGGTGGACAATAGCAGGGGAATTATCCCTAACGTGTTACCCTGGCTTCACCTGCCTAGCGCCAGATTTTTCCTCAGATAAGAGGACACCTCACAGGAACCTAAATAGAGACCCTAGAAGTTAGCCCTAAAAGGAACACCGGAGGACAATGTACACACACTCATAAACCCCACTACACAGTCACCCTGACAGCTGGCCAGAGAGTAAACAGACAAGGCTAGTATACAGACTCAAACAGACAGTAAAACTACAGATCACAGGAAAGGCTGAACACAAGAGTATAACCAGCAGAGAACTGGAGAAAAGCCCCAGCCTAAATAGCACACCAGAGGGTGGGGCAGAAACTCAGGGAAAAACCCCTCCAAAACCACAGACTATAGACATACAATAGTTAACCCTTGCCAGCCTGGACCAGCCGCCTAACTGAGCTGTCAGTAATAGCACATAGTGATTCCCAAGCTGCCATAGTGGCAGCAACTGCCACTATGGCAAAGTAAATGGTCCTTCCAGTTGGTCACCTGTGCTAAATGGGATTCCATAGTAGGCCACATCTTATCATGGCTAGTGTTGAGCCAATATTTAACTTGTCCCAATACAATAGCAGTGTGGTAGCTAGACAAATTGGGAATGCCCATCCATCCGTGAGCCCTATCCTTTGTCAATATGGAACGAGCAACTCTTGGTTTACGATTACCCCAAATAAAGCTAGACATTTGTTTATGGAAGTCATTAAAGACATGGCGAGGAATAGGGACCACTAGTGTGCGTAAGTAATAAAGAATTTTTGGAAGGATCAGCATTTTGTATAGCACTATTCGACCAATCCAGCTATTCTCAAACCTAGCCAGGTCATTAAGTTCTTGCCCCGGGACAATAGCCCCGGGAAATTTGCTTTAACCAACGACCTATTGTTAGCTGTAAGTTTAATGCTTAAATATGGTATAGAGTGGGGACACCATTGATAGGGGGAAGTGTTTTTAATATGTTGGAGAAGCATTCCCGAGATTTACAATTACAGTTTGATATATTCTTATATACAGTAGGTATTTGCAGTAATGCTCATGATAGCAGAGTGCTGTTGCAACTTTTTGTTTTTGCAATTGTATTGCAGCCACAACAATGTGCACCTGCTTTTCCTAAACAAGCAGATCTCAATAAACTATAATCCAAATGCAGTTTAGTACAGAGCCCCCTCAGCAACAGATGCAATATTGCTTGGGCAAGGTTCAGAGGGCTGAGCAGACTAATATAGGCAGAAGCTGCCAGGGGTTGGCTGAGGAGCACACACGGGTGAGTTCGTTAGGCCTTCAGGGCTAGACCAGGTGCTACACAGAAGAGAATACACAGGAGAAGGAAGTGTTAGAAACCGCATGGTGTGAACTGGAGGCAAGCCGGAGACTGTGTTTGTTAGGAGAGAGAGCACGACAGCATTTGTAGACAGTTACATTTTCACTGCGCTCTGCTTTTAATCCCATGATGACTCGGCATAGCTGGCAGTTAGAGATAGTACCAGCTCTGACTGCTGGAGGAAAAGTGTAATTGTCTTTATTTGTTCTCCTAAATAATCTAAGAGATCATAAGTATACAGTCAGGGAGGCTGCACTATTGTTTTCTTCATTACAACTGTGTGATAGGAGCTGTCACATCAGTGATAGATTTTTGTGTCTCCCTGTGAAGAGTGTGTGGAACAGTCCATGCAAACAGTAAGTTCTGTTCTGTAACTTTTGCAAAGAACAGGGAGGCATAGTATTTTAAACAGGTGACAATAAGATCACATGACACAACTGAAGTCATGGTTTCCCATGTATTTTCAGATAAAAGGCAATAAATAAATAAGGTATTACTGAATTATGATTATAAATATAGAGTTCTCCTTTCCACATCGCAACTTTCCCCATCACAGTTTTGATATATAAAAAATCGCAGCATGTCAATTATACCTACAGACATGCTAGTGTTTTCCATATAGGTTTAATTGAAGAAGAAAGTCCACAGGAAAGGAAAACTGTAAAAATACCTTTTTTTGCTGCATCTCGCTACGTGGGGCCTTAGCCTTAAGATATTTTCTATTTTTAGAACAAGCTCAACTCTACAATTTAGATGTGGCAACAGTTAACCCCCAAAACCCTCTTCCCTCCTTCCTACATGATGCCCTCACAAGGTCCAAAAAGTTAAGACCCTTGGATGTTTTTGGACTGTGTTTCATACTAGAAAGCTGCTAAGGCCACATGCGCATCTGCACCTGAAAAACCTGCACTGGACTTTCTCCTCCGCCGGTTTCACTTTCAAAAACGATGGACACCTAACGCACCCCATTACAGTCAATGGGCTCCACCAGGCTACGTATGCTACTGCTATTTTAGTGGTCATCCTCTCCTTTGTTCTGGTACTCTAGTATGAACCCAGCAATTTTAACAATCAAAAATTAAATAAAAATGGTAATTGTAGTGACTACAATGTAATGTCCAACCAACAGTAGCACTTCACTGGGCTTTAAATAGCAATTGCATTATATAATCTTCTTATTAGATTTGCTCCCATGAGCTGTGAGAATGACCTGATAACACATGGGGTTGCTCAGGGTAAATCTGATTCCCTGCAGTTATCCTGATAATCTTCCAGTAGATTATAGGTTATTGTTGTTGTGCTCACTAGTCTGAAGTTTACAAACAGGATATAGACAGATGATCATAAAAAGTTGTAGTCCGCTGATGTCTCAAGCTATATATTTGGATATTTCCAGCCAAGAAGAAAGGTATGGAAGGACAAATCTGTATGCAAAACAAACAGCAGATTAGTAAAAGCACCCAGATGAGTTACACTGTACAAGAGAACTATGTGGTACAGCTACATAAACAAAGCATCATGATTAAGCTAAGGCCCCACGTAGCAAACCACATTCCGGAAACCCACCACATTTTTTGCAGCAGCATTTTCCATTGTGTTTTTTCTGCGTTTTTCTCTGCATTTTTTCTTCCTTTACTAAATCTGCAGAGAAAATGCAAAAAGCGAAAAGCATTTCTGCAGGTAAAATTGACATGCTACGTATTTCAAAAACGCAGCTTTTCTGCAGCGTTTTTTTCTCTGCAGTGTGTGGATGGGATTAGCCAGAATTTCATTCATCTTGCTGGTACTGTAAAACGCAGCATCTGTGTTGTGTCTGCAGCAGTCAAAAACGCTGCATTTCCGCAAGGTGGGGCTTTAGCCTAAGTAAAAAAAATCATATAAAAATAGCAGCAGAGCTTCAAAATATCAGTGCCAATGTACTGGTACCGTTAAAGCTCACTTAGTTGATACTGTGGTACACAGTGAACAGTCAAAAGACAAACGCACATCAACTGGTGACATTTTTTTCGGACATATATGCCTCTGTTGGTGGTGTTTAGGGTGTTTACTATGAGACTTAAGGTAAGTTCACAAAACTGAATTTGTGGATTCCGCTGCAAATTCTGTCTGGAATCTGCCTCATATTGTCTTCAATAGGATGTAAAAGACGTTACTTTTTTCAGGATGTTGAAAACAGAAGCGTTCTGCTCCACGTATTCCCCTGCTGAATCAGCCACAAAATCCGCAGTTCAAGGTTCAGTCTAATTAACCTCATTGTGTCTAGGACTAGAAAAAATGTAATCACGGCACTCCCTAATGGGTTAGTAGTTGGTGCTCTAGAAGGGATTCACCCCAAACTTCAGCAAAAATTGTAATCCAGGCACTCAACAAGTTACATATAAACTGTATTTATTCAGTGAATATGCAATCCATGAAAATAAGATGATAAACGTTTTCGGTCATGCAAGACCTTCATCAGATCACAGATTACCACTGGAATAAGGGGAAGCAGAAGAAAATGGAGCACAAGGTGAATAAACGGTAACACCACTGAAGGAGACGCTCTATCTAGGACTAGTCAGTGAGCATAGATCTGCTTTGACTTTCTGCCGCATGATGCGGGGACTGGAATTTGAAGAGGAATCTGAGACAGAAGACCACCTAAAATTCACTTTCCGCCTTGTGAAACCAGCCTTATTTATTGACTTTTTCTGCAATGTTTCTTTTTAGAAATGTGGGAAAAAATGGCACAAAATACCTATTTATTGTGTTTGGTGCACTTAAAATATATCTCCAATTATAAGAAACTTGAATAAATGAATAGTACAGGTGAGTATAAGAAACTTTGTCAGACAGCTCTTTTAATGCTGCTATTCTTATAGATAACCAGCTGCTTGTGCACAGAATGAGGCAATAAATTAATTAACATCCTTCTCTTCCCCCTCTCCATAGAGTTCTATTTGTGAGCTGGGCATGTCTACCGGATTCTATGTAAATAATCAGACTGATAAGGAGACATATCATGTCACTTTGTCTCTGTAAATCAGGTGGACCCATAAAAAGTGGCACTAAAGCAAATGCTCCATTTCCATCAAGGAGAACTTATTTGCATATTCCTTTCCCAGAATTCTTAGCATGGCATGGATTTTCTAATAACTCCCTGTACTGTCTCTCCCTAGTGAGACATAGTACTCCTTCTGACCCATGTTACTTTCCCACAGCTAGCCAGTACCCTGCTTCACAATGTTGAGAGACAATAAACTTGAAACAACTGTCTGCATATGGGTCCTTTTGGAGGAGTTATTCTGGCTTGGCTATATTCCCAGATTATGCTATTAAGTTTGAAAGAAGGCGAAGCATTGATCTATAGGGAGCTAACTTACAAAAGATTTTGCTAGAGCAAATTCTGCTTTTCCACCAAGGAGAATTTATTTGCATTTTCCTTTCCGGGAATTCTTAGCAGGGCATGCATGGTCTAATATGTCCCTGTACCAGTCTCTCCCTACTACTCTGCTCCACGTCATGGACCTTTACCGCAACCAGCCAGTTCCCTGCTTCACACTGGTAAGAGGCAATAACCTTGAAACAGCTGTCTGCGGATGGGTCCCTTTTCTTTTTGGAGGAGTTATTCTGGTTTGCCTATATTTCCAGATTATGCTATTAGGTTTCAAAGAAAACCAAAAGGGGGCATCAGATCATATTCTCCTTTTCCACCAAGAAGGACTTATTTGCATATTCCATTCCCAGGACCCATCATAGTCTCCTTTAGGGTCTGTCAGGTGCCATCCATATCAGTCACTAAATGTGTGGCAAGAAGGCCAAAAAGTTTTAAATATCTGTATGGATCCCCAAAATTCCTAATGGCAGTCTTGGCCATTAGCTGTGAATACAGTGAAACGCATGTTGTGTGTGAGTGTGTGTGTGGGTAGGAATAGAATTTGCAGGGGCAGACTTTACACACCTTACTGTTGACCACAATGAAACACATCAATAATTACTTTAGCAGGCTGCATCTCAGCTTTAATGCACCACTAATATTGGCACTAATATTGACATACCCACCTGTCCATTGTCTCTGGCTAGGCAACGTGTTATACTCACCTCCGAAATTCACAGAAGCGATAGAGGTGCTTTTCTCTTATTTGCACCAGCGGCACCTCTATTTATCCTGCCCCGAACATGGAGCAGCATTTTGGATGTGTCTGGTTAGGGACATCGTTTCTTCTGAGGCCGGGTAGCAGGTACATTCTAGCTACCGGACCTCACAGTGATGTCCTCTTCTCTCTTGCATCAGAGATACTCGTCTTGCATTTGTTTTGTATATACAAATACACTTACTACTAGCATTACAGGTTTCCCTCCAAAAGTTGGAGGATAGTTGTGTTTTTTTTAATGTGGTATAATATAAAGGATATTGTCACTTATATTGGCGATTTTTTCATCTATATCTGATTTACAACAGTCTATTTAGTTAATTATAGCAAAGAGCAGTCAATCTCCACTATATCCTTTATTTGTCCCTCAATAATTCCTATGGGCAGTGTGATTGGACTTAATAGGGGCCCTTGCCATTAATAACCTAATGACCTTTGCAACACACTTTTAATCATTTTATACTTATATTCTAGTGAATCCCATCCACACATTGCAGAAAAATACGTGCAGCGGACAAGTTGCAATTTCCAAAACCTTTGGGGTTTTGGAAATCGCAGCATGTCAATTATACCTACGGAAACAATGACGGTTTCCCTATAGGTATAATAGAAGCAGAAAGTCCACAGAGGAAACCCCACTTTCTGTGAAAAGCGCTGTGGGAAAAACCACAATGCTTTGCCGCTGTGGTTTTTCCCACAGTGCTTTTTTGCTGCGGCTCAAAAGCGTTGCGGAAAAAAAAACACTGTGAAAACCCATCACATCATATTGCCAGTGTTTCTGTAGGTATAATTGACATGCTGCGATTTACAAAAACATTTTTGAAATCGCAGTTTTTCCGCTGCAGATTTTTTTCTTCAATGTGTGGATGGGATTAGCCAGAATCTCATCCACTTTGCAGCTATTGTAAAATGTGGCGTTTTTTTGCCACAGCGTTTCCGCTGTGGCTAAAACGCGGCGTTTTTGCAACGTGGGGCCCCAGCCTAACTGTACTTGTCCTGTAGTGTTGACTGATTTATACTATTGACTTTTGGCAATTATGTCAGGATTATGAGGCAATCATTACAAGATCAATGACGTAGCATGCTCGCTGAATGGTATAGTGCTGATGCTGAGTGCTGGGTTTAAGTCTGACAAATTTATTTGCATGCAGCTGAAAATTGTACCTGTTTCCTCTTGGCTTTCTTTTGGTTTCTCTACTTGCTGCTGGTTAATTGTCTCCTAAATATGCCCAGCAGAGAAATATATCTATTCACATTAGTAGAACAGTAATAATAATAAAGCCATCTGTCACATCAGTCAGATTAAGGATTGTGATTAACAACAAGATAAAATGGAGCATATTGCAGATTACCACTTGGAGCTGGTAAATCCATAAGACATGAGACATGTAAATATTAGTTGCCCTTAGTGGATAGTTATAGTAGCGTGGCCAGAACATTTAATATAGAGACAGATCTCATCTGCAGAAGAAAATGCTTTGTAACCTTGGCATATTGTTTATACAGTGCAGTTACCACAGGATTTCTATTTAGTATTCATTGATTCAGGGAACATTTTTCTGCAGCTGCACAAATTAGAAAAAAATATAATATTGCATAGAAAAGAATAAAATTTCCTGCGTTAACAAATGATATTAATGATCAGCACCTGGAAACACACATCATGTTTGACTGTGAAAATGAAGGTGATGGTAATGGGGTCATTTGGCATAGACTGGAAGGTTATGTATAGGTCAAACTCTTAGCTGTGCTGTTATTTTAGAGATGACTTGCAATACAGTAAGTAATGGAGAGATATGGAGAAAGCAGAGCTTATTTTGTAGTGTTTGGAAGTAACAATTTTGACTATTGAACTTCAGCTGCAGTTCATAGGACTATGCTGAGCTGCATGCATGCATCTAGATTGCAACTACTCTACAGCTCAATACCAAACCATATAATGCTAAGGCCCCTTACTGCAGAAACGCACCGAAAAAAAAAAATGCAGTGCTTTCTAGTACCAGCAAAGTGAATGAGATTTTAGTTAAAAAGAGTGTGGGAAAGCTGCTTTTCAAACATGGGTGTGTTTTTGAAAAATGCAGCATGTTCATTTTAGCTGCGGGATTCTGAGTGTTTTCCTTATAAATTTATAGGGGAAGAAAAAACGCAGAGAAAAATGCTCAACTACTCAATGATAAACACTGTTGATGTTTTTACTGCTTTTTTAATAGAGATGTTATCTGGAACCTGCCTCTAAAAGGTAACCAAGCCCCAGAAAGGACTACCTTGTATTACAGCCCCCAGTATCATCTGCTGGCTGTGGCTAAATTCCTGAAAGAGAGAATTAAGTGGAGTACACAGCACTAAAGCCTTATCACACCTGGGCATCCCTCAAGACCAAGCCTGGGCATACTTAACAGTGGGAGACTACTACCCCCATTGGGAAGCTGCAAGGTTTACAGTCACAGAAAGTAAAGTTCAACCTGTTTCACTGCACTACTGCCTCTTGAGTCATTCTTCAGGGCCATTCCAAACACCACCAGACATATTCACCCACACATAACAGACCCCCCATAGATAATAGTGCTCCCCACATAGGTTATATTATTGTAATAGTCCCGCCACATAGATATTAGTGACCCCCACAGGTATCCCCATCCCACATCTCATATCGCATTCAGTCCAGGCCACACAACTTTGTATACTTACCTCTTCTTCCTGCAAAGTACTGATATGGTGCTGGACTGTTCATCTCTTCTAATGTCCTCCCAGTTATGCTGTCTCCTGCTCTATGGTACTGCTGTGGTACCATAAAGAGACAGCATAGTTGGGAGGACATTAAAAGAGGTGCATAGCCTGGGGCCGCATCAGTGCATTGCAGGAAGAGGTAAGTATGAAATTCACTAAAGCAGAGGCAGTAGTGTGGCAAAGGGGCTTATGAGGTCCCTTGGCTTAGGGGCCTGGTTGGAATTGAGACTGCTGTGACCCCTATAGGCCTTTGTTCTGTCTTTGACTAGAACAGTGGTTCTCAACCTTACTAATGCTGCGACCGTTTAATATAGTTCCTCATGTTGTGTCCTCCAACCATAAAATTATTTTCGTTGCTACTTCATAACTGTTATTTTGCTACTGTTATGAATCATGATGTAAATATCTGATATGCAGGATGTATTTTCATTGTTACAAATTGAACATAATTACCCAGTAATTATAATTCATGAAGTGTCATTTTACTTCCAATACTGCTGCTTTCAACACAGTAACTGCTTTTAACAGAGTAGCTGCTTTAAACACAATAGTTGCTCTCTACACATGTGTGACTGGTCTGCATAAGTACATTATGGCGCCAACCCTGTCACATACACCTGTATTTGTGCAGGGTATATGTGATGGGGTTGGCACAATCAGGGCCGTTTTAACACATTGGTGGGCCCTGTGCAAAGGTTACATAAGTGGGCCCCCCCATCAACACCACTTAGAAATACTTGACCTGCACAAATTTCAATGCCCCCACATAGTATAATGCCCCTTAGCGGCTCTCACACAGTATAATGCCTCCCTAGTGGTCCCATACAATATAATGCCCCTCATAATGTCCACTTCCACGTTGCCCCCACATTTTCATGTCCCCCTCCAGGATACCCCCCCAGATTCATGTTCCCCCACCCCCTGGTTGCCCCCACAGTGTCATGTGTCCCCCCAAGTTGCCCCTACAGTATTATGTCCCCCCCATCCCCCAGGTTGCCCTCACAGTATTATGTCCCCATCCCCCAAGTTGCCCCCACAGTATCATGTCCCCCACACTGTCATGTCCCCCTCAGGTTTCTCCCACAGTATCATGTCCCCCCAGCCCCCAGTTTGCCCCCATGGTGTCATGTCCCCCCCAGGTTTCCCCCACAGTTTCATTTCCCCTTCAAGTTGCTCCCTTAGTGTCATGTTTCCCCCACAGGTTGACCCCACATTTTCATGTCCCCCTCCTGGTTACCCCCCCAGATTCATGTCCCCCCACCCCCTGGTTGCCCCCACAGTGTCATGCCCCCCCCCCCAAGTTTCCCCCACAGTATCATGTCCCCCCACCCCTTAGGTTGCCCCCATAGTATCATGTCCCCCCACCCCACAGGTTGCCCCCACAGTTTCATGTCCCCAACTGTATATATAAAAGAAAAAAACAAACCTTAATACTCACCTTCCTCCATTCCCCTGTTCACTCCTACAGTACCGTAAATGCATTTTTCTCTGTGTTTTTGCAGAATTTTTTTCTGCAGAATATTTTAGCTGAGCTACGGGAGTGGGACTCATAGTATTATAGTTATCTATGGTGCTACGAGCAGGGCCAGCGTTAGGGGGGGCAAACTGGGCAATTGCCCAGGGCCCCGACCCCAAAGGGGCCCCGGGATCCGGAGCCTGATGACTCCAGATCCCAACAAACATTTTTATTCATCTGTCCTTGCGTCCGACATCATCTTCTGGCGTTCCGGACATCACCGCAGAGGCACTGAGGCCTGGCCTCAGCGGTCACGTGGGGGCGTGCTCACGTAACCGCTGAGGCCCAATCACAGGCTTCAGCGGTGACGTCCACAATGCGTGACGTCAGCCGCAGAGAAGAGGAATCTGGCGGCGGCAGGATAGCGGAGCAGCGCGAGGAGGCCCAGGAGAGGTAAGGCAAGGTAAGTATAACTGTTTGTTATTTTCACTTACCTCCCCCGGGCCTTTGATAATTATACTCTGGGGTCTGAAGAGACTTCAGAGTATAATATAATACTAGCACTAAGGGAGTCTATAGGGCCACTGTGGAGCATTATACTGGGGGTGGGTAGCATATTATACTGTGTGGGGCCCCTGTAGAGCATTATATTGGGGAGGGGGCCCTCTGGATAGCCTATTATACTGTGTGGGGCCCCTGTGAAGCATTATACTGGGGAGAGGGCTCTCTGGATAGCCTATTATACTGTGTGGGGCCTATGTAGAGCATTATACTGGGGATGGGGCCCTGTGGATAGCCTATTATACCATGTTTGGCCCCTGTGGAGCATTATACTGGGGAGGGGGCCATGTGGATAGCCTATTATACTATGTGGGGCCCCTGTGGAGCATTATACTGGGGAGGGGGCCCTCTGGATAGCATATTATACTGTGTGGGGCCACTGTGGAGCATTATACTGGGGGGTCCCTGTGGATAGCATATTATACTGTATGGGGCCTCTGTGGAGCATTATAATGTGGGGGGGGGGCTCTGGAGAGCATGTTATATTCTCTGGGGCCACTTTGGAGCATTATACTGGGGGGCCCCTCTGGAGAGCATATTATACTGTGTGGGGCCACCGTGGAGCATTATACTGTGGGGGGCCCTCTGGAGAGCATATTATACTGTTTTGGGCGACTGTGGAGCATTTAACTGGGGGGGCCCCTCTGGATAGAATATTATACTGTATGGGGCTTCTGTGGATCATTATAATGTGGGGGGGGGGCTCTGGAGAGCATGTTATATTCTCCTGGGCCACTTTGGAGCATTATACTGGGGGGCCCCTCTGGAGAGCATGTTATACTGTGTGGGGCCACTGTGGAGCATTATGCTGTGGGGGGGGGGCCTCTGGAGAGCATATTATACTGTTTTGGGCCACTGTGGAGCATTTAACCGGGGGGCCCCTCTGGATAGCATATTATACTGTATGGGGCTTCTGTGGAGCATTATGTGGGGGGGGGGCTCTGGAGAACAGGTTATATTCTCTGGGGCCACTTTGGAGTATTATACTGGGGGGCCCCTCTGGAGAGCATATTATACTGTTTTTGGCCACTGTGGAGCACTGTGGGGGAACCTCCCTGGGCAGTGTATTATACTGTGTGGAGGCCATTCTGGAGCATGTTATACAGTGTGGGGTCACTGTGGAGCATTATTCTCGGGGGGCCATCTGCAGAGCATATTATATTGTGTGGCGCCACTGTGGGGCATTATTCGGGGGGAACTAAGGAGCATTATACTAGAGGGCCCTCTGGGGAGTATATTATACTGTGTGGCGCCTACTGTGGAGCATTATACTGGGGGGCACTGTGGGATGCATATTTTACTGTATGGAGCATATTATATTGTGTGGGGCTGCTGGGGAGCATATTGTACTGTCTGGGGCCACTAAGAAATAGTATACTGTGTGGAGCCTTATATACCACTCTCACCCCAGTCCCACAGGCCCGCTGCCTTGGGATAACCTTAGACTCTGACCTATCCTTCAAGTCGCATATTCAAACCCTCAACACCTCCTGTCGCCTCCAACTCAAGAACATCCACCGAATCCGCTCTTTCCTCACCCCTAAAACTACAAAGATGCTAGTCCACGCCCTGATAATCTCCCGCCTAGACTACTGTAACACCCTTCTCCATGGCCTCCCAGCTAACACCCTCGCCCCCCCTCCAGTCTACTTTAAACTGTGCTGCTCGCCTAATACATCTCTCCCCCCGTTCTTCATCGGACGCTCCCCTCTGCCAATCCCTACACTGGCTACCCGTTGCCCAGCGAATAGAGTTCAAATTACTGATGCTAACATACAAAGCCATCCACAACCTGTCCCCTCCATATATCTCCGACCTAATCTCCCGCTACCTGCCCACACGTAACCTCCGATCCTGCAAAGACCTCCTACTCTGCTCTGCTCTTATCCGCTATTCACACAATTGACTCCAAGACTTCTCCCGGGCATCCCCCATACTCTGGAACTCATTACCAAGACACATAAGACTGTCCCCCACAGTCACAAGCTTCAAGAAGGCCCTGAAGACTCACCTATTCAAGAAAGCCTACAACCTCCAATAACGCTACTGTCACCACACCACCACCTGAGCAGCCTCTACCCCCACCTTCTGTCTCTATCCCTCTTCCCTCATAGATTTTAAGCCCTTGCAGGCAGGGCCCTCTTTCCCACTGTACCAGTTGGTCTCTGTTAGCATTATCTGTTTTGTATATCTGGTGTACCGTATGTAAATCCGCAAATGTAAAGCACCATGGAATTAATCGTGCTATATAAATAAACAATAATAATTATAATTAAAAAATACAATGTGGGGCCACTATGGGGGGCTCAGGGGAGCATTTTATACTGTGTGGGTCCACTGTGAAGCATTATATACCATGTTGGGAAAATGTAGAGGGCTCAGGGGAGCATTTTATACTGTGGAGCATTATATACCATGTAGAGCATTATACTGTGGGGGGAGGGGGGCTCAAAATTCCTGCTGGCAGCCCTGTGTGCTATGTCTGCATCACAGCTCCCTCACTATATTCTTGCACATTCATGTAGTGCTCCACGGCCATGTCATTCCCCATACAGTACTGTGCATGAACCGGCCATGGAGTTATTGGGGCCTGCACAGTACTATAGGGGCTGACTAGACTGAGAACATACTGAGTAACGCCAGATAGTCAGCACATATGTAAGACTTCAGTGAAGGAGCCGTGGTTTAGGCTATTAGCAGGAAGCTGTTGGGTGGGGCCCCAGAACAGGTTCCTCTGGTGGGCCTAAGGCCCTTCAGTCCGACACTGTATAATGGAGAACTATTATATATAAGGGTGGGTTACTATATATAATTGGGAAACTTAAATATGAGGGGGCTATTTTAAGGGAGAACTATTATTTATAAGACGGGCTATTATTTATAAGGGGGAAACTATTATATATAAGGCATCCATTATAAGGGGGAGCTATTATTTATAAGAGGGGAATTATTTATAAGGGGGATATAATTGTTAAGTGGGCTTATTTATAAAAGGCGCTATTAGTGATAATGGGGACTATTATTTATAAGGGTAACTATTATTTATGAGGGGGCTATTATTAATAAGGAAGCAGTATTATTTTTACAGGGTGACTTACTGATAAGGGGGAATATTACTGATACAGTGCACTAAGGACGCTATTACTGATATGGGTGTAATATTATTTATAAGCAGGGACTATTATTTATAAGGAGACCCTATAATAACTGATGAATGGGTGCAAAAATCTATTAGGTGGTACAAAGGTGCTCATTTGAATTGTGTGTGGTAAAATGGGGCTTCTTATTACTTATTTGTTGGTAAAAAGGAGGCATTATTATAGGGGCTGCCACTGCAAAACGATGGTGCTGTTTGCATATCAGTGTTTGGGGCACCGCTTTTAATTTTGCCCTGGGCCCCACTTTGTCTAAAACCGGCCCTGGCTACAAGTCCCTGTCTCACAGCAACATACTGTCCCATCCTTGCCAGTAAATCTGGCGAACACACGGGTGAAACTCGGTCATGTGAATCTAGCCTTAGACTAAGTGAAGAGTTGCTGGAATCCATTTGAAGAAATCATTGCTGCCATGGCATTGTTGAGGAAGGAAGAAAGGAAGCCATGATGGTCATATAAACAGAGATAACAGTAGTAATTTCAGCATACAATGGTCTTTTCTTGCAACATTGTAACTTAAACTGGACTCAGCATAATGTGCTTGTGTGTAGGGTACAACAACTCAGCATTGTCATTTCACTGGTAAAACCTCAGTATTGGTGAAATGCAAGCGCTGACTGGCTGACTAGTAGTGTCTCTTTTCTTTTCGTGTGCCAGGATGAGCAACTTCTCCAGTTCTTCTTGTGGTGCTGCTGTCATTTTTAGAAAATGATTCCTCCATCTTTTATTTGACCTAGAGGTGATCCGGCTGAGGGCGAAGTGGAGAAGGCAGAGGCGATGGCAACGGCGACGCTACTGGGTCCATCCCATTACATCCGCCCGCATGACAAGGGGAGTATATTCAAGCCTGTATGGAGAACTGCGACAACATACAGAGAAGTTCCACGATTATCTGCGTATGTCCATTCCCAGCTTTGATGAACTTCTTCGGCAGCTGTCAACCAGACTCCAGAGGCAGGACATCCACTTGAGGAGAAGCGTTTCACCAGAGGAGCGCTTGACAGTGACCCTTCGGTGAGTATCAACACTGTATTTCAAATGTGTGTGTGTGTGTTATATATATATATATATATATATATATATATACTGTATATATACAGTGGGGAAAAAAAGTATTTAGCCAGCCACCAATTGTGCAAGTTCTCGCACTTAAAAAGATGAGAGAGGCCTGTAATTGACATCATAGGTAGATCTCAACTATGAGAGACAAAATGAGAAAACAAATCCAGAAAATCACATTGTCTGATTTTTTAAGAATTTATTTGCAAATTATGGTGGAAAATAAGTATTTGGTCACCTACAAACAAGCAAGATTTCTGGCTCTCACAGACCTGTAACTTCTTCTTTAAGAGGCTCCTCTGTCCTCCCTCATTACCTGTAGTAATGGCACCTGTTTGAAATTATTATCAGTATAAAAGACACCTGTCCACAACCTCAAACAGTCACACTCCAAACTCTATGGTGAAGACCAAAGAGCTGTGGAAGGACACCAGAAACAAAATTGTAGACCTGCACCAGGCTGGGAAGACTGAATCTGCAATAGGCAAGCAGCTTGGTGCAAAGAAATCAACTGTGGGAGCAATAATTAGAAAATGGAAGACATACAAGACCACTGATAATCTCCCTCCATCAGGGGCTCCACGCAAGATCTCACCCCGTGGGGTCAAAATGTTCACAAGAACGGTGAGCAAAAATCCCAGAACTACATGGGGGGACCTAGTGAATGACCTGCAGAAAGCTGGGACTAACGTAAAAAGACTACCGTCAGTAACACACTACACCGCCAGGGACTTAGATCCTGCAGTGCCAGACGTGTCCCCCTGCTTAAGCCAGTACATATCTGGGCCCGTCTGAAGTTTGCTAGAGAGCATTTGGATGTTCCAGAAGAGTATTATGAGAATGTCATATGGTCAGATGAAACCAAATTAGAACTGCTTGGTAGAAACACAACTCATATCGTGTTTGGAGAAGAGTGAATGCTGAGTTGGATCCAAAGAACACCATACCTACTGTGAAACATGGGGGTGGCAACATCATGCTTTGGGGCTGTTTCTCTGCAAAGGGACCAGGACGACTGAGGTATCGTGAGATTTTGAGCGCAAACCTCCTTCCACCAGCAAGGGCATTGAAGATGAAACGTGGCTGGGTCTTTCAGCATGACAATGATCCCTAGCACACTGCCAGGGCAACGAAGGAGTGGCTTCGTAAGAAGCATTTCAAGGTCCTGGAGTGGCCTAGCCAGTCTCCAGATCTCGTCCCCATAGAAAACCTTTGGAGGGAGTTGAAAGTCCGTGTTGCCCAGTGACAGCCCCAAAACATCACTGCTCTAGAGGAGATCTGCATGGAGGAATGGGCCAACATACCAGCAACAGTGTGTGCCAACCTTGTGAATGCTTACAGAAAACGTTTGACCTCTGTCATTGCCAACAAAGGATATATAACAAAGTATTGAGATGAACTTTTGTTATTGACCAAATACTTATTTTCCACCATAATTTGAAAATAAATTCTTTAAAAATCAGATAATGTGATTTTCTGGATTTGTTTGCTCTTTTTTGTGTCTCATAGTTGAGGTCTACCTATGATGTCAATTACAGGCCTCTCTCATCTTTTTAAGTGGGAGAACTTGCACAATTGGTGGCTGACTAAATACTTTTTTTTCCCCACTATATATATATATATATATATATATATATATATATACACTTACCTTGAAAAAAATAAAATTAAAGTATCTGGCAACAGGCAAGAGCTTCTCCTCCATGCACTTCCAGTTCCGCCTTGGCAAGTCGACCATCTCCTACATCGTCCGGGATACTTGCCAGGCCCTGTGGGATTTGCTGCGTGAAGAATTTATCCCACATCCATCTACCGAACAATGGAAGGACATTGCAGCAAAAGTTCTGGGAGGTGACACGTTTTCCAAACTGTGTAGGAGCAGTCGACGGAAAGCACATCCGTATCCAGAAACCTGCAAGGAGTGGCTCCCTGTTCTTCAACTACAAGAAGTATTTTTCCATTGTGCTGATGGCCATTGCTGATGCCTAGTATCGATTTTTGGCTGTGGACATTGGGGCATACGGCCGCACCAACGACTCCAGAATCTTCAAGGACTCTGACATGGGGCAGAGAATCTATTCTGGAAATTTCGGATTGCCAGCACCAAAGCCATTTCCTGGAACTGATGGACCTCCTATGCCGTTTGTGGTTGTTGGCGACGAGGACTTCCAGATGTGTGGAAACCTTCTGAAACCGTACTCCAGCCATGGACTCAACTTCCAGAAAAGAGTCTACAACTATAGACTATCAAGAGCCCGGAGACTTGTGGAGTGTGCGTTTGGGATACTCACTTCGAAATGGCAAATTTTTACCACTGCTATCCAGCTGAAGCCAGAACCTGTGGATGATGTTGTGAAAGCCTGTGTGGTCCTCCATAACTTCCTGCTGACAACGGAACTGTTGCCAGTTGACACCCAGGAACTGAAGTCTGGGTTACATGGTCTCGACGCATCTGGCCCATGATCTACAATAGCTGTCAGCCGCATGAGGGACAATTTTGCAGCTTTTTCTCTTTCCAACGCAGGTTGCGTGGACTGGCAGGATGGCAGAGTGTAAGTTTTTTCCTTTGAATTTTTTTTTTTAAAGTTTTTTTGGACAGTCAAATGTGCTGAAAAGTCTCGATGATTAAAGTCCTAAGCATTGAAAATGAGAGACTTTATTACTCAGCATACCTTTAAAGAAAGCGTGTTTGTTCATCCTTTTGGCTCTGTTTGTAATTTTGTGGATAAAAAAAACACATTTGTTTTAATAAAAAAAACTTTATTAAAATATTTTATTGTATATTAATTTTTCTTCAAAAATCACTGTCATGAAAAACCAATTTAGTCAAACATATAGTGAAACAGTAGAGGTAGATTTTTAGACTGACTGGTGGAGGTACAGGGCATAGGAGTGCAAAACATTTTTTTTTTTTTTGGTGTTTGAACACCTTTTTTATATTTTTTTGGTGATGAACTTTTTTTTTTTTCCCTCGTACTTTCTGAGCATGCTCAGAAAAAAAAAGGATATAAAATAACAGACAATAGCAACTGACACTACTGACGGACACCAACGGTAGTGTGAACGCCCCCGTAGTTGTTTTCTATAATATTAATTTTTCAATATTTTTGTGACATTTTGGGATCTTTGGAACCAATTACTAGTTTTCCATAGAGTTATGGTCTCAGGTTACAATGTTTTCAACTTATAATGGTTGCATCCAATTAATACTGATCAAATTAATTCAATTAATATTGTATCTTGTGGGATCACTGTATATGTGTATGTGTTCGGCAACTCTATTTATAAGAATTGCAGTACAATATATTGTTATCAATCTATCATTTTATCTTATTTTATTATTAGAGTTGTCACACCATTCACCCTAAGTCTTTGCATCTTTATCTGTAAGCAGATAGAGCGACTGATGCTGGGGGAACCCTGTCCATCTACTTCCGTTCCCATTTACTCTAATGTAAAAAACATGATGGAAGCTTTCTTATGTGTTTTTTTTTTTTACTTTTCTGCTGTAAGAGAAAGTCCTGAATGTAGCTGCTGGAAGATATAATTAAATGTGTTTATGTTTATGGGCCCATCGGCTGCATTATCAAATAATAAAATAGTCGGAACACCCCTTTAAGTCCAATGCTCTGATCCTATGAGAGATGAGAACACACTTCACTAATGGTAGTATGAACATACCCTAACTATGAAACAGCTAAATATAGTGCTTACAACTAAAGATATAAATCACATCTGTTTGGTCAGGCTTATCACGTGACCTGATCACAATGTAGTGTGCGGAGGTGGAGAACAATAACACCTTTTATCCTTCCCGCTCTGTTCCTCAGATTAGCACTATATAAATAAAGTTATTATTATTATTATTATTAAAGATATTGCAAGGACTTATAAAGCATGGATTGATAACTGTGCAATTATTATGTAAAGAGCTGTGAAACACACACACCCTTACAGTATATCTATGGATGAGTAAGCTGGCTGACAATAAATATACCAATATTGCAACTCAAAGAATAGCAAATGTGCCTAACTATGCATAGAGATGTGTGCTTCCTTGCAGTCTCGTAGGCTGGACAGATAAGTCTATAAAAGTTAAACAGTTTTCCTAAAAACAATATAATTTATATGGATCTATGTGCAGCCACCCAGTTGGGGTGTAGACTGCAGCTTGTGAAATTGTGTTGAATTGATTTCACAAGACATTGGGAGTTGTTAACCAAAGATATCAGTTAAGTGAGATCAATTAAGTGAGGATACATTTGTACATAACCTGTCACCAAAGTTCTGCATAGCTAGGTAATATACCACTCGGGGAGAGCTTGGTGACAACATCTGCAGAGTTGCAGTTGCACTTGTAGCTGTTCCTGTTGTAGCATTTCAAAAACAGGGTGGAAAAAAAACATAAAATGAAAACAGCTACACAGAATGTTAACAACTTGACAGAAGAGAATAATTCAATGAGTTCTATTTGGTTTTAGGTGGAAATGCTCTTTTTACATTAGGATATTACTTTGTGAGTTGTTCTTCTTTATTAGTGCGATATTTTCTAGTCTCCTTCCTGTCCTGCTTAACAATTTTATGTGGGAAGCTATTACAAATATCCATTACCAATTTTGTTAAGTAGTACTCTGTGACATTACTCTGGTGCCTGCCACCTTTTACACGCAATGTTTCAGAGAGAATGTCAATCCAATAATGCATTTCTGATTAAATTATATTTTAAGGGATGGTCATTGTACTTCTGCAATATTTCATTAACTGTATTATTGAACAGAAGGCCAGTAATGTTATATTTAGATTTAACTGCAACTAAATGTACAAAATCTAAAGCTTGTAATGTTTTTTTTTTTCATCTTTTGTTGTGTTATACAGTAAGTACATTTCGCTTTTGTACTATTTTAACTTTCTACCTGTTTGATTATTTTTATCCAGCACAATTGTTCTTTGGCTTGTGGTCAGTGGATATGATTTATGGCTATGCGCTACCTGGTTGTCACTTATGTATATATAACAAGAAACAAACATAGGGCACAAGACTAACATGCTCAGATTATTTGTTGTCTGTAGTTAAGATCTGGAGACAAAACAAAAAAAAAAATCCATGTGTGGTAGTCTCTATCTACAGTATATCCTAATAAAAGACATTACATGGGGTCCCAGAAGTAAAAGTCACTTATCACTTCTGTAGTGACAGAGAGGTATTAATGTATTTTAAGTAAACAGAAAAGTTTAAAGTAGACCTAATTTGGTGTCTCGTCTGTATTTTTGGGGTCTTTTTATTTTCCCATGAATGCCTTTTGAAAATACTGTACATTTTCTCACTCTATGCTTGCTGAACCTTCCTATTGTGATAGTGGTACTGTGCACAGCACTCTGAACCCACCAGCTTTCTCATTTTTTTGCTCCCTCTCACAGCTTTCTGCCTCACACACTCAAGACAATTTACACCAGCATTCCCCTCTTCCAGGCTGGTATTAGTTTCCCTATAAAGAAACCATGCCCCCTTTGTGCTTCAAACAGTGCTACTGTCCATTTTGTGCTCCACTATGTAGTAGTGCCCCCACATAGTAAAAATTACCCCATTGTACCACCACAAAATTATAATGCCCCACACAGATAGCTGCCTCTTTTTGTTCCTACACAGTAGCAACCTCCCTTTATACTCTCTAAAAGCTAATAGTGCCACAAAGTAAAAATTCCCCTTTGTGCCCTAACAAGTAATAATGCTCTTTTGTACCACACACAAGTATTAGAGTATTAAGGCACCCTACAGGAAATAGTGAACCCATAGGTAATAGCGCCCTCTTTGTGCCCGCAAAAGTTATAGTGCCCTCTAAAAGTAATAGTGCCCCCTCAAGTTCCTCTGGGCCAGCCCACTGATTTTTCATGACTGCACTGTTTTTAACCAAGTGCTTCCTTACACAATTCGACTGTGATGCATGGCAGCATGTGCATATTAAGTTTTTCTCCCCTGTCTTCTCCACTTCAATACTTCAAAAACAGTGGCGCCAAAAATAGGAGACTGGGAGGAGGATTCAAGATGCACAAACTGCTTCAAACCCTGCTGAGGAATAAGGAAGTACTTAGTGAAATAACAGTGATAATCCTTAGCATGGCAAATGAGGGCAAAACATTCTTTTCTTGACTCTTGCAATTCCCTACCAGTCAGTCTGCCACTTACTAATCTCTCCCCTCTACAATCTGTCCTGAAGGCAGCACCAGACTCATCTTTCTGTCCAGCAGCTACACGGATGCATCTACCTTGTGCCAGTCACTGCACTGGTTACCCATCCATCTCAGAATACAATTTAAACTTCTTATACTCATCCACAAATCCTTCCATAGTGCTGCATCTCCCTACATCTCCTCCCTTGTCTCTACCACCCCACTCATCCTCTCTGTTCTGCCAATGACCTTAAACTTGTATCCTCTGTTATCTGAATATCCCACTTCTATCTCTAGGAGTTCACTGGAGTGCTCTAGCCCTGACTAGGTCGAACCGGTGAAGATTTATTTTGGGTTCAGTTCAAGGATTTGTTTAGGGCTGCATAAGTTTGTAACGTCTTTTTTTCTAAACTGAATAACCCCAAATTTTTTAATCTATTGTTATACTCCAATCCACCCATTCCCCTAATAATCTTGGTCGCCTTTCTCTGCACCCTCTCTAGCATGTGCAGTTCCATGTGTGGTTCACCTTACACCCTTGAAATGAAGGAAGGGGAGTTTGAAGCAACTGTTTGTCCTTGTGAAGTTGGGGTGGAAAATGGTCCAGTGAGGATAAACTGGAGGAGGTGGATGGGCCCTGCCTGCTGTTGGAACTGGGCCTGCACAAATGGGTTGGTGCCAGTAGTAGCACTTAGCCATATTGTTTTGGCACAATGTTCTTTTTTCTTATTTTTTTTTTTTATAGGAAAGTTAGGAAAGAAATAAGATTCATCACTCAAAGGGTTACTGGCCAGGGTTACCTGATTATGTCAGTTTGGTCTGATAAAGAAGCATATGCTTTGAAACACGTAACCTTTTATTTGATTTTTTGGAACAATAAAGAGACTGTTTTTAATGTCTTTTTCTGGTTATCCTATCAGGAAATTCAAAACATGGCTGGGAGGGAGCACAGACATATCTGGTTCAATTTTTTCCTTGTTGTGGGAAATTTGTACGTCTTCTATTAAAACACCCCTGACCTATCCATTGGCCTTGGGACCTGAGGACAGCATTGCAGCACCCCAAAACTACATATGAGGCACATCAGTCGTTGTGTCACAGACAACACAATAAGGTATTATTCCACCTACAGTATATGGGTTACCACTTTGGGTTGCACTGAAACAAATGCATTTAAGGTTCTGCACAAGGGAGCACTCTGTTGTATTTTTCTCTTTCAATTTCCCAAATTCTGGCCAGAGAAAATTACAGTAAAACACAGAGGGGCTAATTTATCAAAAGTTGTGAATTGGCGCCTCCCTTGCTGAAATATTGCCTTTTATGTCAATATGCAAATGAGCTCTTTGGAACAGCAGCAACACCCTCATTGTTCTAATGAGTTAAGTAGCAACACCCTCATTGTGCCAAAGAGCTTATTTGTTTATTGACAAAAAATGGTGATATCTTGGCAATGGAGACACCGATCCAAAAGGGAAAACTCTGTTTGATTCAGGTGATCCTAACCTATCTATCTGTGCAGTTTGATTGATATGCTGGATTCTGGTGACAGACTCACTTTAAGACTAAATGCTTTATGTTTATACTATCTAAAAGTTAGAGAGGATTATTAAATGTGCTCTAATATCCTTATCCTAGGCATATGATTCCCTAGGTGTATAATCCTTTACAGGTTGACACTATTGTGATTTCCAGGGCCACCACAGCCAAAGATGGAATTGTACTCCTATTGTATATATGCCCACGTAAATCAAATGCCCTGTGGACATACTCTTGTAGGTGATTTTTTAATGTCTGTTTCTTCATAACACTATATACAAGTTGTGATATTTCTACTGACTTGTCTATTAATTGAATCCCCATCAGTCTCACTGCACCATTTATCTTTGTGTGATGTCTGCATATATCTGTGTTCTTTTATACAAAAGAAAACCATTTCAGAATATGTTATTTATTACCT
The DNA here is from genome assembly GCA_947044405.1 of Leptodactylus fallax. Taxonomy (NCBI): domain Eukaryota; kingdom Metazoa; phylum Chordata; class Amphibia; order Anura; family Leptodactylidae; genus Leptodactylus; species Leptodactylus fallax. The sequence continues at coordinate 3,014,173 of CAMRHE010000167.1, forward strand.
AAAGACCTTGTTATGAGACTCTCCTAATTACTCATATTAAACAAACTCATGTACCAGCACAGTCTGTCCTAAAATGCTTAGTGAATTATCAATGGCTTTCCATTTATTGATTTAGCCATTGGCCATTGTAGCAGAAACATAATTTGTATGCAGCCTAGGTCCTGGAGCTGTGCACGCTTGATGAGAGGATCATTCGTTAAGACTGCATAGAAATATAAGTACTGAGCAGTGCAGAATATGCCAGGAACAGCTCATATAAATATTACATAGAAGTAAAGAGCCATGCAAAGCCATGTGCTTTGTCAGTGTGCTAGCCATATCTTTCACGGCTAGCACACTGATGCATTATTTTCTTTGGCCCCATACACATGTCCGTGTATTATAGCAGGTCCGTGCATGGGGCCATGAGCAAGTCCTATACCTATCTGTTTTGAAGCCCGAGCTAACTGAAGGAAATCAATGGGTCCGTGAAGTCAGGGGCGGCACACAGATGTCATCCAAATGCCTCCTGTTCCTTTTTACTATGCACCTGGCACATGCACATATTCGTGTTCTTGTAGTCTAAGACAGTGTGTTGATCAGGGGCATAGCTAGGGCTGCTGAGCTATCAGTGACAAGTGACCCTTGTCCTTGAGGAGGCCCAGCAACCTCTGTGCCATGCAAGAACACTCTAATATTATATATAGCACATGGCAGTTCTTGAGCCTTATTTTACACTTGGGAAACAAGAGCTTCATGTTACTGCATGCATATGGTGTTGATGTCATTATTACTTGTAATAATCACCAAATATATAATACCCAACTGTACATACAGTTTATATTGTTTTCATAGATAAAATAATGTATAGACAATTGTTAGGAGTTGAGAGTGCATAGGAAAGACTTGATTTTTGAATAATTCAATTACCAAATAAAAATAAGATTGATGCCTCGCATTGCACAAAGCCTGTAATTTTTTGTTGTTGCAGAATTTGTGTGATTTTTTTTTGAGCAAAGCTTGGAGTGGACTCAAGCAAATTAATAAAGGTATTTGCATATAATTAATTCCATCAGTTTCCTAATTAGGGTAATGGTCTTACAGCTAAACCTTACTAGTTATCCTATCACAATATTTTATCAGATTAGGCTACCCCACTGAAATACCAGCAAGAGCATTGCCAGATGGAGAATAAAGTCTATGAATAAATTAAAGGGGTACTCTCATCTTAGCCTTTTATGGCTGAGAAGAGAATACCTGTATCTGTGTCTCTGCAACCATGAGGTTGCAGGTGTTATGGAAACAGCCAAACACAGCTTTTCTGCTTTTGTAAGTCCCATAGAGGTAAACAGGAGCAACAGAAACAGTTTAGTACAGCAATCTACACTGTTTCCAAAACTCCTTGGCTCGCTGTACTATGCTGTTTCTGTACATGGAAATAAGGCTCTTAGCACAAACTTTGATCAAATTGTGTGAGCCTATCTGCCAGTAACAAGGCAGCCTTTTTAGATGAGACCCTACACTGCAAAGACTCACCTCTGTGTGAGATATTGTAGCTCAGACCAACACCAAAGGCTATAATCAGAAGACTGTTAATAAAAACTGCTGTGAAAATGAACAAAACGGTTCATTTTTACACAGCCATTTTGCATCCATCTGGGGCCTGTTTTCACAAATTCCTCATAAACTTGAATCTATTGATGGGTCTATGAAAATGGACAAAAATAAAACATGTCTGTCAAAAAAGACTGGCATAAATGATCCCTGAAATCTACACTAGCTACAAGTTGGCATAGATTTCAGTGCAGGCACACAGCTCGACAGAGGCTGCGACTGATTTATGAGAAGAATTTTTTTGTCAGGTTGCTCTTGTTGTTAGTCCATGTCACCTACAGTTGGTGACAGAGAATACGGTGACATCAAACCTTACATCTGTAAGTAATGCTCTATAAAATAAAAATCTTTTTTTGTTTTCACAGAAATTAACAATTTTTTGTTATCTGCCTCTAATTCTGGTTTGAGAAGAGTGGATAGCATGTGGTCACTGAGAATATGAAGTAATGGTACGGTATAGAAACTATATAATAAATAAAACAAATAAATGACACAATATGTATACCAATAAGTAGTTTATTTCACTAAACTAAAATGTAATAAATATTGGTAGAAATTTATGAAAATGTCTAAAATAAAAGCTTTTTTTGTTGCCCATAGCTACCAATCACAGCACAACTTTAGTTATAAAATCTGTGCTACGATTGGCTATGATATGGTACAAAGACAGTTTTTGTTTTAGACAGACTTGTAAATCTCCGCCATTATGTTGCACAGTGTGCTTTTAAAAAACCTGGAAATTTTCATTATCACATATGACATTTCATACTACCTATTTAGGATCTCATTTGTTGCTAAACAATTTTTCTACTAGTTTTTAAGTACATATTTTGGATGTTATTTAGTGAATCATAGAATTGTACAGCCCAGCATTTCCTTTGTTAAAAAAATAGCTTTTATTGAAAATACATTAAAAAACCATACCAGCAGCTTCAGCACGTAACTCAGGCATCACCATGCTCCATGTTATGAACATATAAACAGCATGGTGATGCCTCCATTACATGCTGAAGCTGCTGTTATGATTTTTAAGGTATTTTTAATAAAAGCAAAGCTTTTAACAAAGGGAGTGCTGGACTATATAATCTAATTCTTTTGATCAACTTGCTCACCAGCACTTCGGATTGGGACTGACCCCTTCAGCGGAAACATTGGTGAGCGCTGTATTATTATTTTAGTCAATCCCTTCATTGTACTGAAAGCTAGTAAAAGTATATACTGGTATAGTCTATATCCTGACAGAAAGATGCATCTGCCTGTCAGATCCAAACTAACAGCTGAAATAATACTACTTGTCTTTGGCATAAAGTGAATCTTTCTTAATCAGAAACATATCTTTCTCGATGTTCTTTCTGCTGTACTTTGCATAAATCATAGGGAGGGGGGGGTATTGTGGGGGGGGTGGGGGGGGGGGGGGGAACCAGGGGGGACCTAAAGGTATTTTGGAGGGTAGAGGCGAGGGCGTGTTTGGGGAGGGGGTGGTGTTTTTATAAAAAAAAGAAGGGAAAAAAAAAAAAAGGGGGGGGGGGGGGGGGGGGGGGGAGGAAGGGGGGGGGGAGGAAAAAAAAAAAAAAAAAAAAAAAAACCCCCGGGGGGGGGCCCCGCCCCCCCCCCCCCCCCCCCCCCCCCCCCGGGGGGGGGCCCCCCCCCCCCCCCCCCGCCCCCCCCCCCGCGCCCCCCCCCCCCCCCCCCCCCCCCCCCCCCCCCCCCCCCCCCTGCAATGGTCTTCTGCGGGGAGGGGAAAGTGCCAGCTATACTGCATGCAGTAATGAGCACTGTATGAATACAAGTGGCACACTGTGGGGAACAGGGGGGGAAAAGAAGAAGGAAGGAGGGGAAGCGGGGGGGAAGAAAAGAAAAGAGGCAAACGGGGCAGGAGGGCCCACAAGAAGCACAGACGATAAAGGGGGGGGGGGGGGCCTTCTTAAGAAGACAGGGAGAAAAGGGAAAAGAAAGGAAAAAAGCCACAAAGCAAGAGAGAGTAAGACAAAGGACGAAGGAAAAACGGAAGCACCCACACCCAACCCCAGAAAAAAGAAAACAGGAGGAAGGGGGAAAAGAAGAGCCCCAGGGGAGGCCAGGGAGGAAAAGAAAGGAGCCAAGCCCCCCAAAAGAAGGGGGAAGGGGAAAAGAAAGGGACCCACAGCCCAACCAGACCAGGGGGGGAGAAAAAGGAGAGGCGCGGACCGAAAAGGGAAGAAGAGAATGAACGCAAGGGACAGGGAGAGGGGGGAGAGAAAAAAGAGAAAAAGGAAGGAGGCCAACAGGCCAAAGCCCAAAAAGAACAAAGGGGAGAAAAAAGAAGACGGAGAAGGGAAAGAGCAAGACCAAAGGCGCAGAAAGGAAGGAAGGGAAAGCAAGCCAAGAGGGGGGAGGACCCAAGCCGGAAGGCGCCGAGGCCAACGGACCGGGACCACGGAGGCCGAGGAGAGATAAGGGGGACGGGAAAAAAAAGAAGAAGGAAGAGGGAGGGAGGCCAAAAAGGCTATTTGTTCTTGATGGCACCCCCGAAGCGGGACCCAAGAAAACAGAAAAAAAACGGGTCAAGAGCAGCCGCAAGAAAACCAACGGGGAGAGGCCAAAGGGAGAAACACATAAGCACCAAGAGATGAGAGGAACCAAAGGAAGCACCGAGACACCCACAAGGAAAGGGGGCAGAAGAAGGACGGAAAGAAGCAGGGCAAGAGAAGGCCGGGGCCAGGCACGCCAATACCCACAGCCAGACAGGAGGAGAAGAGGGCCCAGGCGAGAGGGACCCCAACGGGAAGGGAGGAAGAGGGAAGCGTTAACTCCGATAGCAGCAAAAGGAGGAACCACTAACACCAAGGAGCGCCAGGGACTCTGGCTCTGGATGATCCCACCCGAGCACAGCAACAGTCTCACTCCGATACAACTGTGGAGGAATTGTGGTAGCGCCTAAGGAGGGGTGTCTCCGGGGAATCCATGGTAGATCCCGTGGACATCCAAAACTAGCAACGGCAAAGGTGGCTTGGTCTCCCACAACAGCTCATCTACCTCGCACCCACCAGAGAACAGAACTACATCCACCAGCCGAAGCAAGCCACCACAGAGGTGGGTTCCTCATCTCCCCAGGACACAGTACGGTCCACCACCCTCAGTGGCTCAGCTGCATGGAGTTACTCCACCCCCGGAGTCACAAGATGAGCCAGCAGCCTCCCTGGGGTCAGGTCCACACCTGGTCCGAGTGTACACACGAAGTGGTACTCTCCAGCGAACTATGCCAAGGAAGGGCCACAGCGGATCAACACCTCCGGCGCCGCAGTGGACCAACACAGCAGCCCAGCCGACAGGGCCACGGGCAGGACACTATGTCTCCCGACTGGGGGCAGGAACTGAGCAAAGGAACTGAAATCGAGCCAGAGGACGCGGCACTGAACTTCTGTAAGCCACATGTCCGGATCAGCCGCTGGAAAGCTGTTTGAGTAGGCCGATGGGTGGTGGTTTCTTTCAATAACGTGACCTTTCTTTTCAAGGAGGATCTGATCTAGTTCTTTTAACACATCATCCCCAAAATGACAGGGACCTTACTCATGTGACTCCTGTACCACCACAATGCCTTTCCTACCTAGATCTGGCCACAACCCGGACATTCATCCAGGCCACTCCCACGACCGGAACTGGTAACTGGTAGCGGACCACCGACGAATGTATGGGGATCATATTCACATGTGCCGGAAGTACGCATAACAGTCTCTACCAAGGTCGACGGGAACCGGTCAATCATCCCGGTAACCGGAATACCCTCCATTTCCACCTGTATGACAGGACTGCAGCGATCAGGTCATCATCAGGGCATTCTCCCCACATAGTCTCCTTGTCAGTCTCCCCTACACACGCCCCAGCAGCAGGGGACTCAGTTAACGGCGGTCTCTCATAAGTTTGTCGCTGCTCTGGACATCTAGCAGCAAGTGGCCCATCCGTCCACACCCCAGCAGCGTATCCCCCGTCGTTCTGGCCATCTGTTTGGGCCCCCGGTAAGCCCCTTCGATTTCTCCTGAGCACTGCACTAAATGATTGGACCCCTCGGTAGGTCCTATCCTCACCCCTCCAGGGGGTGGTGGGTGATTCTGACTTGCTGGGTGTGGATGGCTCACCCTTTCATCTCCAGTCTTCTGGAAGTCTGCAATTTTCATAGACTGCTCATCACAACGAGTGTGCAAGTGTTCCATTTGTTCTTGCAGTTTCTGCATTACTGTGAGAATTTCTTTAACCGTCCCTTTTTCTACTGTCTCTGAGCCAGAACTAGCCCCCTGTGACAAAGTAACTCCAACTGCGGTCTGCGGCCTCGGGACCATACTATTGGCACGGGAGATGGCCTCTACCTGTACATCATGGAATTTAGCATCAGTCTCTCGTCGTATAAAATCTTGCATAGTCACAGTTAAACTGCCGTCACGTATCCCCAGGACAAACTGGTCACGGAGAGTCCGATCAGGGTTACAGAAGGCTGGCGAGCCCCCTCTTTCCTTCCTTTGAATATCTCGGAGCAGTTCTTGTAGGGCATTTGCATATTGGGGAAGGCTTTCATTCTCCTGTTGTACCCTCTGGAAGAACCGAGCCTGCAGAGACCCCAGCAATGCAGTTTCTCCATAGATGGTTTCTAGAATCTGGACTACTTGCTCAAATGTCTGCCTTTGTTCAAATGGCCTCAGTATCACCGTGGTCTTAGCATCCCCTTGTAATGTCAATATTGCTAGCTCTACTAGTACTTCTGGTGCGGTCTGGTACATTCGCTGTATCATTCGTATCTGTTCCACCCACATACTCACTGACATATTATTGCCATCAAATTTAGCTAACTGACTCATTATAGCCCCTGCTGGCATTCTTCCTCCAGCACCATTCTCCCGAACGGGTGCGCACCGTCCATTCTGGTAAGCGGATCCTGCCGACTACGCCAATTTGTGAACCGAGAGCAAGGCAGGTGGTTTGGACTCCGCAACCAGAAATGAACGCACACGCGGTAGTTCAAGAAAAAAATATATATTTACTATAAGTTAATAAAGGCTAGTTAAAGGTAAAATGACAGGGCTAAAGACAAGCAAAATATACAATATAGATGAACAATTTCAAGGCAAATTCTGCAATGGTTTCTACTTTTACTCTGTCCACTTCTGCAGTATGGACACTGAATGAACAATATACTCAAAACTATCCCTAACTGACCCTGACTCACATTGGGGCACCCCTCCCCAGTGGTCCAGGTGGACCGCACAGTCCGTAGAACCCGGTGGGGCCCAAAGTCGGTCCTCTAAGTGAAGCCCCCCCACGGTTACAGGAACTTGGGAGAAAGAAGTCCCTAACAGACAGGGAAACCAACTGAATGCAAGAACCAACAGCAGACCACCACACACTGACAGTCCTCCGAATCCATAACTGAGCTGGGATGTAACCGGGATTAGCAGGTGCCCCAGTACACAACAGCACGCGAGTCTCTATCTGTGGTACCATAACACAGTCACAATGCAGTCTCACTGATCACCACTGAGCACAGTCCCACGTGGACCACAGTCCTGTTGCTTACACTCTGTTTGTCTCTGGACCAAGATACAGCTAGCTGACAGAAAATCCCACACCATCAATACAACACCCAAGAGCCTGCTTCTTCTCGACTCCTCTCTCTCTCACACTCTGTCTGCAGAACAGGCAAGCTACATAAAGGGGGGGGTCTCACTCAGCATCATGTCACAATTACAATGGCTGCTGTCTTAAAGGAACAGAATCACAGAAATACATTCAACATTAACAGTTTATACAGACAAATGAAGCGTAAGACAACATTGGCTGTACTCTTAAAGGATTACATTTTGCACAAACATATTTCTTAATGCCTGTAGATGGCTGTCTTTAAATCTCTTAACCACGCACATGTTGTGTATGATATTCCAATTTGTCAGTAATTGTATCTACTTCACTTAAAATGCTAAACCACAATGTTATCCAAAGCAATTAACATATCTGCATGTTTTGTCAAGATAAAATACCTGTATTTTACTATTTCACTCTAATTTCAGTGGTATTGACTCAAGGCATATGGCCTGCTCTCCACAGGTGGCCAGGAGGAGGGGGCCCCGTGTGAGGCTGAGGCCCCACGTTGAGGAAACGCAGCTTTTTTGTTGCAGATTTTGTAGTGTTTTTTTGAGCCAAATTCAGGAATGGATTGAGCAGAAGGTATATTTCCCATTCCTTTTGTAGCCTTTCTTGGCTTTGCCTCCAAAAAACCTAAGCAAAATCAGCAACAAAAAAGCTGCATTTCCGCAATGTGGGGCCCTAGCCTGAAACTGGTTTTTAGACCAGATCATATCTCTACAGATCACTGTATTATAAAGATTTATAATGATATGTCACACAAAACAGAAAACCTCAATTTTCACTCTTATGTTAGGGCTAGATGACCATTGTGTAGGCCTTAGCACAACTGCAGTCATACTGCATCATTGTGCATTGAGCTGCACATTGAATTACGTGGAAAAGTAGACAATTTTCTGTTTACAGCAACCAAACTGCAAAGACTAGGCATAATATAAAGCAATTAATAGGGAAAGCAACATGTCAATCCCTGTACACAATGACACCTACACAAACTGTCACTTTTTAGCCTTAAAAAGTTATTCAATGAAAAGCAGCTACAATAATTTTTATACATGATTATGATAATAATTATCCTTAGAATAGGCCATCAATATCAGATCAGTAGGAGTCCCCCAGCAGCACCCCCATTGATCATCAACTGGGAGAGCTGCAGCATTAAGACAATTGTTGCAGATTCTTCACTGTTTACCAAGCACAACGCCATACATTGTGTAGTGGCAGTGTTTGGTATTGCAGGCAAACAGGCCATATGACCAAAGAATGTTACGACATTGTTCAACGGGTTGCCAGTGCTTCTTCAAACAGTTGATCTGTGGGGCGCCAGGTTTGGACCCTTGCCAATCTGTTATTGATGACCAATCCTAAGAATAGGTCATCAACAATAAGCCCTGGAAAATCCCTTTAATAAGCTGTTGTAAGGTAATTACTGGACTAAAAACACCCTATTGATAATTTTTGCTTTCATGTTTCTGTGCTTCTGGAGCTAGCTTTGGGCAAACGTTTTTTGTCTTCACAGCTTTACTGTCATGTTACAGCAGGGTGTGACTGTGCCATCATTACTCAAGGTGCCACCATATTATTTAAGTAAATATAACTTTTCAGTGGATCAGTATTTTAAGGTCAAGCATTGTTCATTTGTATGACCTATGTAATAAATATGATGTTCAATTGTAAGACAACCCCTTTAAATATTAGAGCCAAAGACAATCCACGCAGTATGAGTTACTGTGATACCTTTGCAAGGATTGGAAAGAAATTAAAGAGGTTGTATGGGCAAAAAAATTATTTTTAAGGAAGGTGGGAAGGGGAAGAGTCGTGGTGAAAAAAAACAAAAAAAACCCAAAACATACTCCTCTGTCTCTGGTGCTTGGGTGTCCTCCCAGCACGGTCCGGTCCTGCTGTTCTGGTGTCTTCTAGAAGTAAAACACCTGGTCGGCGGTGATGTTACACATCCTTCGCTGAGGCGCTGACTAGCCTCATTGTGGTGGGGACTTCTGCTGGAACACAACAATGGACCGGCAGGACCAGACCGCGCTGGGAGGCACCAGGGAAAGGTGAGAATTATTTTTTTTTTTTTTTTTCACCTCCCCCGGCCTATTTAAAATATAACTTTTTTGCCCAGACAACCCCTTTAAGCAGTTTATGGAGTTTTTTCTGAGAAGTAACATGAGAAACGTGTTCTTCCTCTCTTTTAAGCTGGCGACAGTGTGCAAACTACATAGCTATGGTGAAGAGTCATTTATGTGACATCATGTGATTATGTCATATGATTGAATAGACATGATGTCACCAGAATGAGGCATTATCATGGCTACTTTCACTACTTACGCCAAGTCCAACTATTTACATCATTTAATAGGCACTGCGCTATTGATTCTGGAATAGTTGGAATTTTATTTTTAGTGCTGTTAGTTTTGTTTCCTGATATGTTATTTAGGTGGGCAATGTCAGGCAAGAGCAGGCAACGAGTGTAATTCTGAGTTATGACACTGCCTGCCTCTGGAGCTTTGAATCACCCCCTTTCCTGTCTGACACTACCCACCTGACAGTACAGAGCCTAAGAACCATATCAGGCACCAAAACTAACTGCACTGATTGCTTGGGAACAGTGGGGAGTAAAGTAAAATTCTAACGGCATCAGAATCAGTGGAGCAGCTCCTATTAACTGTTGTTAAGATAAGGAGTTGTTGCAGGTGGTGAAAGGTTGTTTTTAAATATTAATTAGCATAGTTATAAGCAGGGGCGCACCTACCATGAGGCAACATGAGGCTGTGGCCTCAAGCGATGCCACACCTGCGCCCTGTCTCTGTTCAGTATTTCCGTCCCCGAATCTGCTTAACCCCTTCCCGCCGGAGGAATGTTTAGATTTTTGCTTTTCGTTTTCGACACCCCCCCCCCCCCCCATCCAAACCCCATAACTTTTTTTATTTTTCCATTCTCAGAGCCATATGAGGTCTTAATGTTTGCTGGACACATTTTTATTCATGATGATACCATTTATTATTCTGTACAATGTACTGGGAAGCTGGAAAAAAATTCAAAATGGGGTGGATTTGAAGAAAAAGTGCATTTGTTCGACTTTCTTACGGGCTTCGTTTTTATGATGTTCACTCTGCAGCCAAAATGACATGTCATCTGTATTCTATGTCTCAGGTACGATTCCGGGGATACCAAATTTATATGGTTTTATTTACATTTAACAAAAATCCAAAACTGCATAGGGTGTCTTTTTTTGCGGGGCTAGGTTTTTAGTTATACCATTTTGGTGAATTGCTATTGCTTTGATCACTTTTTATTACAATTTTTATCAGAAAAAACAGCGGTTTGGCACTTTTGATTTTTTTTTCCCCACTATGGCGTTTACTGTATGCAAAAATATTTTTATAGATTTGTAGACCAGGCGGTTTTGGACACAGGGATACCTAATGTGTAAGTGTTTCACAGTATTTAAGTACTTTTATATGTGTTCTAGGGTAAGAGGAGTGATTTGAATTTTTAATAATTTTTTATATATTTTTTTTACTGGTGGCGCGCAAAATAGCGCTTCGATCAGCTTTGACCAAGCCGCCTGGGAGGGGGGGGGGGGTTAATGCCCACAATCAGTGTGGGCACTGATCGTGGGCATAAGGACTGGGTTTCTGCTGTATTATACAGAGGCTATGGCGGCCACGCAGCTCCTGAGCGACCACCATATTTAAACATCCGCCATACTATTACGGTGGATTTTGGGAAGGGGTTAAAAAATGTGAGCAAGCAGGACTTTTCTCTCTGCATTTTTCCATCTTTTTCGGGCGGAAACCAGGCGGATTCCATTATAGTATATGGGGTCCGCAGGTTTCCGCAGGTAACCGCTTTTTTAAGCAGATTAGGTTTCTGTTCTTGGGATCCCCAAGCGGACCCAACGAACAAAACTCGAATGTAGGTGTGCACCTAGCAAAAGCCAGAAAAGAAAGAAAAGCGAAAAGAAAACAGAAAAGTGTTCCCAAGTCAAGGTAAATGAATAAAGTGAAATTGAAAACAAATGTTATAACCCCCCAATGGAGAACTATAACTCCCAACATACCCTGACAGTTGTAGATCATCAGGACATGCTGGCAGTTGTAGTGTCCTTCACACAGAATATGCCATAAATACTATTATGTTATCTGATTTATACTGATTTTTATGAGACTGACCCCCCACACTCCATTTCCTGCCTGCTCTATACACTTCAGTGGAAATGTGACCTTACGCAAGTACAGCTGCCTTTACATTGAAGCGAATGGTGACTGGTAAAGTACTGCAAGCTCAGTCCCATTCACTTGCACATAGCAGACATACATGTGATTCTCTGACGGTTTTATATATGCCATATTTATTATGACATCTGCCCCTTTTGATAAATTTGGCACAAATCACTCCAACTATCTTATTTACTTAGACTGGCTTAAGATATACCAGACTTAGTAAATGTGGTCCACTGTCTGGTAAAGTGGTCTTTGCTGAGTGGGGCCCCTTCCAAGTTTTGTTATGGGGCCCTGTGGATATGAAGCCTCTTTAGTCTGTTTCCTATTATTATACAAGACACCCTGTCTCTGCTGTGTTCAGTTGCTCTTGTGGATTCTTCAGTCTTTTTTCAGGTAGTATGTTGTATATAGATGTGAGGACACTTGACACTTCACTTAGTAATGTTATTGCCCCCCCATCAGGGAGACTGAACCCCATAACATATGAAATGTAACCCAGGACAGGAGATGACATTATGATATCACAATGACGAGAGTATTGAGTGATCTGCTCACTGTATATGGCACCCCCTATAGCCCCCTGTCCTGCAGTAGCTGTCGCCATATGTATAGGAGGTGATACACTTTATTACTGTATATACAGATACTGGAATATTGAGTGATAGCCATTACTGTCATCATGGTCACTATCTAAGGAGTAATTCAGACACAAGGCAAAAACCACAAACACAATATAGATAAGATTAAATGTTTTTATTGAATAGGCAACATTGTATTGAAATATTACTGGCCTTTTAAATTAGAAAAGGTCACAGTGACTCAGAGGTCAGGCCTGGTGGAGAACACAGAAATCGCTGTGGTCATCCTTGTCCTGAGATGAGAGTCACCGACCCAATGATCCAGAGGAAGGCGAAACAAACCCCCCAGAGGGGGGCAAAAATTCCTTCCTGACCCCAGATATGGCGATCGGGTATTTCCCTGGATCATATCTCGCCTGCTGCCTACTGTTTAAAGTATGTATGTATGTCAGTATGTTGTATGCATGTATGTACGCTATATCTATGTATTGTAAGCTCATGAGAGCTAAATCTGTAAGAAAGTGGCAAACACACACAAATGACTCCTCCACACAACCCTCATTGATCATTTTCTTTAAAAACTTTGAAAATGCTGATCCGACAGAATCCGGCGACTCCGAAATAACCGAAACCTATAAAAATATAAAGAAATAAATAAAGCTGGGCACACATGAGACTGATCTAAACAAAAGCCATCTCACACAACTTTCCAATACACATGCACACTTGGCTCAGCTTAGTAGTATATGTGTTGGTTACACACAGCCTTTGGCAGTATATATGTTGGTTACACACAGCCATTGGCCTAATTTCAAAAGTAGATCAATGACTATGAGTAACTAACCCGTTCAAGTCCATTTTTTGTTGCATGGATCACCCAAGATGCACCACAATTATTAATAATGAATGTGAGGCATATCAGCAGATCTGCACACCAAACAGTAGTCTGAGATTCAAAGAGCAGACACCTGTGTATGGGAGGTAATCGCACTGCAGGCGATCTATTTCTTATGATAGCACGCCTGCAGACATGTTGGTGAAGACTACATCACTATTTTGCCCATATACTACATTATACTCATCAATAGCTGCTGCTGAACATTCATTTGACAGCTATTCCTCCCAACTCTCCCATACACATGCACACCTGACCCAACCTGTTATGCGTGTCTTTAAGCCTAAGGCCCCATGTAGTGGGCCCCAGCAAAAAAGCGCTGCTGGCAAAAAAAACTGCAGTGGCAACGCATTGTGGTTTTTCCCGCAGTGCTTTTCACAGAAAGAAAGGGGTCGGACTGGAGGTGAAGCCTGAGGGGAGGGCCCACATGACGTAAGTACATCTGGAGGGCAGCCATTGACCAGTTTATAAGAGAGTGTGGGGGGGGGGGAGCAGGGTTGGGCTACAAGAGAGCGAGTCTAGAAACTCCCGCCCACCCGCTCTGTTTTTCATGGACCTTGTAGGGGTTGGAAAGTACATTGTGGTAAGAATTGGGAGAAGGTCAGGTTGCTGTGACGGTGGCCTGGCGGGGGGTCCTCGGAGTTGGGAAAGAAAATGCCTGGTGGTATGGTTGGGGAGGGGAGAGCTTTGAGGCTCTGGACTCCCCAAAAAAGACAATGGCATGGATAGGAAACATTTTTGGGCTGGCCTTAGGACATTCAGGATCTTTAAGGATGGATCCTTTATCACCTGGGGGCAGAGGCGTAGCTAGGGGTTCAGCACAGTGGGGGCAAACATGTCCAAGTGGGTCCCCAACTTGGATATGTTCGTATACCGATACTATGAGTATACGGTGAGCGTATAGTGGTATATAGCGTCTCTACACAGGGCTCTGCAGACGATTTAGGTGAATACAGTGCAGTAACATTTAGTGACTTACAGGTGACGTCTCTGACTAATCGTTCACATTCCCCGTATCTTTTATCTGGACGGCCATGACCACTTCTTCCAGTCTCTGTAAAGTTTGCCTCATGTGGCTTGCGGTTTACAATACTGTGAAGTTGCAGGATACGTTTTAACTAGATCGGTGGAGTACGGCTGGAGGTAATTTAAGAAAGGGGTGATAAAAGGCCAGTGTGTTGACTCCGAGGGCCTCCTGGGGCGCTAAAAGGAAATACAGGTTGTGTGATACATTGATGTTTTTGTAAAGTTATTGTTTTTGTTAATAAAAGGCTGCTGTGGCCAATTCAACTCCAATTCACTTGTGTGGAGTATTTTTTATTTAGGAGAAGGGGTAATATTTGTGAAGCGGAAGGACTAGACGTTACTTCGTCAAGTTCACGGAGGTTTCCTCTGCTTCCATTATACCTATAGGGAAGCTGCCGGTGTCTCTGTATGTATAATTGACATGCTGCGGTTTCCAAAATGTATTTGATGTATTTTTTCACAGGGACTGTAAAAATGCTTTTTCTTTTGCTGCAGTGTTTATGCCACATGGGGCCCTGGCCTTAATGGGGACTAGCACCAACAGAAGAAGCAAATTTTAAACTAATGTTCATTGTGCTATAAACAACTGTTTGGCAAAAATCAGTTTGGCTGACCTTTAGGCCAGGGCCACACACAGTGTACACAATGCAGAATTTCTACAAGCCGTGGTAAAAACACCCAAAATCGGATGTAGTTTGCTCCCATCGCCTCCTCCCCAAGCAACACAGTATGTGAACAAGGCCTCAGCACTGAGTAAAGAGCTACATACCTGGACCTACCGTCCTCTTCAGCTGTCAAACTCAAGTGACACAAGATGGCTCAGGTTAAGACCTGTACACATTCTACACCAATTGTGACATCATGGAATGTCTGTGATGTCATGTGCTTTGTGATGTCATGTGGTATCTATAATGCAGTAAAGATCTTCACCATAAACCCCTCATGTACAAGATCACAGCACAGATATGTAACAGTGACTGCACTGATATAAAACTACATCAGAGAACAACTTGTAAGACTTGTGATATATCATGATGCATGCCTTGACAGACATTTAAAGGGACCCTTTTACTTTAAAACATATGACCTACTGCTCCATGTACTAAAGGAAAACACAGGATCCCAGACTGGTCACCTCCTCTGATCCAACATGACCAAAAAGAGCTGATAAAGAACTATTCCCCTTACGTCCGACAGCAGCACAATATGGGGTATCTCTGCCCCTGTGTGTTGTTTAGGACAGGTGGAACCTTTAATTAGCACCAAAAAGGTGCCTCCTACTAGCCCTATAAGAGGGCACAAGAGACCTCCCTCCACTGTGTTTTTTTCTGTCCTGTGTGGAACAGGTGGACGGAGGTCTCTTGTGACCTCCCGTTGCTAGGGGTTTTAGTTACTCCTGGCTTACCTTTTTGGGGTACCTCGGTCCCAAAGAAAAAACCTCCGGTCCTTCGGGCCTTTGGGCCTTCGCACCGCAGCGCAGCGTTATCCGGCATCCATCTGCAGGCAGCGCGATCCCGGAAGTAAGCGGGGAACCTCCTCGGTCGGAACTTTTCTCCGGTTCCATGTTCCCAGGGGAAGGAAGCCTTTGCGCCCCACCGCTCCCTACTTCCGGTTTTCTCGGAAAAAGAGCGGTAAGTTTGGAAATTTAAAATTTAAAGGCAAAATATAGAATTGATTTTTGCTGCTTGTATTTTGAGCCTCTGGCTTAGGCTTATGCTCCTCTATGTTCCAGTATGGCGTTTGACTTGTTTTGGTGCTGTATAAATGTTTCTTTGTTGGCTTCCTCCCCTCGCTGCTGGATTACATTTAAAAGGTCTGAATGCAGTCCTTTATTTGTTGAGTGAGTGGTTTCTAGCTCCTCTGCTGCGGGTTGCGGTGGCTGTTTTTTTTCTGACGGTTTTTTTTTCTCTCTTCAAGTGACCAATTCAAAAAAAAAAAAAAAAAAAAGAGGTACCCCTTGGGTTTTTATGCGATGCTTGGCGATCTTCCCTTTTTCAGTGTCACGTGGCTGTTTGATGTTTCAGATGTCATCTTCTGCAGCACGTAATGGCGATGCGCTTAGGAGGAAAAATTCCTCTAAACTTGAAACACCTAATGTGTTTGGATTGCAATACCCCTTTACCTGACGGCTATGATTTTACCCGCTGTCACCAGTGTCGCGGACCCTGCCGGAAGTACCTTCTATAAGAGGTTGTTACTTGGGTAAAGGACTTTATGAGGAGTCTCTTAAAGGAGATTCGTTCTTCCATCGCCCAGATTGCCAAGAGACCGCAGATTGAGACACAATCTTCCTTACGGATCTCTGATGAAGATTATCAGATAGTGGACGAGACACTCTCATCTGACGATTCCACTGAAGATCCCAGCAGGCCGTGCTTCCACTCGAAAAATTAAGCCGGCTGCTGAAGTCCATCCGGTCTAAGGATCGTGATGTTGACGGGGAAGCCTCCGCGTCCACCTATAGAGGGCCTAGGGTCTTCCAAGTGGACCAGACATTACAAAAATTAATGTCCTCAGAGTGGAGAAGTCCTGAAAAACCTCTTGTGGTTCCTAGGAGGTTCAGCGCTTTATTCCCAGTTGCTCAATGGGATCAATGCGGTCCTCCTCCCAAGGTGGATATGGCGGTGGCTAAACTGTCCTGCCGCACTAAGGTACCATCAGATGATGGAGCAAATCTGCACGACGCCATGGCAGGCGCTTCGACAATACCTTCAAGAAGGCTTATTCAGCTGCCTCGCCCAAGACCGCTGTGCGGTTGCGTCCTGTGAAGTGTCAGCCAAATTATGTACTGACCTGGTCCACCTCGAAAGTGACCGACTCTGGAGTCTCCAGAGACGAGCTGCTAGGGTTTCTAGGCTCAGTTTCCCTGGCAGCTGAATATTTAACGGAAGCCTCCCACCATCAATTAAGGCTGGCGGCCAAATCCCTGGCATTTACCAAGAACACTGCAGCAGGAAGACTTCTATGGTTAAAACCTTGGAGAGCTGTGTTCCCCTCAAAGTATAATTTGTGCGCATTACCCTTTGAGCCGGGTAGAGTCTTTGGCTGTGCCCTAGACGAGATCCTAGAGGGCTTGGCCGACAAGAAGGGTAAACCTTTACCCCAGGCCTTCAGAGGTAGGTCTGGCTCTGGCCGTGGTAGAGGCTATCCGCCTCGTCATGGAAGGCAGTCCAGAGAGGCTCTAGTTATTCCTCTAGAGGCGCCGGCCGGAGATTCCGAAGTCTGATGATAAAAAAGTCAAGCCTAGCTTTTGACATCAGAAGCAGTTTTCCTGTGGCCGAGATTCCTGTCGGAGGTCGTGTCTCCCACTTTCTCAACTGCGGGCAGGAAAAAATTCGAGACCCATGGGTCCGGTAGGTAATCCAAAGAGGTTATGCAATGAAGTTCCTCCGTCCTCCTCAGGATCGGTTTGTGTTAACTCGCAGCCTCCCTGGAATGCTTCATCCGAGAGTACATTCACAAGGGAGCCCTGGTGGAAGTCCCTTCTCTAGAAGAAGGATCCAGTGTCTATTCTCCCGTCTTCCTGATGCCAAAACCGGCAAACAAGTGGAGAATGATCATAGACTTAAGGTACCTCAACTGCTTCATCAAAAAGAAGCGCTTCCATAGGGAAACCATAAAGTCTGTCACCACTTTTCTCCTCCAAGGCGATGTTTTTGTGACTTTGGATATAAAAGACGCCTATTTGCATATTTCTATTTACCTCCACACAGAAGGTTTTTTTCTAAGGATTGCCGTAGTAGTTTCCGGCCACAGGAAGCACTTTCAATTCACAGCACTACCCTTCGGGATCTCCTCTGCTTCCCACACCTTTACAAAGGTAGTGGCCCCCATAACGGCCGCCCTCAGACTTCAGGGGATATTCTTGGTGCCTTAGCTAGACGACTGGTTGATAAAGGCCCAGTCAGAGTCTGTTCTGCTCCAGTACCTACAGACAGCCTTCAGAGTCTGTGATGGCTTATAAATTGGGAGAAGTCAAAAAACGATCCCTTCAACTCGAAGGAAGTTCCTCTGAGGAAACTACTTCCTAGATTGAGTCCGCCTGCAAATCTCCTTGACATCAGCAAGGAAGGAGAAGCTGGTTGCGGCAGTCCGGCACCTCTTCAAAAAGTCGATAGCCTCCATCAGAACATTGATGAAGATCCTGGGCTTGATGTCTTCCTCAGTGGAGGCAGTCCCATGGGCCTTGTGGCACTTACGTCCCCTCCAGAAGGAGTTACTAGAGGCTTGGGATCGCTCCCTTCTTACATTCAGCAAGAAGATTCGACTCTCCCCCAGGACCCGTCTTTTTCCCTCAAGTGGTGGTTGCACCTGAAAGACGGAAGGTCCACGGTCCAACCTTCTTGGACCCTGTTGACTACAGATGCATCCCTCTCGGGATGGGGAGCCCATTGGACGAAAACTCCATAAAGGGAGTCTGGAGCGCTCCTGAAAAAAGGACCTCGTCCAACTGGAAGGAGCTCAGAGCCGTATATCGTGCCTTACTCTATTGCTTGCCTCTTCCCAGGGAAGAGCAGTCAAAATCCGGTCAGACAACATGACCACAGTGCTGTACGTGAACAGACAGGGAGGCACCAGATCACTAACCCTCCTTAGGGAGGCAGATCTGATATTTACATGGGCAGAGAAAAATCTAACCCATTTATCCGCAGTTCACATCAAGGGCTCCCTGAACATAGTAGCGGATCGGTTGAGTCGGGGGTTATGCCATATCAGGAGAATGGTCACTCAATCCAGAAGTCTTTCATCAGATTACCCTGAACAGGGGTCTTCCAGAAATAGACCTCATGGCAACCCGACTCAACGCCAAGGTGGAGAAGTTCTGTTCCCTTTACCAGGAGGACAATCCCTTGGCAGTGGATGCCCTGTCCATCCCTTGGAGGTCCAGGCTGGCATACATCTTCCCTCCAATTCCAATAATACCAAAGGTATTAATGAAAATCAGACAGGACCAAGTCTCTGTGATAGCCATCATTCCATTCTGGCCAAAAAGAGCTTGGTTTTTCCCAACTCATGGAGATGAGTCGAGGGATATATTGGAGGCTTCCCCCCATCGAGAACCTGGTTTCCCAAGGATCTCTGAAGTGCCAGGATCTCTGGAGATTCAACCTGACAGCCTGGAGGTTGAGCAGTCCCTACAGCAGGATAGAGGACTGTCAGAGGCCGTCCTGAAGACCCTTTATTCTGCAAGAGCAGAATCTACCAATAAGAACTACCAGAGGACAGCCAAGATTTTCATGGAGTGGTGCTCCAAGAAGGGTATTAATAATCTAATACCTTCAACGGCTGATATTTTCTTCAGGACGGTTTGGATAAGGGCCTTGCCCCTGCCACTTTGAAAGTGCAGATTGCGGCCCTCTCCGCTCATTTGAACAGACGTCTGTCTCAGGATCCTCTGGTTGCAAGGTTACTTAAAGGGGCAATGAGGCTAAAGCCCTCAGTATCATCCCCAGTGGGACCTTGCGGTAGTCATTACAGGCCTGTGCGGTCCTCCATTTGGACCCTTGGAGACTACGGGGATAAAATATTTAGCCTACAAACCACTTTTTTGTTGGCTATTATATCTGCCAAAGAGTAGGGGTACTCCAGGCCCTCTCTTCTAGAGAACCGTACATTTTGTTTTTGCAGATAGGGTGCACCTTAGGTTTGCCTGGGTTTATCCCTAAGGTCCCCTCATACTATAATAGCAATCAGCTAATTTCGTTACCTGTGTTTTTCCCCTCTCCAACCTCTGAGGAGGAAGAAAAGCTCAACACCTTAGATGTGGTAAGGTGTCTGTGGATTTACCTATTCCACACTCAACCGCTTAAGAAGGCCGAAAGCCTACTAATTGATATGCAGTGTAAAAACAGAGGCCTCAAGGCTTCCAAGCCTACTCTATCCACATGGATCAAGGAGACAATTAAGTCTTCCTTTCTTATTCAGGAGTTATTCCCTCCAGTCTCTCTACAGCCACTCGACCTGGGTTGTCGACTTCTTTGGCTGAGTATCGGTCCTTACCATTGGACCAGATTTGTGCGGCTGCATCATAGTCATCTCAGTTGACCTTTTGTTAAACATTATCATTGGACATCCGCAGTTTCCAGACAACTGCCTTTGGTCAGTCAGTCCTTGATGTTGTAAGGCGAGGAAACCCTCCCTAGGGGAATTACTTGCTATCTCCCCATATTGTGCTGCTGTCGGACGTAAGGGGAATCGTTGAATGTAATGTCAATCTGTATTCCCTTAGTCCAGACAGCAGCACAAGGCTTCCCTCCCTAGAAGCTTGTTTCCTGTTACTTTATAATTTACACAGTGGAGGGAGGTCTCTTGTGCCCTCTTATAGGGCTAGCAGGAGGCACCTTTTTGGTGCTAATTAAAGGTTCCACCTGTCCTAAACAACACACAGGGGCAGAGATACCCCATATTGTGCTGCTGTCTGGACTAAGGGAATACAGATTGACATTACAATCAACGATAGCATCTTGTAAGCAGGTTTATGTGACAGAATGCTTTGTTCTCACATTATGTGGAAAACTAACCCAAAAATAACCTAATATTAAAGAGGTTGTCCAGGATATTTATTTATTTATTTATTTATTTTTATATTAGGCCAGGGGAAGGTGAATTTTTTTTTTTTTTTTTTATAAAAACAAACGTACTCACCTGTCCCCGGTACTCCAGTGCCTCCTAGCGTGGTCCGGTACTGTTATTACTAAAGCGCTGTAGGTAAGCAGGGCTTACTTTACATGATCATATGACACATTTCAGGCTGGGTTCACATCTGCGCCCAGTATCCATTCGGGGTTTCCGTCCCCGAACCCGTTTCAAAAATGCAGAGAGAAAAGTGCTGCATTTAGCACTTTTCTCTCCGCATTTTTCGCTCTTTTCAAGCGGAAACCCGACAGAGCCCATTATAGTCTACGGGGCCCCACGGGTAACCGCTTTTTTTAAACCCAAAACTCAAACGCAGGTGAGAACCTAGCATAACGCATTTCTTAAGCCGGTAACCAACAAGATTCCGACACATCATCAGAGGTACGTGTCTGAGGACCAAGAGCTAAGGTCAGTATATTCTAGTTCGTAGGTTTAAACGGTGCTTTAGTTTAATACTGAGGGGTTGCTGCTAAAGATGTATTGAGCCTAGCTCTGCGTATACACAACGATTAAGCAAATGGGCTTCTGTCTGATAATTATGCTGTGAGCTATTAGGCTGGGCAGAACTTCTCATGCCTAGAACTTCTCATTCATAGATTGTAAGCCCTTGCGGGCAGGGCCCTCTATCCCACTGTGCCAGTTGGTCTCTGTTAGCATTATCTGTTTTGTATATCTGGTGTACCGTATGTAAATCCGCAAATGTAAAGCACCATGGAAATGGAATTAATGGTGGTATATAAATAAACAATAATAAATAAACAATAATAATAATGCCTAGTGGTGTGTAAGGAGATAGGGTGTTACTACATGGGGGGGTATTGATAATATTAACCCTTTCCCGACATCCGCCGTAATAGTACGGCGGATGCCGGGTGCATATGGCGGCCACTCGGGACCCAAGCCGCCGGGTTTCTGCTGTATTATATAGCAGACACATGGCGCTAATGCCCGCGATCAGTGCCTGCAATGATCGCAGGCATTAACCCCTTTGGCACCTCGGTCAAAGCTGACCGAGGCGCCATTTTACCGGCGGCACGCGGGTGCTGCCATTTTGTCGGGGATCGCCGGCGCCCTGAGCAAGCTCCAGGGTCGGTGTCCCATTACTATGACAGCCGGGAGCTTGTGAAGGCTCCCAGGCCTGTCTTTCATTAACTTCTATTGCAGGCTACTCTATGTAGCCTTCAATATAAGCGCCGTTTTTTTGCAATGTATTAGCATTGTAATGCATTGCATTAGTGATCAGATCCCCTGGGATTCAAGACCCCTAGGGGGGGTCTAATAAATGCAAAAAAAAAAAATTTAAAAAAAGTAAAAAAAATATTAAAAAAATAAAAAATATTAAAAGTTCAAATCATCCCCCTTTTCCTAGAATACATATAAAAGTAGTTAAATACTGTGAAAGACATACACATTAGGTATCCTTGTGTCTGAAAATGCACGGTCCACAAAACTATAAAAATATTTTTCCCGTATGATAAACGCCGTAGCGGGAAAAAAACTCAAAAGTGCCAAACCGCCATTTTTTCACTGTTTTGCCTCTGATAAAAATTTGAATAAAAAGTGATCAAAGCAATAGTAATTCTCCAAAATGGTATAACTAAAAAGATGGCCCCGCAAAAAAAGATGCCCTATGCATTCCCGTACACGGAAGTATAAAAAAGTTACAGGGGTCAGAATATTGCGACTTTTTAAAAAATATATATTTTTGCACAGTTTTGGATTTTTGTTAAGGGGTTAAAATGTAAATAAAACCATATAAATTTGGTATCCCTGGAATCGTACCGAAACATAGAATACAGATGACATCTCATTTGTAGAGTGAACGCTGTAAAAATGAAGCCCGTAAGAAAGTCGCACAAATGCACTTTTTCTTCAAATCCACCCCATTCTGAATTTTTTTCCAGCTTCCCAGTACATTGTACAGAATAATAAATGGTATCATCATGAATAAAAATGTGTCCAGCAAACATTAAGACCTCATATGGCTCTGAGAATGGAAAAATAAAAAATGTTATGGGGTTTGGATGCGGGGGGGGGGGGGGGAGTCGAAAACGAAAAGCAAAAATCTAAAAATTCCTCCGGCGGGAAGGGGTTAAGCAGATTCGGGGACGGAAACACTGAACAGAGACAGGGCGCAGGTGTGAACCTAGCTTTTGAGGATTACCTATTGCTCTGCTGCCGCAATTTGACTGAGATGAATGATAGCAGGCAACTGGAAAAGGTCTGTGTGGGTGTCCTTTGGCAAAAGCTGTACTACATTGGGTGAACTAGTACAGTCATGGCCAAAAGTTTTGAGAATGATACAAATATTAATTTTTACAAAGTCTACTGCTTCAGTTTTTCTAATGGCAATTTGCATATACTCCAGAATGTTATAAAGAGTGATCAGCTTAACAGCAATTACTTGCAAAGTCAATATTTGCCTAGAAAATGAACTTTATCCCCCAAAACACATTTTAACATCATTGCAGCCCTGCCTTAAAAGGACCACCTAACATTGTTTCAGTGATTGCTCCATTAACACAGGTGTGGGTGTTGATGAGGACAGGGCTGGAGATCAATCTGTCATGATTAAGTAAGAATGACACCACTGGACACTTTAAAAGGAGGCTGGTGCTTGCCATCATTGTTTCTCTTCTGTTAACCATGGTTATCTCTAAAGAAACACGTGCAGTCATCATTGCACTGCACAAAAATGGCCTAACTGGGAAGAGTATTGCAGCTAGAAAGATTGCACCTCAGTCAACAATCTATCGCATCATCAAGAACTTCAAGGAGAGAGGTTCCATTGGTGCCAAAAAGGCTCCAGGGCGCCCAAGAAAGACCAGCAAGCGGCAGGACCGTCTCTTAAAAGTGTTTCAACTGCGGGATCGGGCTACCAGCAGTGCAGAGCTTGCTGAGGAATGGCAGCAGGCAGGTGTGAGTGCATCTGCACGCACTGTGAAGCGGAGACTCTTGGAGCAAGGCCTGGTCTCAAGGAGGGCAGCAAAGAAGCCACTTCTCTCCAGAAAAAACATCAGGGACAGACTGATATTCTGCAAAAGGTACAGGGAGTGGACTGCTGAGGACTGGGGTAAAGTCATTTTCTCTGATGAATCCCCTTTTCGATTGTTTGGAACATCTGGAAAACAGCTTATTCGGAGAAGAAGAGGTGAGCGCTACCACCAGTCTTGTCTCATGCCAACTGTAAAGCATCCTGAAACCATTCATGTGTGGGGTTGCTTCTCAGCCAAGGGAATCGGCTCTCTCACAGTCTTGCCTAAAAACACAGCCATGAATAAAGAATGTTACCAGAATGTCCTCCAAGAGCAACTTCTCCCAACCGTCCAAGAGCAGTTTGGCGCTCAACAATGCCTTTTCCAGCATGATGGAGCACCTTGCTATAAAGCAAAGGTGATAACTAAATGGCTCAGGGAACAAAGCATAGAGATTTTGGGTCCATGGCCTGGAAACTCCCCAGATCTTAATCCCATTGAGAACTTGTGGTCAATCATCAAGAGACGGGTGGACAAACAAAAACCAACAAATTCAGACAAAATTAAAGCATTGATTCTGCAAGAATGGACTGCTATCAGTCAGGATTTGGTCCAGAAGTTGATTGAGAGCATGCCAGGGAGAATTGCAGAGGTCCTGAAGAAGAAGGGTCAACACTGCAAATATTGACTTGCTGCATTAACTCATTCTAACTGTCAATATAAGCTTCTGTTACTCATAATATGAATGCAATTATATTTCTGTATGTGATAAAAACATCTGACAAACACACATAAAAACCAGAGGGCAGCAGATCATGTGAAAATATAATATTTGTGTCATTCTCAAAACTTTTGTCCATGACTGTACTTGTCGATGTTTTGAATAAGAGAAATTTTTTTTTTATCATTTTTATTTTCAATAGCAGTTTTAGTTTCCGCTTATTTGATTCTGGATTTTTTTTGTCACATTTAACCGCATGGCATAGTCTATATCTTCATCTAGATTTTATCCAAAAGAGGGACTTAATGACTCATGAGTGGCAAAGAAAGAAAGATCAAAATCTTCTAAACTTTTCACTCTATCAGATATGGGGAGAGAGATATCAGAGATATCTTCACCTTCTTCAAGAATGATGATCTATCAATCCCAGAGTTAGGCAAAATCTTTAGATGGCCTAGAGCCTGTCTAACACTGGCATTTCTCACTCGTGGTGGTATCTCAACATTCAAACATTGAAATACCAACACGAGTGAGAAATAGTCAAACTAGTTACATAATATATGTGATAGAGTGTGCATGCCAGTTACGCTAGGTTCACACCTGCGTTCAGGTTTCCATTCAGAGGGTCCGCTTGAGGAGCCCCCGAATGGAAACCTAATCCGCTTAAAAAAGCGGTTACGCTTGAAAGCCCACGGACCACATAGACTATAATTTTATATATAATATTATTTTCCAAAAAGGACAGAAAAATGCAGAGAGAAAAGTTCTGCTTGCAGGACTTTTCTCTCCACATTTTTAAAGCGGAATGGGGAACGGAATTCCCCAGTGGAGATCGGGCACAGGTGTTAACCTAGTCTTACAATATGTAGGTTGCACAACTCAACGCTACATAATCGTATGAATAAACACAGAGAGAACATTAAAAAAGGTTTCTTACAACATGGATTATCCAGACATTGTTCTATAACACATAAAAATGACCATGATCCAATACGAGTTACACCTATTGAATTTATACCAGAGAAAATACAATGCAGATTTTGCATCTTCTGCAAGAGAGAAATTTATTGGATATATAGGTTGAATACAATTCAACCATTGGGTTTAAATGCAATTTCAGAAACTATATTATAAAAGTTTTTTTTTTTTTTTTACTTAATAGGATATTAACTTTCAATTAATATAAAATCAGTTGGTATGTGCCATTACATGCTGGACATGTTGTTATGGTTTTTTTTTTTTTTTTAATTACAGTTGAAACCAGAAGTTTACATACACTATATAAAAGGACACATATGCATGGTTTTCTCACTATCTGACATGAAATCAGAATCAACCTTTCCCGTTTTAGGTCAATTAGGATTACCAAAATTATGTATAATTTGCCAAATGCCAGAATACTGAGAGAGAGAATTTTTTAAGGCATTTTTATTACTTTTTGCAAAGTCAAAAGTTTACATACATTTCATTAGTATTTGGTACCATTACCCTTAAACTGTATGACTTGGGTCAAACGTTTTGTTGGGTCAAACGATATCATTCCACAAGCTTCTCAGGAGTGGAAGGAGTGCATTCTTTCAGCATCTGTCATCATTGGCTGTTCTTTTTAGTCTGTTGGTCTACTTCATCATAGGATCAGAACAACAGACTGAAAAGCTGAGAGAATGATAGATGCAGATGGAGCACATTCTTTCTGCATCTATTATCATTGACTGTAATGTAAAAAACAAGATGGCGGCTTTTTTTCTGACTTGTTTGTTTAGTTTTTCAAATGGAAGATAAAGTCCTGCATGCATATAATCTGAGATGATATACGAGTATGTGTGCACAGGACTTTATTTTCTGTTTGAAAAGTAAACAAATAAGTCAGAGAAAAAGCTGCCATCTTGTTTTTTTACATTACAGCCAATGATGATAGATGTAGAAAGAATGTGCTCCATCTGCATCAATCATTCTCTTAGCTTTTCAGTCTTGTTCTGATCCTATGATGGAGCAGAGCAACAGACTAAAAAGAACAGCCAATCAGATGCTGAAAGAATGCACTCCTTCTGCATCTATCTCATGACACAATCAAAATCACAATCAAAATCACAATCAAAATCACAATCAAAATCACAATCATGACACCGTTCCCTCCAGATCATGAGATCTGGAGGGAACGGTGGATTGGGGGCACCATTCTATAGTTTGCTTCAGGCAGCATAAAGGCTAGGTTCACCCCTGGTTATAAGTTAGCGTTTAGCTTTTGCAAAAAGACAAATTGTTAATACCTTCCCCGCTCCGTGCCATACAATTATGTTGTGATGAGTATATAGTTATCAGTCAGCACCATAATAGTACAGTTCTTTCATGCTGCGAGCATAGGAGCTGTTCCTCTGGTACGACTTCTGGGTATCGGCTTTATTACATAGCTGAGACCCAGGTTGAGCCGCCAGAGTCAGAAAATACTATGACTCTGGCAGCTTAACCTCTCAGATGTCGTTATCAATAGTGTGCATATAAGTGTGCACTATCCAAAAATAACATTATTTATTCTGTATGGTAAACGCTGTAGAAAAAAAAAATTATATATGGCAATGTGCAAACTAATATATTTTGGTCACCTCGCTTCCCCCCAAAAATAGCAATAAAAAATAATCAAAGTCATACATACCAAAAATTGGTACCAAAAAAAAACTACAACTTTCCCTGTAAATAAGGCGCTCTTACATATCTCCGTCAACTAAACAGTAAAAAAGTTATAGGTGTTCGAATACAATGACCCCAGGAAATATCGTTTTTGAGAAATGACGTTTAATTAGTAAATGCGGTAAAACCAATGCCGTAGGAACAAAATGTAAAAAATTATAGAATTGTGTTTTTTCACACAGACCCCCAAAAACATTATTAAAGGCTAGTCAAAACATTATATGTACCCCAAAATAGTGCCATATAAAAGTACAACACGTCATTCAAAGAATAGACCCTCACATAGCTATGGCGACAGAAATATAAAAAAAGTTATGAATTTTGGAAGGCGGAGAAAAAAAAAAGTATAAAAACACCCGCCGAGCATTAACATCCAAACTAAATAATAATAATAATAATAATAATCCTTTAATAGTCCCACCACGGGGAAATTCAGTGTGTTACAGCAGCGAGGATATGCAATGCAAGTTAAGAAATACAAATACACATACAATATATACAAAAACGTTCCAGAGAGGCATCCCATTGGTAGTAGACAGACAGGTAGAAAGGTACAGGTAAAGAAGTAGCGGGCGGGGGGGGGGGAGGATATCACAACAGAAAGATATTTCAGTTCTATGTGTGGAATGATCTCCGCTTTGGCCGCTGTTGGATGTACAGCAGCGGGGAGGAAAGACTTCCGATAGCGCTCCTTCTCACACTTAGGGTGAAGTAGTCGGTCACTGACAGTACTGCCCAGCGCTATCACAGTCTCATGCATGAGATGGGAGTTATTCTCCCTCATGGAGTTCAACACGGACAGTATCCTTCTGTCACCCACCACCTGCACTGTGTCCAGGGGGCTCCCCAGGACAGAGCTGGCCCTTCTAGTCAGCTTGTCGAGTTTACTTCTATCCCTGGTTGATATACTGCTCCCCCAGCAGGCCACTCCGGAGAAGATGGCTGATGCCACTACCGAGTTGAAAAAAGTCCTAAGCAGTGCCTCCTGGACTCCAAAGGCTCTCAGCCTCCTAAGCTGGTACAGCCTGCTGTGGCTCTTCCTGTACAGGACCTCCATGTGATCTGCCCAGCCCAGCTTATTATTAAGGAGGACACCCAGGTACTTATAGGTGTTGACAATCTCAATGCTCGTCCCCTGGATGTCCACTGTTTTAGGAGGGCATCCGCATTTATGGAAGTCCACCATCATCTCCTTGGTCTTCCCAGTTTTAATCCTCAGGTGGTTCCGCTGGCACCAGTCCACAAAATCCTGGTTCAGTTCTCTGTACTCCCTGTCATCATCGTCTGTGATGAGGCCTACTATTGCAGAGTCATCAGAATACTTCTGTAGGTAGCAGCTGGATGAGTTGCATTTAAAATCTGCAGTGTACAGTGTGAAGAGGAAAGGGGCAGGAACTGTACCCTGAGGTACCTCCGTATTACAGATCACGGTACCTGACACACAGTCCCGGGCTCTCACATACTGAGGTCGGTTTGTGAAGTAGTCTAGGATCCAGTTGGAAAGGTGGTGGTCCACTCCAGCAAGTCCCAACTTGTCTCTCAGTAGCCCTGGCTGTATGGTGTTAAAAGCACTGGAGAAATCAAAGAACATTATTCTCACAGTGTCCCCTGATTTCTCCAGGTGAGAAAGGGCCCTGTGCAGAAGGTGGATGATGGCATCATCCACTCCAATACTTACCCTGTGTCCTTAAAGGCTTAAAGAGCTAATTGGTAGAATACTATATTACATAGTTAGTATGGTTGAAAGACATATTGCTTTTGTGATTTTGATCTGTTGTAGACTACGTTATTATTTTGTCCTTGGCATCGGTAAATTCTTGTTTCTTCTTATGGTTTCTTGATGACTTTTGGTAAATATTGCATTTCATCATCCATCCTTGACCCATTTCTCTTCCAATGATGTCTTCTTTTGTGTTCTCCTTGAATCTCAAGCAATTACAGACAACTAAAAATCATCTTCACAATACAACCATTATCCTATTATGCTGTAGGAATGTTCCTGAATAAAATGACATATTTAGTAACACGCCTCCTTTCTATTTCATCCCTTCCTCCCCTAGTACTGTTTTTATCATTTACTCCGTGTTTTATAAATCAATTATTCACTAATGTTTAAAACCACGGTACTTTATAGATTTTAAAGCATCCCTGAACAATTCTCAATTTTCAGGTTAAAAAACGGCTGGGATAAGACAATATAATAATACTTGATGGGAAGCAAATTATTTTGAAAGGACAGATTATTTCTCGACATACTTATTTCTTAAATCCTTTAGTTGGTGTTAACTTCTTTATCTACTATGCTCAGGCATAAAATTACTCAAATTATCATTTCATCTAAGAATCTTCATCTAAGAAGACATTTCATCTAAGAATGTTACAAATAGCAGATATTCTTAACCTCCTAATTAATTTTCACAAGAAAAATAGAATGAGATTATCATGGTCCAACATCTGTTTTAACAATTTAATATTTATATCCCATAAGACATGAAAATGTTAATGTTTCATTCGTGTACACTGCTCTAGTGAAGGACGTTATCCTTGAAGCTTCCAATTACCAACACTTGGCAAACACACATCTTTTTCTATAGCTCTCTATAGTAACATTACCTTTTTTGTACTGGCCATTAGGAATCCTATGATATTTACATAGGTCATGCTATCATAGTTAACTTCATTGTACAGTGCCTATGGTAAACTTGCAGTCTGCTATTTCTAGCTATTCCGTGTCCCGCTGTTTGAATGGAGCAAAGACTGCAAAGTGCACTGTTGCTTCATTCAAAGTCTATGGAACTAAATAACATAGATGAGCACTGTATTCAGTTGTCTCCATTATTGCCATGGAGATTTAATGTAGTATGCATGTGCAACCTCTTGGGGGACATAGGAACTCTGTTTTCGAGACCAGTGGGAGTCTCTGCAGTCAAATCCCCAGCAATCAGATTTTTGGGGTGATATATATATTTTTTTGTTAAAAACCCTAGTGTAAATGCACATGATCAGGATATACATGCAAAAAATCCACACCAAAATTTGCATGTGAATGTATGGAATATTGTATATAAAAATACTGCACCAACTGGTTTGGATTTTCATACATGTACATGCATATTTTGAAGTCATTTTATTGAAAAACACGCCGGAAAAAGAAACAAACTGATATGCTGCTAATTTTAAAATCCAAAACCATAGATCAGCTTTCACGTGGAAAAAGCTACATCAAGTTATATGCATCAGAAATAGAACTTTAATGCTAATATATTACAGTGCTGATTTTCTAATTGTGTTCATGTACCCTTAAATTAAAACCATGAAATAAAGAATTGGCCTCCAGGATTTTTAATGGAAATTAAACTCTGAACCCTTCTTAACCAAAGGTTTATTCTCCTGTGTAACCCATCATCCTTTTTCAAATTTCTTTATACCTTTCGCGTCAGTAAGTAAGAGGTCTGTGTACCCGGCGGCAGAGAAGTATCCCGTGATACCTGGCTAATTATGAATGGCCATTACAAACAGCAGTGGGGCATGGCACACCACTGTCTATTTTCTTTGGCTAAAGTCAAGGGGTAATGTTATTTCGAATTTCACTCAGATCATAATGTCATCTCCCACTTTAAAAATGTATGTCTGGGCCTTCTATACCTTCTGTCTGGGTCCTTCTGCACCTTACCAAGAATCCTTGTAGGGCTGGCAGTATGCAATAAATTCTTATATGGCAGGCAATTTATTCACTTCCTCACAAACAAACATATTAATCTCAATTAATACCAACTCGCCCTCTATTATCAGCCTGTTTTGCTGTAACTTATGTTCCCTGGCAAATAATGTTTCAGTGAATTTCCTATGTAGTAATAGAATTATGTTCTCGGCAAATGAAAATAAGGACATGTAATCCCCTATCCATAAAAACAACAGAAAACAATAGCGTAGCTAAGACATGTTTCCACCTCGGTTGTTCTTTAATGTGGACTTTGTCCCTACAGGAACAACTCGATTATTAAGTCTAACACATCTAAACCTTTATTAACTGAATTAGACAGAGAAAAATCCATTTATATTGTTATTCATATAGAGATTTTCTGCATTGTCTTGTCTAATAGTCTAATAAAATGGTATTTGACAGTTGTAGAATAATGGACTTCTACTGCAGATAACTGTGTGCTGCTGTATAGTTGTATAGGGTTATTTTAATAAGAGTTTTTTTTTGTTTGTTTGTTTTTTTACTCTGAGGCAGATGTGGCTACACTGAATGAGTTCACTAATGTAATACAGCAAAGTTATATGGAGCCGAACGGAAGACAAGATGCTCTGAGAAAAAGCTATAAAAAAGTGAGATCCTTAATTGTTGTCACCATTCACATTAGTCAGTCCACATTTTCATTTTCTAAATTTCTACTATAAATAAAGATAGATGGATAGATAGATAGATAGATAGATAGATAGATAGATAGATAGATAGATAGATAATGTGCATAAATCGATATATAGTAGTAAAAAGCAGGACAGCGGCAGTCACATCCGGATAAAAAAACCTCTTTATTTGAATAGGTTACAGGCAGGTTTTAGCTGTGGACTCACAAGCAACGGGCCGTTTCGTGCTACTGCACTTCTACAGGCTTGACAGCTGACACACCCCATGGAGCGTCATCATATAGTGACACCTACTCCATGAGTGTGTCAGTCAACACCAATAGCCATCAAGATATGTCCTGGAGGAATGACACACCCATGGAGTAGGCGTCACTATATGATGACGCTCCATGGGGTGTGTCAGCTGTCAAGCCTGTAGAAGTGCAGTAGCACGAAACGGCCCGTTGCTTGTGAGTCCACAGCTAAAATCTGCCTGTAACCTATTCAAATAAAGAGGTTTTTTATCCGGATGTGACTGCCGCTGTCCTGCTTTTTCCTACTATATTTTGGACATTGTTTCTACAGCGTGTCCTTGTGTATCCTCTGCTGCACCAACGATTCAGCTAAGTAACAAAGCCATATCATTCAATTCATATGTTCTGGTAGTGCCTGCTGTGCTTTTGTTTTTTTGTATTTGCCATAAATAGATATATACCTACAAGCACACATGGCTGATTCAATAGAAAGCCAATCAACCTCTCAGTATGTTTTTGGAGTGTAGAAAGAAACCAATACAAACATAAGGAGAACACAAGCTCCATGTAGATGTTGTCCTTGGTCAGATTCAGACCTTGAATACCAATGCAGCTCAGTAGATTGTTTGTGGGCAGTGCATTGGTCAGGAAGCATACCAACTACTGCAATCTAAAGAGAGGCATTCCCTCTACAACAGGGGTCCCCAAACTACGGCCCGCGGGCCGCATCCGGCCCCCGGAGGCCATTTACCCGGCCCGCGTCGCAATTTCCTTGTGTTATTTCAATTGTGAGCGCACAGGCGGTGCTTACAATTGAAATAACCCGCCGAGCGCTACACGGGAAGTCTCGTTCCTGTGTAGACGCTCGGCGCTCGTCGTCCGGACCTAGAATGATCACGTCATGACGCACGACGTGCTCATCTAGGCCTTACAGCCGAAGACAGAGGAGCCGGGACCACAGCGCGGGAGCGGCTGCAGTGCTAGGTAAAGTATATTTTCACTTTTTTTTTTTTACTGGGCATGGAGGGGGATCAGAGAGCTGGATCTATATGGGGGATTGATGGGATCTATATGGGGGATTGATGGGACCTATATGGGGGAGAGACCTGGACATATATGGGGGAGAGACCTGGACCTATATGGGGGAGAGAGCTGGCCCTATATGAGGGAGACTGCATAGGACCTATATGGGGGGGCATGGGACCTATATGGGGGGCATGGGATCTATATGGGGGGCATGGGACCTATATGGGGGGGCATGGGACCTATATGGGGGGTATGGGACCTATATGGGGGAAAGAGCTGGCCCTATATGAGGGAGACTGCATGGGACCTATATGGGGGAGACTGCATGGGACCTATATGGGGGAGACTGCATGGGACCTATATGGGGGAGACTGCATGGGACCTATATGGGGGGGCATGGGACCTATATGGGGGGGGCATGGGACCTATATGGGGGAAAGAGCTGGCCCTATATGGGGGAGACTGCATGGGACCTATATGGGGGAGACTGCATGGGACCTATATGGGGGAGACTGCATGGGACCTATATGAGGGAAAGAGCTGGACCTATATGGGGGAGAGAGCTGGACTTATATGGGGGCAGAGTGCTGGACCTATTTGCAAATATGGAACCGGACATTGACCATCTCATTAGCCAAAAGCAGGCCCATACTTCACATTGAAATAATGGTGAGTTTGTTGACTTAAATTTACTATTTCTTTATTTTGAATGTTGTACTTGTTCCCTTTTTGTTTTACTTTAAAATGAGATACGTGTAGTGTGCATAGGGATTTTCATAGTTTTTCTTATAGTCCGGCCCTCCAACGGTCTGAGGGACAGTGAACTGGCCCCCTGTGTAAAAAGTTTGGGGACCCCTGCTCTACAATATTGAGATCCAGCCTCACTGAACTACAGTATGTGTGTGTATATATGTATGTTTATATATAAACAAAAAGGTGTAGCAGCACTCTGACACAGCACAAGGGTATACAGAGAACAGAGATAGCATTACTGCTATTATTGGCACCTATAAATTAATATGGTGTATAAACAAAAATTTTGAGGTTCTTAGTTATACATATTTGATCAAACAGTAGGAAGCCCACCTGCCCCGACAAGGCGACCTCATTAAGGTGGGACCCTATACTAATGCCTCTATTAAACCCAAAATAAATCTACAATGTGAACACAGGGCAATAACATACCTCTCTTGGACACAGAACAGGTCTACAATGTGAACACAAGGAAATAACATACCTCTCTTGGACCCAGTACAGGTCTACAATATAAACACAGGGCAAATAGGATCTAGAGGACCCAAAACAGGTCTACAATGTGAACACAGGGCAAATAGGATCCAGAGCATACTCAACTTAAAATAGCCTAGGAGCAAATGGGGAAATGAAAAATATCCTCTATTCCACTTATATAAACCCGTGCAATTAAATGAGAGTGTAAGTCCAGTTAGAGGGAACCACACCCCCATGCAGTACACACTCGAAAAAGATTTAGACAGCACATCCAAATGTGAACAGGTGCAAGCTACTGTGGTAAAATGTATAAAAACAAAAAGGTGTAGCAGCACTCTGACACACTGCTTCCTACTGTTTGATCAAATATGTATAACTAAGAACCTCAAAATTTTAGTTTATACACCATATTAATTTGTAGGTGCCAATAATAGCAGTAATGCTATCTCTGTTCTCTGTATACCCTTGTGCTGTGTCAGAGTGCTGCTACACCTTTTTTTTTTTTTTACATTTTACCACAGTAGCTTGCACCTGTTCACATTGGGATGTGCTGTCTGAATCTTTTTCGAGTGTGTGTGTGTGTATATATATATATATATATATATATATATATATATATGATTTATCATTTTAAAGTTTGCTATGTTCTAAGATTTACCTGTTCTATTTAGACTTTTCATATCTAATTACTATATTACTTTCCTGGTACTCTTAAAGTGAATTACAGGTTAAGAGACTTAGTGACAATGAAACATATGCCTGCTCAGACATGGTTTGCATATGTAAATATGTCAGAAAATTTATCACACACATATTGGTCAACTTGTGCAGGAGGTGACTCACTCTCCCCATTTGTGCAACTCCAACACTCCTGCCTGGAGTGGAACCTCTCCTGGAAGTTCTACCTTGAGCTGAGGTACAGTGCCTTGCGAAAGTATTCGGCCCCCTTGAACTTTTCAACCTTTTGCCACATTTCAGGCTTCAAACATAAGGATATAAAATTTTAATTTTTTGGTGAAGAATCAACAAGTGGGACACAATTGTGAAGTGGAACGAAATTTATTGGTTATTTTAAACTTTTGTAAAAAATAAAAAACTGAAAAGTGGGGCGTGCAATATTATTCGGCCCCTTTACTTTCAGTGCAGCAAACTCACTCCAGAAGTTCAGTGAGGATCTCTGAATGATCCAATGTTGTCCTAAATGACTGATGATGATGATAAATATAATCCACTTGTGTGTAATCAAGTCTCCGTATAAATGCACCTGCTCTGTGATAGTCTCAGGGTTCTGTTTAAAGTGCAGAGAGCATCATGAAGACCAAGGAACACACCAGGCAGGTCCGTGATACCGTTGTGGAGAAGTTTAAAGCCGGATTTGGATACAAAAAGATTTCCCAAACTTTAAACATCCCAAGGAGCACTGTGCAAGCGATCATATTGAAATGGAAGGAGTATCAGACCACTGCAAATCTACCAAGACCCGGCCGTCCCTCTAAACTTTCATCTCAAACAAGGAGAAGACTGATCAGAGATGCAGCCAAGAGGCCCATGATCAATCTGGATGAACTGCAGAGATCTACAGCTGAGGTGGGAGAGTTTGTCCATAGGACAACAATCAGTCGTACACTGCACAAATCTGGAAGAGTGGCAAGAAGAAAGCCATTTCTCAAAGATATCCATAAAAAGTCTCATTTAAAGTTTGCCACAAGCCACCTGGGAGACACACCAAACATGTGGAAGAAGGTGCTCTGGTCAGATGAAACCAAAATCGAACTTTTTGGCCACAATGCAAAACGATATGTTTGGCGTAAAAGCAACACAGCTCATCACCCTGAACACACCATCCCCACTGTCAAACATGATGGTGGCAGCATCATGGTTTGGGCCTGCTTTTCTTCAGCAGGGACAGGGAAGATGGTTAAAATTGATGGGAAGATGGATGGAGCCAAATACAGGACCATTCTGGAAGAAAACCTGTTGGAGTCTGCAAAAGACCTGAGTCTGGGACGGAGATTTATCTTCCAACAAGACATTGATCCCAAACATAAAGCAAAATCTACAATGGAATGGTTCACAACTAAACGTATCCAGGTGTTAGAATGGCCAAGTCAGAGTCCAGACCTGAATCCAATCGAGAATCTGTGGAAAGATCTGAAAACTGCTGTTCACAAACGCTCTACATCTAACCTCACTGAGCTCGAGCTGTTTTCCAAGGAAGAATGGGCAAGAATTTCAGTCTCTTGATGTGCAAAACTGATAGAGACATACCCCAAGCGACTTGCAGCTGTAATCGCAGCAAAAGGTGGCGCTACAAAGTATTAACTTAAGGGGGCCGAATAATTTGGCACGCCCCACTTTTCAGTTTTTTATTTCTTACAAAAGTTTAAAATATCCAATAAATTTCGTTCCACTTCACGATTGTGTCCCACTTGTTGTTGATTATTCACCAAAAAATTAAAATTTTATATCCTTATGTTTGAAGCCTGAAATGTGGCAAAAGGTTGAAAAGTTCAAGGGGGCCGAATACTTTCGCAAGGCACTGTATATACACACAGTACAGACCAAAAGTTTGGACACACCTTCTCATTCCAAGAGTTTTTTCTGTATTTTCATGACTATAAAAATTGTAGATTCACACTGAAGGCATCAAAACTATGAATTAACACATGTGGAATTAAATACTTAACAAAGTGTGAAACAACTGAAAATATGTCTTATATTCTAGGTTCTTCAAAGTAGCCACCTTTTGCTTTGATTACTGCTTTGCACACTCTTGGTACTCTTGGCATTGGTGTGTTCAGGGTGATGAGCTGTGTTGCTTTTACGCCAAACATATCGTTTTGCAAAGTTCAATTTTGGTTTCATCTGACCAGTGCACCTTCTTCCACATGTTTGGTGTGTCTCCCAGGTGGCTTGTGGCAAACTTTAAACGAGACTTTTTATGGATATCTTTGAGAAATGGCTTTCTTCTTGCCACTCTTCCATAAAGGCCAGATTTGTGCAGTGTACGACTGATTGTTGTCCTATGGACAGACTCTCCCACCTCAGCTGTAGATCTCTGCAGTTCATCCAGATTGATCATGGGCCTCTTGGCTGCATCTCTGATCAGTCTTCTCCTTGTTTGAGATGAAAGTTTAGAGGGGCGGCCGGGTCTTGGTAGATTTGCAGTGGTCTGATACTCCTTCCATTTCAATATGATCGCTTGCACAGTGCTCCTTGGGATGTTTAAAGTTTGGGAAATCTTTTTGTATCCAAATCCGGCTTTAAACTTCTCCACAACAGTATCACGGACCTGCCTGGTGTGTTCCTTGGTCTTCATGATACTCTCTGCGCTTTAAACAGAACCCTGAGACTATCACAGAGCAGGTGCATTTATTCGGAGACTTGATTACACACAGGTGGATTATAGTTATCATCATCAGTCATTTAGGACAACATTGGATCATTCAGAGATCCTCACTGAACTTCTGGAGTGAGTTTGCTGCACTGAAAGTAAAGGGGCCGAATAATATTATGTTATTCCCTCCAAGAGTCATTTTCTTGCTTACTTTTAAAGGGACAGTGCTACATATGAAGGACAGTATGGTGACAGAGCAGGTGTTTGGAGGCAAGCTTGGACTTACAGACTGACACCTTTATATAAGAAGATACAGATTTTTGAATAGCACAGGTTTTATGAAACAAATATGTGGCAATGTCAAACTTACAATATCTCTGTATGAAATTAGATTGATAGATTTGACCTTTTTATACAGCATATGAAAAAGTTTGGGCACCCCTATT
This sequence comes from Leptodactylus fallax, assembly GCA_947044405.1. Classification (NCBI taxonomy): domain Eukaryota; kingdom Metazoa; phylum Chordata; class Amphibia; order Anura; family Leptodactylidae; genus Leptodactylus; species Leptodactylus fallax. Next base: position 3,051,770 of record CAMRHE010000167.1, read on the forward strand.
AATCTTAATCATTTTTAGTTCTAAATATTTGGGTGTTTGCAACAGCCATTTCAATTTGATATATCTAATAACTGATGGACACAGTAATATTTCAGGATTGAAATGAGGTTTATTGTACTAACAGAAAATGTGCAATATGCATTAAACCAAAATTTGACCTGTGCAAAAGTATGGGCACCTCAACAGAAAAGTGACATTAATATTTAGTAGATCCTCCTTTGCAAAAATAACAGCCTCTAGTCGCTTCCTGTAGCTTTAATCAGTTCCTGGATCCTGGATGAAGGTATTTTTGACCATTCCTCTTTACAAAACAATTCCAGTTCAGTTAAGTTTGATGGCGCCGAGCATGGACAGCCCGCTTCAAATTATCCCACAGATGTTCAATGATATTCAGGTCTGGGGACTGGGATGGCCATTCCAGAACATTGTAATTGTTCCTCTGCATGAATGCCTGAGTAGGTTTGGAGCTGTGTTTTGGATCATTGTCTTGCTGAAATATCCACCCCGGCGTAACTTCAAATTCGTCACTGATTCTTGTACATTATTCTCAAGAATCTGCTGATACTGAGTTGAATCCATGCGACCCTCAACCTAACAAGATTCCCGGGCCGGCATTGGCCACACAGCCCCAAAGCATGATGGAACCTCCACCAAATTTACAGTGGGTAGCAAGTGTTTTTCTTGGAATGCTGTGTTTTTTGACGCCATGCATAACGCCTTTTGTATGATCAAACAACTCAATCTTTGTTTCATCAGTCCACAGGACCTTCTTCCAAAATGAAGCTGGCTTGTCCAAATGTGCTTTGCATACCTCAGGCGACTCTGTTTGTGGCGTGCTTCAGAAACGGCTTCTTCGCATCACTCTCCCAACAGCTCTCCTTGTGCAAAGTGTGCTGTATTGTTGACCGATGCACAGTGACACCATCTGCAGCAAGATGATGCTGCAGCTCTTTGGAGGTGGTCTGTGGATTGTTCTTGACTGTTCTCACCATTCTTCTTCTCTGCCTTTCTGATATTTTTCTTGGCCTGCCACTTCTGGGCTTAACAAGAACTGTCCCTGTGGTCTTCCATTTCCTTACTATGTTCCTCACAGTGGAAACTGACAGGTTAAATCTCTGAGACAACTTTTGTATCCTTCCCCTGAACAACTATGTTGAACAATCTTTGTTTTCAGATCATTTGAGAGTTGTTTTGAGGAGCCCATGATGCCACTCTTCAGAGGAGATTCAAATAGGAGAACAACTTGCAATTGGCCACCTTAAATACCTTTCTCATGATTGGATACACCTGGCTATGAAGTTCAAAGCTCAGTGAGGTTACAAAACCAATTTTGTGCTTCAGTAAGTCAGTAAAAAGTAGTTAGGAGTATCAAATCAATAAAATGATAAGGGTACCCAAATTTTTGCACCGGTCAAATTTTGGTTTAATGCATATTGCACATTTTCTGTTAGTACAATAAACCTCATTTCAATCCTGAAATATTACTGTGTCCATCAGTTATTAGATATATCAAATTGAAATGGCTGTTGCAAACACCCAAATATTTAGAACTAAAAATGATTAAGATTAATAGGGGTGCCCAAACTTTTTCATATGACTGTATGTATGCGCTGCTCGCAGACCTTTTCTACAAGCAATGACATTCTACTTAATCACTTAATTTAGTCTCTGTGCCACATGACAACATATTTTTGGCAAAAACAAAGTAAGGAATAGTTATTTCAATATAATTCGTACTTTAAAAGGTGAAAAATGTAAATTTTTGAGGATTTTGTTTTACATAATGTATTTTATTTGTAGATGAGAAACGCATTTTAATAAAACATGTGCTTTTGCAATTGGTAGCGTCAATCTTCTTTTTTTTTAAACAATCTCCCTCCCCTTGAGACCCCCAAATATCACTAGCTTGGCAGTACCAAGCTATCCCATTTCTTCCTACTGCATGACATCAGTAAAGAGGAATTTAAATTGAATGGTGATGACATGCGCCCCATTTTAGTAAACATGGGAATCCCCACTACCAGGCATTTGTCACTTATCCTGTGGATAGGGGCTACGTATCCTTGATGGACAATCCTTTTCAAAAGTGGTTCTCAGAAGGTATTAATTCTCCTTACAGAGATCCAGTTTGTAGGGAATTTTTAGGCAATGCTCTCTGGGAAAAATTATGCAAACTTGGTCTCCTCCAAAAGGAAGAAAACTGTTTCTTTAGTCACCTATCCTACAGTCTAGGTTAATGTCCAACCCTGTAAAAGATACTTGAAACATGGCTCAGGCTGTCAGCCAAACCATCTATAGAGAGTAGTTTCGGAATTGTTGCTTTTCCTCAATAGAGAGTAGGGTTCTAGTTGACTGTGTAAGATATAATGGGTAGTTCCTTCCAAGAGCCACTGAAAAAGTGTGAACAACTTTTGCAAAATTGCGTTTATAGCTGTAGCACATCTGACTGTTGTGGCAATAAAGCTGACATGGCATGGCTATATGTAAAATAAAAAGTCTGAACAAATCCTTCTAGAAAGTATCCCTTATTTAACAGTCGTATATATAAATTTTTCCTGCATCTGATGCAAAAATGTAAAATGTAAGCTTTCCATTACGTGACTTCATTCAGAGGCTGGTATGCTGACATCTCTCCAAGAGTCATGGTTCTGCTTGAGTACGCTTGCCAACTGTAGAGTGGAAAGATGCCAGCAATTGTATTTCTCAGTTGGCAGCTTGCAAGGAAATAAAGTCAGTATTAATTTGGGTTGGAAATTATAATCTAGAAGAGGAATGGCTTCTGACAGTGATCCAGCTCAGTTTATTACACAGAAAACTCTTACTGCAATTAGTTACATAGAGAAACTTCAAGCTTAGAAACTCTGCAGCTTTCTGCTGGTGGTGACATCGCTCACACTAAATCACAATTCTGCTTGACTTCCATACAACTGTCACCTTGAAACTGTATTTTTATTTCCCTGGAGCTGGCAGAAGGCAGCACGGGTACTTCAGTAGGCAATTTTAGAGATATAAATTATGTTTCATGGTGGTGGAACAAGTAAGTGTAACAGAGAATTTAGGCTTTTCTGGAGCAGAAAAGCAAGACAAGTTAAAGTAAAGTAAACATATGCGTGATATATAGAAATGGAGTGTTAATTATATTAACTTGTCTTCACCTACAGAAGAAATAGGGCAAATAACTGCACAGGTGCAGATTATGAATACAATGGGCCCTGGGCTGTATGAAGATTGTGGGTCCCCCAAAAATTTTAAAGGCCCTTTAAATGGGCTGATTATCAGCTGAGTAAGTATTCACAGACAAAATTGTGACATACTCCATTGGACTCTAGGAAGTCATTCTTCCAAAGAAACATAATGGAGCATCCCCATATTCTCAGTCAGGCACAGCCTGTATGGCAGTACAGTATATTGAGCCTCTGCAGCTTTGTACCATACAAGCTGCATACAGTAGTAAAGGCTTCATGCATAGGGGTCTGCTGGGTGCAGAAACCATTAGGGATGGTCTTTATTGGATTTATGAATCCACCTAGACAGGATGGGACTATAGAAGGGGCAATAAGGGAAGTATTAGGACACACCTAATAATCATTGAGTTCAGGTGTTTTATTCAATCTCATTATAACAAGTGGATAAAATCCAGCACTTAGCCATGCAGTGTGCCTTTAACAACATATGTGAAAGAATGACTTGTTCTAAAGAGCTCAACAAATTTCAGCGTAGTACTGTAATAGGATGTCACCAAAACAACTAGTTTGTGAAATTTACATATTCTGCAACTGTGAGTGGTATTATTGAAGAGCAAAAGCATTTAGGAACCATAGCAACTCAGCCATGAAGTGGCAACCACATAAAGTTAAAAAATGGGGTTACTGGGTACTGAGATGCATAGTGCATAGAAGTCATCAACATTTCCAAAGCTCCTTTGGCATTAACATCAGCGCAAAAACTGTGTGTTGAGCACTTCATGGCATGAGTTTCCATGATCAACTCTTACAATCCTTATATCACCAAACACAATGCCAAAAGTGGAATAGTGTAAAGTACCTCTAATGCTGTGGAAAATCTGTCAATCTGACAGGTGAGTCTGGGTTTGGCGAATTTCAAGAGAACATTGTCTGCCAGACTCCATTGTACCAACTGTAAAGTTTGATGGAGGTGGGAGTTCAAGTAAAGGGAAATATTATTGCTTTGGCATATTAAGATATTTTAGACAATTATGTTTTCAACTTTGTGGGAACGGTTTGAAGAACAGTAGAAACTAGTAGTAATTTTCTTGGTGCTAGCAGAGTGCTGTTGCCACTTCTTGTGCTATTGATGGATATTATCTGCTTAGAATCTTACACTCCTTGGCAAGTAATGTACTTAGTACAGAATAGGGCCAACATTTACAGTGGGGCTCAATTTCTTTACTTTTGTAACAATGCAGTTGTATTCTGTAGTAAACTGCTGAGAATGCACTATTCTGTTCTCTAAATCATGTTAGTTCTTTTTATTTGAACAAAAATGTAACTCTATCCCTATTCTCTACAATCAGTCCTACTCTCAATAGTCTGGCAAGGGTGGTAATGACTGCTTTTAAAAATGGAATTACCTGCCAAAGAGATGCGGCACATGTTAATGGAAACTTCACTGCCTGCCTATTGCCTGTAAATTGAATGTTGCAATTATCACTCTCAAACGTAAAATTCAAATTACACTCATTAGCATTAAAGTACAACAAAGAGCTGTGGAAGCATCACCTTCCAAACAATAAGCAGATCATAACTATACCAAAAGTATTTCTTAATCTGTGGCTGATAAGTAAAACGCTTTTCTCCCAAAACCAAGGATTTTTAAAGAGTAAGGAAACATATCACATAAGCAAATATTCACATAAGCAATAGCTATACCTCAGTACAAAGTGGATAAGGTCAAGAGAGTAATCACTATATCTCAATAAATTTCCCATACCAACAACAGCCACCATAAAAACTCCAATAAATAATAACCCTGTCTATCCGTTAAATAGTCACTAACTTTTCAGACAATTAATCTCATTTTATAGAGCATGTGATTCTGGATCAAAATGTAATGCACTTTAATTAAAAATGTGTCTGTCTTGCCTTTTGCCTGGAAAAACACTCTAAATTTCCTGCCACTAGGTGTCTCCCTGCTAGCTAATTTACAGTTCAATCTTTGCTGCTAACCACAGTTCTTTCATTGATACATTAGATAAGCAAGACAAAATCACAGTGAGTGAAGGGAGAGGTTCTGTTCTGCCTTTACACAGTGAATGCAGATGGCAGGGGTTGATTCTCCTCAGTGTCCATACACATGTATGCAAACTGTTGCTCTGTGTAAAGGACTGAAAGCACTGCAAATATCACACTTTACAATGTAAGAAAAAAAGTCTTCTACAGCTTTCCTGACAGTGCTCATAGTGTTTTTTTCTTTCCTGTGTTTTACCTGCTTTCCTGCATGCATTTGCCCTATATTAGCAATCCAGTGTTCCTGGATCTCCTGTGTTATGGTAACTTGGCTTTTCTCATCTATTTCTTTGCTATTGTACAGTTGCTCCTGGCAGCTCAGCAGAACAGTATCAGTAATGCACATGCTCCCTGCCTGAGGGAAATATAAACTGTGCTGCAGCCCTGATGGTGATATTAATAGCAGAAAATTTGATAGGACATCACATATGAAGGTTTATACAGTGATAGAATTGACTGACCAGTAAGATCCTGCACATATTTCAACTTTCATGAAAACTCAGGTACCCTTTAAAGAAAAGTTGCAGCGATAAATCCTGCATTCACAGGAGCCTATAATCCCAACTATTAGGCCTCTGTTTGGCAAATGGTACTTATGGGTGTTAGGCAAGACATGTGAAACAGATGTAACAGAATTCAGTTGTATGCTTCAGAATGTAACTTGCATAACATCATCATCAACAGTAAAATTCTCAGTGAAAGGCTGAAGTGGGACATAACGTGGCTATACACATTAGACGGAATTAGGTTGATGCATATATAACTGTTGAACTGTTGATCATTTCACAGATGCAGCCATGCATATATTGGTCCATACTGACTGTTAGTCATGCAATACTGTACATCTTCACTGAGTGAACTGAGAACATTCTAAACAATCTTTCTCGAAACATTGTTTAAAAGTAAGGTTGTTTATGGATAAAAAAAAAAATCTCTCAAAAAAACAAAAGATCTTTCTATCACACAAAAATTCAAACATGGCCTTTTTTTCCAGACAAAGATGGTGGTCCATTGATTGGCTATGGCTACTATGTTTGTTGTTCAATGTCACCGAACAAGCAAGTGTCATTGTTAAAATTGTCGATTTTCATTACCATTAGTCTACTGTATACAGGCCACAAAATGGCTCAATAGTTTGGGATGTTGACTTGCAGTCTGACCAAGGGTAACCATGATGCATGCAGATTATATAGTCTCTTGTTGTCTGCATTGTTTTCTCCTGAGTACCTCAATTTTCCCCCATAATCCAAAAACATACTAATAGGCTAGTTTGCTTCTTTTGGAAATGGACACAGTATGCATGTCTGCATTCTGGATAAGTACACTGTCTTGTCTGCCTGTGTAGTCTGAATACTGTTATCATTTTCCTTATGCCTCAGAGCCCCCTTTTCATGAGTAGACCGCTCTCTGTGATTGTGCGCTCTTAATGTCTAATTTATTTCTATTTTAAAAATAGGCAAATCTTTTTCAACACTTACTCAGTCTTGAAATGTATTTAAAGACTTTGCCCTTCTCTTTATAGCGTACAGCATCTTTCTAGCTATGGGAAAAAGTAATGAATAGTTAATAGCAGCTTTATAAGACATCTCAGCCTCCCCCTAAGATCATGAAGACAGGTAAGATTACAAACATCTAGAAAAATATGATGTTCATTAGTGGATAAAATGCTCATATCGCTGCTATTAAACTCAGTTGGTAGATCCATATGTTTTGAACGTTTGCACTGGCTGAAAAACTTACATCCTGCCAAAAAAACTAAGAATTGCTTATGTTTCTGGAGTAGTTTTCCATAGGGGTTCTATCTGGATGATGTCATCATTTATTCTGCCACATTTTGAAAGGCACATGGAAATGCTGGACAGTGTTCTATCCTGACTGGAGGAGCACTTGGAAATGTCACATCCTCAAAAGCATTAAAGAGGACCTTTCATGTTCTCATAAAATTATTTCTGAATTCAGTGCACTGTCAGCTATATAATACCGCACGTTGATGAGGACATGAAAGGTCCTCTTTAAGTATCTGGGGCATGTGTTGTTAAGGGAGATGTGTGGCCCAGTGAGTTCTGCTTGTTCCTGGAACTAATGAACCACTACAGGAGCTTTGTGAAGGACTTTGGAGAGACCAAAGAGAAGATCCTGGCCTGGGTAGAGGAGGCAGATTGTGCTTCCGTGAAGCTGAAATGACTGCTCACCAGCACTCCCATACTGCTTAAATGATCTTTACCAAGCCATTCAAATTGCAAACAGATGTAAGTTTGAAGGAACTAGGGGTGGTGCTGATCCAATTACAGGACTGGAAAAAAGAGAGTAATAGTCTATGCATGCCAGAACTTCTGTGAGAGCAAGAGGAACCCAGATAATTACAGTTTGTTCAAATTGGAGATGCTGGTGGTGTGATTGGCAGTGACTAAGAAATTTATGGACCCCTGACAGGTGCAGAATTCATATCGGTAATAGACAATAACTCTTTGATGTACAGATGAGGACTGTAAAGAGGATGAGGTCCCAGACTTTTTCTTGAGCAGTCCAAGTTGCGTGGCAAGCCCTGGTACGAAAGGCGGAGCCCACAAGATAGGGCTTTATGGTGCGCAGGATGTATGAAGAGTGGCAGATACAGTAGGCTTGTGACCCCCCAGGTTGCAGAGGTGAAGCTGTGGATCTAGCATCGTCAGGCATTGAGGGAGAGGGAGAGCATGTCCATTGTTAGAAAAAGACTGTGGCAACAACAGCACCTAGTCATGTGCAATGGGGTCCTTCACTGTTGGGTGCAGTTGGTGATGGAGCTGGAGCCTACAGGGAAGATGATGCTGTCCACCGAAGAGATGCATCAGGTCACAAGATGAATGCACAAAAGGAAGGGGCACTTTGGGCCTGAGAAGAGATTAGACGCTCCAGGCATGGGTGGGAGAACATTGATGGCGAGTGCATGAGATGTAAAACTTTAAGGCCCAACAGTTAAGTTTCTAGCCAACTGTAAGCTAAGGAAGTTCCCACTCCATGTCAATGACTACAGTGGGGAAAAAAGTATTTAGTCAGCCACCAATTGTGCAAGTTCTCCCACTTAAAAAGAAGAGAGAGGCCTGTAATTGACATCATAGGTAGACCTCAACTATGAAACAAAATGAGAAAACATATCTAGAAAATCACATTGTCTGATTTTTAAAGAATTTATTTGCAAATGATGGTGAAAAATAAGTATTTGGTCACCTACAAAAAGCAAGATTTCTGGCTCTCACAGACCTGTAACTTCTTCTTTAAGAGGCTCCTCTGTCCTCCACTCATTACCTGTAGTAATGAGTGGAGGACAGAGGAGCCTCTCATTACCTGTAGTAATGGCACATGTTTGAAATTGTTATCAGTATAAAAGACACCTGTCCACAACCTCAAACAGTCACACTCCAAACTCCTCTATGGTGAAGACCAAAGAGCTGTGGAAGGAAACAAAATTGTAGACCTGCATCAGGCTGGGAAGACTGAATCTGCAATAGGAAAGCAGCTTGGTGTGAAGAAATCAACTGTGGGAGCAATAATTAGAAAATGAAAGACATACAAGACCACTGATAATCTCCCTCGATCAGGGGCTCCACGCAAGATCTCACCCCGTGGGGTCAAAATGATCACAAGAACGGTGAGCAAAAATCCCAGAACCACACGGGGGGACCTAGTGAATGACCTGCAGAAAGCTGGGACTAACGTAACAAAGGCTACCCTCAGTAACACACTATGCCACCAGGGACTCAGATCCTGCAGTGCCAGACATGTCCCCCTGCTTAAGCCAGTACATATCCGGGCCCGTCTGAAGTTTGCTAGTTAGCATTTGGATGTTCCAGAAGAGTATTGGGAGAATGACATATGGTCAGATGAAACCAAAGTAGAACTGTTTGGTAGAAGTACAATTCGTCGTGTTTGGAGGAGAGTGAATGCTGAGTGGTATCCAAAGAACACCATACCTACTGTGAAGCATGGGGGTGTCAACATCATGCTTTGGGGCTGTTTCTCCGCAAAGGGACCAGGACGACTGATCCATGTACATGAAAGAATGAATGGGGCCATGTATCGTGAGATTTTGAGTGCAAATCTCCTTCCATCAGCAAGGGCATTGAAGATGAAACATGGCTGGGTCTTTCAGCATGACAATGATCCCAAGCACACCTCCAGGGCAAGGAAGGAGTGGCTTCGTAATAAGCATTTCAAGGTCCTGGAGTGGCCTAGCCAGTCTCCAGATCTGAACCCCATAGAAAACCTTTGGAGGGAGTTGAAAGTCCGTGTTGCCCAGCGATAGCCCCAAAACATCACTGCTCTAGAAGAGATCTGCATGGAGGAATGGGTCAACATACCACCAACAGTGTGTGCCAACCTTGTGAAGACTTACAGAAAACGTTTGACCTCTGTCATTGCCAACAAAGGATATATAACAAAGTATTGAGATGAACTTTTGTTATTGACCAAATACTTATTTTCCACCATAATTTGCAAATAAATTCTTTAAAAATCAGACAATGTGATTTTCTGGATTTTTTTTTCTCATTTTGTCTCTCGTAGTTGAGGTCTACCTATGATGACAATTATAGGCCTCTCTCATTTTTTTTTAAGTGGGAGAACTTGCACAATTGGTGGATGACTAAATACTTTTTTTCCCCACTGTAAAATGTCATCTCTCATGTAACACAACACATAATTCCATACAATTCACAGTGCATAATACAGCAATGCAAAAACAAGCTATCGTGCACGCTAATCTGCTGCATTGAACCTTTTTAACACTGTTCCTCTGCTATTACTGGGTGCACAGTCCGAACAGGGATTTAACTTTTGTCACGCCAATTTAAGTAACCAACCACCAGAACATGAGAACATGGGGAAATAACCACCTGTTTAAAATATGCATTTGCATCTCCTTACACATACTTTAAAAATGTTTATTCTTTCAGTTCTTCTCTATACTTTCAGATGCATTATAATTCCTCTATGCAACAATTACACAATCACACACTGAATATTATTGAACTACATTTGGGATAAGAAAAAATAAGAACAGAAGTTTTAACAAAACAGTAGAAATAGGGAGGCATGGTTCTTCCTCGCCTGTTAAAATACTAAACCTCAGTAGTGTTAGTAACAAACGCAAATACAGTTTAATAAAGAAGGCAAATTACAGGCTGAAACAGAAGACAAGCTTGATATTCACTCATCACTTTATTTCACCCTTTAAACAAAACTGTCAAAACAGATGACCTGTTCTTAAGCATGAAAAATTTTAAATCTGGAAAAAATTCCTTTCTTTTCATTCTAAAATTTGTGACATCTCAGTTGGAGAACTACCATTTAGATTTATTAGCAATTCTTTACCAGAATTAAACCTGGACTCATGGATTCCTCATGGATTTTGCGACATTTTTTTTAGCCAAGCCCAGGAGTGGCTACATAAGAAATGCACAATATAAAGGAAACACTTATACCTCTCTCTTCTGCTGAATCCACTCCTGGCTTTGGCCTAAAAAAAAATGCTTCAAAAACTGCAACAGAAAAAGCAGCTTTTCCACAACGTGGGGACAGTGAATAACACGGCAGCCTTAATTTCATTGTCAGTGAATGGCTATTCACATGACCGTTATTTTGACAGTCCATTGTCATGGACCATCAAATTATACAGTATGTCATGTCCTATTTTTGCCCTTTTTCACAGATCCCTGCATACAGTAAAAAGTATTGGCGATCCGTGAAAATGGGTGCCTCTTGACTGCAAAACGGCCGTGAAAAATAGATGTTTTACACCTCAGCCACATGAATGTTGCCTTAGCCAAAAAGATTTTTCTAAACAAACAGCTTCAATCATTTAATATTCTTATTACACAATACAATCTACCTCACAGACAATTATCCCATCAGATAAGTGGTCATCCATACTAACAGAAATATAGTTACTCTTTTAATTCCTACCCTCCCCCTCCTTTTAGGGATAGGGGATTAATGTTTTGTTATATTTTAACTTCTTTTTTTTTTTTTTTAAACCCTTTCCCGACATGTACCGTACTATTAATTATGGCAGCCGCTCCAGGCAGTCTATGAGGCTAAGGCCCCAAAAGAGCGCAAAAAAGCGCTGCGGGAAAAGCCGCGGCGGCAATGCATCACAGTTCTTCCCACTGTGCTTTGCAGAGAAATGCAACAGTTTTGGAAATGACCATGTGTCCACACCGCATATTTTCCTGCAAAGTGGGGATGGGATTTGCTAGAATCCCATCCCCACTTTGCTGAGATTGTAAAACGCTGCTTTTTTTTTCCGTTTACGCCACGTGGTGCCCCGGCCTAATGGAGGTACTGTGGTTGTTCAATGCATTGCAATGCATTAACATGTATTAGTGACCAGACCCCTAGACGTCATAGATTTCAGTTCTGGTGCATGGGACCTCTTCGATCTCTTAACCCCTTCCCGCCAGAGGAATTTTTCGATTTTTGTTTTTGACTCTCCCCCCACCCCATCCAAACCCCATAACCTTTTTATTTTTCCATTCTCAAAGCCATATGAGGGCTTAATGTTTGCAGGACAATTTTTTTCTTCATGATGCTACCATTTATTATTCTGTACAATGTACTGGGAAGCTGGAAAAAAATTCAGAATGGGGTGGATTTGAAGAAAAAGTGCATTTGTGTAACTTTCTTATGGGCTTTGTTTTTACGGCGTTCACTCTCCAGCCAAAATGACATCACCTGTGTTTTGGTACGATTCCGGGGATACCAAATTTATATGGTTTTATTTATTTATTTAACCCCTTAACAAAAAATCTAAAACTTCTAAAAAAAATTTTTCTAAAAGTTGCCATATTAAGACACCCAGAACTTTTTTATACTTCCGTGTATGGTGATGCACTTTTGATTTTTTTTTTTTTCCCGTTATGGCGTTTACCATACGAGAAAAATATTTATTTAGTTTTCAGACATAGGGATACCTAATGTGTATGTGTTTCACAGTATTTAAGTAATTTTATATGTGCTCTAGGGAAAGGGGGTGATTTGAATTTTTAATATTTTTTTATTTTTTTTATATATATTTTTTTTTTACTTAGGGGTCTTGAATTCTATGAAAATGAACAAATGAAAGTCAGACATTGCTTTTCAACCATGCTTCAACAGAATAAAAAAAAAAAAACAACTCATGAAACAGGCCTGGACAGAAATGATGGTACCCTTAATTTAATATTTTGTTGCACAAACTTTTGAGGCAATCACTGCAATCAAACGATTCCTGTAACTGTCAATGAGACTTCTGCACCTCTCAACAGGTATTTTGGCCCACTCCTATGAGCAAACTGCTCCAGTTGTCTTGGGTTCAAAGGGTGCCTTTTCCAGACGGCATGTTTCAGCTCCTTCCAAAGATGCTCAATAGGATTTAGGTCAGGGCTCACAGAAGGCCTCCTCAGAATAGTCCAATGTTTTCCTCTTATCCATTCTTGGGTGTTTTGGGTCATTATCCTGTTGCAAGACCCATGACCTGCGACTGAGACCAAGCTTTATGACACTGGGCAGCACATTTCTCTCTAGAATCCTTTAATAGTCTTAAGATTTCATTGTACCCTGCACAGATTCAAGACACCCTGTGCCAGATGCAGCAAAGCAGCCCTAGAACATAACAGAGTCTCCTCGATGTTTCACAGTAGGGACAGTGTTCTTTTCAAGATATGCTTCATTTTCTGTCTGTGAACATAGAGCTGATGTGCCTTGCTAAAAATTTCGATTTTTGTCTCATCTGTCCATAGGACATTCTCCCAGAAGCTTTGTGGCTTGTCAACATGTAGTTTATATATTGTTACTTTTGTCAGATTCAAGTTATTTCTGTGACCATTGTGGGTTTTTCTTTCATTAAACGAGGGGTGCCAACAATTTTGTCCACGTGTGTATGCAATGCATTACAATGCTATTGCATTGCAAATTACTGGTGCTTATATAGAGCAGCCTGCAATAGAAAGTAACTAAAGACAGGCCTGGGAGCCTTCAAAAGGCTCCCAGCTGTCATGCCAACTGGACGTTGGCCCCAGCAAAATGGCAGTGCCCGTACGGGCACTGATTGTGGGCACTAGCGCCTGGTGACTGCCGTATAATACAGCAGAAACATGGCGGCTATAGCGGCTGCTCATCTCCCTAGCGGCCATCATATTTAATACCCGACATCCGCCATATTATAATTTTGGCGCATCTGCAGCTAGTGCTCACAATATTAAACCTCGAGCACAATGGGTTGGTCTTAATAAATCCCCTCCATGTGTTTAGACCCTTTTCTTTGAGATGGAAACACCGTGGAAAAAACTGCAGTGTTTCAAAGTGACTGTGCGAATCCCATCTCCACAGTGCGGGAAAATATGCGCTGCGGACACGCTGCAATTTCCAAAACTGTTGTGGTTTTGGAAATCGAATCATGTCAATTATTCCTACGGAAACGCCAGCAGTTTCCTTATATATATAATTGAAGCAGAAAATCTGCAGAGGTTTCCTCTTTTTGAGAAAAATGCTGCATTGCTTTTTTGCTGTGGGACGCTACGTGGGGCCTTAGCCTAAAGCAATGTTTTTTCAACTCTTAGCCTTAAAAGGATATTTAGTATTAATTTCACCTGTCCACTGGATAAGTGATAAATACTAGGTTATTAAGGGTCAAACCACTGCAGCCTCCACAAATGACCAGAGTCCAGCCATGGTACTCTGTGGCCACTAGCTGCAAGACAGTGCTTAGAAGGAATCTGAATGGAGTGGCAGCCGAGCTTGTGTCCTGCTGCTATATTTAAAGTTTGGGACACTGACTGAAACAGCTTTGCAGCTAATCTGCTTTTACACATACTAAAGAATACTGATGAGACTGGTAAAACTGCATTATATACTTCAGTGAAGCAGAAGAAGAGAACAGAAAAATCTTTACTTATTCCGTGACTAGGCCCAGCTACAGGTTTGAGAGATAAAGATCTGATCCTTGTCTATCAAAGCTGTAGCTGTGTGCTACATAATAAAAATGAAGTTTTTGTGCAATGGTGAGTGCTGTGTTTTTAATAGAGATGGGCGAACCTCTTAAGATTAGTTTTGGATCGAACAAATTCGGAACGAACCACACCTTTAATTGATTTAAGACATAGTGTAGAATACTGCCAGGGCTCCTAGGAACCAAATTTCTACCTCTCTTATGCTAGTTGCAGACGACCGTGGGTATTTGCGGTCCGCAAACTAGTAATTAGTCTTCAGTTTTGCGAACAGAGTGTGCTCAGTGTGTCTTCAGCATCAGTGAAGTATGTCCGCAAAAACTGACAGAGTGTCTTCAGTGTGCCATCAATGTGTGATCCTAGTTTGCGGATCCACCATAAAAACGACAGGTGACATCTGATTATATCCCTAGCTTGTCTGTGAAAACAGACGGCACACTGATGACACACTGAGTACATTGTAAGAGACAGCCAATGTTGTCCTAAGCTTTATTTGTCTGTATAAATTGTTAATGTTGAATGTATTTCTGTGATTCTGTTCCTTTAAGACAGCAGCCATTGTAATTGTGACATGATGCTGGAGTGAGACCCCCCCCTTTTATGTCAGCCTGCCTGTTCTGCAGACAGAGTGTGAGCAGAGAAGAAGGAAGTGACGAGACAGAGAGCAGCAGCCATCTTGGCAAGAGAGAAGACAGGTGTCTGTGCTGTGTTGAACTGGTGTGGATATTTTTCTGTACAGCTAAGCTGTATCTTGGTCCAGAGACAAACAGAGTGTAAAGAGACAACAGGACTAGTGAGTCCACATGAAAGGAACTGTGCTCAGTGGCTGATCAGTGAGACTGACATTGTGACTGTGTATATGGATACCACAGATAGAGACTCGCAGTGCTGTTGATGTACTGGACAGCACCTGCTAAATCCCGGCTTACATCCCAGCTCAGTGTATGGATTCGGCAGGACTGTCAGTGTGCTGAGTGGAATCTGCTGTTGGATTACATTGCATTCATTGGGTTTCCCTGTTAAAGAGGACTTCATTTCTCCTGAGATCCTGATAACAGTGAGGAGAGGACGCTTCACTATAAAAGAAAGGAACGACTTTGGGCCCCACCGCGCGCTTCTACGGACTGTAAGCGGTCCACCTGGACCACTGGGGAAAAGGGGGTGCACCCAAATGTGATGTCAGGGTCAGTTAGGGATAGTTTTGAGTATATTGTTCATTCAGTGTCCATACTGCAGAAGTGGACAGAGTAAAAGTAGAAACCATTGCAGAATTTGCCTTGAAATTGTTCATGCTATATTGTATATTTTGTTTGTCTTTATCCCTGTCATTTTACCTTCAAATAGCCTTTATTAACTTATAGTAAATATATATTCTTTTCTTGAACTACCGCGTGTGCGTTCATTTCTGGTTGCGGAGTCCAAACCACCTGCCTTGCTCTCGGTTCACAACATCAGTGTGCTGTCCTAGGTTTTAGTCTCCCATAGGCTTCTATGGGCGAGTTCGTTCCACAAAAATTGATCAGAATAGGACATGTTCTATCTGACGCGGTGCGGAATCACGGCTCACACACTGATCAGTGAAAAATATGGTTGTTTGCATGTACCCATAGAAATGAATGGGTCAGTGTGCAATCCGCGAGAAACAAGGATAGCACACGGATCTCGCCCACGGTGGTCTGCAATGGGCCTAAGGCTAAAACTTCTCGTAGCGTCCTGCAGCAAAAAAGCGCTGCAGGAAAAACTGCGGTGGCAACATATCACATCACGGTTTTTCCTGCAGCGCCTTTCACAGAAAGTTCCCAGAGGTTTCCTCTGCGGACTTTCTGTTTCAATTATACCTATAAGGAAACCGCCAGCGTTTCCATAGGTATAATTGATATGCTGCGATTTCCAAAACCACAACGGTTTTGGAAATTGCAGCATGTCCGCTGCTCTTATTTTACCGCACCGTGGGGATAGGATTCACTAGAATCCCATCCACTAAACAGTGACTGTTTAGGCCACGTGGGGCCTCAGCCTAAGGCAAACACATTTGAAGTTATATCAAAGTGAAAGTGACATTATTATACTCCCCACAGGCCTAAGCGTTGAAATCACCTGGAGAGTGCCGGATGCCGCAAGGAGGCCTGTGAAGAATATCGCCTCGCCCAGCCGCCTGGCACGCCTGCGCTCAAACTTCTTTCTTAACCTCCCACTCACACACCGTGAGTAGACCGGGTCATAGGATAAAACGAAATGAGCGATATAAATTTTATATGTTTAATAACCCAAGTGGGTCGGTATGAATTAATAGCATATACAGAAATATACAATATTAATATGATCAAGCATAAACATACAAGCAAAAGCGCGATGATACAATACACAAAAATAAACAGGGAAATTAAAAGATAGAGAAAATACCGGCATAGGCTCGTAGTCCGTTTCTCTAGGCCACAGCAGAGTTTTGGGCCTAGGGCGCAAGCTTAAGCAAGTTGCATAAAACAATCCTTCTACATGTTGTCCAGAACAAGTGAAAGGCTTCAGGCCTCACTGCTAGGCCCTCAATGCATTCCTCAGTAGGGCAAGCTCTCTCCTCTTCTCCCAGATCAGAGTTCCTTACTACCTCTTTGCTGAATGACCCCAGAATCCAGGTCTGCCCACAGCATATGGCTAGTGCTCCACCCACCCCTTGCACCCAGGCAGCCCCCCTTCTCCCACCTTTGCAGAACCCTCGGAGAGAAGGATGAAGTTAAGGCTTTCTATCCCCCATCCCATCTGGCCAGGGATAATAAAAGTGCCTGGCTATAGCAAGCCATCTCCAATGAACACACATAAAACCAGTGAAGCGTATCGTCCAGCAATGTGGACTCAACTAAAGCACCGCATTCAAAGTGGGGGAAGGACTGACCTAAGCAAGTAAAACACACTTCCAAGAAAGATATAAAACTGAGGGTCGGTTCATCACAGGCCCAAAAGAGGTAAGGGAAGGTGAGTATGAATGTTTTTTTTATTTTTTCACCTCCCCAGTGCCTCCAGTAGCTATTACCCGAGAGTATAATGTGGTGGCCATTTTAGTTTTCTTCGACAAATCTTCATTTGTTTGGTATAATAAAAAAACTAAAAAATTGGAATATTCAGGTTGAACCCCAGCTTGTTTTTTTTTTTTTTGCTTTTTATTATTAATCAATATATACCTTACCATATACCTAAGAAATTGTCCAATGCTTGGAAAACAATAAAGGAAACCTGCCAGCAGGAAAATGGACATTAAGCTGATCACAGTACCATGTAGACTGCCTGCACTGTTTCCAAATATGCCTTTGTTATTGTGGCCCATTGTAGAGAAATTCAGGCTTTTATAATTATGCAAATGAAGAGAAAAGGGCTTTTGGGGTATTTTCTCTGCGGGTTTACAGTCCCAATTGCCATCCAGCTCCACACCCCATAGTTTGACTGTCACCTCACTGTTATTGCTGTTTGCTCATATTGTCCTGGGCATGCTATCCACTGCTGCCTCACGCTGAAGTTGGTCTGTATTGCTTCTTGGTGCAAAAAGATGCAGACATTGCTTGTGCAGTACATTCAGAACTGCGATTTCAGGGGACAATAAGAGAAAAAGATAGGGAGGAGAGATGTCAGTCAAATTGTGAGGGGCAGATCTGGGCCGCAGTTGGGGGCTGAGAGCTGAGAGAAGCCCAAACTGAAGAATAAATACCCAAAAGACCTTTTCACTTAATTTACATAATTATAAAACCCAGAGTTTCTCTACATTGGAGCAGCAGTTCAGAACAAGAAAAGCATACTCTGAAACAGTGCAGGCAGCCCTACAAGGTTCTGTGATTAGCTATATGTCCATTTTCCAGCTGATAGACTCCCTTTGATGGGAGTCTACCACCTCCCCCAAGTATATTCAATTGCCTTCACCATGTTATAGAGCACTTATCAGCATATCTTTGTTATGTAAGTAACTTCTGTAGATTTTGAGAAAAACAATTTTAAAGTCTTATGCAAATGAGGCAGTTGGTGCACTGGGAGCGGGCCTTCAACTCCCTGGAGCATTGCTCTTGCCAGACCCCTACCATCTGACACCTACCATCTCCTGCCAGTGCCACCCTGTGCAGTAACAGTTGATCCTCTCTATGACATCACCCACGTTACTTGAGCATCAAGAGCAGTGCTCCCAGGGCTGAGGGCCCGCCCCCAATGCGCCAACTGCTTCATTTGCATACTATTTCAAAGATGTTTTTCTGCAAGTCTACAAGAGTGACATAAATAACAAAAGTTTGATGCTTCTCACTGCAATGTGCACTGTAATGCAATGGTGGCAGTTGAATATGTTTGGTGGGGGTGATAGACTCCCCTTAAATAATGCCTTGAAAGTGTCTGAATTAAAAAAAAAAAATAGACCTACCGTATTTTTCTGACTATAAGACGCACTTTTTTCCCCCCCAATTTGGGAGGAAAATGGGGGTGCATCTTATGGTCCGAATGTGAGTGTTGGGGGGGGGGAGCGGAGGAGCGGGGTCACAGCATCGCCCCACTCCTGCTGCTGCCGGTGGCTTCCTGTAGCGGGGCTTCCTCCAACGGCAGGAGTGGGGCGATGTGCGGGCCCTGGGATCGGAGGAGTGGGTGTCTTAGTGAACCCATCCTGGCATCTGCCGTGCTATTACGGCGGATGCCGGGGCTGTAAAGAAGATGGCAGCCGCTCTGCTGCAGAGCAGTCGCCATAGCAACCGGGTCTCCCGCTATAATGGACAGCACAGACCTAGATCTAATTACTACTTCAAAGCTTCCCCCCTAAAGTGTAAAAACTGCCCCCACCGGCCTCGTACCTTTGAAGTTGCAGGCCGGCTCCTGCACAGTGAGATCGCGGGAGCTGTCCTATTCCTATGACAGCCGGGAGCATTATGAAGTTTCCCAGGCCTTTCATAGGAATATTACTATTGTGGCTGGGCTGGTCTGTGACCAGCCGCAATAGCATTGTAGAGAATCTCCCATAGACTGCAGTACACTTGTATTGCAGTCTATAGGACTTGCAATCAAATGATTGCAGGTTCAAGCCTCCTAACTAATAACACTAATAAAGTCTTTAAAATAAATAAATAAATAAAATAAAAATTCTAAATCACCCCCTTTCCCTAGAATACATATAAAAGTAGGAAATGACTGTGAAACACATACACATTAGGTATCGCTGTGTCCGAAAACACCCGGTCTATAAACTTGTAAAAATATTTTTCCTGTATGGTGAACGTCATAGCGGGAAAAAAAATCAAAAGTGCCGAACAGCCATTTTTTTCACTGTTTCACCTTTGATTTGAATAAAAAGTGATCTAAACAATAGATATTCCCCAAAATGGTATAACTAAAAAGAACATCTGGCTCTGCAAAAAAAGATGCCTTATGCATCCCCGAACAGCTGCACGACCACCTGTCAATGTGGCCTTGCAGCGGTTGCAAAAATACAACTCCCATATATTAAATATTTTACCAAAACCTAAAACCTAGGTGTATCTTATAGTCCAGTGTGTCTTATAGTCCGAAAAATACGGTAATTCAGTGCTGACAGCTTGGTCTAAGCTGTTTTTTGGTCCTTGCTGGACTAGGATTGGTGGCATTTCATTTGTGTTCAAGTTATTGCTGCAGCCTCTATACTCAGCAGTCACATAAGTGACCAGGAGTCGGAGAACTTCTTTAATACATCTAGTAATTTTACTCAGAACTACCACTCTGCTTCTATATATTGTGTAGCTTTCCACCTGATTACTTTTGTCAGTATAAGCAAATGTCTTTTAAGTTCCATAATGAAGACAGAGGAAGAGTTAATGAATTAACATACGTTAATGTATATTGTCTATTTCATCTACAGTCTTGGCTCAGAGGGAAAGTAATCACACCATCTAATTACCTTTAGCCTTAGGCAGAATGGGTGAGCACAGCTGAGATAGTCTCATAGATTCATTAAAAGCTCAAAATAGGTTTCCACTGAATGCCATGGGAGAGTAGATGGATATTTTTAGGATGAATAATTCTGAACATCATCCTCATCAAATGAGGAGCTAGACATTAATTACAAATGCAACATTTTCCAATACAACTTTCTAGCTTTGTGTGTGTACAGGAGGTGTTTCCCCATGTTCTGGATGTGCCTATCCTCTTCATGCCCTGCATAATATGTTAATACAAGTAATGCAAGGCTCACACTGGCACCGGCGTTCAAGATTTAATGAAAGAAATATAAAAAATTCTCTGCAATGTTAGATTTGACCATTCTATATTCCAGCCCACAGTATGGTGACTATTTATATGATCGACCGATTGGGTGTTGCAACCTCGCCATAGTTGAATATTTCTGTGAAAATCGGGGGATGCAAGGCTACAACAAACCCATTTTTTATGTAATTTTATTAATTTATTCTTTCCCGAGTAAACTGATTTTACTGTATAATGCACATCCATTTGTCAGGGAAAGAGCAGACTTTTGCCTAGCTAGTGTGGTGAACCGCTCAGGTAGATGCTTGGTAGCAGTGCAGGAAACAGGGACACAGAGACTGGATCACACTCAAGTTCAGAGTTTATTCACTTGTAAGTGAGTTAACAGGTGTTGCCTTTACAAAGGCGCAAACAAAGAAAAACAAAACCTTCTCGGCTGAGAAATAACTAACACAAAAAGACAATCCCTCTCTATACAAGAGCCTGGCTACCAGACTCCCGTTCTGGTTACATTAGACGGGTGGCACAGATTTACCTTCATGCAGGTTCAGTTATACAGCTCACACTGCTCCTCAGTGTAGTGCCACACCTCCTAGTCCTGACACACACCCTATATCAGGCCTTAATTAGTCAGCTGACCTCCCTGCTGTGGGCTTCTACCAGACACTCTTTAAATGCCTGGCTGGAACATACCTGTTCTCCCAACCCACACCCTTCGCTTTCTCACACTAGGTATTTAGACTTTGGGGCATATTTTGAGGGGGTACAGAGAGTTCAGTTGTATGTGGGCCCAGGTGCCTTTAAGGGGTTCCTAATGGGAAGACCGGTACTATTAACGATGCATTACAGTTTGGGGGTCTGGTACACATTTTGCATTGGGGCTCAGGAGTTTCATGTTACACCACTGCTTAGATAAATTAAGCTTTGTGTGTTGTGCATCACCTACTGAACAACAGGCAACTACTGAAACTAACTTAGATGATCATAGAGTTGTATAATGATCTCAGTTCAGATGAGAATAACCAAAGAGGGTCTAAATCTTGTGATCTTGTTCCCCTAATACTATCTTTAAAGGGGTTTTCCCACAAAACAAGTTATCCTCTATCCATTCTGAATGAAGCGATGGTCGGACAGCAGGCAGACCGCCCCATTCATTTCAAAAAGAGTGCCAGAGATAGCCAAAGTACAGGGGATACCTTGTTTCCTGGGAAAACCCCTTTAATTAGTCAAGTTATTTGAAGATCCATAGCTGTGGCCTATGCAGCTGTACTGGGGTCTTTCTTGTAAAGGACCCAATACCACAATATAAAATTGCAATTCGTCCTGCTTCTTAGGATTTAAAACTATTGATGTATTATTAGATTACTAGAGTCATGAAGATTAGATTGTAATGAGCTCTCACTCTTGATAAATTAGCTGTTGAACAACAAGGGCACCCCACACTGTTCTTGAATCGGGCCCTTTCCTACATCTCCTGCTGTGAAGATGTTATTATCTTTGTGCTGTATTTTTATATTTATTATATGTAAACTTATGTAAATAACTTAGCAGATATATATATATACAGTACAGACCAAAAGTTTGGACACACCTTCTCATTCCAAGAGTTTTCTGTATTTTCATGACTATAAAAATTGTAGATTCACACTGAAGGCATCAAAACTATGAATTAATACATGTGGAATTATATACTTAACAAAAAAGTGTGAAACAAATGAAAATATGTCTTATATTCTAGGTTCTTCAAAGTAGCCACCTTTTGCTTTGATTACTGCTTTGCACACTCTTGGCATTCTCTTGATGAGCTTCAAGAGGTAGTCACCTGAAATGGTTTTCACTTCACAGGTGTGCCCTGTCAGGTTTAATAAGTGGGATTTCTTGCCTTATAAATGGGGTTGGGACCATCAGTTGTGTTGTTCAGAAGTCAGGTGGATACACAGCTGATAGTCCTACTGAATGGAGTGTTAGAATTTGTATTATGGCAAGGAAAAAGCAGCTAAGTAAAGAAAAAGGAGTGGCCATCATTACTTTAAGAAATGAAGGTCAGTCAGTCCGAAAAATTGGGAAAACTTTGAAAGTGTCCCCAAGTGCAGTGGCCAAAACCATCAAGAGCTACAAAGAAACTGGCTCACATGAGGACCGCCCCAGGAAAGGAAGACCAAGAGTCACCTCTGCTGCGGAGGATAAGTTCCTCCGAGTCACCAGCCTCAGAAATCGCAGGTTAACAGCAGCTCAGATTAGAGACAAGGTCAATGCCACACAAAGTTCTAGCAGCAGACACAGCTCTACAACAACTGTTAAGAGGAGACTGTGTGCAGCAGGCCTTCATGGTAAAATAGCTACTAGGAAACCACTGCTAAGGACAGGCAACAAGCAGAAGAGACTTGTTTGGGCTAAAGAACACAAGGAATGGACATTAAACCTGTGGAAATCTGTGCTTTGGTCTGATGAGTCCAAATTTGAGATCTTTGGTTCCAACCACCGTGTCTTTGTGCGACACAGAAAAGGTGAACGAATGGACTCTACATGCCTGGTTCCCACCGTGAAGCATGGAGGAGGTGTGATGGGGTGGGGGTGCTTTGCTGGTGACACTGTTGGGGATTTATTCAAAATTGAAGGAATACTGAACCAGCATGGTTACCACAGCATCTTGCAGCGGCATGCTATTCCATCCGGTTTGCGTTTAGTTGGACCATCATTTATTTTTCAACAGGACAATGACCCCAAACACACCTCCAGACTGTGTAAGGGCTATTTGACCAAGAAGGAGAGTGATGGGGTGCTACGCCAGATGACCTGGCCTCCACAGTCACCAGACCTGAACCTAATCGAGATGGTTTGGGGTGAGCTGGACTGCAGGCAGTGTGAAGGCAAAAGGGCCAACAAGTGCTAAGCATCTCTGGGAACTCCTTCAAGACTGTTGGAAGACCATTTCAGGTGACTACCTCTTGAAGCTCATCAAGAGAATGCCAAAAGTGTGCAAAGCAGTAATCAAAGCAAAAGGTGGCTACTTTGAAGAACCTAGAATATAAGACATATTTTCAGTTGTTTCACACTTTTTTGTTAAGTATATAATTCCACATGTGTTAATTCATAGTTTTGATGCCTTCAGTGTGAATCTACAATTTTTATAGTCATGAAAATACAGAAAACTCTTAGAATGAGAAGGTGTGTCCAAACTTTTGGTCTGTACTGTTATATATATATATATATATATATATATATATATATATATGCCGCTTAACATAGAGGGTAGTAATGTTGTATAGATTTTTCGCATACCAGTTTAACAAATGCTAGTGTGAATTTCTGTGGATAAAAACATATAAATACATGATATTAAAAACGGTGCAAACAGATAAACATGGAGGATTAAAAGAACAGTGTAATCATACAGTACAAGTATGAAGATTGATTTAAGGCTTTGAGGAGAGCTCTACATTAAAACTGCGGATATGAGGGGGCGTTCAATAAAACGACTGCTGAGAATAATACAGAAAGATTCATTTCAAATGTTTAGTGTCATCTAAAAGATATACATTGCCGTTTTTTCAGATACGAATATGACCTGTTAAACAGTGAACAGTCAGCAATACACACAGTTTTCATTCCTGGTAAACCATCTAGTATATACAGTACATTTAAAGGTTATACTGTAATTTGTTTCAGGAACATTTAAAGAAGCAGCCCTGCAATAAATGTAGATATAGGAAACACACACAAAAGACTTTGGCTCCTTGGGAAACCATTACAACCTTGACAATGCTCACAGACCTGAGAGTCCAATATGGAGAAGAAACTCAAGAAAGTCATGTGAATATAGCCTTGCACATTTTCCCATGCTTCACAACGTTACAAAATAGTAGATGAGATTAGATGAAGACACGGGTCCATCAAGTCCAAACTATAACCCTACAGTGTTGATCCAGAGGAAGGCAAAAAAAGAGGCTGATGCCAATTGTCCTATGTCAGGAAAAAAAAATTCCTTCCTGACTCCAAATCCGGCAATCAGTATAAAACCCTGGATCAACTTGTCTTCACCAAAATATAAAACCTGTAATATTTTTCCGTTCAAGAAAGGCATCCAGGCCCTTTTTGAACTTATATGTTGAATTCACCATCTCCACATCCTGTGGCAGTGACTTCCATAACCACACTGCTCTTACAGTAAAGAATGTCTGTCTACGTTTCTGGTAAAATGTTCTTTCCTTTTAGTGTAGAGGATGTCACCAGCCTAGGAGTAAAAAGATCAAGATGTTTATTTATTTATTTTGCTTACTTATATATACACCAACATGTTCCCCAATACTTCACAGATATTGTCAATGCTCACTGTCTACTAACTCAGTGCTAACCACTGAGCCACCATGTAGCACAGTAACATAAAGTTCCAGTAACAGTCTCTAGTGGCTTTTTATAGCCTTAGTGTTATATCATTATTATATAGAACATACCAAATAATACATAATATGACAACCAAAATGATATTTTAGATTTTCACTCTTATGTGCTTACTAGCTATAGCCTGCAATGCTCATTTAAATAACACAACTCTATAGCATGCTATTCCTTGTCCATAAATAAAATGTTATCCACTGGATGCAAATAGTGTGGTTCCTGAGCTCTAGTTTATTGGAAAGGGAGTTCTTGACAGGTAAAACCCTGCTCATGCACACTTCCATATTACTGCTCTGTACAGCCCTTATTTTATATATACAGTAGCTGTAATATGTTGGCCACAAAAGTCAATAAAGCCCTCTTCAGCCATTTGCTCTGCTGCCCTGTTTTTGTGAGAATCAGGCCTGATCAGGACACCAGACCGTGTCTCATCAACTGTACCTGTCCATAGAATTTAAAGATGAGCTTTCACCATGTCCACCAACTCCAATACTTTACATTATTTATTAGGCGCCGCTACACTGATTCCAGTGTAGTTAAATTTCTTCCTGTGGTCCCTACCGTTCCTAAGCAATTGATACAGTTATTTTCAGAGTCTGACAAGCCAGTTAGGCTCTCTACTGTCAAGTGGGCAGTCTCAGGCAGATGCTGATGACATAGTTGAGATGGGTAGGACTGTTGTTTTGCCTCCTTCCTCATCAGCAAACGGCAAGTGGCGTTCCACATGGATGTGTGTTTACATACAGGAGAGTGCAAGTGGGGATCTCCCTCTTAATTGGAGGGGGTTTACCTGAACTGTGCTATAAATATGTCTTTGGTTGCCACTGCCATTATGTTTTGAGATTAGACAACTGGAGGATCATTTTTTGCTATTCTCTCTTTTCTAATGGGGTACCTGTAGCAACTCTGCATCTTGAACCCCTTATTTCCTGCACCACTGTGTTTGGATTTGGTATAGTACTGCCCTTGTCAGGGCAGGAGCAAATTTTTGGGGGATCAGTTCCCTAGAGGTAGCACAGGGACTGGGTTTCCTGGTTTCGTGACCTATTTGCATCTTGTTGCCATCCTTTGACTTCTGACTGGGTAAGATTCATCCTTTTTTTATCAGGACTGTCTATACTGGCTGCCTATTTGTGAGTTTGATACTGTTGCCCCTTGTAATCTGGGGCAGAGTACTTTGGCACTTTAATATTGTATCACTTAAATTGGCATTTGTCACTCTGCTTTTAGTACACCTTGTATTATTATTATTTTAGGGTCAATTTCTAATAAACATTTTTTATGATTTATATTCATCAGTGCTATTATACATACAGTATATGATTATCTGATGTTCCTAATGTTGCCCTACTTATACAGTGGGGTTTTTGCCCTGTTGTGGGCCATTTTCGCTTATTGTATTTGATACAAGGGATACTAACAGCTCGGTAATTTGTGCAGGACAGTTGCAGCTACATGTGTGGACTCTCATGGCAGGTCTTCCTACTGGCCTTTTTCATCAGGATAATACTCACCCACAAAAAGCAAGGGTTTCCCAGAAATGTCTCTGCCACATGGTAACACTCCTTGGCCTGCCTGGTTGTCAGATTTATTGCCTATCAAGCATTTATGGAATCAGCAGGTATGCCAGCTTCAGCAACCTAAGAGTGTGCAGGATCTACAACCCCAGTTGCAACATCTGTGGACAAATGTGCCACAAGATACCATTTGGAATGTCTTCATGCCCAACCATATCATCTTGTATCTAGACTGGAGGCGGCCTAGGAGGGTATTAGAGCCTCCTTTCATTTGAACACTCCCGCTGCCCCCCAAAAAACTTACCTTTTTGCTCTAATAATGTAATCACTTGCTTACAGTATATCATTATTGCATTTACATATATAAAGTTTCATTTGATTCCCACAACTTTTTCTAGCTGCATTATTTTTGTCAATGAATGTATATTGAATTTTATGAAAATTAACTTTAAATATAATTTATTTCCACGTTCTAAGTTCATTAACTGGAGAAAAAAATATTATGAATAGATTCAGTTTCATCTTATTAAATGTTCTGTAAAAATGTCAAGTGATGTCTAAATACTTTGCATTCCACATTCAGCTAACTAATCATTTTACTTCTAGAATAGATCATTAACTTTGGAAAATAACCACTTTAATTTCTATCTTACACCTTTGTTATGATATTGCTGCTTGATATAATCTATAGTAGATAGCCTGCTTGTGGATAATATTAGTTAACTACAAGATTTACATACATAGCAGGATATGGAAAAATCCTATTCCTACAATGAGGTAAAAATAAATAACCCAGTTTTCAAGACATGCAATCTTTTTTTCTAATCCACTGTATATTGTGGGCATGTAGCTTGAGTGTTTGTGGTGGGTATATGGCTGTACTTTGTATTTCACAAACACCAACCACTGATGTGTAATACTATAAGTGATTGTAAACTTCTTCAGGGATTGCCTTGGTATACACTGTGAAACCCCCTAGTGCCCACGGATTATTATGTAAACAAGCTGTGGCATTGGTGGGTTTCCAAGATGGTAGAAGTTGCTTCCTCTACTGCCCCTTTGCTGAAATTGTTTACTTTTTTACCCAAAGGCACTAGATGAAATTCATAGTCCTGACATTTGTGAAGTTTGTTGGGAAAGTGGCCGACCCCTGTAAAAGCTACATCTGAGGTATCCATGATGTGATGAATTGACCACCACCGGTCTCTGTGGCTCTGTGTTTGAAATAGGACTGCAGTCATAAGTACAGATGTAGCAAAATGAACCCAACTTAAGTTCTCCCACTTAAAAAGATTAGAGAGGCCTGTAATTGTCATCATAGGTAGACCTCAACTATGATAGACAAAATGAGAAAACATATCTAGAAAATCACATTGTCTGATTTTTAAAACATTTATTTGCAAATTATGGTGGAAAATAAGTATTTGGTCAATAACAAAAGTTCATCTCAATACTTTGTTATATATCCTTTGTTGGCAATGACAGAGGTCAAACGTTTTCTCTAAGTCTTCACAAGGTTGGCACACACTGTTGCTGGTATGTTGGCCCATTTCTCCATGCAGATCTCCTCTAGAGCAGTGATGTTTTGAGGCTGTCGCTGAGCAACACGGACTTTCAACTCCCTCCAAAGGTTTTCTATGGGGTTGAGATCTGGAGACTGGCTAGTCCACTCCAGGACCTTGAAATGCTTCTTACGAAGCCACTCCTTCGTTGCCCTGGCGGTGTGCTTGGGATCATTGTCATGCTGAAAGACTCAGCCACGTTTCATCTTCAATGTCCTTGCTGATGGAAGGAGGTTTGCACTCAAAATCTCTTGATACATGGCCCCATTCATTCTTTCATGTACACGGATCACTCGTCCTGGTCCCTTTGCAGAGAAACAGCCCCAAAGCATGATGTTACCACCCCCATGCTTCACAGTAGGTATGGTGTTTTTTGGATGCAACTCAGCATTCACTCTCCTCCAAACACGACGAGTTGTGTTTCTACCAAACTGTTCTACTTTGGTTTCATCTGACCATATGACATTCTCCCAATACTCTTCTGGAACATCCAAATGCTCTCTAGCAAACTTCAGACGGGCCCGGATATGTACTGGCTTAAGCAGGATCTGAGTCCCTGGCGGCGTAGTGTGTTACTGACGGTAGCCTTTGTTACGTTAGTCCCAGTTTTCTGCAGGTCACTCACTAGGTCCCCCTGTGTGGTTCTAGGATTTTTGCTCACCGTTCTTGAGATCATTTTGACCCACGGGGTGAGATCTTGCGTGGAGCCCCTGATTGAGGGAAATTATCAGAGGTCTTGTATGTCTTCCATTTTCTAATTATTGAATTATTGCTCCCACAGTTGATTTCTTCACATCAAGCTGCTTGCCTATTGCAGATTCAGTCTTCCCAGCCTGGCGCAGGTCTACAATTTTGTTTCTGGTGTCCTTCCACAGCTCTTTGGTCTTCACCATAGTGGAGTTTGGAGTGTGACTGTTTGAGGTTGTGGACAGGTGTCTTTTATACCAATAACAATGTCAAACAGGTGCCATTACTACAGGTAATGAGTGGAGGACAGAGGAGCCTCTTAAAGAAGAAGTTACAGGTCTGTGAGAGCCAGAAATCTTGCTTGTTTGTAGGTGACCAAATACTTATTTTCCACCATAATTTGCAAATAAATTCTCGAAACATCAGACAATGTGATTTTCTAGTTATGTTTTCTCATTTTGTCTCTCATAGTTGAGGTCTACCTATGATGTCAATTACAGGCCTCT
This sequence comes from Leptodactylus fallax, assembly GCA_947044405.1. Lineage (NCBI taxonomy): Eukaryota > Metazoa > Chordata > Amphibia > Anura > Leptodactylidae > Leptodactylus > Leptodactylus fallax. The sequence goes on from CAMRHE010000167.1 coordinate 3,080,841, forward strand.
CTCATCTTTTTAAGTGGGAGAACTTGCACAATTGGTGGCTGACTAAATACTTTTTTTCCCCACTGTACTTAATTCCTAAAGTTAATTATATGGAATAGTTGCATTTAGTTGTTGTGTAAATCACAGCACACTTGCTCATTTTTAAAATAAGGGCAGATGTACATTTTTAGGAAACTTCACAAACCTGGCAGCTTTGTAATAATCCATCTTTTTTGGTAACCCACTGAGATTTGCTTAAAACTGTTATGTTGCAAAAGAACAAGTGAATTGAATATTACTGAGGCATACATTTTTTACGGCTTGGCAGAGCAATCAGCTGCTCCATGTTCCTTATGGAGAATTATGGTGCTTTGGGGAAGAAGGTTGATTTATAGGTAGGAACAAACAAAGTTGGAGTCGATAGCCTTGGGATTAGATCCAACCCTGCATAAGCAAACAGGGATGTTATTTAGAATTTCTCTAGAAAGTTACTCTCATAGGTGAGTATTTTTCAAGACGGATTGCATTTCTAAGCAAACACATTATTTATTTATTATGCTTACTTATATAGCGCCATCATATTTTGCAGCGCTTTACAGACATTGACAGTCACTGTCCCATATAGGGCTCACAAGCTACATTTCCTATCAGTATGTCTTTGGAGTGTGGGAGGAAACCCACACAAACATGGGGAGAACATACAAACTCCTCGCAAATGTTGTCCTTGGCAGGATTCGAACCCAGGACTGACCACTAACCACTGAGCCACTGTGCTGTCCACAGATCAGTTGTTTGGCTCTGCCTTCCATATAAGGCGGATGGTGAGCTCTGCAGTGAACCAATAAATTATATTAAACACATTCATTGCAAAACTTTCACTTTAATCTTGAGAAACAAGATGTTCACCGACTTGGCCCAAAATAATTCATGAGGCATTTGAAGAGAAGATGTTACCTAAAGCATAATTGCTGTACAGCCAAGCGACTGCAGGTTTAGCCACTATTATTGATGAATAGCTGAGCAAAACATTACCAGCCACAGAACTGGGGGATATTTGGCAATAGGAATCAGTAACTGCCCAAATTGTTTGGATAATTTAGTTTGAAAAATTATTTTTTTTTGGAATGTAAGACATGGTTGTATTGAGAAAAAAGGCACTTTTACTTTATTGTTATAGTACATTAGTGAATAGATATCATCTACATTTTGTACAATAGCTATTAATCTGTAATCTATATAAGGCTAAGGACCCACATAGCGAGCCACAGCCAAAAGCAATGCGGAAAAGAAAGCAGCAGAAACGCATTGCGTTTTTTTCCGCACCTTTTTTAACAATGTCCACAGAGTTTTCCTCTGCGGACTTTCTGTCCCTATTATACCTATACGGAAAATGCCAGCGCTTTCCATTTTGCAGGTACTGTAAAATGCCGCGGTTTTTGTCGCAGCATTTCTGCCACAGCCAAATAGCTGTTTTCGCAATGTGGGGCCCAGGGCCTAAAGGTGTTATGCTCAAGAAGGTACAGAAGAGTTTATGAAGGTATAATACAGTGTGTGAAGTCTATACCTCTGTCTCTGTCTGTGTGTATATATATATATATATATATATATACTGGATTCCATAAAATGGATGTATTCTTCCCTAAAGCATACAGAGCACAGTGAGGGTCACCAGAGTCCATTCTGCAACAGAGCCTATGTGTATGAGGCCTAAGGGTTAATCCAATTAATAAAAAGCAGTAGCAAGCAGCTAGAATAAAGTTGCACAATTTGTAATAACTAATAAAAATGACAAACATTTTTGACATACCTAGAAGACTATGACTCATACCAAGGCATTGATTTACAAATAGGAGAAGTAGACAGTGTTATCTTTTCTCATAAATACAGCCCTGTGTTTCTTCCTTAATTTCTATTAAGTCTACGGTATCACATATGAGAATAAGACTACAATCTTTTAGTTCTCACCAGGTCATGAAATTTATTTTAATGTGAGAGTTAACACAAACTGTATTTCATTGTATATAATGTTATTCATTTTACTATGCCAACAAGCCTATCCCTGTTCAGACTTTCTAGTTACTACAGCTGCTTCTTAACAATATGGGTTGCATTCACTCTTTGCTGTCAAGGCTGTTTATGTTTCATTATCTTGCAACTGCACAGATTTTTGGGGCACCCTATAATGGCTACACTTTTTATGGGGATATGTTTATAGGGATATTTTCTGGTGCCTGTGTAAGGGGTACAAGCAGTGGTTAACCTAGCCTCTTTGCTGCCTGAGGCGGACTATAGAAAGACGCCCCCCCCCAAAAAAAAAATTGAGTTTCCATGCTACTAGCTTCACACGCTGTTATCATCGCACAATATACACAATACACAAAGTTATAAAACAGTTTTTAAGAATGCTTCTTACTGCACTTCAGTATCAAATCAACAACACGGCATTAACAATGAAAGTAACTTCACACATCTTCTGCTTGGTGGATGGACGAGCCCATGTGGCCGCCATTCTCTATAATAGGAGCACCGCAGATAGCTGAGTACTGGACTTCGGGTATCTTTGGCACTCCCATCGAAGTGAATGAGAGCCATGCGGGTTCGTCCATCCACCAAGCTACACACCTATATACAGACTGGCTGCGGTCAGACTGAATTCCTACCCAGTGGGGGAAAAAAAACAATTCTCAGGCTCAGTGGGGGTCTCAGCTGACAGCCTCCATCAATCATGCATTTATCCTCTATCATTTAGGTGAATACAGGGCAGTAACATTTTGTGACTTACAGGTGACGTCTCTGACTAATCGTTCACATTTCCCTTCTCTTCCATCTGGACCGCCATTACCACTTCTTTCAGCTGTGACTTGTCTCTGTAAAGTTTACAACACAGACATCTTTGGCTCCTCACTTTTCCATGCATCCAACCCACATTGTCCTCACCTGCACACCCATCCTGCTGCTACCCCAATTATAAAATATATGTGATGCTATACACCTGAAACATCATCACTTCAGGAGATACATTCTCTGCCCAGGAGGAACCAGAGGGAAATCATAAAGTTAAGTGTTGTATTACTTGGCATGTAAGGAGACTATAACTACATGTACATTGTGCACTGGCTGATAACTAGGAGTGCCTTGGTGGTGGAATAATCTAGAAAGAGACTGTCACCATTAATAACTATTTGAGCTACAAGTTTGCCTGTGTTCCTGTTAATAAAGAGCTACTCTATACACTGGAGCACACCATCAGTGCTCCAGGAACTGCAGTTGTAACTGCATTTTTGATAAATATTTATAGCAGCTTAGACCAACTGATAAGTTTATTAGCATTGGCTCCTGATGAACCTGATATAGATAACACAGGGGAAACGCATAGAGCAAGTTTATTTTCTATTTTTGAGTTAGTTGACCACAAGCCATACCACTTGGGGGCATGAAGGACTGACAGGAGACTTGGGCAGTCTGATTAGCCTGGAGATTAGTTGGTGGAACTTGAGTCACTAATGGAAATGGTAGCTGTATATCCCTGGAGTCAACATAGGGGATATCAGTAATGGCTGCAATATAAGGGTTTATTGAGTATAAGGGTCAGAATATCATAGTTTCCCTTATGGTTATAACATTTTAATGACAGGAAATGAAGTTACTGTGACCTGTACCTAGATTACTGGCATATGTACATACTACAGACTAGGGTTGTGGAGGTACATCATGGCTGTGCAGGAGTCTAGTCAGTGAGGCTTTACAAATTATGTGTGTGGGGACCAGGTGTTTGGGTTTTCCTAGCACTAAGAGCAACTGACAAAATACTGACCTGTTGTATGATGCAGCCGTGATACTATAACCTTAGTCTAAGGGTGGTGAAAGTATCTTATTACACCCTAGGTCCAGTGGAAAGTTGGAGAGTGTGAATACTGTCTAAAATTTAAATCCTGAATAAACTTTGAATAGGCAGGCACAGACCACATTGATCTGTCTTTCAGTAGATTAGTGGACGTCCTTTGTACAATTTTTATTTTAAAATATTAAAAGTTAAGTTTTATCGTTTGAAACCATTTATTTTCTGTGAGATATGAAGTAATAGGGAATGGTGTAGAACCCGCTGTGAGATTAATAAAGAGGCTGTAACAGATATCTGTACTGAACCACTTGCTGAAGAAGTTCTTGAGTAGAATATCCAGTTCTATCATACTCCATTGTGGTTTCTCTCTCTCAAGCTGGTGCGAACCTAAAAGGGATTACTACTATACTCCTAACACCTGTATCAAGGTATTCATCCCAAAGGTGCTCAGTGGGGTTGAGGTCAGGTCTTTTTGCAGGACAGTAATGTTCTTCCACACCAAACTCACCCAGCAAAGCTTTTATGGATCTTGTTTTGTGTACTTGGGCATGAAGGGGAGGCGTGGAATTCTGCAATTAATAAGTTGGTAGAGCATTAGCAAATTTTATGCATCTTGGCACCTTGTTGTGGTTTTTAAATTCTTCCAATTCCAATGCTTTTTCAATAATATCACCCACAAAAACTCCTTACAAATGTTGTAAGGCTCCAGTGCTGCAAAGCAACAGTGCTAACCACTGAGCCACCATCTAACCTGTAATGGTTTAGAAGGTGAATCTAAAACTACTTTAGACCCCAAGAGAAAATGCAACTAAGCTTTAGCCATTGGTCATAATAATGGAGAGAATGTTGTCATAATAATGTATATTACAAAGAAGATTGGTTTCTGGGTAGTAGGAAATCACCATTTTCTGCCATGATTCTTTACTGTGTGCCACTTAGTCTCATATCTACCTTTTACTGGAAAGAGTATACAAAGAAATCTGATATGTACATTTAAAGTGTACCTGAGTTTTCATGAAAAGTTGAAATATCTGTAGGGTCTTGTTGGGCAGTCTTTTCTATGGCTGTATAAGCCTTCATTTGTGGCATCCTATAAGTCTTTCTGCTGTTACCATCTCTATTATGGCTGAAGCTCATTTTACATTTCTCTCTCAGTCTGAGGCCGTGTACAATAAGTAGCCAACTGTCCCTTCCCCATATCCATTACTATTACTACTAGTTTTACATGCAATTCTGCCAGGAGTAAATGTAAAATATCAAACAAATACGTGAGAAAAGTCCAAGTGAACATTATACAAGAGATCCAGGGACACAGGATTGCATATACGGGGCATGATGCAGCTAAACAGATCTCTGACACAGAAAGAGAAATCTAAAAGCACAATTGGGAAAGTTGCTTGCTGACTGTGGCTAACATCCTACCAGCAATAACACAAGCTGCCAGAAGTAGATACAGAATGTTCAGTCCAGTGCACAGAGAAAGCTGTTTTCAGACATGTGTCAAGGCTGTGAGGAAAATCGGCCCGTCCCCTCTCCATTCACTGTGTGAAGAGAGAACTGACCTTCCCCTCCACTCACTGTGAAAATGTCTTGCTTTGCCATGATTACAGAAATCCCCTCATAACAGGGAGTTAACAGAAAATTAGCTAGGGAGACACCAAGTGATAGCAACTTTAAAGATTTTTTTTTTCAGGCAGAAAACAGCAACATTTTTAAATAAAGTGCATTACATTTTTGTCCAGAATTACATGCTCTATAAAATAAGACTAAGTTGTGTGAAAAATTAGTGACCATTTAATGATATAGTGATCTAGAAAAACATTATTAGGTCCTTGACAGAAGGCACCACCATCTTTAACTGATTTAATTTTGGCAATATTCATCAGCGGTAGATGAGGATTGGGTATGCAAAAAACAGGAGATCTCTGCAGTACACTGTGGGCTTCACTGACAGTGTACAATCTCTTATAAGGACCATGGAAACAAAACTATAAGCTTCTTGCTTGAAGAAAGTAATGTTCTGTCATTCAGTTGAACATTGCATGACAGATATGCTTTTTATATACCAATTACATTCTATCTCATTATCTGTCCTTTATCAGCATGCCTAATCTTCTCAAGTATCATTCTCTCGTCACCCTCTATCTTTCTATGACTCTTATTCATGCAGTATAATTGTCACATTATTGGAGTTTGTATTTTATTACTCGTCAGTTAAGATAGCTCTTTAACTCTGTTACTACTTCCTTTCAGCTCCTCTCCTTTTTTGGACTGCAACATCTCAATGTAAAGGTTTGCAGGGTATACACTGTGCATGCTACAAGTGCAGTATATCTTCTCTCTGTGTTTATAGCAAGTGTCTATGAACTTGTTACACAGATCAGGTACAGTACTAGAGATGCAAGAGTTATGCAGTGCATGAGGTATGAAGACCTTCTCTACTGCACAGACCTTCTCTACAGAATGTTCTGTGGATAATAGAAAAAGATTTTTTTCCAAGTGAAGTTGCATAGAATAACAACATGAAATGCACTTGGGTGCATATGTGGTACGTGAAGATTAATGATATCATGGGCAACAAAGATAGGTACTGATTTGTTCTGAGCTGGATTCAACTCAAATATTCCAAATTGTTTGGATTTTGACAAAACCAAATACTTTGCGATTCGTCTAGCGCAAATTAAAATGGCCGCCACAACATGCATTTCACAGTGAAAATACAGTGGGGACATGTGTGTGACGTTCTAGCATCACCTGACATTACCTAACACCTCTCAATAATGAGTGGTAGGTGGAGACCTTACAATGCTGATGTCACAGTCAGAATATAATGCTCTTTGCAACAAGGAGAAAAGCCATTTTGTGATACGCAAGCTGGGGGATAGACGTGTTATTACCATCACTGCATGATCCAAAACAATTGCTCTATTTTCTACTGGGAAACAGCAATAACAGTTACAATAGAACTACAGAATAATGGGCCATATTATTATTCCATGCCATACTGCCACTCATGTTACCACAGCTATCACTGCCTCCACTCAGCCAGACATGTCTGCAGCTTAGTCCATCGTATTATTCTATGTCATACTATCAGTCATGTTGTCACAGCTACAATGACTGCCAACACTCAGCCAGACATGTCCTGCGATCTGATCCACCATATTATTCCATGTTGTACTGCCACTTATGTTGCCACAGCTACCACCACTGCCATCACTCAGTCAGATATGTTCTGTAGCCTGGTCCATCACATTCTACTATACTACATTGTTAGTGCCACAGTGTTGGCATAAAAAAAAACAAAGTTACATTGAAAAACCTCCCCATGTCAAGAAAACCCATACCATTGTTTCTTTCAATGTCAATGCCATTTTGATTTCACATGAAGGGATAATTTTTTTATGGCTTTTTGTTTTGAAAAGCTTCTTCTTCATCACTTTTTAACTAGGCTCACAGCCACAAACATTTTTCTAAAATAACAACCATTTAGCACTTGCGAGTAATTCTAACAGGCTAATTAGATCTATAAAACCATTGTGTTTTGAAATATTACCGACATGTATATATAAAAAACCACAGGTGAGCACCTTTCCTCAAAAAAGGTAATTTTGGAGTGTTTTAACTGCTAAAATGTGAAAAGCAAGTGACAGCACAGTGTATGATTAAACCAGGAGTTTGTGCCCACTATCACCATAACCACAAACAAATCTTCAGAGGTTAGCCCATCTCTAGTACTGTACCACAAGGCATAGTTTTATTGGATCAAGTTTACTTTATAGGCAGATTATAGTTTATTATTATAAACCTGCTGTCACACAGTGAATCTGCAGGCCATCAAACTTCACCTGTCACACTATTCTTGCTCTGTTTTCTCTTCTTTCACCCTTTTGGTTTCCTAGATTTTTTTTACAGGTTTTCCTCTTCTTGTATTATGTGAGGAGGTTGTTCTGTTTTTCTATTTCTGACTTGAAAACAGAAAATTGAGGGGAGCATAATTATGACGTCTTCACTGTTCCATTCTGTATGTAAGTTTGTTTTAACCTTTTAACGATACTGATTTTCTCTTTTTGTGATTCACTGCTTTTGAAATTTTTTTTGTTTGTCAGTCATATGGAGCTTATTCTTGCAGGACAAATTGTACTTTATAACAACATAATTTCTTATTCTATACAATACTGGAAAAAATTCAAAAAAGGTGGAATTGCCCCACTGTCGTACAGTTTTTATTTTTATGGAGTTCATTGTGAAGTAAAAATAACACATTACCTATATTCTGCAAGTTGCTACAATCATGTCAAAACCAAAGTTATATAGTTTTTTCTTATATTTTATTACCTTTACAAAAATTCAAAACTTTTTTCCAGCGCCATATTCTGATACCCAAAACTGTTTCGTATTTTCATGTATGGTGCTGTGAAAGAGCAAATTTTTTGTGGGGTAAGTTGTAGTTTTTATTAATATCATTTTAGAGAATGTATTATGCTTTATTGTTTTTTGTTAAAAAAATTTTTAGAAGGTGAAGCAATGAAAAAATTTCAATTTGCTCATTTTGGGATAAATATTTGGGATATTTTTATAGTTTGGGCATTATGCTGTATTGAAGTATATTGTAAAGTCCATATCCTTCTGCAGCGTGTAATAGAAGCTCAGTAATGACAGGACTTACATCTGATGAAGTTTCAAGGGGCAGCAATCGGGACCACTATGGCCGAGGCATCAAAAGGGTTGACAGCCACGATTGGTACAGCCAGCATTTGCTGTGTATGTAAAGGGCTCAGTATATGAGCCCTCTCCATACCACCTTAGCAACACAATGGCCTAATAGTACCTAATGTGCTGTTAAGGGGTTAATATACTGCACATATTACTGTTTACATTACATGCTTTCATAAACTTCCCAAATGCTTTAAATAAATAACTGAAAAAATAACTAGACAATAGTTTTGAAAATACTACAGTCATGGCCAAAAGTTTTGAGAATGATACAAATATTAATTTTTACAAAGTCTACTGCTTCAGTTTTTCTAATGGCAATTTGCATATACTCCAGAATGTTATAAAGAGTGATCAGCTTAACAGCAATTACTTGCAAAGTCAATATTTGCCTAGAAAATGAACTTTATCCCCAAAAACACATTTTAACATCATTGCAGCCCTGCCTTAAAAGGACCACCTAACATCGTTTCAGTGATTGCTCCATTAACACAGGTGTGGGTGTTGATGAGGACAGGGCTGGAGATCAATCTGTCATGATTAAGTAAGAATGACACCACTGGACACTTTAAAAGGAGGCTGGTGCTTGCCATCATTGTTTCTCTTCTGTTAACCATGGTTATCTCTAAAGAAACACGTGCAGTCATCATTGCACTGCACAAAAATGGCCTAACTGGGAAGAGTATTGCAGCTAGAAAGTTTGCACCTCAGTCAACAATCTATCGCATCATCAAGAACTTCAAGGAGAGAGGTTCCATTGGTGCCAAAAAGGCTCCAGGGCACCCAAGAAAGACCAGCAAGCGGCAGGACCGTCTCTTAAAAGTGTTTCAGCTGCGGGATCGGGCTACCAGCAGTGCAGAGCTTGCTGAGGAATGGCAGCAGGCAGGTGTGAGTGCATCTGCACGCACTGTGAGGCGGAGACTCTTGGAGCAAGGCCTGGTCTCCAGGAGGGCAGCAAAGAAGCCACTTCTCTCCAGAAAAAACATCAGGGACAGACTGATATTCTGCAAAAGGTACAGGGAGTGGACTGCTGAGGACTGGGGTAAAGTCATTTTCTCTGATGAATCCCCTTTTCAATTGTTTGGAACATCTGGAAAACAGCTTATTCGGAGAAGAAGAGGTGAGCGCTACCACCAGTCTTGTCTCATGCCAACTGTAAAGTATCCTGAAACCATTCATGTGTGGGGTTGCTTCTCAGCCAAGGGAATCGGCTCTCTCACAGTCTTGCCTAAAAACACAGCCATGAATAAAGAATCGTACCAGAATGTCCTCCAAGAGCAACTTCTCCCAACTGTCCAAGAGCAGTTTGGCGTTCAACAATGCCTTTTCCAGCATGATGGAGCACCTTGCCATAAAGCAAAGGTGATAACTAAATGGCTCAGGGAACAAAACATAGAGATTTTGGGTCCATGGCCTGGAAACTCCCCAGATCTTAATCCCATTGAGAACTTGTGATCAATCATCAAGAGACGGGTGGACAAACAAAAACCAACAAATTCAGACAAAATTAAAGCATTGATTATGCAAGAATGGACTGCTATCAGTCAGGATTTGGTCCAGAAGTTGATTGAGAGCATGCCAGGGAGAATTGCAGAGGTCCTGAAGAAGAAGGGTCAACACTGCAAATATTGACTTGCTGCATTAACTCATTCTAACTGTCAATATAAGCTTCTGTTACTCATAATATGAATGCAATTATATTTCTGTATGTGATAAAAACATCTGACAAACACACATAAAAACCAGAGGGCAGCAGATCATGTGAAAATATAATATTTGTGTCATTCTCAAAACTTTTGGCCATGACTGTACATCAATTTGACTAAGTTTGTTTTGCAGTTCACGGTAACCAACCAGTTCCATGAGATAATAAAGTATGTGCAACTACAAAAGACAGTCTTAAAAATAGTAATTTTTTAATTAGATACATCTACTGCCAAACAATACAAAAATAGTCACTAGGACTGGGAAAGCACAGATGATCCAATACAAAATAGCCTGATGTTTGAAATTATGAAGTAGTCACTGGTACTTAGAACTTGGCCAATGCTGTTTTGAATCCAGTTAGGGGGCTTTCACACTACCGTTGTTAATGTCTGTTGTTGTCTCATAGGAGACCGGTTGCAGAGAACGATCACAGAATGATGTACCCGTTCCCATTGACACTAATGTAAACAACATGACGGAAGCTAGTTTCCATCATGTTTGTTTACTTTTGTAACGGAATATAAAGTCCTGCATGTCTATGACTGTTCTCTGCAACAGTTTAATGTCCGTTGCTGTCATCCTATGACAACAATAGCGTGAACGCCCCCTCAACATATTGTTGAGATATATCTCCATCTGGATTGTTGCATTTTACTTATCCTGAACAAACTTTCAAATCTGGCAGTCGTCATGTTATAGAGCAGGAGGAACTGAGCATAACTTGTATTTTATGCAGAAGGCTGTCAATCATTGAGTCACTCTGCCCACTAGATTCCTAAGCATAGAATGAGCAGGGATTTCAATAATAAATTTCCAAGCTATGCTGAATATTTTTATATAAAACTACAGTATATATGAATGTACTCAGCTCATTCTACTTTAAAGCATGATGCCATTACATTGGACAGCTTTTAGTGGTGATCGGTTCCTTTTTATTAAAAGTCTATTTAAAAAGTCTATTTGTCAATTTTGCAATGGAAAGTAGGATTCAGGACAAGGTGTCTAGTTATAAGGTGTACAAAAGTAGCAGTCTGTTCTGAAGAGCAGGCATTCCCCTGATGTTTTATCTCATACCGATTAGTTAGCGGTATTAGTTGCTGGGTAGCTGCTAGTCAACATCACATCTTAGCCACTAGTGAAGTCATATGACTGCTGGTGGGAGTCTCTAACTCAATAGGAGAAGCTTATTTGATTGGTTAGCTCTCTTTCACAATGCCTGGTTTGTTTAATCATGTAATTCTCTATATGATTCGGTCTCTTATTCCAATACAGTAGTGTTCCTAGTGTAGTAGCTTCTTATATTCCTTGTCTACTTACTGGTGTTCAGGTCTGCTTAGTTTGGTTTTCTTGTCCTAGTACTATCCTGTTGTTCATGTGAAGTATTAAAGATTAGGGTTTCTTTTGTCTTATAATTAGCTAGAATCATTATACAGTTGAATCCTGGTGCCAGAATAGGCCCAAAGGTCTCTGTGCCAGATAAAAATACACTTGTACCATACATGGCAAAGAGAAAATGTATGCATTATGTATACTGTATGTAAGTGTCTGACCAATGTAGTATTCACTTGTATGGTCACAGTGTGATCATATCCTAAAAGGCACCTGTTTGGTACTGGTATCTGTTTACAATATGGTGAAAAAAAAAAAAATCATACTCGCCTTTCCCCGGTGCTCTGGTGCCTCCCAGCGTGGTCCAGTCCTCCCGGTTCATTGTTATCTTCCGGTGGAAGTCCCCGCCACATGTGACCGCTGAGGCCAATCAGTGGCCTCAGTGAAGGGCATGTGACGTCACTACATATGGTGTCCCGGGGTCTCTTCCTGAGGCCAATCAAGTGTGGTGGGGACTTCCATCGGAAGATAACAATGGACCACGAATCAGCGGCTTCAGCTGAAGGGATCCGGGACATCCCAGTCGGCGAGCAGTTTCACTTTGTGAAGACAGCCCAGCAGAAGGACCGGACTGTGCTGGGAGGACTCCAGCGCACCGGGGACAAGTGAGTATGATTTTTTTTTTTTTCACCTCCCCTGGCCTATTTAAAATATAAAAGGTTTGTCTGGACAACCTCTTTAATGTTAAAAGGTATAATTTATTCTCTTATATACAGAATATTTCTGTTTAGAAACAATGCACAAAATGCAGTAGAAATCACTAGCATATTGCCCTGCACCAAATTTATTAATCACTTTAGATACTTTACACCTTGTGTGATAGCGAGTGTAGCTTGGAAAAAGGGGTGTGATTTGTCAGAAAAGGGGCATGATTTATAATGCAACATTGTGCACATAAAATATGTGGGCTAACGTGCTTGAGAATCTTGTCAGAAATGGAGGTATTTTATGTAAGAGCATTAGCACTGCGGTCTTGCACATTCTTTGTTTTAGCCATAGTATAATGAGAACAAATTACTCGATGACCAAGGAATGATAAGGATTTAATTAATTCAGCCAGACAATTCCAATTTTAAGGGTATATATCTGAGATTATTTTCCGGCATGGTTAAAGGGGTCGCTTTGGAGATCTTTCCTTCAATTTTTATCATAATGCAGCCTCATTATATTTTGTTTTGTCTTTCTTTTGTTATAGTGTTGCAATCAGTTTGCATGATATGCTTTAAATGAGAAAAATAATGGTTGTTGCCAAGCAGGCTGGGAATTTTGTGTTATTTTACATTCATCCCTGAGATCTTGCCATTCAGAGCAGCTGAGAAATTTACCTTCTAGCCTTCCAACCTTTGATGTTGCAGAGAGCTGGTACATAATCAATAGCGGTTTCCCTCAGTGTCACTTATACGGCGCTGAAATTCTTTTACTGAATACCCACACTAGAGTTAGAGGGAAAAACTTAGTTTGGCAGAAACCATTGCCAACTGTATTTTTTATAACTCAACATATATAATAGAGACTTTTTGTGCCATCCTAAGCCCTCCTTTGCATAAAATTGCTTTGTGGTAATCAATGAACATGTAATAATATACCAATATTATAGGCGTAATACATTCTCAACATTGAAACTGCAACAAGACAGACAAGATGTTATTAAAGGTTATGCAAATACAGGAAGAAGCATGCGTCTCTAAGATCTGCAAATAATCAAATTTTCAAGTGCCTAGCCCCAATCTGTGGCATGTAGGAGGGGCATAAAAGATTTTTTGCCACAAGAAATCTCAAAAATTGGGTCAAGTGATGAGGAATGATTGTGCAATGCCTCTTGTTTATCGCTGTGCCAGTTATTGCCACTTGTTGCAAATTGGAAAGATCAGAATCCTTGAACCGAGAGATCTTAGATTTTCACTTTGGCAGATTGCTAGGTCAAGATATCAGCAGTGTTCAACGTTGCATATTCTGAAAGTTGGGATAACAATAATCAGCTAGAATGACAGCAAGAGGTTTGTGCAGGTGAATCTGTGCATAGACTAATCATCTGATTGGAAGATTTGCATGTAGTGATCCATTCTGGACTTCAAGTGAAATCGGATGTCATATTCCAAGACTAGTGTGGCAAACAGTGTTGACACAAATCATCAGGAGGCGATTGCATGGTGTTCCATTGACCTCACACCACCGCTATGAAAGGTTATCATGGTGCACAGAAAGACAGAAATGGGGGCTGGGGGTTTCATAAGAGAACATCACACCAGTCCTACTCCCCTCTTGTCTTCATTTTAGGTATACTAACAGCTCAATCTTTAATTCATTTAGTCATGTAACCTGTGGTACGGCCATTTCTCCAAAGTGTCCCAGGAGCCATTTTTCAACAGGACCCAGGCCATTTTGCAAGTACTACTGTAAACAGCCTGCATGGCCTAAATGTGCTACTATGAACTGTATCGTCTCCCATCAAGCACATCTGGGACGTCATTGGTCAGCCAAATTGATGATTTTCCTGTCTACTTGCATTTAATGTAGCATTCCTCAGACAACCATTAATAACCAATGATGCATCCCAAGACTTGTAAGTGTGTGTATTTCTGCATGTAGTGCTCAAACTTGATACTGAATAAATCAAAATGTATTATACTTTGTTTACATTTTTTTATCATTTGTAATCCTGCAATTTCAATGTTAAGTGTATAGTTAACAATTATAACAAAAGACTTAATGTATACAAATATATACTGTATTTAGTCCCCAGCTCTAGTTTATTGCTTGTGCTGCCTGTGCAATTTAAAATGATATTACCAAAATACACAAATTCATGACATCAAACAATCTAGGCATCAGGGTTCTCAGAGCGATACAGAAATAGCCAAGCAGGAAGTCCCATGCATTCTCTACCTTCTCTATTTCACTTGAGTCTGTGAATGGGGCTATTTCTCTAAATAGATGCAGAAACTGAACTGAAAAAAAAAACACACTCTATTTCAGCCGATATTTGTCTTCTTTATAATAATAATAATAATAATAATAATAAATTTTATTTATATAGCTCCAACATATTCCGCAGCACTGTACAATTTGTAGGATTCAAGTACTGACAAAAAAGATACACTACAAAGAAATTTTCAATTCACACACTGGGCCTGAGGGCCCTGCTCGCAAGAGCTTACAATCTATGAGGTAGAGGGGGTGACACAGGAGGTAGCAGAGGCGGCATCGGAGGTAGCATTGTTTGTACAATGGTCAGACAATTCTGTAATAGAGTTTACTGTCATTACACATATATAAAGCTGTATGAGCCGTCACTAGTCGTGTCCTTTAACGTGCAGAAGGTGCCTGGACATATAAAGTTAGTCTGATACAGCATCATATCCTGTGAGGTAATGCGGGAGCGTGAATAGAGGAGGGTATGTTTTTAGGGATTCTAACTACGGAAGGGTTTACATTAGGAGTTGTGATAGGCCTGTCTGAAAAGATATGTCTTTAGTTTCCGCTTGAAGCTGTGGAAATTGGGGGTTAATGTAATAGTCCGGGATAGAGCATTCCAGAGAAGTAGTGCAACTCGGGAGAAGTCTTGTATACAAGCATGGGAGGTTCTGATAATAGAGGATGTTAGTCTTAGGTCATTGAGTGAACGGAGAGTACGGGTTGGGCGATAGACAGAGATGAGGGAGGAAATGTAGGGAGGTGCAGCATTATGGAGAGCCTTGTGAATGAGGGTGATAAGTTTATATTGTATTCTGTATTGAATAGGCAGCCAATGTAGTGACCGGCACAGACCAGAGGCATCTCTATAGCGTCTAGACTGATAGATGAGCCTGGCCGCCACATTCAGAATAGATTGTAGAGGGGAGAGTTTAGTAAGGGGAAGACCAATTAGTAAGGAGTTACAGTAGTCAAGGCGAGAGTGAATCAGGGCAACAATAAGTGTCTTTAGTGTATTTGTGGTATGGAAAGGGCGGATTCTGGAGATGTTTTTGAGGTGGAGATGACATGAGCGTGCGAGTGATTGGATATGGGGGGGGTGAAGGAAAGGTCTGAGTCAAACAAAACCCCGAGGCAGTGGGCATACTGCCTAGGAGTTATGGTAAGGCCAGAGACTGCAATGGAGATATCAGGGACAGATCTATTAGATGGTGGAAACAGCAGTAGTTCAGTCTTTGAGAGATTCAGTTTCAGATAAAGCGAAGACATGATATTTGAGACAGCCGAGAGGCAATCACTGGTGTTCTGTATTAGTGCAGGGGTGATGTCACGGGATGACGTATATAATTGGGTGTCATCAGCATAAAGATGGTACCGGAAGCCAAATCTAGTGATGGTTTGTCCAATGGCGGCTGTGTAGAGAGAGAAGAGCAGGGGACCTAGGACCGAGCCCTGAGGAACCCCAACGGCAAGGGGAAGAAACAGAGCCCACAAATGATACACAGAAAGTGCGGTCAGAGAGATAAGAGGAGAACCAGGAGAGCGCGGTATCTGTGAGACCGACAGAACGGAGCATAGTGAGGAGGAGTTGATGGTCAACAGTGTCAAATGCTGCTGAGAGATCTAGAAGAATAAGAAGAGAGTAATCACCTTTGGATTTAGCCATCAGGAGGTCATTGGAGACTTTTGTGAGGGTCGTTTCAGTAGAGTGCAGAGTTCGGAAACCAGATTGTAAGGGGTCAAGAAGAGAGTTAGCAGAAAGATAGCGGATTAAACGAGAATAGACTAAGCGTTCCAAGGAAGGTTAGAGACAGGTCGATAGTTAGCAGCACAGGACGGGTCAAGGGAGGATTTCTTCAGTAGTGGGGTTATGACGGCATGTTTGAAAGAGGATGGGAAAATTCCAGAAGAGAGAGAGAGGTTAAATATTTTAGTAAGGTAAGTCGTGACGGCAGGTGACAGAGACTGGAGAAAGTGTGAGGGGAAAGGGTCACTACTACAGGTTGTAGGGCGAGAAGAAGAAAGTAGCTGAGATACTTCCTCCTCTGTAACAGGTGCAAAAGATGAGAATGAACAGTCTGAAGTGCGGCTGGTGAGGGGGTCAGTGCCACCTGGGGATTGGGCAATTATTTCCTGACAGATCTTATCAATTTTATCATGGAGATAAGTGGCCAGGTCATCTGCGCTAAGGTATGTGAATGGCATCTGCACTTTGGGGAGTGAGTAAGGCTTGAAAAGTTTCAAATAGCCTTTTAGGGTTACAGGAGAGAGAAGAGATGAGAGTGATGAAGTAGGCTTGTTTGGCTAGGTGAAGGGCAGAATTATAGGTTTTAAGCATAAATTTAAAGTGAAGGAAGTCTGCAGGTGAACGTGATTTTCTCCACAGACGTTCAGCACACCTAGAGCACCGCTGAAGAAAATGTGTTTGTGGAGTGTGCCAGGGTTGCTGCCTCCTGCGTCTAACCTTTCGAGTGGAGGGAGGAGCCGCCTCATCCAATGCACTCTTAAGGGTTTCATTATAGTGACTGGTGGCTAGATTGGGGTAGGAGAGTGAAGAGATGGGGGACAGAGAGGACTGTAGAGTTTCTGAGAGGTGCTAGGTGTTAATATCACGTAAATTCCTATATGTATGATGAGTAGGTGTGTCCTGTGAAGGAGAGAAAGCACTGATGGTGAGAGACAGAAGGTTATGATCAGAGAGTGGCAGAGAAGAGTTAGTAAATTTAGAAACTGTGAGGAGTTGATGGAAGACAAGATCAATGGTGTTGCCATCTACATGTGTGGAGGAAGAGGAAAGTTGTGAAAGACCAAAAGACGAGGTTATTGAGAGAAACTGTGAGGCAACTGGAGAGACAGGGGTGTCAGTGGGGATGTTAAAGTCACCCATGATGAGGGTAGGAATTTCACTGGATAAAAAGAGGGAAAGCCAAGAAGCAAAGTGATCCAGAAATTGGTAGGGTGAGCTGGGTGGACGGTAGATCACAGCTACACATACTTCAAATGAGGGGAATGTGAGTGAGGGTACCGGTGTGATGGCCTGAAAAGTGCACTGCGGTGACAGAAGTAACCCTACCCCTCCACCCTTCCTGTTGTCAGGCCTAGAGGTGTGTGAGAATTGTAGGCCACCATGAGACAGAGCAGCAGGGGAGGCCGTATCAGACTGCTGGATCCAGGGTTTCAGTAAGAGCAAGCATGTTGAGAGATTTACTGAGGAATAAGTCATTAATATATTCTAGTTTGTTACACACTGAGCGGGCATTCCAGAGAGAACAGTTAAAAGAGACAGGAGAAAGATAAGGAGAGGGAACACGGTAAATATTGATTAAGTTTGTAGGATTTCTGTGTGTGTAGGAAGAGGAAAAATTAGGGAGAGAAGGAGGGCCAGGGTTTGGAGAGATGTCCCCAGCAGCTAGAAGGAGCAAAATGGACAGAGACAGAAGGTGGTTAAATGATTTATGTGGATGTTTATGTTTGGTTTCACTGCTAAAAGAAGTATAGGGATTAGGGTGGTTAAAGAGAGTGAGAAGTGTGTGAGAGATGTACATAGGAGAAGGCAGAAGAGAAGGACTGATATGTAAAGTGTACACTGGTGGTAGAGATGGAGGGGAGGTCTGCAGGAACACAATTGCTAACATAGTAAGTGAAAGTGCAGCTCTTTCATACCATGTGATAAAGCTTGTTGTTTTGGTTTTAAGTTTACCTGGTGGTCTTCCATGGTTTGCCTGTCTTGTACCCTGTCTCAGTGCCATGTATAAGTGCACTTTGGTTAATATGCACTTAGGTTAAGATGGATTCTGCATTAGGAAATGCCCCCCTGCATTGGAAATGCTTCCCCCATTAGCTGTATCTACTTATATAGGGATGCAGAGCTTCATAACTAGCACTAATTTAAGTCGTTAACCAATTAATCAACACACTGTGACACATGAGGGGACTGGCCTATGTAGTTACAAATACACTGACCAGGGAACTACCATAAAATCACTGAAAATTCTACTGAAACATTACTGCCTTACGAGACAATTAAAACTATATTTTATTTCCCCTAGTTAAAGGGATTCTATTATTAAAAAAATGTATTTAAACTAAAAACATGTAGGAATAGCGTTTAGAAAGGCTATTCAACTCTTACCTTTATTTTGCAGGTCCGCACCGCCGTTTTTGAGTTTTTCATTCTTTCTTCATTATGCTAATTGTGCTCAGAAAGCTCAGGGGATGTTCCCTCATGCTCAGAAAGCTGTGACGAGGCTTTCCCTTTGAGCACAAAGGGAACGCCATCTGTGCTTTCTGAGCACAATTAGCATAATGAAAAAAGAACGAAAAATTCAAAAACAGCGGCGCGGACCTGCAAAATAAAGTTAAGAGATTAATAGCCTTTCTAAAGGCTCTTTCTATGTGCTTTTAGTTTAAATACGTTTTTTTAATGATATAATCCCTTTAAAAGTTTTGCAGTATTTTGCCTCAAAAAAGGCCAATCAGGCTTGTGACAGGTGGCAGTTGCTGTGTATAGTCACTTTAAAATTGTGTTCACCCACTTATGCCAATGAGTCAGCCACTTAAACAGGTGCATATCCACACTAATATATTATATCTTGAGGACCCTACGCATTTCTGCTGTTATATAAACATTACAGCGTCATCAGAGGTATCTATTATTTTGACAGGACACTACTTCGGTCACAATTCAATCTGGCAGTATGATGATGTGATGGTAAGATTGCCATACTGCTGCGCTGTACACACCTTAATTATAAAGCAAACACCCCTCCTATTGTAGGTGGACTGTCAGATCAGGTCCAGTAGACTGTACCAGAGTCCTGTGACCCCCATCTTTGTGCTTCCAATCCCTTTTCAGCCACTTGGTGGAGTGTTGCGCAGCTGATTGCTGACATCATATCTCCATAGTAACATACATGTGGATGTCAACTTACCAAAGAACATAAACACTCAGGCTCATTTTTGGGAAACTAGAAATACTTCACAAGATTTTTGACATGCAACCATTTGGCGTTTATATCCAGTATATCACCCTGTACCAGCCAAGCAAATAACTTGTGAACCACAGTAGTGCAAGAACAAATTAGCAAAGGAAAAATTAACATTCATAAATCCCTTCTTGGACATATAAGCATGAACCATCATGGATATGCACAAATGTCTTTGTGTGAATGGTCTTTACAATAAGTATCACGCCATATGCCATCTGCATATACCCAGGCAGCTGAATAACTTTATTGCATAGTCTCCACTGATGCATCTTAAAAGAGGTCTATCACCTCCTGGGGCGAACCTAGCCTCTCTGCTGCCTGAAGTGAACTATAGACAGGCATCATCCCCCTCCCCCCCCCCCCAAAAAAAAAATACCCACCTGGACTTCTTTGGTTGAGTGATGGGGACCCCCTAATTAAGAAACGCCCCCCCCATTGGCAGATTAAAAAAAAAAAAAACCTTATTTGGCCCCCACATAGCATAAAACCCACTTTTTATGGCCCCCACATGATATACAACCCCCCATTTTTTTGGCCCCCTGATGAATTCACAGTATTTAAAATAAAAATCCATCTGACCTCATGCTGTAAAATTTTCCAATCAAAATCACCCCCTCTCATGATCTGCTTCTCAAGCTCAGTGCCTTAGAAGTGGTTCTTACTGGAATCACCTTCCCGAAATACAGTAGATATGGAAAGTATTCAGACCCCTTTAAATTTTTCACTCTTTTGTTTCATTGCAGCCATTTGCTAAAAACAAAAAAGTTCATTTTATTTCACATTAATGTACACTCAGCACCCCATCTTGACAGAAAAAAAAACAGAAATGTTGATATTTTTGCAAATTTATTAAAAAAGAAAAACTGAAATATCAATGGTCATAAGTATTCAGACCCTTTGCTCAGTATTGAGTAGAAGCCCCGTTTTGAGCTAGTACAGCCATGAGTCTTCTTGGGAATGATGCAACAAGTTTTTCACATCTGAATTTGGGGATCCTCTGCCATTCTTCCTTGCAGATCCTCTCCAGTTCCGTCAGGTTGGATGGTGAACGTTGGTGGACAGCCATTTTTAGGTCTCTCCAGAGATGCTTAATTGGGTTGAGGTCAGGGCTCTGGCTGGGCCAGTCAAGAATGGTCACAGAGTTGTTCCGAAGCCATTCCTGTGTTATTTTAGCTGTGTGTGTAGGGCCATTGTCTTGTTGGAAGGTGAACCTTCGGCCCAGTCTGAGGTCCAGAGCACTCTGGAAGAGGTTTTCTTCCAGGATATCTCTGTACTTGGCTGCACTCATCTTTCCTTCAATTGCAACCAGTCGTCCTGTCCCTGCAGCTGAAAAACACCCCCATAGCATGATGCTGCTACCATCATGTTTCACTGTTGGGATTGTATTGGGCAGGTGATGAGCAGTGCCTGGTTTTCTCCACACATACCACTTAGAATTAACGCCAAAAAGTTCAATCTTCGTCTCATCAGACCAGAGAATCTTATTTCTCATAATCTGGGAGTCCTTCATGTGTTTTTTGGCAAACTCTATGTGGGCTTTCATATGACTTGCACTGAGGAGAGGCTTCCTTTGGGCCACTCTTCCATAAAGCCCCGACTTGTGGAGGGCTGCAGTGATAGTTGACTTTGTAGAACTTTCTCCCATCTCCCTACTGCATCTCTGGAGCTCAGGCACAGTGATCTTTGGGTTCTTCTTTACCTCTCCCACCAAGGCTTTTCTCCCACGATTGCTCAGTTTGGCTGGACAGCCAGGTCTAGGAAGAGTTCTGGTCATCCCAAACTTCTTCCATTTAAGGATTATGGAGGCCACTGTGCTCTTAGGAGCCTTGAGTGCTGCAGAAATTCTTTTGTAACCTTGGCTAGATCTGTGCCTTGCCACAATTCTGTCTCTGAGCTCCTTGGGCAGTTCCTTTGACCTCATGATTCTCATATGTTCTGACATGCACTGTGAGCTGTGAGGTCTTATATAGACAGGTGTGTGCCTTTCCTAATCAAGTCCAATCAGTTTAATTAAACACAGCTGGACTCCAATGAAGGAGTAGAACCATCTCAAGGAGGATCAGAAGGAAATGGACAGCATATGAGTTAAATATGAGTGTCACAGCAAAGGGTCTGAATACGTATGACCATGTGATATTTCAGTTTTTCTTTTTTAATAAATTTGCAAAAATATCTACATTTCTGTTTTTTTCTGTCAAGATGGGGGGCTGAGTGTACATTAATGAAAAATAAAACGAACTTTTTTGCTTTTAGCAAATGGCTGCAATGAAACAAAGAGTGAAAAATTTAAAGGGATCTGAATACTTTCCGTACCCACTGTAAAATTACATGCCTCATTACTGGTTTGTCCTCCCTTCATGAAATATCTTCAATTTGATTCCATATGCGCCTGTGGAAAGCCCTTATGGGTTTACTCACATACTGGAGTCCACAGGCGCACGTGATGAAATATATCACTCCCATAGCTTGTCACTTGACATAACAGCATATCCAGAAGTTCTTCTGTGGAGGAACTGACAAATGTATTACTTTAATTAATCGATCCACAACTGTATGTGCCTACAGTAATTTTTTGTAGAGCCAAGTAGCCGATTAATTTAACATAGTAACATAGTAGATAAGGTTGGATAAATACACAGGTCTGTCTAGTCTAGCCTATAAACCTATCAAGTTGACCTAGAGGAATGCAAAAATCCCCAAGAGGTTGATGCCAATTGCCCCATTAGAGGAAAAAAATCCTTCCCAACTCCAAATATGACAGTTGGTGTAATCCCCTGGATCAACATCCTGTCCCAAAAATTTCTAGCTCCCATAACCTGTGATATTCTTACTTTCACTAAAGCCATGTAGGCCCCTCTTGAATATATATACATTATCTGACATCACCACATCCTGTGGCAGTGAGTTCCATACTCTCACTGCTCCTGCTGTAAAGAAGCTCTGCCTATGACTATAGCAAAATCTTTTTTTTTGTCTACATGCAGAGGATGCCCTGTTGTCATGGTAACAGGCCTAGGTGTAGAGAGATCATTGGACAGATCTTTGTACAGTCCTTTTATATATTTGTACATTGTTATTAGGTCTCCCCTAAGCTGTCTTTTTTTCAAAACTAAACAACCCCAAGTTTGGTATCCTGTCTTTAAACTCTAATCCATCCATCCCCTTAATTACCTTGGTTGCCCTCCTCTGCACCCTCTCTAGTTCAACTGTGTCTTTCCTATATACAGGTGCCAAAATTGTGTACAGAATTCTACATGTGGCCTGACCAGTGATTTGTATAGAGGCAAAACAATATCCTTGTCATGAGCGTCTATTCCTATCTTGATGCACCCCATGATTTTATTTGCCTTGCAGCAGCTACCAGACATTGGTTGCTACAATCAAGTTTACTGTCCTCCAATATCCTCAAGTCTTTTTCAGTGGTAGTTTTACCCAGTGTTATTATTTAATACCTGGGCCCAGGTGCATAACTTTACATGTGTCCACATTAAAACTCATCTGCCATTTCCCTGCCCATACTAAATATATTAAAAAGAAGACCCAGTACTGACCCTGTGTCAACTGATGACTGTAACGGTGAGCCAGTTATTAACACCTTTGAAAATTCCAGATAGACCACATAAACAGCATTACCCAGGTCCAGTCTAGAACTTACCTCCTCATAACACTGGTCAGATTAGTTTGACAATACCGATCCCTTATAAACTCAATTTGATACTGTGTTATAAATTTATTATCATTGAGATACTCCTGGGTAGTATCTCTTAGAAACCCTTCAAATAATTTTCTCACAACAGGTTAAACTTACTGACCTATAGTTTCTTACTTTTAGACCCCTTTTTGAATATTGCCACATATGCTATGCGCCAATCCTGTGGAACAGATCCAATCATTACTGGATCCTTAAATATTATATATAAAGGTCTAGCTATCACCATGCACAATTCCCTCAGAATTCGGGGGTGTATGCTATCAGGAGCTTGTTGGAATGTTTTAGTATTTTGCAGGCAGCGTCACACTTCCTCCTGAGTTAAACAGGTGACATTTAATGGAGAATTTACATTACACCTAATCATAGAGAAGAAGACATTTAATAGACCTGCCTTCTCTTCATTCTCCTCCACCATTACACTCAGATTATTTTTGAGAAGGCCCATAGTCTCAGTTTTTAGTTTATTATTTATGTAGTTGAAAATTTGGGATTATTTTTTACTTTCCTTGGTAATGAATCTCTCTGCCTTTATCTTTGCTGCCTTTATTTGTCTTTTACACAATTTATTTTTCTCTTTATAATTCATTACCCTCTGATTTGTACCTGTGAATCATCCACTGGCCGCTGTTTAGGGTTAAGGAGGTCATTCCTATTGGTGGCCAATAAAGATTGCACATATTGTTGCTCCTTCAGCACATACTGTACATGGGATAGCCGCTTCTCCAAAAATGATCCCATAGATCTTTGCCACAATCTGAAACTCAGTGTTCCTGGAGCAAGTAAGTCATTTGTCAGTTCCTCCACATGTGATGTTTTGTCAGTTGTTGGACTGTAAGAGTGGTATATTTGAACAAGTGTGTCTGTGGAATACAGTATGTGGGCCAGATAGATTTTTGGTTTAAATATGGTGAATCCCTCAGGTTTAAGCGAGCAGATCTCATATGCTTGTTTTATTCAATGTGTACTGGCCCAGACCTGCAATTCTTATAGGCTGTGGAGCAAGGTTTTGGATGTAAAATTCACGCAATATGTTTTAAAGGCTGTACTGATTGGTTGGCTGACCAATAGAAATATCAGTTGGCACTAAGGTGGCACTATGCAATATAGTTATTTAGCTGTCTGGAAATATGCTGATGGCACTGAATGTAGTGATAGTTGTTGTAAAGACTACAGGATATTTATGTATAGGCATAATGGTTCATGCCTATACGGCCATGGTGATGTACCTGATATGAAAGGTAAAGAGCTGCATGTCAGAAATCTTCTGAAGTACTTCTAGATTCCATGCGATGACCCTGAGTGTCTATGCTCTTTGGTGAGTTGACAGCCGTGTTCCTATGGAGATATGAAGTCTGTAATCAGCTGGGCAACAGTCCCCCAGAGGGTGAAAAGGGATTGCTGAGTCACAGGGCTCTGGAATCAATTTATTGGCCCAAATCTGACAGTCCACCTACAGTGGGAGAGACCCTTGCTTTATAAGTCAGGTGTAGATAGCACAGTGCTATGTTGATCTTGTGACCAGACCGTCATACTGCCAGATTTAATTGTGGCCAAACAAGTGAACTGGAAACAATAATGGATGCCCCTGATGATGCTGTAATGTTTAATATAAAACCAGAAACACGTTTGGTACTGAAAATGTAACATATTAATGTGGTTATGCATGGGTTAAAGTGACTGAATCCACGGTATAAGCAAGTGGATTATAAAGTACCTATATACTGCAACTGTCACTTGGGCTAAGTTGTCACAAGCCTGACTAGCCTTTTTTGGCCAGATGCTGCAAATCTTTTAACCAGTGGAAATAAAATATGAAATATAATATAGTTTTTCATCATCTTGTCAGGCAGTATTGTTTCAGTATCAAGCATTTATAGCATATCATATGGATATACTCATAAATGATAAGATGGGAATACCTTTATAAATTTTTCAATGGGCGACAGTAGCTTTTCTGTTGGAACAGACCAGATAGGCTTGCTTTGCCATGTGCATCAGTCAGCCTTGGATTCACATGATCACTAGTTGTCCTTCCTTGGATTACTTTGGATAGACATTAATCACCACATACTCTGCTGTGAGTGAGTACCCCACAAGGCCTACGATTTTGGAGAAACTCTGATCTAGTTTTATAACCATTACAAATCAGTCCTTTTCGGAATTGATCAGATATTGTTAGATCTCAGTCCTTGTCAGACTTACTCATTTTCCCTGCATCCAATATGTCAACTTCAAGAACTGGCTGTTCACTTGCTGCCTTATACATCCCACCCCTTGACAGGTGCTGTTGCCACAAGACAATCAATGTTATTACAATAGTTTTAATGTCATGAGATGTACACAAGGATTTCTGTCTTTCTATTATTTGAGTTTCTCAACTTATTAAACCTTCATGTTCTGGAATGTGCTGGTGGATATCATCCTGTTGAGTACAAATTGTGCTAGACTGTGAATCCAGCAGAGAGCACCTGTTAGAACTCCAGGAAGTACACCTAGAGTAAAGCTAAATATATGTACAGTAAATATGAACAAATTGTGTACCCATGTATATTGTACCCAACTTCTCTGGCTGTTAATACATCCCCTGAACTGTCCCTATTTTCTAAATGGTCAATAGATCTGCAGCAATAAATCTACAACAGTATGTGTGCTTTTTCTGGAAAAAAAACAGACTTTTTCCTCTCATACAGATTACTTTTATAAGGTTGAAGACATTGGAGAACATTTTCTGTGCCAGTCTTAATAAAGTTCCTGACTGGCACGAGGTATGCCTGAATTGTTAAGAGGATCTGGCCACTTAATAAATCAGATGCACTGCTCTGCGTCTGAATGGAGATCTATGCCAGTCAGGGATGAGTTTTCTGAGAAAAAGTTTTCTGGTGTGAGTTATTATAAATATGTCTTTCCGAAGTCTCCCTGCCCCAGGGAATTTTTTCAGCCTGCAAATACTCTACAAATGACATTAAGTACAATGGTGCAGGGGCGTAAATAGCGGGGTAGCAGCAGTAGTGGCTGCCACAGGGCCTGGGACAGTAAGGGGCCCAGAGCCCAGTGGCAGCCACTACCGCGATCCCCACAAACACTGCTATCATTATACTCTGGGGTCTTTTCAGACCCCTGACTATAATGATCAGGGGCCCAGGAGAGGTAAGGGAACATGAAAAACACTGTAACTTACCTCTCCAGCGCTCCGCAGACTTTGGGCCTGTTTGGTGACATCCCAGATGTCAGCCAACGTCATTATGCTTCGCGACGCCGGCCTGGATCACGCGAGATCTGTTCCAACATTGAAGATAGCCAAAGTAGTGCACCGGAGTACATCGGAGCCAGGGAGAGGTAAGTAGCATTGTTTTTTATATTTGTATTCTCCCCAGGGTCTCCCATCATTATACTCTGGGGTCTGAAAAGACCTCAGAGTATAATAATCGTTCATGGGTGGTCCACTATGGGGCATAATACTGTGTGCAGGGGCCACAATAGGGCATAGTACTGCGTGCAGGGGCCATATGGGGCATCATACTGTGTGCAAGGGCCACTATGGGGCATAATACTATGTGCATGGACCACTATGCTGCATAATACTGTGTGCAGGGGCCACTATGGGGCATAATACTGTGTGCAGGGGCCACTATGGCGCATAATAGTGTGCGCAGGAATGCGGTTTGTGCAGGGGGGGCGGCGGTTCAAATGTTCACCTTGGGGCCCAGCCATTCCTACTTACGCCAGTGCAATGGTGCATTTAATTTCCAAATGTAGGTGCAGGGGTGGCATCAG
Source organism: Leptodactylus fallax (assembly GCA_947044405.1). Taxonomy (NCBI): domain Eukaryota; kingdom Metazoa; phylum Chordata; class Amphibia; order Anura; family Leptodactylidae; genus Leptodactylus; species Leptodactylus fallax. Next base: position 3,107,860 of record CAMRHE010000167.1, read on the forward strand.
CAGCAGTAACACCTGGGAGTGTCATTAAAAAAAGTTTATCTCCCTGAACAAACAATATAAAATGTATATACAGTATAAATGTACAGTATATATAATGTATATGTAGTGTTCCAAAGTTGTATTCAGTCTGATGGTGTATTGCAAGGGGTAAAACTTGCTTTGGTCAGTAAAGTAGGAAATAATGTGGTTAAAAATGACCATAGTTTAACCATATCCCGCTCTGCACCATACTATTATGTCGCACTGAGCATATACAGTAGTTAACGCTCAGTGCCTTAATAGTACGGCGTTGTAATGCTGTGGGCACAGAAGCTGTACCTGCAGTATTTCTTCCTGCTCTCAGCTGTGTTACAGATTAATCCCCTGGATGCCATGATCAATAGCGATCACGGCATCCAGGGGTTCTGGGCGCATGCCATGTGTTATGATTGTCCCTGAACCGAATGAAAAACAAACAAACATGCAAAATAAACTGGTTTATTGAAGAAACACGAAACAAACAAAGGGCAGTCAAAATATCTGAATAAGTAAAACAGAGTAGGCAGGAGAAAATAACATTTGCAATCACCCTGCGATCCGCCCTGACTGATCCTGCCTGACACCAGAGTTTTCCTCTTAAAAGAAGACACCTCACAGGAACCTTACTAGAATCCCTGGGAGCTGACCCTGAAAGTAAAAACATAATAAACCAGCAGTCCCCTGCACTGACCCCCAGACAACAAATCCAAGAATTAACATACACAGTGAGAAGCATACAAAACCTGAGTACAAGGCCCAACAGCACAGGTATGGCTGGACACACGAGTATAACCAGCAGAGTGAAAGTGTGAAGCCCAAGTTTCTATAGCACCACAGAGGGTGGGGCAGAGGCACAGGAAAAAACCCCTCCCCAAGGCAGAAAGTACAGGCAGACAAGAATTAACCCCTGCCCATCTGGACCAACTACCTAACACCATGGCAGCCAGGAACTAATGTGCGATGTTCTGCAATATTATGTTTTGCACTGTGGATCTAAGATCCCAGCTTCAAGTCCCCTTGTGGGACATGTAAAAAGTAAAAAAAAACAACAAAAACAAACACATTTTTATATACACTTATATATATATATATATATATATATATATATATATATTGTAACAACAATAAACAAACAAACATGCTAGGTATCCCCACGTGTGTATAAGTCCCCAAGATCCAAAAATAGCTTTATTTATCCCGTACTGTTAACGCTGTATAAATATATATATATATATATATATATATATATATATATATATATATAACGCAATGCGCAAATTACAGTATTTTGATCACTTTGCTTTTCCCCATAAAAAAACAATAAAAAGTGATCAAAGAGTCATGCATACCAAACATTCGTACCAAAAAAAAAGTACAACTTGTCCTACAAATAAAGAGTCCTGACATATCTCCATCAACAATGCAGTAAAAAAGTTATAGGTGTCATAATGACCCATCGGACAAAGCTGCCATGTCATTTTTAATGCAGCGTGAACTCTGTAAAAACAAAATGGAAAAATTATAATAGAATTGTGTGTTTTTTCACATGGACCCCCAAAAACGTACATAAAAGCTAATCAAAACATTATATGTACCGTAAAAAGGTGGCAAATGAAAATACATATTGTCAAGCAAAGAATATGACCTCACATAGCTAGACAGACAAAAAGAAATAAGTTCTGAATTTTGGAAGACGGGGAGGAAAAAAAGTCACCGAGCATTAACGTACAAACTATCCTGTGTCCTTAAGGGGTTTTGCTCTTGTTAAATTGTACTTTGGAAACCATAGAAAAAATTATTACAAAGACTTCCGGTTAATATTTATTACCCTTGACCTATTTAGTCTGGAAAACAGCTTCCATGTACATTGTACAAAGACTGGTTCAATACCTTACATTTTTATCATAATTGAATTTCATACCTTTGCCCTACACAGCCCTGCAGTCCAACATTAATTCTCTTTAAGGATTTCAGGAATGGCATGAAAAATGTAGGTACTGAAGGAACGCAGGCACCCAGAACCAGAGCAGCTGTCTTGCAGATTAGAATTGATCTTAACTCTCTAACTATTGAGAATAAGAGCCTTAAAAATTCATTAAGGTAGCTCATTCATTATTTTTAAAATTTTACATTTGTTTAAGAGCAACTTTGTAACACTTTATATAGCATGTAAGTTCTAATACTTTTTATTATTTTACAGTATTTGAATGTAGGATAGAACAGATTGAAAAGGTGAAGTTCTTTTGAAAGACATCAGAAATACCTAAGACGAGGCTGTCAACGGGGCAGTACTGGCGGTACTGCGGTCAGGATCCCATTCATAGGTCTAATGGAAAGGGGCCCAGTGGCTGGAACCAGAAAGTTAACCAGCGCTGGGCTCCTCTTCTTTAGAGCTGTGGCTGGGCCAGGCGAACTCTCTTCATTCACACACTGGTGTTGCTTCAGACTCTTGCTCCACCCAGCCTTCCCAGCTACATTAGTATTAACTGTCAGTGAAGTGAATATTCATAATGTGGGCAGAGCCAAGCTTCCTGTCTTTCTGTGCGCTCAAATGACTTCACTTCTGCCTGCACATCTCTCTCACTCTCTGTGAGGGAAAGTGAAGTTATTAAAGCGCACAGACTCTCAGTGGTACAGGTCAGGTGGCAAAAGGAGGAGCTGCTCTCCACTTCCACCCACATGGCCACTGCCAGACTCCCCTCTCCCGCCCCTGGCTGCATTTTACTGTGTGCCAGGAGTTAAAGGGGGCCACTGAGGATATTTATATTGGAGTTCAATTAGGATATACTGTGTTGAGGCCACTGAGACCATTATACTGTACGGGGGACATAGAGGACACATATACTGCGTGGGGGCTACTGGGGGGCTATTATTCTGTATAGTAGGCAATGGAGACTATCATACTGGGGGCCACTGAGGATCATTATACTGTGTGGGGACCACATAGAACCTCACGCATGGTTCTGATTCCCACCTTCTACAATTTAGATGTTACAGTGGTTATGCCACAAAAATTATTTATTCTCTATAACTAGGATAGAGGATAAATAGCTGAGACCCACACGTTCCTGAGATCGGAGGGTGTTTTACCCAAATTGTGAATGTAATATGGACACAGATGCATCCCTGCTCCATTCATTTCAATTGTTGGGGCTCCAATTGCTGCAACCATTTAACTTTATACAAACAAATACAGTGATTAACTCCTCAAAGTGAGTCTTGTAGCTGGATGGAATAGCGGAATGGGGAACATGGCAAGACCTGTGTAATGATTCCACATGAGACCACATTAGGGTTTACAGTAACATAATCTGTTAAACCTGTGTCACCAAGAATAGCTAAATAATACAGATAATAGTAAGGAGCAGTAATGGCTGCTTCCACAGAACCCAATGTACAAAAGTATGTTTATACTTAGAGCAACCTGAATGAAAAACTTTATTGATGCTGCCTTCTTCCACCTGCATTATAGCTGCTCCCAGTAATTGAGCTTGTACTATGTAAGACAAGTTAAAATTTTTGCAGAATCCCTTTAAATGCACTATGTTAAGGTATGTATGAACTCTATGTGTCCATTTTGTATAGAGGGTCTCCATTTTGTATTCAGCAAAGCAATATTTCTGTATACTGTAGACTCTGTGCTTTGGGCAATTGGAGCCTGTACGTCCCTTTCCAGAAAATATGCAATTTCTTCTGTGGAATGTCTACTGACAAAATACTGATAAGTTTTGTGTCTGAGATTGGCTAGTTATTGGCCATCTTCCCTTTACTAACTAACTAAATGCAGAAGATTGTTTTTAATAAATCAGAAAAGTGCTTTGATGCACAAGCTTTTACGCTAGGTTCACACCTGTGTTCTTAGGTCCTGCTTGGGGACCTGAAAATTGGAAACCCTATCCACTTAAAAAGAGGTTATCTGCCGAAAACCACAGACCCCATAGACTATAATGGGGTCCACCGGGTTTCCACTCGGTTTTCGCCCAAAATCATCGGAGAGAAAAGCCCTACTCCACATATATGGAATGGGGGACGGAGTCCCCAAGCAGTCACACAATGCTAGTGTGACTGCAGCCTTAGACTTCTCTCCGGTATACTGTACAAACGAATATTACTTTGGACAGGCAGATGGAAAAAGAGATCAGCAAATGAGAAATGAGATTATGTTCTAACAGAACTTGGTTCTTTGATCCGGAAACCACATTGAAGTCCTGTGGTACCTGACTGGAGACTCCTGCCTGGCTTTAACAAGGTTAAAGTGCACACTAAATAAAAGTCATTATTTCTTACCAAAAACCTTGTCCATCTTTGGTTGGTAGATGAGACAGTAACTAGGGGATTTCACGCTAGTTCTGTATTACTGTTTCTGATATTCATAGTGTGGCTGTGTTGGAAGAAAGTGGCAAATCAGAGAAAGGTTTATCTTATCTGGTGCAAAAAGTGAATCTTGAGAGTTTGTATATGGCAGACCTGAGTTCAATGTAAATTTATTCTCTTGTGAGTATATGTATATATAGTTGAAACCAGAAGTTCACATACACTATATAAAAAGACACATATGCATGTTTTTGACATGGAATCAGAATAAACCTTTCCCGTTTTAGGTCAATTAGGATTACAAAAATTTTTTATATTTGCAAAATTCCAGAATAATGGGAGATAATTTTTAAGGCATTTTTATGACTTTCTGCAAAATCAGAAGTTTACATACATTTCATTAGTATTCGGTACCATTGCCTTTAAACTGTATTTGCCAAATGCCAAAACAACCCCACAACATGATGCTGCCACCCCTGTGTTTCATAGTTGGGATGGTGTTCTCAGGCTTGTAAGCTTCTCCCTTTTTCCTCCAAACGTAATGATGGTCATTATGGCCAAGCCTGAGAACACCATCCCAACTGTGATACACAGGGATGGCATGTTGTGGGGTTGTTTTGCTGCAGGAGGGACTGTTGCACTTCACAAAATAGATGGCATCATAAGGAAAGAACATTATGTGGCAATACTGAAGCAACATCTCAAGACATCAGCCAGGAAGTTAAAGCTTGGGTCTTCCAAATGGACAATGACCCGAAGCATACTGCCAAATTGGTTACAAAGTGGCTTAAGGATAACAAACTCAATGTTTTGGAGTGGCCATCACAAAGCCCTGATCTCAATCCCATTGAAAATTTATGGGCAAAGCTGAAAAGGTAGGTGCGAGCAAGGTGGCCTACAAACATGGCTCAGTTACACTAGATCTGATAGGAGGAATGGGCCCAAATTCCTACCAACTATTGTGAGAAGCTTGTGGAAGGATATCCAAAACATTTGACCCAAGGCATACAGTTTAAGGGCAATGGTACCAAATACTAATGAAATGTATGTAAACTTTTGACTTTGTAGAAAGTAATAAAAATGCCTTCAAAAAATTCTCTCTCCCATTATTCTGCAATTTGGCAAATATAAATAATTTTGGTAATCCTAATTGACCTAAAATGAGAAAGGTTTATTCTGATTTCATGTCAGATAGTGAGAAAAACATGCATATGTGTCTATAACATTTCTGCCTGTTCGGGTCTCTGCGCCACCCTCTGCTCACACGCTGTGTTCAGTTTGATTCATTGCTTAAGGTTCTTGTTGCTCAGTCTGGACACTGTCCTAGTACTTCTTCTCTGTAATTGAATTTCAGCCACACCCGTCTCCTGCACCTTTGTTTTACTTCACTTCTCAAACAGTTAATCTTAGCCGTGCCTGTGTGATTGAAGTTACAGGCCTGTGAGAGCTAGAAATCTTGCTTGTTTGTAGGTGACCAAATACTTATTTTCCACCATAATTTGCAAATAAATTCTTAAAAAATCAGACAATGTGATTTTCTAGATATGTTTTCTCATTTTGTCTCTCATAGTTGAGGTCTACCTATGATGTCAATTACAGGCCTCTCTCATCTTTTTAAGTGGGAGAACTTGCACAATTGGTGGCTGACTAAATACTTTTTTTTCCCCACTGTATATATAAACCCACACATACCTGGCAATAATTGTATTCTTGTGAGTGGAAAGTCATTGTTAATATGAGTAATAACAATAGCATCAAGAGTCCAGATGGTAAACCTATGCATATGGCCTGTGAAATAGTCAGAAACTGAGAAGGAGAAGGTGAAAGGATGTGTCAAGATGTTAAAAAGGTGGAAATGCCTAAAGATATCTAAAGATGGTTATTTGGACGTTGAAAAAATGGAAAGTTTTCATAACTGGGAATAAAGAATAGATCACCATTTGACCGAGAGATTCATTCAGTGGTTAAAAGATAACCAGAGGAAGTTGACTTTGGCGGCTGTAAAGAAGTGTTTCAAGATTACAATAGAAACATTGCAGAACACACAGTTGTAGGACAAGGGAAAACTACAATGAAATTAGCACAAGGACTCAGAGGAAGGGTTTAAGGCAATTCCCCTTCCCCCAGACAGATTAGGTAGGCCAGGTGTGAATTTTGTAATCCTTACTTCAGTGCTTACTATTTGAATTAGAAGTAACTTACATATTTGTTTGTAATGTCCTTTGGTTTATAATGTTTTAAAGGAGCTCATTTGTGTGAATGCCATGTTGGCAATAAAGTCTATGATGAAGTCAATTATGTGGTCTAAAATTTCTGTGTCTGTCAAGGATTTGAGTATATGTCTAACCAATTGATTAGATGCTGCACGGTAGATGGATTGCTAGACTGAAGACCATATTTTATGCTCTCCCATTTCTTCTGCCGTCAGCACTGATTGAGATATTTCAGACTAGTTTGTGCATTTACTATCCTAATTCAATTGTTTATATTTCTGGAGTGTTCTAGAATACTGAATCTACTTGTATGGCATTGTCTGAATGAGCTGGCACTTTAAAAGACACTTTAACCCCTTCACACAAAATCACGTACATGTATGTGATTGGGTGTGAAGGGTTGTATGGAGAGAGCTCAGGAGCTGATCACCGATCGCAGCTGTTAACATTTTAGATGCCAAGGTCAAACGTGACCACGGCATCTAAAGTGCGCAGCCGCTACAGGCACCGCCATCTTTCACCGATCAATGCCCTCCAGAACGTCATCGGAGGGCGGTGATCACTTGTTATGACAGTCAGGAGCCTATTGAAAGCTCCCAGGCTTGTCATTATATTAGATCTATTACACATTGCCAGAGGCATCGTGTAATAGAAGGGAATGAATTTCGCTATACACTGCAATACATTAGTATTGCAGTGTATAGTGTGAGCGATCAGACCCCCTAGGGTTCAAGGTCCCTAAGGGGTCTGATCATAAAAGTAAAGGAAATTTAAAAAAAAAGTTTTTTAAAGTATAAAAAAACACAAAAAATATAAAAGTTCAAATCACCCCCTTTCTCTAGATCGCATATAAAAATAAATAAACAAACGAAAACGTAAACCTATTAGGTATCCCCCACGCTCCAAAATGTCCGAACTATTAAAATATTAAAATATTTCTCCCATATGGTGAACAACATAGCAGGGATAAAATCTAAATGGCCAAATGTTTTTTCAACTTTTTTCCTCCTATAAAAAATGGAATAAAAAGTGATCAAACCATCATACCTTTCCCAAAATGGAATTACTAAAAATGCCATCTTGTCCCGCATTAAAAGACACCTTATCCAGCTCCGTACACATAAATATAAAAAGTTACAGGTGTCACAATATGGTGACACAAACCTTTTTTGCATTTTGCAAAGTTTTTAATTTTTTCAAAGGTATCAAAACATTACAAATACTATTTAAATTTGGTATTGCTGCAATCGTACTGACCTGCAGAATACAGGTAACTGGTCATTTTTATCATATAGTGAATGCCGTAAAAATTAAGAAATTGGCGTAAATGCATTTTTTTTGTCCAATTCCATCTCATTCTGAATTTTTTTCCAGCTTCCCAGTACATTGTACAGGATATTGAAGGGTGCCATTACAAAGTATAATTTGTCCCGCAAACAATAAGCCATTATATGAAACTGAAAAATTAAAAAAGTTATGGCTCTCTGAATGGGGGGAGGGAAAAATGGAAATGCAAAAACGAAAATTGGCTGTGTTATGAAGAGGTTAATTATAAATTGCAGTGTATAGCCAGGATTCAAGAGTAATAAATACAACGGTACCTAGTTCAATATTGCCTTGCTGTTCCATATAGTTCTACATTAGTGTGATTAGAAAGGAGGTGAGAACACTGCAGTTGTGAGCAAAATAACATGCCTGCTAGGCACAGAAAGGAATGAGAGCGTCCTTGAGAGATTTGAATGTTTATTGCTTATAGCATGTGATGTATGGAGGAATATAATCCTGTTATAGTAGATACAAGTATATCATAAGAACATTTATTGCAAGCTCAAACTAACCATCTCTTTGTTGTCTGTCTCTTTAAGTATGAAGCTGTTCTGCTCTTCTCTCCTCACCTAAGAAAAGCTGTAAAAAACAGAAATCAAACAAATCTGACATGACAAATGAACATGGTTGTTTAAAACTTATGAACAGTTAAAAAGTTTAGAAAATTTAAAAGACGATCCCACTGCTAATGCAAGTTTTCATAGATGGCTCCAGATTCTGCAAAGATGGATCATGCAAGTCAGAATATATGGTAACTATGGAGAATGAAGTACAACTGTAAGAACCACTACAGATTTTGAGTTTTTCATAGATGGCTCCAGATTCTGCAAAGATGGATCATGCAAGTCAGAATATATGGTAACTATACAGAATGAAGTACAGCTGTAAGAACCACTCCCATCTGTAGTATTAACTCAGGAGGCGGCATTGAAGGCACTTACTGAAAAATGTAAGATTGCTGAATGTAAGACTACAAATGTGTATGTAGATTACAGGTATACTTTTTGGAACTGCTCACAGTTATAGGCCCATCTGGTGGGGAAAGAATTTGAGAGATCCTTGGGCAAAACAATCAAAAATGCTAAATCAGCACATGTGTTTAAAATCTTAAGGCTACCAAAGAAGGTGGCTATCACAAATGTTCAAGTCCATTTGAAGGAGACAAGCACAGAAGCCAGGGGCTTCTTTTTTGCTATTTTTCCTGAAAGCTGCAAGCTATATTTTAGTCTCTTACTCTTCTAGTGATGAACAGCAACGTGTGGGTATTATTATTTCACTTTTCCAGTGTGACCCTCAGGCTTGGGCCTTTTCACTAAATCCCCAAGCCCCAGAATTGTTTTCTGTGGACCATTTTTTTACAGCACTGTTTACTCTACGATGAACCTCACCTTACAGCCATCGCTGAATCAAACCTGATTGTCCTCCGCCAATGTCACCGTCCAGTAGAAGATTATTGATCTGAATTCCGTAGGTGGTCAGTTCACTCTCAATGGAATGATCCTGCTCTCTGCTGCCAGTTTCGTCAGGGACTGTCCGATGCTATTAAGGACTTATTAGTAAACTACCCGCAACCTACAACTCTGAATGACACCATGACTCTGGCCATTTGTTTGGACCGATGTTTACGTGAACGCAAAACAGAACGATCTTTTGACTCCACTCGTCTGCCTCCACTTGAGTCACACCATGAACCTATGTAGCTAGGATTCACTTTGTTGAATAATGACAGGAAAACATATTAAAGGCAGAAAGAGCTTTGTTTCTGTTGTGGAGATGCCAATCACTGGCTAAAGGCTTCGGCTAATTTTTTACACTCTCGGGTTGCTAGGCAGTTGGGGATCTCTATGTTTCCACTGGTGACTCCTATCATTGTTATCGCTGTGAACAGTACACCACTGTCTCAGGGCCCGGTTAAATATGCCACTGCACCAGTAACTCTAGAAATAGACTCTGTGCATTCTAAAACTATTTATTTTCTTGTTGTAGATAAATTACCTGCTAAATTTGTGTTGGGGCTTCCTTGGTAACGCTCCCATAATCCAGTACTTGACTGGGAAATCGGGGAGCTGGTTAAATGGAGCTCTAACTGTAATGTTTATTGTTTTACCTCGCCTGTCTCTGCTATCATGTGATACCTTGATTTTTCCTAAAGACGTTCTTGATGCTGTACATAATTCTGCTGAGACTTGTAGTACCTCCCTGCCATTTGGGTTTTATAATAAGGTCAATGGCTGAGTTGAGGTTACTTGTACAAATACTCCAAGTTGTGACCCTCCTCCCGCTTGCAACGTCTAGCAAACTATATACAGTCTGGGATCAGGACCTGTCGCGCCTGAGAAAATCCCAGTTTGTTTATAGTAGGAGTACTAATTCTATGGGTAAAATCTGCCGTTCTAAGATTAAGAAATCTGTTTTGAAAACTAAGGGTCTGGTGGCCCCTCATATAGGGGGGTTACTGTCAGGATTCTCTATCCGGCTGCTGCACCTTTAATTTTACCATGCCAACCTGGGAAGCTTTTGCATTTTCAGAGGTTTCCTGGCTTGGTCCACTTAGCAGCTGAGGAGGCTTATATAAGACTGCTCCCTCCTGACACAAGTGCCGACTAATTAGTTTGCAATTCCTAGTTTGGCTCTCCATTTTGTCTGTGTGTACCTGTTTGCTTATTGACCTTTGGCTTGCTCCCAGGATACCCTATTTGCCTCCTGATTCTGCTTTGACCTGCCTGGTTGGATTTTTGACCCTTGGCTTGTTTCCCAGATATTGCTTTTGTCTTCTGATTCTTCCTATTACGTCCTCTCCTGGTTTTGACTCTGCTTGTATGACTTCTCTTGTCTCCACATCACTGTGTAAGTTTTAGTGGACTTTGTTTTGGTTTCTGAAGCAGTACATTTATTATTGGTTCATCTATCTGTTTGGTGACAATTCAGATTCCCAGATTCAGTGCAAGTCCAACTCTTCTTGCGCTGCGCTCTGGTGAAGGCGCCTGGGGGTTGGTCTTTGCTCACAGAAGTGTGCTAGTTTTAAATAGCTGTCTCTACTGCTCGCAGTTATCAGCCAATCTCCTGCTATTGCTTTTATTGTGGCCTTGCATCTACATTCATAACAGTACCCTTACATTGGTTGTTCCTAGAATTCATAAATGCAGCAACAAGGTTTGTGCAGACTTATATAATCTTTGCTTGCCATAACCCAGGTAAAATGGTGAAGATACCTATCTGACACATTCCACAACCATTTTACCCATTTCAGGTACTGCAAGTGGATTTCATCTAACTACTACAGGTGGGCCAATATTAATATGTCCTTGTCTGCTTTGATCTCTTTTCAGGATGGTCAGAACCTTGGCCTGAGTCTACAGCCACAAGAAAGAGCATGGCTAAGAAACTATCACCTGAGGTGGTATGTAAAATATGGTTTAGTGTAGAGTGATAGAGAAATACATTTCACTAGGGAAGTCCTAAATCACTTTCTGTAGATTTTAGGCATTGTTTGGGTGTTCCACACACTTTGTCACCCCCAGAGTATGTGCAATGTGGAAAGGCTTAATGGGACCTTTAAGTTGAAAAGTGGAGGAGATACATAAGCCTTGGACAGAATGTATGCCCCTGGCCCTTTATTCTGTATGCACCACCCCCAACAGAAAGACAGGATATTTCAGTTTTACTTTTTTAATAAATTTGCAAAAATATCTACATTTCTGTTTTTTTTTTCTGTCAAGATGGGGTGCTGATTGTACATTAATGAAAAATAAAACAAACTTTTTTGCTTTTAACAAATGGCTGCAATGAAACAAAGAGTGAAAAATTTAAAGGGGTCTGAATACTTTCCGTACCCACTGTACCTGGCAGTGATGTTGCCCTTGGCAGGAATGCTGAATGAATATCTGAATAATAACTGGGATAACAAGTTTTTAAGACACCATCAAGAAATAATAAAAAAGACTCTTAACTTGATTTGCCCTTATTGGATATGCACTCATAGTCTCAAAGCTAACAATACCAAAGATCCATAGTATTTCATAAATACCACCAGGTTGATGCATTTGCTAGATATTTTGAAGAATGGGTTATAGTATGAGTTAGCTAACATTGTGTATGTGGTTTGTGGTCTACAGGCATTCAAAAGGATGTCCCTGGAAGCTAGAAGAACCTGCCGATTGGTAAGGTTAAAGGGTTTTCCCATGAACATAAAAATGTTTCCATTTGTAAACATTTAAGAATTAAACATTTCTGCACATATACAAAATCAAAAATTTTGCAGAGTTTTTATGATTTTCTCTAATCATCTCAGTAGTGGTCTGTTTTCATAATTGGTTGCCAATGCGTACAACCATGAATACAGGAGCTTTCTATACTCTGAAAGCTGACCATGATTTTCTTATTGTGTCCAGTTTATTTTATTGTGCATATACGGTGCCTGCTTTATAACCCGGCCACAATAAGGAAATCATGGCTGGGTTTCTCACAAGTGCCAGACTATAGAAAGTTCCTACCTTCATGTTTGTATCCATTGGCTCAAGACAATAGAGTGTCACCAGTAGAAATTTTTATTGTATATATCTGCAACTTTTAACTATCTACAAATCTAAATATGGTTTTGTTCATGGGAAAACCTTAACTTCAGCTACATTTATTTGACCCCATGATGTAGTTGATGTGTTATCTCCAAACATACCCTTTATCAGAAATCTACCAATAATCATAGCTACCAGATGGCAGGTCACCGGTAGTGTGTTAGTCTTATGTATATTATATTATTTTGTATTTTCTTATGTCTTCTATTCAGATTGATCTTTATACATGTACCAATCTTTATAGGGTCACAGCCTCAAAAGTTCGTACTGTAGTTCACCACCAACCACTTCAACAGTATTCAGTGAGACATCAAGGTCCTTCTTTAGATAGAGACCTACATTCCTGGCAGACAGAGTGAAGATCTAGGGAAATCTCCTGGTGGGGAGCTAGGCTTCATTGATAGTAGCTGGGTGTGCAGGTGACTCTTTGTACAAATGAGGAGGGAAATTGTTAAGGTATGTTGAGCTTTGTGTGTCCATTTTGTACATAGGCTCCATTTTATATTCAGCAAAACAATATTCCTATATCCTGTAGACTGTATAACATAGCTGAAAGTCTTCCTTGACTGATTTCCAAAAACTTGGTATTTCACTTTTGTACCTGATGTAAAAGGTTTTCCTAGAAGTTTTACTGTGTAAAGTTATGAAAATAATATCAATTATAGCACAGAAATAATAGTAACAATCACCTTGTGAGTGGAAAGTATAAGATTTTTTCCATGTTATGACAAACTTTAAAATCTATTTATAGTTGTCCTGAACTGGTTTGTATTTAGTTAGAGTTTATCCTAATGAAGGAACAGAATTATTCTGTGTTAACAGCGAGAGCATTTATGTATTCCAGGCATAGCTCCACTACTTCCTGCTGTTGATTTGAGTAATGAAAGCAGCAAGAACATAACACATTTTCAGAACCTGTAAACTTCTCACAGCTTCATTTGAATTCAGGTTTAAGATTATCTACATTATAATAAGACATTTCATTTTTATACATTTCTTGTAGGTTTTTGGAATCATAATTTCAGCTTTTAAAAGCACTAGCACTAGTCTACTGCCATGTAGTTATAGAGACTTCAAACTCCAAGTATAGTTATCAAATTCTTTGTTTATTTATCACCGATCCGGTGTCAATGATGCACAAAAAATTAGAAAGATGTCTGAACAACATGAATCCTAGAGACGTGTAAATGTTTTCAGTCCAATTATGACCTTCCTCAGACTCTACAATAGATAATGATATTGTACAATATTCCGTTGAAATACATAATAGAAGATATATGAAAAACATCATATGCATACATAAAATGGTACAATATAAATCCGTATATGTACAATATGACATAACAGTATAAATACATAGTTCGTATAGTTGTGATTTCTTATACGTTATCACCAGGGGTTCCTAGTTGATGCTGGAGTAATTCAATGTAGCAAGGAAAAATTGCATACTATAAAACAGAAGACTTCATATAACCATAATGTAAAATAGTCACACAAATGCTTAGTAAAGAGAGGTTCTCAAATCAAAAAGAAAATTGTAAAATATAGCTTACTGTTTGAAACAGTAAAATGATCCAGTTTATAGATATTGTATAGTACTTTTGTATAGGATTAAACTAGACTATAATGGTACATTTCTAGACTTATCTGCATGATGGTACTGGCATGAACTTAAGCAGTTGAAATATAGTAATAGCAAGTATGAACACATCGATGAATCTCATATGGTAAGTAACATAACTATAATAGGGCACAAGTAGTCCAAGATTATACAGGATTACCATGTTACATGATAAAAAGTGCAGCCAAGGAGATATATCAAAGCAGACACTTTTGTCCTAAGGTCAATGGTTACCACTCACCTCAGATCTCCACATGGTGCACAGCTATAAAAAAAAAAGCAGCTAGCTGCTAGTAGTGATGGCGCTACTGTGCTAGGTGTAGGAGGAGATGCTTACAATATCTGCAACTCATTACACGAGGGGCAGACACAAAGGGGGACTTTGTTTTTCAGCTGTTTTTCATACCTAACTGGAAAATCCCTCACTTGTGTGCCTATTCACCAATAATTGTTAGGTATGGCAATAAGGAGTACTATTATTTTTTTGTCTATTTTTGCTGGTGTTTTTTGTTTGTTGTTGCCTTTAAGCCCTTATTCCCATATCCGCATTTTACGTACGTATGTTGTTCCCATTTATTTCAAAGTGTTTATTCAGATGTCAGTGTTTTTTGCAGAACTCCCTAAGCTTGTCCTTTTTTTCACTGATGCTTGTGCATCACATCAATGAAAGTCTCTGGGCTTGTGAACAAAAAAATGGATGACGTCCATGTGTCATCCATTTTTCAGGGACCCAGACATACAAAATATAGAAAATGAAGATTTAAAAAAGTGAGGTGTGAAAAGCAGATCAACCACGGACAGCATACCATCCACAATTGAACAGGGTGGAGTGCTGTCAGTAAAATAGGGAAAAATGCACTAACCCCATTTTGACTGCTATCTCATGCTTAATTCCATTAAAAACATCCTAAAGGATGAACTTATTGATATGAAAAGGGATTGCTCCAACACAACACTGTTTATAAGGAGGAAGCTAAGAATGTGCGAATTAAAAAAAACACTTTATCCAAGCTGGTCTTTGCATAGAGTCACTAACAATGTATCACACATGAATAGAAAACAAATTCTACAAGACAAGCTTAAGTTTGGTATAACAACCCACAAAATAATCATAAGTATACCCAGAGGCGTAACTTGAAGCTCTGGGGCCCTAGTGCAAAATCTGTAAAGGGTCCCCATTTCTACCTTGTGGAATTTAGAATAGTGGTGCCTCCCTCCAAGCTTCAGGGTCCAGTAGGGACTGCTTTCTCTGCACCCCTGAGTATACCATTACATTTTCTACTTATAGCCTCCCAGTACCACATGTACCATTGGGTCAATAGCTTGTCTCAAATAAATCCTGGCTATCACCACTGGTTTCTTTAAGTGTGGACCTCAAAAGTGCAACACATGTTGATATGACCAACAAGCATTCAATTTTACATTCAAAACCACATATAAACAGTATAAAATTATAACTTGAGGGGGGTATAGTTGACTGATGGTGGGATAAGACGTGCTTTTCTGAACTCCTGCATACTCCACGGCACAGTCGACCTCTACTTACTTAACCCGGCTATGGTCCGCAAGAAACGCAGGGAAACTGCCTTGACACCCATGAAGCTTGAATCAGGGCGAATTGACCAGTATTTCAGCCCACAGACTGGTTCTATGACTATCCCAATGTTCACCAAGATGGCGCCGGCGGCCTTAAACATGCTGCTCCTCTCAGACTCACTCTTCCGGATTGGGGCTTGCTGCTACTTTCCAGCTAGACTCTATTCTACATGCCTTTCAAAGTGACCTGGCTTTGTGACCTGCCTGGTGAGTGAACCGCCTTCCCCTGCCCTGCAAAGATCCGCGGCCTTACAAATGAGCCCACGGGCCTCTCCCTCCAATGTGACGGCATCTCCCCTAAAGCTGCCTCCGAACCTGCCGGCGACCTCTTCCAACCCCGTGTCACCTCTATGCACAGGCTTTATGCCACCTTGTGCTCTATTGCAATTAAGCTCGTCTGCCAGTCTCACCTTCCTGGGCATCCACTTCTAATTCCTCCACCCACTCTACTAAAGATAGGGGGATCCGAGAGAGGACACCCCTTGAAGATTGGGACTGGAAGGAACACATTAGGTCCATACCTACTAGAGATGATATTGAAGCTCTTTTCCATAAACTGGAGGCCTCTCATAGGTCCGACATGGTGGCACTGTAGGTCGAGCTCCATCAACAGGTTTGCAGACATGGAAGCTGCTCATTAACATACTTTGACCATATTAGACTATCACAGAATGGTTATCCAGGAACACTCTACTCAAATAGCGGACATTTTGTCACATCTCGACGACATTGAAAATCGCCATAGAAGAAACAATCTACATATTAGAGGGTTCCCTGAGTTGGTGGAAGCCTCCCACCTGGATTATTGGGCTGAAGACTATTTCTGCCATTTACTGAAGAGATCTGCTGACCAACCTATAGAAATAGACCGCATCCACAGAACCCTTGGCCCTAAGTCCTCTGATCTATCCAGACCTAGGGACATTGTTTGTCGCATTCATTTTTACAAAGAAAAAGAGACCATTCTTTGCAGGGTCCTGAGAAGAAGGCACCCTCCATCATGAAGATTCACCTATTTCAATTCTTGCTGACCTATTCTATTTTCTCTTTCACCTCCTTAACCTTTCTCTATTTGATTTCTTCTCTGTGCCCAGATAGTCAACTTCTTAGGGAACTGCAATGCTGGACCTTACATTTTGCACATTTAATGTTAAGGGCTTCAGTGCACCTGCCTAACATGGTCAGATCTTGTGTCGTCTACACAGGAAACGCATCATGATGGCGATGTTTCAGGACACCCATTTTAAATCTGGTGCTATACCTAAATGCCCCACTGGCTACTATACTTCCTGGCATCATGCCCCCCACCCATTCCATAAGGCAGGAGGGGTGTCTATCGCTATACATAAGTCCCTTCAATATACTCTGCTGGCCACAGATATTGACCCGAAGGGCAGATTCCTATTTATCAAAGTCGCTATTAATTTCTCTGTCCTTATACTAGCTAATGTTTATTTTCACAATTAGGGTCAAACTTTGTTTGGATCTCGAATGCTGTGGGCCTTGGCAAAATTTGCTGATGGTTCCCGAATTATCTTAGGAGGAGACTTCAATATGGTTTTCGACCCCTCCTTGGATGCCTCGACCGCTAAGACCTCCAAATTAGACGCATGGAGGAGCTAGGAGCAGTGACTCCTGCTAGTCAGACTATAGTTAACTCCATCTGGATGCAATTCCGCTTTTCACGTGACTTTGAGACTTCGGTCACGGGCTGTGGACTCCCATCTGTCTGACTCCCAGAACTGCACTGGGCCGCAGAATTCTTCTATCTTCTCTCATTTTATTTCTTTTTCTTTCCCCTATCTATCTTTCTTTCTCTTCTTTCCCCTTCTTTCCCTCCTAATCCATCCTTCACTCTCCCTTAGTGACTACTCTATATTTGGCACCAGGCTATGTGGTTATTGCCACCAATTCTTTGATTTATATCTCCTTCCCTTATTCTTCCCCATCTGTCTGTCTGCGTCCCCTCCTTTCCCCCCCCCCCCTTTTCCCTCCAATTTTCTTCCCTCCCCCCACTTAAAAATATTATATTTCAAATTGGCATTTGGACTTTATCCAGCATTGCTATGTGTTGTTTGCTCTTCATATATGTCTTACTGCCGTTCAATAAAAACTTTTTGAAAATAAAATTATAACCTTATTAACTGCAGCTTCACAAATGTTATATATTTGACAATGTGCAAAAACCTATAATTTGCAATATTTTGGTTCCACAAGAAGACCTTCAAAATCCAGAGTCAGATGCCACTTCAGTTAGTCCTTATGCATTAAACACTTCAGTGTTTTTTAGACATCTTTGCCAATCTACCTGTTGAGACTGCAATATATTTTCCTTCATTTCTTTATGGTTATAGCAAAGGTGACATGGGTTGGGGACTGTAAAAGAAAACTTTTAAAACTGGAAACATAGAGACCAATGGACTTAATGTCAGACAGAGCATTATATATCAGTATTAATATTCACCTTGCCTCATATACTATATCAGTTTTCCCATTGACAGCTTGAAGTCGGAAATATACTCCACAAGCCATATTTATGTTTATATTGTACAAAAGATTATTACACACCACATGCTAGTTATACATTAAGGGAACTCACTGTTTTTAGTCTGTATGACCTGTATGTGAGACTTTGCTTCCGTCAGAAAAGTAAAACACATGACCGAAGAAATGTGTGAATGCAGGCGGACAGCAGATGGAGTAGGCTCTGCCTGCATCTGTTGTTAATGTCCATTGTGCTCATCCCATGACAGACGAAAGCAACGGACATTAAATAATGGTAATGTGAAAGCACCCTAAAACTAAGGTCCCATCTTGCGGGAAAAGCTGCTTTTTTTTTTGCAGATTTTGCTGCAGTTTTTTGATCCAAACACAGGAGTAGCTACAAAAGGAATGGAAACTATAAAGGAAGTTCTTATATTTCTCCCTTCTGCTCAATCCACTCCTGGCTTTGGCTCTGCAACAATAAAAAAGCAGTTTTTCTGCAAGGTGGGGCTTTAGCCTTATGCTAGGTTCACACCTGCGTTAGGGTTTCTCAATCTGTTTAAAAAGCGGTTACCCGTGGACTATAGACTGTAATGGGGTCCACCGGGTTTCCACTCGAAAAATGCGGAGAGAAAAGATCTGCTTGCAGGACTTTTCTTTCTGCATTTTTCAAGCAGAATGGGGGACCAAATCCCCGAACAGTCACCGAGCGCAGGTGTGACCGTAGCTTTACAGAGGATTATTACATGTTACTGTTTGTGCTGGCTATATTATTTTGTACAGAGGATTATTATATGCCTTGTGCTGGTTATATTATATTTTACAGAGGATTATTGCACACCTCGTGCTGGTTATATTATATTTTAAAGAAGATTACTGCACCCTATGTGGTGATTATACTGTACAGAGGAAATGTGAGCAAATGTGTTGGGGATTAATGCCTTTCATGAGACTAACTTTACTCTTGTACATATGGTTACACACTACACAATATAGCATATTTTCCCATTTTGGTTAAAGGAGCTAATAAGGTAAAAGCAAGCTAGGACAGAAGACAGATCAAACTAGGGTTCCTCTTAAACGTATTTTAGCCAGATTGCGCAAGATCCATATGTGACCATTCTTGCTTGGCATTTGATTATATACATAAAAAATTGGTAATGTAAAAAAAAGGTAATATAACTGGCAAAAGTTCCATTTAACTTCATGGTCTTAACGGATTGTTTTTAAATGCGATCACTTAGGGGGTGTTCACACTACCGTTGGTGACCGTCAGTAGTGTCCATTGCTATTCTCCGTTACAAGATTTTTGCATCGGACACTAGCTGAACTGTCAGAAATCCGTTAAAATTTCTATTCATTTCAATGGGTTTTTATATTGTGTCCGTTAGTGTCCGTTTACACCCAATCCATCAGAAGGCCGTTTTTTTCCGCAGACAAAAAATCCTACATGCAGGACTTTTTTGTCCGTTTGGAAAAACAAATTCTTGACGGACAGCAAGTGTCCGTTATTTTATAACATTGAAGTCTATGGGTAACGGACTTATAACGGACAGTAACTGATAGCCATCAGTTACTGTCCGTTATTTTATGTCTGGTTTTTTTTTTTTTTGCGCATGCTCAGAAAGCAGAAACAAACAAACAAAAAAAAACGGACAGTGCTAAAAAACGGACACTAACTGATGCTAATGTGTCCGTTTTTTTAACTGATCCATTAAAAAACGGACACATTAACATCATTTAGTGTCCGTTAATGTCTGTTATGATAGGTGTCCGTTTTTTTTTTGTTAATGGACACCTTCATAACGGAATCAAACGGTAGTGTGAACCCTGCCTTAGAAGTAGTAGATTTTTGCAACTTTCACTCATTTTTATTTCCTGGACTGCAATTATCCTTCTGTCCTTGTGACATATTATCTAGATTTATACATACATCATTTATCCATCTACTGAAAGGAAATATTACGTTCTTATGTCGCAAATTGTAACTTTTTATTGTGTTCTTTAGTTAAAAACTAGCAGACACAGGAAAAAATAGCAAATAGAAAATATGGAAATTTAATTTAAGGATATGAAGTTTAAGGAAGAAATACATGTTTTGTTATGATTTTAATACTATTATTATTACAATCTATTAAGTAGCATTAACATTCCGGTCTCTTTGAATGTCAATAAATAGACATGAAAAGCAGTGAGTTTTCCCAGACAGAATTAGACTTTAGACATATGTCTAAAAAATTACTCATGTTTGTAAATGGAGCAATTAGTTTAATTTTACTGTAATTTGTTCTGATTGCACGTCATAGAATTGGCTTGCTGAAAAATCCTAACAATTGGCAAAAGGATGAAAACAAACTATTTCTCAGACCTTGAAGGAAAATGCAAGGTTGTCTCTGCCCTAGAAATGGTAATAAAACAGGACAAAAGAGAAAAGTAGGTCAAAAATGAACAACAGTTTAAAATAAATTAATGAAGTGTGCTCTGGATGAGTTGCTGGCAACCTATCTTCTTAAATTCCAAGAAATGCAACAATTTCATAAAAAAATCAAAGCAATGGTTATGTAAGTGGTTGCTGATTCTTCTGAATACATTATTAGGCTCTAAGCACACTGACCCTTCTGTCTCTATGGCCCCATACACATGCCCAGACACATGTAGCAGTCATGGAATTTAAGTGACTGACTAATTGTTATTAGTGTTAATGTCACCGCGATTGACCATTTGAGAGGTTTATCTGACTATGCATGGAGACTTGATTGAACAGTCTGTGCATAGCCTTTACAGTATTGAGTCAGTGGGCTGGTTAACCCTGACTCAAATAGATAGGAATATAATACCTCATAATGGTTTATGAATTTGAGCTGTCCTAAATTGTGGTCAGTGTTAGAGGAATATTGGTTGGTGTAATGTAGGCTCTGACCAAGTATATTTTTTAGTAACGATCAGTGGTTTATTTTTCTGTTAGTACTCCTTTATATCATGAAGCCGATATAGTTACCAAGAACAGCAGGAGTGTAAGGACATATTTGTAGTCCAACTAGGGAGACACCCAATTGAATGTATAAGAGTGGTGCACCACCGTGTATAATATTGGCAATTTGGCTTATTGGGCCTGTGGACAATACCCTGATATTTAAGGGCCACTGAGGCTTTGATAGGTAGTGGGAACTTACCTATACGTTTATGCTATATAGTGTGAAGGGGTTAAATTGATGCACTAATCCTGCAAGTAGTGAATAGTGATAAGTCTTTGAGGGAATTTCCCTGGGGTACAAACAGGTGGCATTACTGATCGTTTTATATTAGTAGACGTCCGCCTCATATTTTAATAGATATAAATAAAAGTTAAGTTTTAATTATAAGTTATTACACCATTCAGTTTCTGTGATATATACACATGCCCTTGTATTATTATGGCCTCGTGTATGCGGCAGTGAGCCTGGGGCAAACATTAGGACAGGTCCTATACCTGTCTGTTTTGTGGCCTGGGCTCACTGGATAAAGTGAATTTGTCCATGGAAACATGGGTGCCACAAACATATAATCCATATCCCGTCTGTGCCATTGACTGGGCACATGCACATGGACATATCCATATATATTCACTTACACATCCCCGCTCCTGCCCAGGGCTTCCTCTGCTTTGGCTGTAAGGAGCACCGCACATTATGTCCTTTCAAGTTGTAATATGGAGCAAGAGGCTGGAGCCAAAGCCCGGCTCTGGACAGGAATGGGCATAGGTAAGTGAATATTGGCCATTAGGTAGCAGCCTAAAATACCTCTGGAGGCAAGTAAAGGGGACATTTACTGTATGGGGACCAGTAAAGGGGTAATATATTGTGTGGGGGCCAAAAAAGTGGCTCATTTACTATGTGGGGGCCAATAAATATGGCCATGTTCAGTGTTGGGGGCAATAAAAGGGGAAGTATACCAAATGGGGATCAGTAAAGGGGATGTTATATCGTGTGGAAACCAATGAAGTGGGTGGCATGCCCTTCAAGGTGCACCATTTACAGATATATCCTCCCTTGCTAGTCTTCTTCCCTGGACTTGTTTATATAAGTGTACCACAAGTTACATAACATGGTTTTCTTATCACAAACTATTCTATTTGTGTTTATAAACTGTCTCTTTCCAAAATGGGGAGATCTGTACTATAAACAGTACATTACACTTGGGGGGCTTGGTACACATCTTGCATTGGGGCCCAGTTAGTGTTATACCTCTACCGTTCACCTATGCATGTGTGGCCAACTCTCACGTACTGCGGCCACGAGACAGGGACGTGAATACCACCTTAAGGACTAAAACACTTTACAAACCCTGCATTTTAATAGTGTTCAGCATGCAATGATCTGTATACAATGCTAACAGAATAGAGGATCTTCCATAAAGTCCTTATAAAATGAGCCTTAAAGGGTTTTCCAATTCTGCAAAAAAACAGGAGAATGCTATAGCTGTCACTCAAAGTAAAGGGGAGGGGTTTTGTAGTAGATTACTTCAGGGAGCCAGGAACACTAAGCATTATGGATCACCCAGGTAGCGCTTATAGATTTAATCTTCTTTTCAGCTATATGAGAGGGAGTAAATGGATGTTATCTATTATAAGAGAGTTGGTAATATGTACTATATAATGGTTATTTTGACTGTACCCTCTGCTCTTGTCTAACGTTATCTCGCTAGGACTCCTATCTAGTAGTATCAGCAGTATTGCAAAAACTGTGGCGTTTTACAGTCCCTGCAAAGTGGATGAGATTCTAGCGAATCCCATTCACACATTGCAGAAAAATAAGTGCAGAGGAATTGCTGCGATTTCCAAAACCTTTGCATGTCAATTATACCTACGGAAACGCCGGCTTATATAGGGTTTCCCTATAGGTATAATTGAAGCAGAAAGTCTGCAGAGGACTTGGTGTATCCATAGGATAGATCATAAATTAATGATTGGGCTCCCAGCTGACCAGCTGTTTGAAGCTGTTAAAACATAATTATTTCTGAAATGTTAAAGGGGTTGTCCAGTTTCTAAGACTGATAGCTCATTGAAGTCTATGGGGCACCTGCATTAGTACCAGTGATCTGCGGAGGTCCCAGGTGTCAGAACCCTGCAGATCTGATATTGATGGCCTATCCTAAATGATAAGCCATCAATCTTAAAAAACATATAACTCTTTTAACATAAATTGTGCCAAAACAAAAAATAAAGTTTCAGTTTTGGCTATATTGGCCTTTCTTGAGATTAGCTCAAATGAGCCTTGCCTTGCTATTCTACAGTATGTGTGGTGACATAATGATGGCAGTCTGCACCCGCTGTCGTACTACTGCTCACAGCAGGCTCCCTTATGTTTGTGCACTTCCTCCTGCTAATGATGCTGCTGCCCTCCTTGTCTGTCACTAAATATGTTGCTGTGCACACCTATTACTCTTCCTGACAGCTTAATCTGTCACTCCTTGCCTGAGAAAAGGTTATAGTGTGCTAGACTTGCTGTAAGTTGTGCACGTTATCTGTTCTGTCTTGAACTATGTTTTGAGCCTTGGCATTCTCACGACCACACTTCTGTCCTGTCTGATCCTATAATTTTGCCTGATCCTCTGATTGTACATCACCTCTGATTTCTTGCCACCTGCTTTGACCCTTTGACCTCCTGCTTTGATCTGATCTCTAAACTGTAGCTGCCTGCCCTGACCATCTGCCTGGACATAACTATTCTCTTGCCTGACCCCTGGTGTTTCACACTAGCAACTCTTGGCCTGCTGGACCAGCTGCATCCAATACCGGGATCACCTCAGGAAGTAATGACCTGCAATAAAGTCCATATCCCAGTCCAGGGTTAAAGGGTAAATATCGGGAAGTCTGCTCAGACAATGGTTTGGTAGCACAGTGGGTCCACAACCCGTGGACCTTGAAAGTAACCTTTTTTTATATGTATGTAAATGTAGCTAGTATTAAGGATGGGACATGGGGTAGCTTCAACAGACAGTGAACTAGGGTGTCATTGAGCAAGGGCACAAAATATTTGGACTACAAAGCCAAAACAATGTGCTGCCTTTAAAAGGAGTCTGTGACCAGAACTGAGCATATCAACCTAGGTTAGGATCACTGAATCAGGTTATTTTCTTCTTTTGAAGCGGTTCCTCCATTGCTGAGTTATTATTACTGTTATTGTCAATATAATAATTAGCTCTTTAAAGCAATGATCTGGTGACTAGGGAGGCCAAGGAAGTGTTGCAATATGGCAGAGACATTCCTAGGCAACCCTGTGTTTTAGGCAAGCAACATCCTGATAAAAAATACCAGTTGGAAGCTCTGCAAAGGTAACACATGAGGGTGCAGGATGTCCTGCACATATTGCTGAACTGTAAGTGTCCCTCGTATCACTACTAGGGGTGACCGACTATCGTATGAGGTGGCTCCCTAGATCATCGCACCTGTTCACCATGAGGCCCCCATATGCAAAACCAACCTGAGACACTATACCATCCATGAGTTTAATTGAAAAACAAAAATTAACTCTTTTACATTTAAATTCGATTTGCATAATAATTAGGAATATGGTATATTGTACATCTTCAGTTTTATTGAAGTGCATCACCAGATCCCTATCTTTTTCATAATAAGACGGGGACCACTATTCTACAAAATACCTAGAAATGTAATGAATGTAATTATTTAAGATTATTATGACTTTGAAGTGCTGCCCAGTTGCACAGCTAATTGTGCAAAGGTTTTTTCCTTTCAAGACAATTATTTTTAATGTATTTAAGATCACCTATTACACATTCACAGTACAAGAACTGTGTGAACCAGGCGAACCAGGCCTCAGCTACTACATCATGGTGGATTTAATTAATCAAAATCTAAAATGTTCTAGTTGAACTTGTAACCTGCTTTGTCTTGCAATATTGTTAATGCGCTGCACTGCTGATTTTGGCTGTATAACAACCATTTCCTCTGATTGGAAAAGGGCAATTTGTGATATATGAGCACACTGATATGGCTATGCTGCTATACTAGGCTTCCCTGTTAAATCCCAGGAAAGTGTGGAGAACTAGCATTGCAGGAAATCCCTTCATTACTTACACAGTGACTTTGTGTCTTATATTTTCCTGCTTTATAACTGAAGTTCATATAATTCATAGTTTTCTTTGACAATATGTTTTACACAGTTCATAATTATTGATCAGTTCAGCCAGTTAGTGGAAACAAGTCAATGTTACAGTAGCATCTACTACATTAAATAACCTCCAGAAGTATAGAAATATTTATGTGCACATGTGGGTGGAATCATGCATAAAAAGTATAATCTATATACTTCAATGCTAATTATAATAGCGCCATCTGCAATAATTGTTAAAGGGCGTTTTTCCAAATTGTTGGATCTTGAACTAGAGGGATGCTGTACAAAAGATCTAGCCTACTGTATGTATACTACACTTTTGTTTTACACAAACAGATATGGTGCACACATGTAGCACTATTTTCATCATTGTTGCACCATTTTTGCTGATGTCTAAGTACTGTACAGTACAGCTTCATTTCAGCAGGTGCCGCTTCAACCAGAATATGATGATACCTGAATTCCAGGCATCTATACCAAAATCCCGGCTGTCAATAACAAAATCTTTCACATGACCTTAATTTATTGCAGAATTTATTTTCTGATGTACATTAAAATAAGAATAAAATGAGCCTGTTATGTTGCTAAACCAGACATTGGGTCATTTAGAGAAAGGTCTGTGCATCATATAATCACTTTTCTCTAAACTGTCTTCCCGACTACAATCACACCAACAACTGGGGAGCACCTCACAGTGTCAGAATCATTGGTACTGTACAGTCATGGCCAAAAGTTTTGAGAATGATACAAATATAAATTTTTACAAAGTCTACTGCTTCAGTTTTTCTAATGGCAATTTGCATATACTCCAGAATGTTATAAAGAGTGATCAGCTTAACAGCAATTACTTGCAAAGTCAATATTTGCCTAGAAAATGAACTTTATCCACCAAAACACATTTCAACATCATTGCAGCCCTGCCTTAAAAGGACCACCTAACATCGTTTCAGTGATTGCTCCATTAACACAGGTGTGGGTGTTGATGAGGACAGGGCTGGAGATCAATCTGTCATGATTAAGTAAGAATGACACCACTGGACACTTTAAAAGGAGGCTGGTGCTTGCCATCATTGTTTCTCTTCTGTTAACCATGGTTATCTCTAAAGAAACACGTGCAGTCATCATTGCACTGCACAAAAATGGCCTAACTGGGAAGAGTATTGCAGCTAGAAAGATTGCACCTCAGTCAACAATCTATTGCATCATCAAGAACTTCAAGGAGAGAGGTTCCATTGGTGCCAAAAAGGCTCCAGGGCGCCCAAGAAAGACCAGCAAGCGGCAGGACCGTCTCTTAAAAGTGTTTCAGCTGCGGGATCAAGCTACCAACAGTGCAGAGCTTGCTGAGGAATGGCAGCAGGCAGGTGTGAGTGCATCTGCACGCACTGTGAGGCGGAGACTCTTGGAGCAAGGCCTGGTCTCAAGGAGGGCAGCAAAGAAGCCACTTCTCTCCAGAAAAAACATCAGGGACAGACTGATATTCTGCAAAAGGTACAGGGAGTGGACTGCTGAGGACTGGGGTAAAGTCATTTTCTCTGATGAATCCCCTTTTCGATTGTTTGGAACATCTGGAAAACAGCTTATTCGGAGAAGAAGAGGTGAGCGCTACCACCAGTCTTGTCTCATGCCAACTGTAAAGCATCCTGAAACCATTCATGTGTGGGGTTGCTTCTCAGCCAAGGGAATCGGCTCTCTCACAGTCTTGCCTAAAAACACAGCCATGAATAAAGAATGGTACCAGAATGTCCTCCAAGAGCAACTTCTCCCAACCGTCCAAGAGCAGTTTGGCGCTCAACAATGCCTTTTCCAGCATGGTGGAGCACCTTGCTATAAAGCAAAGGTGATAACTAAATGGCTCAGGGAACAAAACATAGAGATTTTGGGTCCATGGCCTGGAAACTCCCCAGATCTTAATCCCATTGAGAACTTGTGGTCAATCATCAAGAGACGGGTGGACAAACAAAAACCAACAAATTCAGACAAAATTAAAGCATTGATTCTGCAAGAACGGACTGCTATCAGTCAGGATTTGGTCCAGAAGTTGATTGAGAGCATGCCAGGGAGAATTGCAGAGGTCCTGAAGAAGAAGGGTCAACACTGCAAATATTGACTTGCTGCATTAACTCATTCTAACTGTCAATATAAGCTTCTCTTACTCATAATATGAATGCAATTATATTTCTGTATGTGATAAAAACATCTGACAAACACACATAAAAACCAGAGGGCAGCAGATCATGTGAAAATATAATATTTGTGTCATTCTCAAAACTTTTGGCCATGACTGTATACACAATCTCAGCAATGTCCTATATTTTGCATGACACAGTGGTTATCAAAGCTATGCTGCACCTTGAAAAGAAAGGCTTAGTTGACCTTTTTGTTTTCAATAAAATATTGTGGAATCTACAGTTTTTTGAAGAAATATAATATAACATGATTTTATATATAAGCAGCATAACACTGGTCAGTATTACTCACCTTTATCCAGTTCCAGCTTCTGGATCCAGTGAGCAGCTGCACCTCTAGCTAACATTTGCTTTGCAAGGCTGTACCTCCTCTGTAGCTCATGCTGTCACAATGTCTCCTGTCTTCTACTGTGGCTTTGGTGGATCAGGCCGTGGCTCTCCTGCTGAAGATGCACAGTGGTGTCGGGTTACTAAGGCAAATGGCACTGGGCCTGTTGGCCTATTTAAGAAGAGGGTGCAGGGAATTCCTTCCCTTTACCAGTTTTGTTCCTTGTGCCACTGATCCTGATACAGACCCCTAATTGAACATGATGGTGGCCTTAGCCTTGTTCCTGGATATCCTTCCTGCCCCACAGTTTGGATTGTTTGCTTGATACATGTGGTTTCATTCCTGGCTCCGTTTAATGGACCCCTGTCTCATCTTCTGGCTTATTGTATCCTGACCACTTTTCTGGTGATGATTCTTGGCTCTGTTCCTGGCTATACTGCTATTCCATTTGGCTACAGTATTCGCCGACACTATATCTTCTTGTCAGGGTTAACGATCAAAATCTTAGGATTCTTTAAATTCTATACCCCATTCTAGCCAGCTCGAATCTCATTATGGCTTCCAGAATTCACAACTGTGGTGAGAAAAAGTAGCATTCAGTGCTACAGAACACAATTTCTCCAAACAAATACTGCGAACACTAGCCATGCACTGAGGTGCTTCACGTAGTTCTACACTTTCAATAAAATAAAGCTATTTAACTATGCTCACATTGTATCCTCAACCAAGAGCTATAAGATAGTACATGCTGCATAGTTAATAACAATGTCCTTACTATGTTCTTTAAGTCATGACTATTCTGATTTAAAAGAGTGCAACTCTTTATATTTTCATCTGTTCCTGTAGTCACAATGCCATACACGTCACATTCCATGCTGCTATTCACTACTGCAATGTTATATTTATGTGAACACTCTCTAGCTTTACAGAAAGGTGGGGCAGGTCTACTTTGTATTACATCCACTAGTGATGTCATCAGGGATGTATTTCATTCTCATGCTGCCCTAGGCGCTAACACTTAATACACCCCTATTTATTCAATGGGATGTTTTTTTGACTAAGCCTACTAAAAGAAAAAAAAAAATTAAAAATGTATGAAGATCTCTGCAATTTTGCAGGCACAATAGTTTAACATTTATATCTGAAAGGTGGACTCACCTACAAGTGTGGTGAATCTTTTGGTGTAAAGGAAATCCTCCATAATGGTTAAAAAAAACTAACTATACATTAAACATGTACAGTGTACTTACCTGGTGCCCTCTGTATGGCCCCCATTGCTCTATTCAGCTCCCTGTCTGTTCTGTGATAAAATGGCCACTGACTTTCTCTAGAGCGCTATCTGTAAGCATTGCTTCTACACTGTGTCTATCTCAGAGCAGTGGAGCAGGTGAGTGTCTGTGACTTACGGATAACACTCCAGAGGAAGTCAGCGGCCATTTTATCTTGGCAGATAAAATACCGGAATTCATGGACCAAATAATGTCATGGCTATATATTACCCCATATATGGATTAAATACCAGTATATATACACCACCACACCATAAGCACGTACTACCACAGACACTGAGTGTCTGAATACTGCAATATCCAACTAATACTCACTGTAACATATCCTTATACAAAAATCCATAGTTTATACCCTCATGAAAGTGCGGTTTTATATACCACTAGAAAGCCAACAGTGCACTGTCGGCTTTCCCGGTATGTGACCTGGTGCTGTAGATATTGCTGCTGTTAGTTTTGGCACCGATATCTCCCCACTGTCAGAAGGGCATTCCTCATAGCTCAGCGTCATCGCTGGGCTGTAAGGAATGCCCCCCATAACTGTACTCTAACATAGTCTTGTACTGTCACAGGGGCCATTCCTTACCGCCCTGCGATGACGCTGAGCTGTGAGGAACGCCTGGGCACATACTGGGAAAGGGAGCCTGGATGAATCGTGTCCAGCATGGGCACATCTACATGCAGCCTGGCTGTTTTCAGGCTGAATTCACAAAAAGGAGGAAAACACCCCCTGTTTTCAGGATCTTAATATCAGATATTTATCCTTTGTCCTATAAATAGAGGATAAATATTTTTGGTGGTACAACTTTCTTGGCACTGGGCCATCACTATGTAGTGGTAAATATGGCCCTGCATGTCATAAAAACCAATAGCTTATGCTATTTGGCCCATTATTACATCAGAACCTGGGTCAATGGAATATCTTCTGTTGGCTAGTCTAATCCTTATAGTGTTGCTAATACAATATAGCATGCAATATTAGTGCACAGGCCCTGCAGTTGTTATTCAATGTAAATTCAGCACGTGACTTTTCTTTTGCGTACATCAGCCAGCAATTTTAGTGTTGGTAACAACTTATAATTTGAAGGAAAGTCAGCACTACTTATAGAGCAGCAAGGATGTTGCAACAGCAGGGACATTTATAGAATTTTGTGAGAACTTAATTATAACTATTTCAGCCCATACAGAACAAGTGCTGTCCAAGAGAAACAAAGAAGTCATTTGGTGATTCTTCATGTTCCTCTCAACAGTAAATGTCACTCGCTTGTTAGAATCTATTTATACAATAAATTGTACCAAAGATTCATGTGAGCGGATTAACTGAATAACGTGCTATTACTTAAAGGGGCGACGTGCCAATTACTATGTTGTGTGAATCAGTCCGAGCTTAGCATTATCACATGAGTAATATATTCTTGTGTGGGAACACTCCATACAATGCTTATCTTCTAGATAATCAGGCTGTTTGCACTTTTGAAGCCTATGCTGGAGAGATAACATATACATAGTTAACAGAGACTGACCCAGTAATCTTTTGTATTTACAGTATTTTTTAATATAATTTCTGGAGGAACCTGGATGTATGACCCCAAACACACCTCCAGACTGTGTAAGGGCTATTTGACCAAGAAGGAGAGTGATGGGGTGCTACGCCAGATGATCTGGCCTCCACAGTCATCAGACCTGAACCCAATCAAGATGGTTTGGGGTGAGCTGGACCGCAGAGTGAAGGCAAAAGGGCCAACAAGTGCTAAGCATCTCTGGGAACTCCTTCAAGACTGTTGGAAGACCATTTCAGGTGACTACCTCTTGAAGCTCATCAAGAGAATGCCAAGAGTGTGCAAAGCAGTAATCAAAGTAAAAGGTGGCTACCTTGAAGAACCTAGAATATAAGACATATTTTCAGTTGTTTCACACTTTTTTGTGAAGTATATAATTCCACATGTGTTAATTCATAGTTTTGATGCCTTCAGTGTGAATCTACAATTTTTATAGTCATGAAAATACAGAAAACTCTTGGAATGAGAAGGTGTGTCCAAACTTTTGGTCTATACTGTATGTATATGGATAAATATATTTAAAAATGCCCCAGAATGACATTAAAAAGTAAAGAAAATAGTGCAATGGACACATAAAAAGAACTGTTGCTAACCAACCAATTTAAGAACCAAGATAAAAATCACAAAATAATTATTTTTCTTGGATAAAGTGGGGCATAGCCACAGCTTTATTAAACTTTGTTTACCTTGCCCTTAAATTAGTGTAATAAAAACCTGGTTGAATCCTCGATAATACTTGACTGCTGCCATCTTCTCTTGACCCGTCCTGTGCTGCTAATTACGGGCTCATCTCGAATCTACCCTTTATCTCTAAATTTCTGGAACACTTGGTTTACTCTCACCTAATCCAATGTTAACTCTTTTCTTGACCCTTTACAATCTGGTTCTGCACTCTGCATTCTACAGATAATGCTCTGACAAAAGTACCGTATATGCCGGCGTATAAGACGACTGGGCATATAAGACGACCCCCAACTTCTGCCCTAAAAATATAGAATTTGGTATATACTCACTGTATAAGACTACCCCTCTCCCAAATGAAAAAAAAGTCTGCTTTGATTTCAACATGTTAATTTTAATTCAAATGCATATGACATGCAGGTACTGTATATAGCAGCAAAACTGTCACTTATAAACATAAGGTTGTTTCAAACATGTACGGTAAAGCTAAGCTCTTCATTAATATCACAGCATGGATGCGAGGGGAATCTGGCGTTACTGCACCGCCAGCTTTCCCCTCGCATCCATGCTGTGATATTAATGAAGATCCGACATGCTTCTGTAAGTGCCGCCTGTGACCCCCAGCTCTGTGACGCCGACCGCTGTGACGGGGCGGCTGCATTAGCATACAGCGCGCCGCCCCGTCAGCGCGTACTAAGCCTCTTCTAATGACTGTGAGAGGCGGATTGCCGCGCATGCGCGGCGGTCCCAGGAAGCGGCTCTCTACGCGCTGACGGGGAAAAAAACACCTCACACAGTGCGGCCCCCGTATATCCGGCGTATAAGACGACCCCCCACTGTAGCCATTATTTTAAGGGGTTAAAAAGTCGTCTTATACGCCAGTATATACGGTATTTGTTTTACTAGTATTTGTTTTAGATTTGCAATTAAATCTAATGGTGACTATTCTCTACTCATTCTTCTGGGTCTCTCTGCAGCATGCGGCACTGTAAACCACCACATCCTCCTTAGTATGCTCTACTTGATTGGCCTCAAGGATACTGCTCTCTCTTGGTTTTCTCCCTACCATTCTACTGCACATTTAGGGCCGGTTCACATCTGTGTTCAGTTTCAGTTCGGGGAGTCTACTTGGGGACCCCCCGAACGGAAACCCATACACATAGAAAAGCGGTTTACCTAAGGAAACCTGTGGACCCCATAGACTATAATGGAGTCCGTGTGGTTTCTGCTCGGTTTTCGCACAAAACAAGTGGAGGGAAAAGTGCTGCAAGAAGCACTTTCCTCTCCGCATGTTTCGTGCGGAAACCGAGCGGAAACCACACAGACCCCATTATAGTCTATGGGGTACGCAGGTTTCCTTAGGTAAACCGATTTTCTATGTGTATGAGTTTCGGAAACCGAACGCAGATGTGAACCAGCCCTTAGTGTACCATAACTCCAAGCCATTATGACTGCTGCCTAAGGGAAATTGACTCAGACCTTTCTTTCACTTGCCATATTCTATCGAGTGTATGCTCATGTCACCTGCACCTCAAAAACATCTCATCTTCTTATTCATTTTTGTCTTGATTATTGTAACTCTCTATCAATCTGTACAATATATCCTGAATGCAGTAGACAGGCTCATCTTGTAGTCCAAACACTACACTGAGGGCTCCACTCTGTGCTGACCCCTGTATTGTTATATTGCAAATAACTTCACTGACTGTAGTCACTAAAGAGAGCTAAAACTTCACTTTTATTATTGTCCTACTACAACCAAAAATTATAAATCAAAGAGTGGAAAACTGTGAAACCCCCAAAAGAACCAATGTGTTACTAAATATAAAATATAAACATAGTTGCTTAATCTTTGGGTAGATGCCTCCAGAAACTCCCACTGAAGTGAATTGGAGTAGGAAATTTTTCTGCCACTGGCAGGAAGATTTCCATAGTGGATTTTGCATGGCGGGTATCAATGTAACATTTGCCATGTGATCTTACCCTAAGGATGGGTTCACACTACTGTTGTAAATGTCCGGTGCTGTCTTCCATCCTGCATGCACGACTTTATCTTCTGTTACAAAAGTAAACATACATGATGGAAGATAGCTTCTGTCATGTTATTTACATTAGTGTCAATGGGAACAGACACAGTTTTACGGTGACTGTATAGCATTTTGTATTTGACATTAACAATTCCCTTATAACACCCCAATGTGAAGCTGAATGGAATGGACAACGTTATAATATAGCAAGTTTTTCCTAAAGTATATATTGTATGTCAACAACATTCACACTTTAACAAAACGTACATTGTGATTTACATTTGATGGATGAGAACTGCCTTTTCGATGTTCATCATTTTAAGACATTTTAAGCCAAGTATAAGCCAGGCATCCTACAACCAATTATCACTTTATACAAAAGCCTGCCATATGTGACTAAAAATAGAAAGTTGCAAAACGACATCAGTTACCATTTTATACTAAAAGGGAAGAAAACAACTGAACTGATGTGTGTACTGACTCCCACACTGTACGTCACACATCTCTCTACTTTTATTGTATATTATCAAAGTTATTATTAATGTTATTATACAAATATTAAAATAAAAAAATCTATAGGCAATAGTAGCCATATACTGGGTCATGTGTTCGTGTTCCTTTAAATTGCTTTCCCAGCTTGACAGCTATCATAACAAATCATTAAATACATTCGCTTCAGCTACACTCCTATAAACATAAAACCAATGTGCTGCTTATCCTCTTGGACTAAATGTTTATAGAAAATGAAAATAATCATTTATCAGTAGACCGAGCATTGTATACAGATTCGATAGAGACAGCGCTTGAACTGAAAGGCAGAGGCTTATTTAAAGCAATTACATTTAATGTGCACTGTTTGATCTTTCATCGTCTGCGTTGGATTTCAGTCCTCAATGTTTAAGTACAGTCTGTCATTATCATTTAATATCATACGTTAAATTTGTAATTACCATCTGTTAATAAAAAGCATTTTTCTAGCTACATATTATGAAAACATCTTTTGTTTTGCTGAAGAACATCTTTTATGAGAAAGTAGACTGTGTAATACCTTCAGAATGAATATCCTGTCATGCCCTTCTCTGGTAGTTGCTAATAAATGGCCACAAGAACAATAGCAGCAAGAAACATCATGTCATGGGCTGAAAATCTATATCAGTACAGATCTGGCTGAAGAGAAACATAGAAATGATGCACAGCAGGATATGGGATAAGTAATGTCATACAAGCAATAGGTAAAAACTACTGATACTTTATATTCAGTGAATGTGTAAGCAATAACTATTTGTTGCCATGATATATACTTTATTTTCTGTATGTTTAGGGATAATTGCTTAGGTTTAGTCTTCAGAGCAACAGTGAAGAGGCAAAATGAAATTCCTGCCCTCTACCCACAGATAAGAGAGACTGTTACATGGCTGGTTGGTTAATAGCTGACCATATCTCTGGCAGAGAATATGCTAGCAGAGTAAGAACAGCTAAACAGAAATGAGAAGCAAGTTATAGGGAGCCTGCAACAAAGTTAGGTCTTTATCCTGCCTTTTTGCCCATGAGAATTTGTGCCTCCATGGCCGAGATATTCATTTATTTCACAATATGCAAATGAGCACACTGGAGCACCAAGGGAGGGTTTGCTACTCCAAACTGCTATGATCCACATTGCTCTAACTTGTCAGAGCGAACAAGAGAACACAGGGCCACGTAAGATTTCAGCATAGTTCCCTGGCCCTGTCACTAAAAGAAGTGTGTAAAGTGCATAGGTAGTCAGAAGGCTGTTGCTCAGCCTCCTAACTGCCATGGCAACCCCTTGGACCCCGCAATCTTAGCGCGGAGGATCTGAGGGGTGGCAGGAGGTTGCTACTCTGGCAGCTAGTCCCGGGCCTTGTCTGTGTAACACAGTCGAGTGCCGGAGGTAATGCTGCAGGCACAACTCCTGTGCCCATGGCATTACAGCACCGTACTATTACGGCGTACAACATAATAGTACGGCACAGAGTGGGAAGGGGTTAAATGAGTGCCTGGAATGGATGCCATACAGTGGCATCCGTCACCTATAGATTCCCACTGTAAGAAAACATATATGTGTAATGTAAATTTACTATTATGTGTACTGTAAATTTGCTTTACTGCATAGAGTTGTATAGAATAGTGTAGTCTACTTTGTTGTTCCAACCTTTTTGGTTCAGTTGTATACAGGGTCGGACTGGCCCACCGGGGAACCGGTGAATCCACCGGTGGGCCCCGAGCCCCGACTATTAGTCCTCATGTCATGGGGGCCCGATCGGGATCCTGACCATCCCGATCGGGCCCCTGACCAGTGGCGTTACGATCGCAGTCGCAGGGGGTGCGACCGGACCCGGCAGGGTACGGGGGCCCGCGGCCAGCTGGAGATGGCCGGGGCCCCGGAACACTATGATAGTGGTCGGGGAAAGCCTGGTTCCCCGACCGCTATACATACTGTTATTGGAAAGGGACCCTGGCATATTGCAGTCCCCTTTCCAATAGATGGAAGGGCAGGGCACCCAGGGGAGGTGACTGAAAATAATAAATACATACAGGGTCGGACTGGCCCACCGGGGAATCGGTCAATCCACCGGTGGGCCCCGCGTCCCGACTATTAGTCCTCATGTCATGGGGGCCCGATCGGGATCCTGACCATCCCGATCGGGCCCCTGACCAGTGGCGTTACGATCACAGTCACAGGGGGCGCGACCGCGATCGGACCCGGCAGGGTACGGGGCCCGCGGCCAGCTGGAGATGGCTGGGGCCCCGGACCACTATGATAGTGGTCGGGGAAAGCCTGGTTCCCCGACCGCTATACATACTGTTATTGGAAAGGGACCCTGGCATATTGCAGGCCCCTTTCCAATAGATGGCAGGGCAGGGCACCAAGGGGAGGTGACTGAAAATAATAAATACATATTCTCACCTCTCCTGGGCACAGCGTCCTCTCTGGCGCTCTTCTGTCATGTGACTGAGGCCTGTGATTAGGCCCCGGCGGTCACATGGGGCGCGACCGCGTAATGATGTCAGTGCGCCCCCACGTGACCGCTGAGGCCCAATCACAGGCCTCAGCAGCGTCGTCGGAAAAGGGCCTGAAGACGCTGAAGACGACAGGATGGAGCGAGGATGCCAAGGAAAGGTAAGGCAAGATGAGTATGAGAGTTTGTTATTTTTAATCACGATTATTATACGCTGGGGTCTGAGGAGTGGCTCCTTCATTTTTTTTTTTAATTACGCACGGGCAGGTGAAAAAAACAAAACAAAAAAACCCCCCACAAACTTTCTTTCCTGTCCCCAGTGTCTCCCAGAGCAGTTCGGTCCTGCAGTTCTGTTGTTTTCTTCCAGCTGACGTTCCCTCTGCACGTGACTACCTGTGACGTCACGTGACCCCTGAGGCCAATCAGTGGCCTAAGGGAAGGGACCTGGGACGTCACAGCCAGTGAGGAATTCCGGCAAAAACAAGACAGCGGAGCTGCAGGACTGGACCGTGCTGGGAGGACACCAGAGCACCGGAGACAGGTGAGTATTTTTAGCATGTTTTTTTTTTTTTTTTTGGGGGGTGGGGTAGGGGGGATTCACCTCTCCCAGACTAATTATAAAAAAGAAAAAAAAATATACTGGACAATCTCTTTAAAGTGTGGTGCATTAGGGGTGTATATTAAAGGGGTTGTCCAGGCATAATTTCTTATGGTTTATCTTCAGGATAGGCCACAGATACCTGATCTGTAGGGGGCTGACCCCGGACCGATCAGCTGTATGGAGCCACTTCTGATGCCCGTACTGTACACAATACAGGGCCAGAAGCAGAAAGCTCTGTCCACTGTATAGGGGCTGGGCACCTTCACTGTATTTCAGCACTTCTTGAAGTCAGTAGGAGCTGAGCTGCAGTGAAGGCGCCGGGCTGCTATACAGCGGATGGAGCTTTCAATTCCGGCCCTGTGTTGTGTACAGAACAGGTGCCAGAAGTGGCTCCGAACAGCTGATGGGGCCATGTGTCAGCCCTCTACCGATCAGGTATTTATGGCCTATCCAGAGCATAGGCCAAAAAAAAGATTAACCCTGGACAACTCCTTTAATATGCCCCACACAGTTTAATGTCCCCCCCACAGGATGTTAGACCCATCACTGCTCCCACACAATATAATGACCCCATCACTATTCCCCATACAGTATGGGGGACCAGTGAAGAGGCCACTATGTGGGGGGACCAGTGAAGTGACCATAGAAAAATTTGGCCCAGACAACCCCGTAAAAGAGGTTGTCCATAAACTGGAGCGACCACTGTGTCGGCCGCCAGGGAGGTGTAAAAATAAGAAAATTTTTAAAAAAGCATACTCACCTGTCCCCAGCACCCCGTTGTCCCCTGCCTGTGTCTGTTCGGTCTCATGGCGGCACCTCATTTCTGGAAATCCTGTACCTAATTGGTCTTAGCGATCACATGAGGTGCAGGACTCCCAGCAAGGAGTCGCCGGCATGAGACTGAATGGACACTGGCAGCAGACAACGGAGCGCCGGGGACAAGTGAGTATGCTTTTTAATTTACTTATTTTTTACTTTACACCTCCCGCCAGCTACATGGTTTGCTCCGATTCCTTCAACAACCTCTTTAAAGGATTTGTCCATCTTCCTAATATTGATGGCCTGTCCTTAGGATAGGCCATCAATATTACATCTGCGATGATACAACAGCCAGGACCTCTGCAGATCAGCTTTTCCAGGACAGAGCGGCTACAGGTAAAGGTAACAATTCTAGGAGCCATGCTGTTCACTTGCCATACAAGGTGTAGCAGTAGGTTTAGGTAGTGCAGTGGTGCACATGGTATAGTGGGTGAGCAGCATGGCTCCCGGCATGTTATTACCTTTAGCCGCCCTGTCTCGGTACCGCTGATCTGCAGGGGTTCTGATGGTGGGCCGCTAGAAACAATTCCACTGGTGGGCCCTAGACATCCCAGTCCGACACTGGTTGTATACTTTTATACCAGCCAGATGGAGGCCTAAATCTAGTAACACATCTAACTAAAGTCCATTCACTATGACTTGCCAAATTAAATCACCTTAAAAATAAAACCATCTGCACTAAATATGGATCATTATTTATGCTTGTTGCCTAGTTCTAGCAAGGTGTTTCTTTGTTACAATATATTTGGTTGTAGGGAAACTTGGTAAGGCTAATTGCAAACAACCATGTGCTCACCGCTGACCAGGATTGAATGACATGGCCGGTGCACGGGCAGCACACGGATGTCATGTGTGTGCCACCCGTGCACCGGCCGTGCTTCCGCGGCCCCATTCATTCAATGAATAGGAGTCACGAAAACACGGCCGCAAAACCTGACAGGAATAGGACCTGTTCTGAGTTTTGCGGCCCGCACACGGTCATGTGCGTGAATGGGTCAGTGTGTTATCCAGGAAAAACCCAGATAGCACACAGACCCTCGTCACGGTCGTCTGCAAGGGGCCTAACAGTCAGTAAGGCTGCTTTTAGACCATGTTTTATTGTTTCAGTTAAACGCATCAACTTTTACACAGAAACAGAGAAAAACTGATGAGCTTTACTTATACATAGACTTACATAGAAATAACGAAAGCTAAAAGTGCATATGCTTTTGATATTTTGCTTTTCTGTCAGTTTTTTAACTGGGTTTTTCATGAAACAAAAGATCCTTTTTTTTTTTTTTTTTTTTTAAACAAAAACACATTTGAATTGATGCTACTGTATAAAACAAATCTGTCTCTTTGCTGGATCATACATAACTGATTCAGGTTTTAGTAAAAACTGAAAGACTTTTTGTTCTCTATTTTCTATAGAAGTCTGTAAGTTTTTTTTACTGTTTCTGTGTAAAACCGTATGCATTTAATTCAAACAAACAAAATGTGGTGTGAAAGCAGCCCAAGGCTCCTTTCACACTGTTTTGTTTAGTCCGTTGTTCAGATCAGAACAACGGACTGAAAAACTAATAAATATTGCACACGGTTCACATTCTGTCTGATAAAAAAAAGATTGAAACTTTTTTCTTTATCTTCTGTAGAAAAGATAAACAGGACAGAAGAAAAGCTTCTGTCTTTTTTTAACATTACATTCAGTGATAACACATGCACACAGAATGTGCTCCCTTTACCCTATTAGTTTTTCAGTCCATTGTTCTTATCATATGACGGATCAGAACAATGGACTAAACAATAGCAGTATGAATATCACCTAAGGCTACCACTACAGGTCCCTCAAGGGTGTCTGTAGCTTTTCAAAACTCCAGTATACCAATTAATGGTATGTCCCTGATTCTTACATCACTTTACAGTTACTATTTCTTGTTTCTATCAACTATGAATTAATCTACTTTTAACCATTCATTTTTTATGGTCTTATTGAAGTCTGTATACTCAGTGTACTTATTTTTTACCGTGACTTCACAATCTATTACCAGTGGTTTTTATTAGTGGTAGTCATTGCAATGGTATTGACTTGCTGACATGAATCGATGTCCATCACTAGTTTCCAGGACTTAAATAGAAAAGATCAGCCCAGAATACTAGTGGTCCCTGGATGGTGATCATTATTTTCCTATTGAGCACACATGCACCAGCATCAGTATATCAAACTAACTTTCAATTACCAGATGGCATTTTAACAGTATTGTTAAGTGGGTCTAAAGAGGAAATCTTCAATGATATTTGTATTAGACTTTCTGCTAGCAGATAGCACTCAGCTTACATAATCATAGAAAATAATATTTCTATTGTAATAGTATGTAAATATTTTTAACGTCTCACCTTATAATATCATTTTTGCAATATGAATCATCTAATCTCTTCTACCTCCTGTTGTCAGCAGCACTAAGCAGGAGGCCAGCAGTCCAACAATGTTGTATGAAAAGGAAATTAAACATAACTTTGTTCCACAGCATGTACAACAGTAAATTGAAATATGGAAATCCGATATTCAAGGGAATGTTGCATGAGATTAACCCCTTATCTGATATTTCATGTGTTACTATGTGTAGATGGCCACACTATAAAGGCCATGCCACTAACTGCACTCCTAATATTATTCCTGAGAACTGACCTCTGTTGTGATCTACAGTACAGACATAAAAATATCTTGGCTCCCTGATATTCTGACATATATTAAAATATTCAGTTTATTGGTTTTACTATATATAGATAGCAATATTTGTGTGAACATTTCTAACATAGTGATATGAAGAATGGGCAACTCTTCAGATGGCAGGAGTAACATTTTCATAGAGGAGGCCAATTTGCAAGGAATTAAATGAGCTGTTGTAAGCCACTGTCATATAGCTGGAGTTTCCACCCCAGAGATGTCTTTGTCCTCTCTGCATTTTGTTTAATTGTACAATGCACCCTCACATTGTGGTACACAATAGCAGTTGTCACAATCACCATATACAGTGGGGAAAAAAATATTTAGTCAGCCACCAATTGTGCAAGTTCTCCCACTTACAAAGATGAGAGAGGCCTGTAATTGACATCATAGGTAGACCTCAACTATGAGAGACAAAATGAGAAAACAAATCCAGAAAATCATATTGTCTGATTTTTAAAGAATTTATTTGCAAATTATGGTGGAAAATAAGTATTTGGTCAATAACAAAAGTTCATCTCAATACTTTGTTATATATCTTTTGTTGGCAATCAGGGCCGGTTTTAGACAAAGTGGGGCCCTGGGCAAAATTAAAAGCGGGGCCCCAAATGCTGATATGCAAACAACACCATTGTCTTCCAGTGACAACCCCTATAATAACGCCTCCTTTCTGCCAACAAAAAAGAAATAACAAGCCCCATTTACCACACAAAATTCAAATGAGCACCTTTGTACCACCTAATAGATTTTTGCACCCAGTCATCAGTTATTATAACGCCTCCT
This sequence comes from Leptodactylus fallax, assembly GCA_947044405.1. Taxonomy (NCBI): domain Eukaryota; kingdom Metazoa; phylum Chordata; class Amphibia; order Anura; family Leptodactylidae; genus Leptodactylus; species Leptodactylus fallax. The sequence goes on from CAMRHE010000167.1 coordinate 3,149,073, forward strand.
TATAAATAATAGTCTCTGTTTATAAATAATATTACACCTTATCAGTAATAGCTCCCTTATAAATGATAAATAGTGCCCTGTATCAGTAATATTCCCCTTATCAGTAACAGACACCCTGTAAAAATAATACTGCTCCCTTATAAATAATAGCCCCCTCATAAATAATAGTTACCCTTATAAATAATAGTCCCCATTATCACTAATAGCCCCCTTTATAAATAAGCCCACTTAACAATTATACCCCCCTTATAAAAAGTTCCCCTCTTATAAATAATAGCTCCCCCCTTATAATGGATGCCTTATATATAATAGTTCCCCCCTTATAAATAATAGCACATCTTATAAATAATAGTTCCCCCTTATAATAGCCCCTTCATACTTAAGTTTCCCAATTATATATAGTAACCCACCCTTATACAGTATATAATAGTTCTCCGTTATACAGTGTCGGACTGAAGGGCCTTAGGCCCACCAGAGGATCTTGTTCTGGGGCCCCACCCAACAGCTTCCTGCTAATAGCCTACACCGCGGCTCCTTCACTGAAGTCTTACATAAGTGCTGACTATCTGGTGTTACTGAATATGTTCCCAGTATAGTCAGCCCCTATAGTACTGTGCAGGCCCCAATAACTCCATGGCCAACTCATGCACAGTACTGTATGGGGAATGACATGGCCATGGAGCACTACATGTATGTGCAAGGTTATAGTGAGGGAGCTGTGATGCAGACATAGCACATAGGGCTGCCAGCAGGAATTTTGAGCCCCCCCCCCACAGTATAATGCTCCACATGGTATATAATGCTCCACAGTGACCCCACACAGTATAAAATGCTCCCCTGAGCCCCCCATAGTGGCCCCACATGGTATGTAAGGCTCCACACAGTATAATACTCCACAGTGGACCACACAGTATACTACCCCTTAGTGGCCCCAGACAGTGCAATATCCTCCCCAGAAGCCCCACACAATATAATATGCTCCATACAGTATAATATGCAACCCACAATGCCCCCCCAGTATAATGCTCCAGTGGCCTAACACAGTATAACATGCTCCATAATGACCTCAACACAATATAATATACTCCCCAGAGGGGTTCCCTCAGTATAATGCTCCACAGTGGTCCCCCACAGTATAGTATGTTCCCCACAGTCCCCCCCCCAGTATAATGCTCTACAATGGCCCCACAGAGTATCATATGCTCCCAAAAAGCCCCACACAATATAATACACTCCACAGTGGCCCCACACAGTATAACAGGCTCCCCACACTATCCCTTCCCCCAGTATAAAGCTCCACAGTGGCCCATAGTATAATATGCTCCCCAGAGGGCTCCCGCTAGTATAATGCTCCACAGTGCCCCCTCCAGTATTTTGCTCCACAGTGGCCCCACGCAATATATTATACTCCCCAGAGCGTTCCCCCAGTATAATGTTCCACAGTAGGCCCCACGCAGTATAATGCTCATTAGTCCCCCGAATAATACCTCACAGTGGCGCCACGCAATATAATATGCTCTGCTGATGGCCCCCCCAGAATAATGCTCCACAGTGATCCCACTCAGTATAACATGCTCCAGAAATGGCCTCCACACAGTATAATGTACTGCCCAGAGAGGTTTCCCCAGTATAATACTCCACAGCGGCCCAAAACAGTATAATATGCTCTCCAGAGCCCCCCCAGTATAATGCTCCACAGTGGCCCAAAACAGTATAACATGCTCTCCAGAGCCCCCCCCCAGTATAATGCTCCACAGTGGCCCCGCACAGTATAATATACTGGGGGGGCCCCTCTGTAGAGCATATTATACTGTGTGGGGAAACCGTGGAGCATTATACTGGGGGGGGCTCTGGAGAGCATATTATACTGTGTGGGACCACTGTGGAGCATTATACTGGGGAGGGGGCCCTCTGGAGAACATGTTATATTTTGTGGGGCCTCTATGGAGTACTATAAAGTGGGGGGGCTCTGGAGAGCATGTTATATTCTGTGGGGCCACTTTGGAGCATTATACTGGGGGGCCCCTCTGGAGAGCATATTATACTGTGTGGGGCCACTGTGGAGCATTATACTGGGGGGCCCCTCTGGAGAGCATAATGCTCCAAAGTGGCCCCACATAATATAACATTATCTCCAGAGCCCCCCCCCCCACATTATAATTTTCCACAGAGGCCCCACAGAATATAACATGCTATCCAGAGGGCCTCTTCCCCAGTATAATGCTCCACAGTGGCCCCACACAGTATAATATGCTATCCAGAGGGGCCCCCCAGTATAATGCTCCACAGGGGCCCTACAGTGCTATTATATTCTGGGGTCTCTTCAGACCCCAAAGTATAATAATCGAAGGCCTGGGGGAGGTAAGGGAAAATAACAAACAGTTATACTCACCTTGCCTTACCTCTCCTGGGCCTCCTCGCACTGCTCCGTTATCCCCGCCGGCGCTGGCTGCCTCTTCTCTGCGGCTGACGTCACGCGTTGTGGACGTCACCGCTGAGGCCTGTGACTGGGCCTCAGCGATTACGTGAGGCATGCTGTCAGCACGCCCCACGTGATCGCTAAGGTTGAGGCCTGGCCTCAGCGGTAATGTACGGAACGCCAGAAGATGACGTCGGACGCCAAGGACAGGTGAGTAAAAATGTTTGTTATTTTTACTCACCTCGGAAAGGGACCCTGCAGTCCCTTTCTGTTATTGATTTGGCCGGGCCTGACTCCGGGATCCGGAGTCATCAGGTTCCGGATGCCGGGGGCCCCTTTGGGGACGGGGCCCTGGGCAATTGCCCAGGTTGCCCCCCCCAACGCCGGCCCTGTTGGCAATGACAGAGGTCAAACGTTTTCTGTAAGTCTTCACAACGTTGGCAGACACTGTTGCTGGTATGTTGGCCCATTCCTCCATGGAGATCTCCTCTAGAGCAGTGATGTTTTGGGGCTGTCACTGGGCAACATAGACTTTCAACTCCCTCCAAAGGTTTTCTATGGGGTTGAGATCTGGAGACTGGCTAGGCCACTCCAGGACCTTGAAATGCTTCTTACGAAGCCACTCCTTTGTTGACCTGGCGGTGTGCTTGGGATAATTGTCATGCTGAAAGGCCCAGCCACGTTTCATCTTCAATGCCCTTGCTGATGGAAGTAGGTTTGCACTCAAAATCTCACAATACATGGCCCCATTCATTCATGTACACGGATCAGTCGTCCTGGTCCCTTTGCAGAGAAACACCCCCAAAGCCTGATGTTGCCATCCCTATGCTTCACAGTAGGTATGGCGTTCTTTGGATACAATTCAGCATTCACTCTTCTCCAAACATGACGAGTTGTGTTTCTACCAAACAGTTCTAATTTGGTTTCATCTGACCATATGACATTCTCCCAATACTCTTCTGGAACATCCAAATGCTCTCTAGCAAACTTCAGATGGGATCGGATATGTACTGGCTTAAGTAGGGGGACACGTCTGGCGTAGTGTGTTACTGATGGTAGCCTTTGTTAGGTTAGTCCCAGTTTTCTGCAGGTCATTCAATAGGTCCCCCCGTGTGGTTCTGGGATTTTTGCTCACCGTTCTTGTGATCATTTTGACCCCACGGGGTGAGATCTTGCGTGGATCACCTGATTGAGGGAGATTATCAGTGGTCTTGTATGTCTTCCATTTTCTAATTATTGCTCCCACAGTTGATTTCTTCATACCAAGCTGCTTGCCTATTGCAGATTCAGTCTTCCCATCCTGGTGCAGGTCTACAATTTTGTTTCTGGTGTCCTTCCACAGCTCTTTGGTCTTCACCATAGTGGAGTTTGGAGTGTGACTGTTTGAGGTTGTGGACAGGTGTCTTTTATACTGATAACAATGTCAAACAGGTGCCATTACTACAGATAATGAGTGGAGGACAGAGGAGCCTCTTAAGGAAGAAGTTACAGGTTTGTGAGAGCCAGAAATCTTGCTTGTTTGTAGGTGACCAAATACTTATTTTCCACCATAATTTGCAAATAAATTCTTAAAAAATCAGACAATGTGATTTTCTGGCTTTGTTTTCTCATTTTGTCTCTCATAGTTGAGGTCTACCTATGATGACAATTACAGGCCTCTCTCATCTTTTTAAGTGGGAGAACTTGCACAATTGGTGGATGACTAAATACTTTTTTCCCCACTGTACTATAGTGTTGTCAGCTAAATTGACTGCCCTTTGGTCAAATGTGTATACTAGCCATACTAGACCCTGATTGCCGGCTGGCAAAAACATGCAAGTATACACAACACGCCTAAGAACACCAATGGGGCAAATTTTGTACACCAGTCTTAAATGACCCAACTGGTGCAGGGACTAAGATTTGAGAAGAAGCTGCAGCCTCTTTATAAATCTGCCTGCCATCTCTGCCCAGAATGGAAATCTACACCAGTTCAGAAAACTGACGTGTGTTATAATAAATCTGTCAGACCAAGGCATGGACACCTTGGCCCTCCCTGATCCCCACTGTGCCCCTGCTTTAACAGTATGGCGGGTGAGGTGTGGATTGGAAATTGGGGCTTGAAGCACAAATTTGGTGCAAGAAAGGGCCTTGCGCTAAACATGTGCCGCAATATCATCCCTCTACACCATAAAAAAACTGATAAGTGTGGGTTCACAATGCTGTTTGATATCTGTTTTGATAGTATCCTTTAAAAAAAAAAAAAAAAAAAAAAAAAGGACACCTATCATAACAGACATTAACAGATACTAACTGATTTAATGCGTCAGTTTTTTTAACTGATCCATTTAATGGACACAATAGCATCAGTAAGTGTCCGTTTGTCCATTTTTATACTGCTTTTTTTTGTTTCTGCTTTCTGAGCATTCGCAGAGAAAGAACGGACAGTAATAACGGACAGTATAAAGCACACCTGTCCGTTATTGTCAGTTACCCATAGACTTTAATGTTAAAAAATAACGAACGTTTGACGGCCGTCATGAAACCGTTTTTTTTAACAGACACAAAAGTCAGGCATGTAAGATTTTTTTTGTCCACGAAAAAAACAGACATGTGACAGATTTGGTGTAAACGGACACTAATGGACACTAACGGACACAAGATAAAATCCCATTGAAATGAGTGGAAATTTTAATGGATTTGTGATGGTCCTGCTAATGTCAGTTTCTAAAATCTTGTAACAGACAATAGCAACGGACACTACTGACAGTCACCAACGGTAGTGTGAATGCCCCCTAAATTTGCTCCATTTTGTATTGCAGTTTACATGCAGCTGTAAAATCCTAAAGCACATGCTTATACTATATTCAGAACAGAGCACAACAGACTGTCGTAATAGATGTAATGGTCATTGTACTGACAATTTATACTCAGTCATGTTTTAGTTTTGCTGTCAATAAAATTTACCTACTTAACACTAATGCAGAATACACTATTATTTACATAGTTTATATAAAGTTATTTGTCTAGTCTAATCTCCACAGGAAGAATTTGCAGTAATGTTCATCTGTGGTAAAATATTATCCAACATATTTAATAACTTTCAGGCCTGTGGATCCCTTCCATATGTTATGCTGATAATGATTGCAGCACAGATTCATTAGCAGTCACAGCGATGGAGTTATTCGAGCGGATTCGGGGCTGGGGAGCTCTTTTCTTTTGTTCAGGATGAGGATAAAATGGCTGTCATAACTGAGGTGTGTTATGCAGTTACAATTTATTCTTTCAGCATTTAGTCTGAATTTCTCACTATGTGTTAGATGTTATCATTCACCAGTGCTATTCTTCAGTATTCGTAGGAAAAGTGGCTGTTATAGATATAGTAGTCAACAGCCATAAAAATCAGCACACTGGAAACACTGCCATGTCTGTGCAGTTGTGCAAGGGACACAGATATTTCTAAAAGCAATTAATATAAATAAACGAAAATTATAGATTATAAATTTATCAAAATATTATACTCTGCAGCCAGATGCAATACTGCAAAAAAAGGCTTCATAGGGGAAATGTATCAACCCCTTTACGCTGGTTTTCTGATGTAGATGGGAAATATTCTGATGCATATTTGGTCCTAGGCTCTTTCTCGGCCCAAATGTGTTCCACATTCCCTGTTATGCGCCTTGCTTTCCACTTTTGGTGAATGCAGCCAGAATGGGGCAAAGAGTAGGTGGGCTGGGTGGGGACATATTTATTATAACTCACAACAGTTTTCAGGCTTTTGGTGGATAAAACATAAATTTCCTAGACATGAATACCCCTTGAATGCACGGATAATTCTCATTAGCTGTTTTGGCATGTGGGATATTACATTGACTGTTGTGTGAATCATTCATTAGTGATTGGTTTCATGATATACTGTCCAATGAATCTCCACAAGCTCCACTGTGAGAAACAGACACACAAGGCAGTATTATACTACCTGAAGAAGAAAAACGTAGATTGTACTGCCCCAGCCACGTCAATTATACAAACAGAAACGCTGGCGTTTTCCATATAGATATAATTGAAGCAGAAAGTCCTCAGGGGAAAATTCTGTGGACTTTCTGTGAAAAGCACTGCGGGAAAAACTGTGATGCGTTTCCACTGTGGTATTTCCCGCAGTGCTTTTTGGCTGTGGCTCACAACGTGGGGACGTTAGTCTTAAGGGGTTTTCCAGGACTTTTTGTTGTTTTTAAAGATAGAATAAAAATGTGCTGAAATAAAGTTTTCTAATGGAGACCAAATAAAAATGCCCTACCCTTTTACAGAAATATGTGATCAACACAATATTTGTTGCAATCACTTCCTTACTGGTACTGATCATGTGCTGTCCATTGTGAACATGACTTCAGTTGTTAGCCACACCCACCATGAATGTGATCTCATCACTGATGAAAGCTTTCCTGACTACCAGAGCAGCCAAGAGTAGGTGGGGCTGGTCCTGACCACCTGATCACAACAGTGATTACAGACAGCAGCAGCAGGGACAGGCAGACAAACACATTTTTTTTCATTTGTGACAGTCATTCTTCTGTGAAGAGGAGGAGGGTTTTATGGATACTGGCAGAATGGCACCATGGTAGATACATAGGGTGAGTGAAGGAGACAAGCAACACATGTTCCTCTCCCCTGCAGTAGATGTGAATGCCTGACCATCATGCAAGGACCTGCTCAGACTGTGTTGGTGCCTTTTGCCCAAAAATCTGAAAACCGCATATGTATTTTAACCACTTCCATACCAGATGCTTTACCCCCTTTCCACACCAGGCACATTTTCAAGTTTTTTGTGTGTGCGGTTTTGGAGGGCTATAACATTTTTATCATTTGCGTTATTCGACTAATTTCTGCGTCTTTTTTCGGTGATACATAAGGCTTTATTTTTATGTTGTTTTTATTTTTGCATGTGTTTTAATTTTTTTTTATATCCGGGAAAATATAAACAAAAGAGGAGGGAAAACATGTCTGTTTTTCACTTTTCATTTTTTTTTTTTTTTAATTTAATAACACAAAGTGCTACTAAAAAACTTTATAAAATAGTTTTTATTCTCCGTTACGGTAATTTTTATTTTGTATGGTGTCATCGGGGGGTGGGTGGTGCTATAACCTTTAATAAGGGCGTTTTATTGGCGTATTATTTTATTTATTTTTTTAATTATTTTATTTACATTTTTTTTAACTTTTCTATAATTTTTTTTTTTTTTTTACATTGTGTCCCCATAAGGTCATAATAGACCATTAGGGACATCTGATCACTTTTTTTTTTTTTTTTTTTTTTTTTGAGGAGGCTGATTTCCCCTGTAACTGGGGCTGGTATATTTAGCTCCAATTGCAGGAGGAATACAGCCTCCTGTAGCAGGGGCGTAAATACTGGGGAAGCAGCGTTAGCGGCTGCCACAGGGCCCGGAACATGATGGGGCCTGGAGCCCTGTGGTAGCCGCTACCGCGAACCCCACAAGCACTGCTATCGTTATACTCCGGGGTCTGAGACCCCGGAGTATAACGATCGGGGGCCCAGGGGAGGTGAGCGAATATAAAAAACACTGTCACTCACCTCTCCTACACTCCGCAGGCTTCGGGCCTGTTTGGTGACATCCCAGATGTCATTATGCGTCGCAACGCTGGCCTGGATCACGCGAGATCTGCTCCAACATTGAAGATGGCCGAAGTAGCGCACGGGAGTGCATTGGAGCCAGGGAGAGGTAAGTAGCATTGTTTTTTATGTTTCTATCCTACCCTGAGTCTCCAATCATTATCCTCTGGGGTCCGTGTATGTCCTTGCAGAACTAGACAACCACCTTCCAGACGTAAAAACCCAATGGGCGGTCCAGAAGTGGTTAAAAAACACGTGTGAGTTTCAAATCTGCCTGTGCTTTACAGATATGCTCATTAAATATATATACAGCTACACATGCATATTCTTTTTTATATACTATACACACACATACAGATACTCATATATATATATATATATATATATATTAGATGTATGCATATACTATATACATAACTGAATATATATACCTGTACTCATATATATATACAGTATATACATATGTATATAGGTAAATAAGTCTATGCACATACAAACAGATGTTTATAGGAATATATACAGTACAGACCAAAAGTTTGGACACACCTTCTCATTCCAAGAGTTTTCTGTATTTTCATGACTATAAAAATTGTAGATTCACACTGAAGGCATCAAAACTATGAAATAACACATGTGGAATTATATACTTAACAAAAAAGTGTGAAACAACTGAAAATAGGTCTTATATTCTAGGTTCTTCAAAGTAGCCAGCTTTTGCTTTGATTACTGCTTTGCACACTCTTGGCATTCGCTTGATGAGCTTCAAGAGGTAGTCACCTGAAATGGTTTTCACTTCACAGGTGTGCCCTGTCAGGTTTAATAAGTGGGATTTCTTGCCTTATAAATGGGGTTGGGACCATCAGTTGTGTTGTTCAGAAGTCAGGTGGATACACAGCTGATAGTCCTACTGAATGGAGTGTTAGAATTTTATTATGGCAAGAAAAAAGCAGCTAAGTAAAGAAAAACGAGTGGCCATCATTACTTTAAGAAATGAAGGCCAGTCAGTCCGAAAAATTGGGAAAACTTTGAAAGTGTCCCCAAGTGCAGTGGCCAAAACCATCAAGCGCTACAAAGAAACTGGCTCACATGAGGACCGCCCCAGGAAAGGAAGGCCAAGAGTCACCTCTGCTGCGGAGGATAAGTTCATCCGAGTCACCAGCCTCAGAAATCGCAGGATAACAGCAGCTCAGATTAGAGACCAGGTCAATGCCACACAGAGTTCTAGCAGCAGACACATCTCTACAACAACTGTTAAGAGGAGACTGTGTGAAGCAGGCCTTCATGGTAAAATAGCTGCTAGGAAACCACTGCTAAGGACAGGTAACAAGCAGAAGAGACTTGTTTGGGCTAAAGAACACAAGGAATGGACATTAGACCTGTGGAAATCTGTGCTTTGGGCTGATGAGTCCAAATTTGAGATCTTTGGTTCCAACCACCGTGTCTTTGTGCGACGCAGAAAAGGTGAACGAATGGACTCTACATGCCTGGTTCCCACCGTGAAGCATGGAGGAGGAGGTGTGATGGTGTGGGGGGGCTTTGCTGGTGACACTGTTGGGGATTTATTCAAAATTGAAGGAATACTGAACCGGCATGGTTACCACAGCATCTTGCAGCGGCATGCTATTCCATCCGGTTTGCGTTTACTTGGACCATCATTTATTTTTCAACAGGACAATGACCCCAAACACACCTCCAGACTGTGTAAGGGCTATTTGACCAAGAAGGAGAGTGATGGGGTGCTACCTGGCCTCCACAGTCACCAGACCTGAACCCAATCGAGATGGTTTGGAGTGAGCTGGACCGCAGAGTGAAGGCAAAAGGGCCAACAAATGCTAAGCATCTCTGGGAACTCCTTCAAGACTGTTGGAAGACCATTTCAGGTGACTACCTCTTGAAGCTCATCAAGAGAATGCCAAGAGTGTGCAAAGCAGTAATCAAAGCAAAAGGTGGCTACTTTGAAGAACCTAGAATATAAGACATATTTTCAGTTGTTTCACACTTTTTTGTTAAGTATATAATTCCACATGTGTTAATTCATAGTTTTGATGCCTTCAGTGTGAATCTACAATTTTTATAGTCATGAAACTACAGAAAACTCTTGGAATGAGAAGGTGTGTCCAAACTTTTGGTCTGTACTGTATATATATAGATATATATATAGATATATATACATACAGTGGGGAAAAAAAAGTATTTAGTCAGCCACCAATTGTGCAAGTTCTCCCACTTAAAAAGATGAGAGGCCTGTAATTGACATCATAGGTAGATCTCAGCTATGAGAGACAAAATGAGAAAACATATCTATAAAATCACATTGTCTGATTTTTAAAGAATTTGTTGGCAATGACAGAGGTCAAACGTTTTCTGTAAGTCTTCACAAGGTTGGCACACACTATTGCTGGTATGTTGGCCCATTCCTCCATGCAGATCTCCTCTAGAGCAGTGATGTTTTGGGGCTGTCACTGGGCAACACGGACTTTCAACTCCCTCCAAAGGTTCTCTATGGGGTTGAGATCTGGAGACTGGCTTGGCCACTCCAGGACCTTGAAATGCTTCTTACGAAGCCACTCCTTCGTTGCCCTGGTGGTGTGCTTGGGATCATTGTCATGCTGAAAGACCCAGCCACGTTTCATCTTCAATGCCCTTGCTGATAGAAGGAGGTTTGCACTCAAAATCTCACGATACATGGCCCCATTCCTTCTTTCATGTACACGGATCAGTCGTCCTGGTCCCTTTGCAGAGAAACAGCCCTAAAGCATGATGTTGCCACCCCCATGCTTCACAGTAGGTATGGTGTTCTTTGGATGCAACTCAGCATTCACTCTCCTCCAAATACAACGAGTTGTGTTTGATCTGACCATATGACATTCTCCCAATACTCTTCTGGAACATCCAAATGCTCTCTAGCAAACTTCAGACGGGCCCGGATATGTACTGGCTTAAACAGGGGAACACGTCTGGCACTGCAGGATCTGAGTCCCTGGCGGCGTAGTGTGTTACTGACGGTAGCCTTTGTTACGTTAGTCCAAGCTTTCTGCAGGTCATTCACTAGGTCCCCCCATGTGGTTCTGGGATTTTTGCTCACCGTTCTTGTGATCATTTTGACCCCCCGGGGTGAAATCTTGCATGGATCACCTGATCGAGGGAGATTATCAGTGGTCTTGTATGTCTTCCATTTTCTAATTATTGCTCCCACAGTTGATTTCTTCACACCAAGCTGCTTGCCTATTGCAGATTCAGTCTTCCCAGCCTGGTGCAGGTCTACAATTTTGTTTCTGGTGTCCTTCCACAGCTCTTTGGTCTTCACAATACTGGAGTTTGGAGTTTGACTGTTTGAGGTTGTGGACAGGTGTCTTTTATACTGATAATTTCAAACAGGTGCCATTACTACAGGTAATGAGTGGAGGACAGAGGAGCCTCTTAAAGAAGAAGTTACAGGTCTGTGAGAGCCAGAAATCTTGCTTGTTTGTAGGTGACCAAATCCTTATTTTCCACCATAATTTGCAAATAAATTCTTAAAAAATCAGACTGTGATTTTCTAGATATGTTTTCTCATTTTGTCTCTCATAGTTGAGGTCTACCTATGATGTCAATTACAGGCCTCTCTCATCTTTTTAAGAGGGAGAACTTGCACAATTGGTGGCTGACTAAATACTTTTTTTTTCCCATATATATATATATATATATATATATATATATATATACAGTACAGACCAAAAGTTTGGACACACCTTCTCATTCCAAGAGTTTTCTGTATTTTCATGACTATAAAAATTGTAGATTCACACTGAAGGCATCAAAACTATGAATTAACACATGTGGAATTATATACTTAACAAAAAAGTGTGAAACAACTGAAAATATGTCTTATATTCTAGGTTCTTCAAAGTAGCCACCTTTTGCTTGGATTACTGCTTTGCACACTCTTGGCATTCTCTTGATGAGCTTCAAGAGGTAGTCACCTGAAATGGTTTTCACTTCACAGGTGTGCCCAGTCAGGTTTAATAAGTGGGATTTCTTGCCTTATAAATGGGGTTGGGACCATCAGTTGTGTTGTTCAGAAGTCAGGTGGATACACAGCTGATAGTTCTACTGAATGGAGTGTTAGAATTTGTATTATGGCAAGAAAAAAGCAGCTAAGTAAAGAAAAACGAGTGGCCATCATTACTTTAAGAAATGAAGGTCAGTCAGTCAGAAAAATTGGGAAAACTTTGAAAGTGTCCCCAAGTGCAGTGGCCAAAACCATCAAGTGCTACAAAGAAACTGGCTCACATGAGGACCGCCCCAGGAAAGGAAGACCAAGAGTCACCTCTGCTGCGGAGGATAAGTTCATCCGAGTCACCAGCCTCAGAAATCGCAGGTTAACAGCAGCTCAGATTAGAGACCAGGTCAATGCCACACAGAGTTCTAGCAGCAGACACATCTCTACAACAACTGTTAAGCGGAGACTGTGTGCAGCAGGCTTTCATGGTACAATAGCTGCTAGGAAACCACTGCTAAGGACAGGCAACAAGCAGAAGAGACTTGTTTGGGCTAAAGAACACAAGGAATGGACATTAGACCTGTGGAAATCTGTGCTTTGGTCTGATGAGTCCAAATTTGAGATCTTTGGTTCCAACCACCGTGTCTTTGTGCGATGCAGAAAAGGTGAACGAATGGACTCTACATTCCTGGTTCCCACCGTGAAGCATGGAGGAGGAGGTGTGATGGTGTGGGGTTTCTTTGCTGGTGACACTGTTGGGGATTTATTCAGAATTGAAGGAATACTGAACCAGCATGGTTACCACAGCATCTTGCAGAGACATGCTATTCCATCCGGTTTGCGTTTAGTTGGACCATCATTTATTTTTCAACAGGACAATGACCCCAAACACACCTCCAGACTGTGTAAGGGCTATTTGACCAAGAAGGAGAGTGATGGGGTGCTACGCCAGATGACCTGGCCTCCACAGTCACCAGACCTGAACCCAATCGAGATGGTTTGGGGTGAGCTGGACCGCAGAGTGAAGGCAAAAGGGCCAACAAGTGCTAAGCAACTCTGGGAACTCCTTCAAGACTGTTGGAAGACCATTTCAGGTGACTACCTCTTGAAGCTCAGAGGGATTTGTCCGTTTCTTGTTGAACAAAAGAAAGATGCCAAACTTTGGTCGCCGGATACGTCCTTGTCTTGATTTTCGGGAATTGAACCAAATTACTGTGAGTAATCCTTACCCGCTTCCTCTTATTCCCGATTTATTTAATCAACTGGTGGGGTCCCAGTGGTTTTCTAAATTAGATCTCCATGGGGCATACAATTTGATAAGAGTATGGGAGGGAGACGAGTGGAAGACAGCGTTTAACACGCCCCTGGGTCATTTTGAGAGTCTGGTTATGCCCTTTGGGCTTACTAATGCCCCTGAAATCTTCCAGGAGTTTATGAATGACATATTACGTCCTTTTATTGGTCACTTCCTGGTTGTGTACTTAGATGATATCCTCATCTTTTCTCCTAATTACGAGTCTCACTGTGAACACCTTCGGTCCGTCTTGTCTGTTCTAAAAGAGAATTCATTTAGTGTTAAAGTGGAAAAGTGTGTTTTTTGTGTCCAGGAGATTTCTTTTTTTGGGGTTTGTCATTTCGAAGGACGGGTTTAAGATGGATTTAAGTAAGGTCAAGGCTATTTTAGACTGGGTTCAACCCGAGAACCTCAAAGCGTTACAGAGGTTTCTAGGGTTTGCTAACTTTTACCGTAAATTTATTAAGAATTTTTCGTTGCTTGTTAAGCCTTTGACAGATTTGACCAAAAAGGGAGCTAAGATTTCGGAGTGGCCGCCGGAGGCCGAGAGAGCGTTCCGATTGCTTAAGCAACGCTTTGCTTCGGCACCTGTTTTGGTCCAACCCGTCAGCTCCTTATCATTTTTTGTTGAGGTGGACGCCTCTAGTGTGGGGTTTGGAGCGGTTTTGTCTCAAGGAGATGCTGAGGGCCGTAACCTGCGGGTTTGTGCTTTCTTCTCAAAGAAATTTTTGAAAACAGAATGTAATTACGATGTAGGTGACAGAGAGTTGCTGTCGATTAAGTTAGCCTTTGAGGAATGGAGACATTTTTTAGAAGGTGCTGTGCATAAAGTGACGGTTTTCACGGACCATAAGAATTTGATGTATTTACAGTCAGCTAAGACGTTAAATTCTCGTCAGGCTCGTTGGTCTTTGTTCTTTTCCAGGTTTAACTTTCTAGTTACCTACCAACCAGGTTCGAAGAATGTGGTGGCGGACGCCCTGTCCCGGTCATTTGAGGCTGCACCCTGTGATGAGGTCCCTTCACAGATATTGGCCAAGGGAGTGGTGGTGGCCGTGATTTCTACTGACCTTCACAAGGAGATTTCGGAAGCACAAAGCTTGGCTCCTGCCAACACCCCTAATGATAAGCTTTTTGTTCCTCTGAACCTTTGATTGTCGTTATTACAGGAGGCTCATGATTCAGTCCTCTTGGGTCACTCTGGTATTTCTAACACATTGAAATTAATCTCCAGGTCGTTTTGATGGCCATCTGTCAGAAGGGACACTACGAGGTATGTGGATTCCTGTGAGGTATGTGCCAGGTCGAAGTCCCTTAGAGGATTTCCTGTGGGGAAATTGTGCCCATTGCTATTCCTGAGAGGCCTTGGACGCACATCTCTATGGATTTCATCACTGATCTACCGGTTCCTGGAGGATGTACGGTAATTTGGGTAATCACGGATCCGTTTAGTAAGATGTGCCATTTGGTGGCTTTGCCCAAATTGCCGTCTGCCCCTCTTTTGGCTAGATCATTTGTGGAAAATTTTGTACGGCTTCATGGGGTACCGTCTGATATTGTGTCAGATAGGGGAGTGCAGTTCGTTTCCCGTTTCTGGAGGGCTTTTTGTAAACGCCTTAATATCTCTTTATCTTTTTCTTCATCTTATCACCCACAATCCAACGGCCAGACTGAGAGGTTAAATCAAAGCTTGGAACAATATTTAAGGTGCTTTGTGAGCTCAGATCAGTTTCAGTGGAAAGAATTTTTACCTTTAGCTGAGTTTGCTTTAAATAATCATTCTTTGGAGTCTACTGGGACCTCTCCTTTTTTTTTGTAATTATGCGTTTCATCCGTCCTTTGGTCCGTTGTCATTAGCTAGTTCGGATGTCTCGGGGAGGTTCAGTTTTCTGCTAAACTAGCTTCAGTCTGGTCTGAGGTCAAGAAAAATCTAATTAGAGCTAGGGGTAAAGCTAAATTTTTTGCGGACAGTAAACGATCAGAATCTCATAAGTTCTCTGTGTGAGATAGGGTTTGGCTCTCTACACGGAATATTAGACTAAAAATACCATGCTTTAAACTTGGTCCCAAATATATTGGTCCGTTTGAAATTGTAGAGATAATTAACCCTGTCTCAGTTCGTCTGCGCCTACCTAACTCTATGGGGATAACCAATGCTTTTCATGTGTCCTTACTAAAGAGGTATTTTTCATCCTTAGGCAGTGATTCAGTTTCACCACCCCCACCTGTCTTGGTCAATGGAGAGCTGCAGTTCGTGGTTCGCTCTATTGAGGACTCCCGGCTCTTTCACGGACGTATTCAGTATCTGGTCCATTGGAAAGGTTATGGGCCTGAGGAGAGATCATGGGTTTCATCATCAGACATTTTTGCTAAGCGGTGCATTAGAGCCTTCCATTGTAGGTTCCCATTGAAGCCCGGTCCGGAGGTTCCGGAGGCACCTCCTTTAAGGGGGGGTACTGTTAGGTAGTCGGTCCAGATGGGCAGGGGTTAATTCTTGTCTGCCTATACTTTCTGCCTTGGGGAGGGTTTTTTTCCCTGTACTTCTGCCCCACCCTTTGTTGTGCTATTTAAACTTGGGCTTCACACTTTCTCTCTGCTGGTTATTCTCATGTGTCCAGCCATACCTGTGCAGTGGGGCCTTGTACTCAGGTTCTGTATGTTTCTCACGGTGTACGTTTATTCTTGGTTAAACTGTCTGGGGGTCAGTGCAGGGGACTGCTGGTTTATTATGTTTGTACTTTTAGGGTCAGCTCCCAGGGATTCCAGTAAGGTTCCTGTGAGGTGTCCTCTTTTAAGAGGAAAACTCTGGCGTCAGGCAGGATCAGTCAGGGTGGATCGTAGGGTGATTTCTAATGATATTTTCTCCTGCCTACTCTGTTTTACTTACTCAGTTATTTTGATTGCCCTTTGTTTGTTTTGTGTTTCTTCAATAAACCAGTTTATTTTGCAAGTTTGTTTATTTTTCATTCGGTTCAGGGACAATCATAACAGAAACAATATGGCAGGAGACCCAGGAAGACCCCACTGCTGACACAGAGACAGTTTGCCAAAATGTACGTGAGTAAGCCAAAGTCGTTGTGGAGACCAAGACAGAGCACATCATTCTACTGTTTACCGAAAAGAAAAGAACACAGTATCAACAGTCAAATATGGTAAAGGTTCAAAGATGTTTTGGCATTGTTTTGCTGGTTGGTTGTTTTGCACTTGGTGCCTTGACTGTGTGCAAGGCATCATGAAATCTGAAGATTACCAAAGGATTTTTTATCTCAATGTAGTGCTCAGTGTCAGAAAGCTGGGTTTTCGTCCTAGGACTAGGTCATGGGTCTTCCAAAAGAACAATGACCCCAACCCTACTTCAAAAAGCACCCAGAAATGAATGGAAACAAGGTGCTGGAAAGTTCTGAAGTGGCCAGCAAGAGTCCGGATCTAAATCCCATTGAACACCTGTGGAGAGATCTTAAAATTATTGTTGGGAGAAAGCACCCTTCAAATATGAGAGACCTGGAGCAGTTTTCAGATGATGAGTGGTCCAAAATTTCAGTTGTGAGGTGCAAGAAGCTTGTTGATGGTTATAGGAAGCGATTGATTTCAGTTATTTTTTTCCAAATCGGTTATGGCTAAATATTAAGCTGAGGGTGCCAGTAATTTTGTCTGGCCCATTTTTGGAGTTTTGCATGAAATTATATCATTTTTGCCTTTTTTTCTCTGTTTTTTGTGTTGTTCCAATACACAAAAGGAAATTAACACGTGGATATCTAAACATGTGTAATTACAATAACTTTCTGGGAGAAATATTTCATTTTCTGGAAAAATTTCAGGGGTGCCAACACTTATGGCCATGACTGTATAGATATATGTATATTTATATCACAAGTAGCAAGAGAGGGATACAGTGGTGTAACTAGGAATGGCTGGGCCCCAAGGCGAACATTTGACATGGGGCCCCCCCCCCAAGCCGCCGCCCCCAACCCCCCCAAACCGCCGCCCCCAACCCCCCCCCACACACAAACCGCATTCCTGCGCACACTATTATGCCCCATAGTGGCCCCTGCACACGGTATTATGTCCCATAGTGGCCCCTGCACACGGTATTATGCCCCATAGTGGCCCCTGCACACGGTATTATGCCCCATAGTGGCCCCTGCACACGGTATTATGCCCCATAGTGGCCCCTGCACACGGTATTATGCCCCATAGTGGCCCCTGCACACGGTATTATGCCCCATAGTGGCCCCTGGACACGGTATTATGCAGCATAGTGGCCCCTGCACACAATATTATGCCCCATAGTGGCCCCTGCACACAGTAGTTTGCCCCATAGTGGCACCTGCATGCAGTAGTTTGCCCCATAGTAGCCCCTGCACACAGTAGTTTGCCCCATAGTAGCCCCTGCACACAGTAGTTTGCCCCATAGTGGCCCCTGCACACAGTAGTTTGCCCCATAGTAGCCCCTGCACACAGTAGTTTGCCCCATAGTAGCCCCTGCACACAGTAGTTTGCCCCATAGTGGCCCCTGCACACAGTAGTTTGCCCCATAGTGGCCCCTGCACACAGTAGTTTACCCCATAGTAGCCCCTGCACACAGTAGTTTGCCCCATAGTAGCCCCTGCACACAGTAGTTTGCCCCATAGTGGCCCCTGCACACAGTAGTTTGCCCCATAGTGGCCCCAGCACACAGTAGTTTGCCCCATAGTGGCCCCGACACACAGTAGTTTGCCCCATAGTGGCCCCTGCACACAGTAGTTTGCCCCATAGTGGCCCCTGCACACAGTAGTTTGCCCCATAGTAGCCCCTGCACACAGTAGTTTGCCCCATAGTAGCCCCTGCACACAGTAGTTTGCCCCATAGTGGCCCCTGCACACAGTAGTTTGCCCCATAGTGGCCCCTGCACACAGTAGTTTGCCATATAGTGGTCCCTGCACACAGTAGTTTGCCCCATAGTGGCCTGTGCACACAGTATTATGCCCCATAGTGGACCACCCATGAACGATTATTATACTCTGGGGTCTTTTTAGACCCCAGAGTATAATGATCGGAGACCCAGGGGAGGATACAAACATAGAAAACACTTCAACTTACCTCTTCCTCGCTCCGGTGCACTCCCGTGCGCTACTTCGGCCATCTTCAATGTCGGACCGGATCTCGCGCGATCCAGGCCGGCGTCGCGATGCATAATGACATCGGCTGACGTCTGGGACGTCACCAAACAGGCCCGAAGCCTGCGGAGCGGTGGATAGGTGAGTTACAGTGTTTTTTATGTTCGCTCACCTCCCCTGGGCCCCCGATCGTTATACTCCGGGGTCTCAAAAGACCCCGGAGTATAACGATAGCAGTGATTGTGGGGTTCACGGTAGCGACTGCCACAGGGCTCGGGGCCCGTAATGTTCCGGGCCCTGTGGCAGTCGCTACCACTGCTACCCTGGTAGTTACGCCCCTGGAGGGATAGTATTGTACATCATCATAAGGTGTACTGGGCGGGGAAGTGGATGCGAGAGGGGTGTACTGAGTATGGATGGAAAACTGGTAAAACACAACCCACGGCCTTGTGTTTTGTGGTCCGCAGCCCAGGGCTGCTTTAATGGTACAGCTACACTTGACCCCCTTAAGCCATGTCACTCAGTTTGTTCTTTCTTTGGCCGAAAAGTCTGCAGCAGTCTATAGCTGGGGACTGTTTTGCACCTTCTGGCCAAAGAAAGCTATAGGGGTCACATTGGTCGCACTTGTAACTGGGCCCCTAAGCCAGACTACTGTCTCCAGGTGTAAGGAATTTCATATTTACCTCTTCTCCCTGCTGAGGTGGGCATTGGGCTGTTACCTCTTTTAATATCCTTCCAGCCGTGCTGTCTCCAGCTATATGGTACTGCTGGCGGTAGAGAAGATAGAAGAGGTGTCCAGCCAGGAACCACATCAGCACTTTGTAGAAAGAAGAGGTAAGGATGCAATTAAGTATGTAATTTGATGTGGGGTGGGGAGAACTATTACTCATAGGAGTCACTATTACATGTAAGAGGGATAATAAGGACACGATTGCCTATTTGTGGGGGTGGCACTATTACTTATGGAATGACTATTAGCTGTAGGGGGGATAATTATGACACTATTACCTATGTGTGTGTATGTGAGTGGGGGTTACTACCTATGGGGGGGAAAACCAAAGAAAACAAAATAGGTAAGCATTTTTAAAAACCTGTTTTGTGTTATTTAACAATGTTATGTTAACATTAGTCTTATAGTTGCATTCAATAGGCTATAAATGTATCTATGCCTAACTTGCATAGCTACATTTATACAGTTGCCATATTACTAATGGCCTTTTGAAGACAACCATAACGCTGATGTGTCTCTTGGTAATAATGAGTATGACACCCCTGTGCTAGAAAGTACAGTGGGCGGATGCTGAGAAGGGTTGCCTGGCAAAGCACTGAAACTCCCACAACCAGGAAGTATAAACCAGAAAGCATTGCTTGAGCCTGAAAAAATGAGGAATGGTAAAAATGGTCCAAATATACATAAAGGTATTCAGTTATGTTCGTTACTTCATATAACAAGCATTTCCTGCCCAGAAAACCCCTTTAAAATTTGTGAAAGTAAGTAAAAAATAGTAATCTTATACAAAGGGTCAGAATGTCAGCACAGTGACTGACCATGGCTGTTGCCCTGCAGTACTGGCATCCTGGGATTGAATCTGACCCAGGACAACATCTGTATGGAGACTGTATTTACTCACTTTTTTTTACATGGGTTTCTTCTGTGGACTCTGGGACTCTTTCTTCTGTTTTCTCTTACACTCCAAAGACATAATGATAGGGAATTTAGTGAGTTCTATTAGGGACAGTTATGACAATAACTGTAAAGTGCTGAGGAATATGTTGCCACTATATAAGAAAGAGGAATAAATAAACCTCAGACTGGTTCAAGATGAACGGAACTGATGTCATTGTGGGTTTATACTAAATAAATACGCAGTCAAGTCACATTATTAGACCAGGATGGAAGTCATATGTGGTGGGCTGGCTTGGTAGGTACATGAGGTGTGCAATAGGCTCTTGTCATGGGTAAAAGGAGCTATTTATCAGAATTTCAAAAAGAGATCATTATTGGCATTCTGGCCAAGAGTGGCAGTATTTCTGAAACGGTGCAATTTTTGAACTCTCATACTGCTGCAGTGAAACTATATTGTGAGAAACATCACCATTGGGAATAACTGCTGTGGAAACTGGGGAGCACCATGTGCCTTTGATGTGAGAGGTGAATGTTGGCTACAAAGGTGCGCAAAGCTACAGTGGAGCAGCTCACCGCGAAAATGAACAAGGGGGCTACAAGACGTCTAAAACAACAGTTCAATGAACCCCTTACTTCATATGGGACTCTCAAGTAGATGAAAGTTCACTGCACTCATACTAACAAAGGTGCATTGGGAAAATAATACTTCAATTTGGAGAGCAGTATTGAAATTGGACCACCGCTGATTGGCAAAGGTTTGCCTTCTCAAATGAGTCAAATTTACTGCATATTCAGATGTATGGACATTGACGTGTCAGGCGAGAAACATCAGAGAAAAAACATGCAACCATTACTGGAAGAGAACAAGCTGGTGGCTGCAGCATTATGGTCTGGGGATTTTTTTTTCATGGTATTCTCTGGGTCCACTTATCCACAAGGAATACACTCTGATCCCATTTGGGTATTAATCCATGCTTGCAGATAACATACACCCATACATGCTATTTGTCTTCCCTGGGGTAAATGGAATATTCCAACAAGACAATGCGACATGCCACACGGCTATAAATTTCCAATAGCGGTTGGAAGAGTACAACCAAGACTTCCAAGTACTTCCCTTGATCCCTATTTCTCCACACTTGAATCAAATTGAGCATCTGTGGGACCACCTTGATTGTCCTGTTCGCTGTGTGGTTCCTCCCCCACTCACCCTCCAGCAAATGTGGGATACACTGCAGACAGCATGACTCCAGACACATGATAAAACCTACCTGCACCTTACTGAGTCCCTCTCAGCCCATCTAGCTGCTGTCCATGCTGCATATAGTTTTTACTCTGGATATTAGCTGATGGTCATAATAATGTGACTCAACTCTGTATATCAGATTATGGGTAAAGATTTATATTTGTCCAAAATAAGCTAGAATATCAGTCATAATATATGCAGGGGCATAATAACCCATCATGCATATGTGTATATAAACATAATAGTTCTCCTACATAAGTCATTAGGTTTACTGCTCTGCTGAATATATACATGAATATGTAAGTACTAGAAAGCATTTGTTTACAGTCATTGGCCAAATGCTATTCTCATCTGATGGCACAATCCCTTCAGTGCTCAGTGCTAAGAATAGAACAGTATCAGACTGTCCAGTAATGGGGCGCTCCTGTAAATGGTAAATACATTTCATCATTTTTATAACAGAGCACACAAGCATATAAACTAGCTGCTTTAACAAGAGTCATGCTCCCCAAGATTAATACTGTATATTCATAACCTCATAGGTCTGTAATAGCCCTACTGTATGATTTAATTCTAAATGTTGTGCAGTGCATTTCCCATGGGGACTGCAGCACCTCCCAAAGTCATAGACGACTGTTTCCAGATAAATTCTCGTCACGTGTCACTGTCTGCAAGAGAGTAGCACTACTGAATCCTAGAGGAGGTACAGGTATGTCTAATTTTTATAACCTGTCATGTTCAGCTGTGGGGAAGTAATTGTCACTTTTGGGGGACTGCGGCTGTCACAGTGATGACTATTATTAAAGTGACTTTCTTATCAGGCTGTCACTATTTTATACTGTGGTTGATATTTTATTATGTCTATGGTGGGTTGTCTTTTATAGTAGACTATAGCTGACGCAATTCTGGATCTTTGTGGCTTTTACTGGTATGGAAGGTTGTGTATGTCAATGTTGTTTGCGAAGATGAGTCTTCACAATTTCTTATCATATAATGACTGTTTTTTTTTTTTTGTATTTTACTGGTTGGCAGTTCTGACCTGAGGAGATAGAACTATACGGGGTAGAAAGGTAGCTAATTCCTTTATTTAGCTTTTATTATTCAAGAAAAACGTGGATAATGATTTCTTTCACTATAAGGCTAAGGCCCCTCATAGCGAAATACAGCAAAAAAAGCTGCGGAAAAAAACTTTTTTCCACAGCGTTTTTCAGTGCGTTTTCGCTGAGTTTTTCTCTGCTGATTTTCTGCCCTTATTATGCCAGCGTTTCCGAAGGTATAACTGACATGCGGCAATTTTTTAAAAACGTGGGCATTTTTTGAAAAAGCATCTTTTCCGCTGCAGATTTTTTTCTGCAGTGTTTGGATGGGATTAGCCAGAATCTCACTGACTTTGCAGGTACTGTAAAGCGCAGCTTTTTTTTGCCGTGGTGTTTCCACAGCGGCAAAAACGCTGCATTTTCGCAACGTGGGGCTTCAGCTTATAACTGTTTTCACATAAAGGCAGTAATGACTGCAATATCTGTAAGTACAATCAGGTTTTTATTATTACCAGAGACTTATTTTCCCACCACCCTTTAAGACAAAAGTAAAAAGGGTTGTCCTATTGAAGACACTTATCCCCTATCCCAGGGTAAAGGATAAGTGATACATCGTAGGTCCAAATGCCAGGTCCCCCAGTGATGAGGAGAATGGGACTGAAAGTCCCCCATGCCTTTTCCACTTGCTTGCACTTCATTCAATGCTATGGGGCTCCTGGAGAGTGCCCTGGGGGACCTGTGGATAGGAGATGAGTGTCTTTAATGGGGAAACCCCTTTAAGGCAGTCTCCTGCCAATGACAGTGTACACCACTGCCTCTCAAATCGTGAGATGGACCTCACATGTGTTGGTAAGGAGTGACTAGGGAGGTACTGTAGTTTTTATAGGAGGTATTTCCTACTGCAAAAACTTTTCCTAAATTCTGATTACTCAACATGACAACTAATTTTGTGCTTATTTTAATGATATACTAAGCTTAGGAAAATAATTAAATATAAATAAAGTAATATTTTGAATGTTTCAAAGGACTTTGACCACTGGTAGTGAGTCCAAGGTTTAAAAACGTATGACAAGTATGGTAAATTTCAATCTGCCCATGGCACATATTTTAGAGATTATACAATGAGATAGTACTCACTCATTAGAACTCATGTTCACCTGTTAAGGGTATGTCCACTTGGGAATGGTTATGCTGCATATTCTCCACTGCAGTGTTGCAGGCAGAAAATCAGCATTGTTTACAAAATCTCATCCACACGCTACAGAACAAATCCGTGGGAAATCCACAAACAAATTGACCTGTTGTTCAGATTTTAAATCTGGATGTATAGCCTGGATTTTGCCACAGATTTCACTTCAAATTCCTTGGAAAATCTGCAACAGATATTTTCCATTGCAAATTACATTCAGCGTGAACAAGGTTCCAGCAATAGTTATCATTGTACACTGTGATGATGAGAGATCCCCAAGATGTATTTTCCAGTAATATCTTTCTTTGTTGTAATATCACTTGCTCATATCATCCAGTTAGGTTCCAGGAATGCGGCCATTCTACTCTGTAATTAAAGCCTTTTGTTGTTCTGTCCCTGGCTCAATTAGCATACCCTTGTTAATCTCATTATCCCAGCAGAAGGTTCCTGCAAACCTGTGGCTGGAAAGACCTCAGAATACACAAAACCTAGGCTCCATGTCTCCAGGCTACAGAACAAAAGGGATATGGTTTTATGACAATATCTTCCCCGGGGAACCTCTTACAGTCTCCTCAATAAATTTCTCAGGTGCGCCAGGCCAAGGAGCACGTTTCAAGCCCACACAAGATACTGTACAAAGTCCGTAAAAGGTCCAGACACTGATCTCCTTACCCAAAGGGGAATGGGGTGTCATTCTTGGTGTCTGCATGATGGGGAGCCTGCCACGAGCCCCATCATACCTCTTGCTTTACCCTACGGTCATCGGGCAAGGAACTGTAGCAAGTTATGGTTCTGGGGATTGCAAGAGGGAGGGCGGGGCTTCTCCTCCTGGTGACATCACTTAGGGAGGAGACCAGGATAGTTTAATGCTGTCAGACCAGAGAAAGATGGGTCACTTGTTATCCTGGGGAAGATGTGAGAGCATGTAGGAGACCCATGCTCTGTAACTTGCTTAAGAACGCGCCCTAAGACAAGCTGCTGAGCTTGCTCTGGTATTTTCCTATCTTTTATTTCCCATTTTATTTTTTGTACTGTATTTTGTTTTTACCTTTATTTGCTTGACCGTTCATTGATGTATATTTCTGTATATGTTAGTGCCTAGTACCGACCCACTGGGGTTAATAAAATTTATAATAAATTTCTAAAATTTATAAAGCTCGTTTCATATCATCCTATGAACCTGGTCACTCACGGGTTGTGAGTGGGAAGTTAAGAAAGGGTAGTCGCAGGTGTGCCCAGCGGCTTGGCAAGGCGAGATCCATATATTATTTTCCATTTGCCTATATCAAATGTACATGTTATTTCAGTAAATTGGGGCGATAAACAGCTGTCATCCAACTTTGGTTTCCTGTATCTCTAAAACTGTAAGGCCAGGCCCCACATTGCAAAAGCGCAGCATTTTAGTGAATCCCATCCACACATTGCAGAACAAAATCTGCAGCGAAAAACGTAGAATATGCTATGACTAAGATGCATGACGCTTCGAAATGCCTAAGCACAGCTGATCACATTTTTTGGAGATTTTTTTAGATGAAGATTAAAAGCTATATTTTATAACGGAATTTTCTGCCTGGTGCTGGAATCTTATGTATTTTGGAAAATTAATTTGTCTGGATAAACGATCCTTTTCAAACATTTTCAATGTTGGTGAAAGACACAAATGTAAAAACTCAAAACAATACAATTTTATTAGAAGAAAAGTGTCATGGAAACAATTTAGAATTTATCAGAAGAGAGAATGGTACATTGTTTTTTTGCATTGCATTTTAATAAAAAGGATTGTGTTACACGCACAATTATTTAACATATGAAAATGTCTTTTGTCCCCTCTGCATTAATCTTGCCCCTGTTCCTGCTGCGAGGAATTAAGTGTTCATTAATTTAATGCCTGCCTGGAACAATTAATAACAGTCTCTGATCACAGGCATAATTCCAGAGAAAGTGCTTATTTATGAGGCCGATGCACAAATAGAGAAAATTCTGCTGGTACATAATTTTATGTGCTGGAACATTCTGTAACATGTACAAAAATGACAGCACAGTGACAGTAAAATGCACATATTCAGGTACAATGTCAATTTCCTCTTCTCAATGAATATGATATATGACACCAAGACCTTTATATAATGGTATTCCTCCTTCTTATAAGACATTGTCTGGAATGGTATTATTTATATATGAGGCCATATCCATTTTGTATTTTTATGTTGTTGTTGTTATAATTATTTTTATTTTTCTACTCAGTACATTAAAGCAAATCGGCCCTGTGATTTTAGCTGTCCTATTAAAGATCAAAATATAATAGAGAGAGGGAAACTAAACTCTGATGAAATGGTTTTTTATGGTTTGGAGCAGGATTTCCGAGTAAAAAGCAGAGTAAACCCAGGCAAGACTCCTAGGAGATAAAGTAAGAGTCCAGCTTACTTCATCCACACAGACTTATTGACAATGTTGCCTGTATACAGACTGATACATATGCAGGTCTAGGAACAGGCACAGCAGAGGTAGTAGAAGTAGACTGTGGAAGCACAGCAACATGTACAGTATGTCACAGGCAATGTTCAAATTCCAGCCCATTGCAGTGATAGGCAGAGATGAATAGTTGGCAATAGTCTTATATAATTTACAGAAAGCCACAAGCATCCTGGAAGAGTTTTGATGGCAAAAGCTTAATAAACAGGACTGTTCAGATTTGCAATTGCTGCCTGAGGCATTGCCGGATTGCTGCCATGCACATTTTGCCATGTATTCTATCAGTTAGAAACCTACATGAGAGCGCAGTGGCATAAAGATTACAGGTGAAAGGTTAACTAAAGCTTTAGAAATGAGCTTGAGAGTTCTAGCATTAATATGTCATACAGTAAATAAATTATATACTATTGCATAATAGTCATAATAAACATGTTTGAAACAGTAATGTAGTATAAGCTGGCGCACTAACCCATTCATCTCTATGGCCCCATACACACGCTCATGTATTATCAAGGACCCATGTATGAGGAAGTGAGCCCAGAGCAAAACTCAGGACAGGTCCCTTACCTGTCCGTTTTGGTGCTGGGTCTTATATTACATGAAGTGAATGGGTCTGTGAAGGCACGAATGGCACACGGATGTCATTCATGTCCCGTCTGTGATGTTTTACCACAAACCAGAAAGATGCACAAGGTTGTGTGCATGTAGCCTTACTGTCAGAGGTGGGTGGGTCAGTTGGTAAAGCAATGCAGCTATGAATGGACTCTAGTGCAAAATTGTTGGTGTGCTTTTGGAAAGGGGAATAAGCCATTGCCAGCCCATCTAGCCACGGCTTACCTACAATTGGAACAAAGGATTGCTATGTCGCAATTGTTGTAAACCAACTGCCTCATTCCTCTTTCACCTGAATATGCCGACTGCTATTCTGACTCCCTTCTGCATACATATGCTCAGTTCCACCTAAAAGTTATATGTTTTCAATGAGAAGAGTGGAGTAAGCTCCTGCCAGGCTCTGCTGGTTGTGGCTAACCTCCAGGTAAAAAAGAAAAGCATGACGCTTCACTTCAACATGCCTGATCTTTTTTTTCACCACCATTATATATCATTGCCCTCATACACATAAGATAGTAAACCATTGAAATTGGCGGTGCCTTAATAAACTGTTTTGGCCAATTTTTAGCTTTCATATTTGACCAGCTTAACTTATGAGCAACATTATCAGTTTTCCCTGCTCAGAATCATTCTATAGATATCCTTCAGAAGCACATGAAGACTCAAGGCTGAAAATAGAGAAGGTGACTGCACCACACAGGTCTAATTTTCTACCTCTGAGTTTCATGACCTGTCAAAAATAATAGTGATCCTCTTCCAGGGAGAAAGATGATCTTACTTTCAAGTCGTGTTAGTGCTACCTAGCTGCACTATCTTTAATTATTCAACAGGAGATCCTTTATAGTTGCTTTTCTTGTGGACACGATATATAGTCTTATACACATAAATGGTTTCTTACTTGCTGACACACACATTTGAGGAATTGTATATAAAGAAATACATTTTCCTTCCTTTCCCTCTTTTTTGTCTCTTTTACTATTGGAGTTTATAGAATACAGAATTCTACTGAAAAAAATAGCTCCAGGTTGCAAAGGTATTTTGAGTGCATTAAATATCATGCCCCGCTGTTTCTCTAAAGATGCATTGTTTGACTCCATTACCTTTTCACACCACAGGCATTGAATTTCTTACTTTGACAGAGTATGAAACTAAAGGAATGATAAGAGAGATACTTCTCTTTTTTTCCCAGTCTTGTGGCAAGCAGTGAGAAGTTTTACATTTAACTATACTGTATCATGCCATAATTGATTTGTAATGCATTAAAGGGTTAGTCATCTTTTCAAAATTGATGGCCTATCATTAACCCCTTCCCACTGCAGCCATTTGGAATTAGCCAGTATTAGAGATGAGCAAATCGAAGCTGACGAAGTGGAATGTGAATTTCCTCATGCTTCGTGGTAACGAATCACATTTAGTTCAAAATGGCTGTTGTACATGGGGCAAGGAACTCTGGGAACGTGGGATCTCCCACAATGCCATGCGTGCAGCCAATCAGCAGCCAGCCCTGCGATGTCATATCCCTTTAACCCCTTCGCGAGTGCCCACGGCATGTTTGACCGCTGCATCCAAGATTTTAAAACCCCTGATCGGTTATGGAGCAGGGTGTTAGCTGTAACTGACAGCTAACATTCTGCTCCATAACTAATTGGGGGTTTAAACAGCGATGCAGCAGAAAAACATGACCGCGGCATCTAAGGGGTTCCGCCATTTTGTTGCCCATTCGCCCACCCCCGGCTCTCTGCAGCCAATAAATAGCTGTCTTTTTAAGTTGCCAAATCGAATTTTTGAATGCTTTGCTCATCACTAGCCAGAATCCCATCCAATTTGCAGCTAATGTAAAACACTGCATTTTTTGCTGCAGTGTTTGCGCCACGGCCAAAACACTGTGTTTTCACAAGGTGAGTCCCCAA
Organism: Leptodactylus fallax; assembly: GCA_947044405.1. NCBI lineage: Eukaryota > Metazoa > Chordata > Amphibia > Anura > Leptodactylidae > Leptodactylus > Leptodactylus fallax. Next base: position 3,177,565 of record CAMRHE010000167.1, read on the forward strand.
CCTTAAGGAGTATATTAATTGTTCCATAGACTGAAAATCTTTTCTTAGTAATGTGATGTTTGCACTGAAAGATTCATTGTAGTTACAACAGAGTTATAAAAATGGTCATAAAAACTGGATGTGTATCAGAAAAAGCTACAGAATTCAACAGGTTAGGCTGACCATCTTACGTGTATGGGGAGCCTCCTGATGGCAGAGATTGTCATTATAACAATCAGGAAGTTGAGTTTGACTACAGGGAAGAAAAGACATTGCAGAGGTGTCTGGCAGCAGCTTTCTTTCTTCTACTACTTTGTTATATATGCACTTCTACGGTTAGGTTAGATTCACGCTTGGGGACCCGAAAAACGGAAACCCCATCTGCTTAAAAAGTGGTTACTTGCGGAGACCATAATGGGGCCTGCCAGGTTTCTGCCCAGTTTCCTCCGAAAACAGCGAAGAGAAAAGTCCTGCTTGCAGGACTTTTCTCTCTGCCTATTTTAAGTGGAATGTCTCACACTGAGATTCAAACGTCTAGTGTGAACCTGGCGTTCACTGAGCCAAGTATGCTTGTGTATAGGGGAGTCGGGAGAGATAGCTGACGATGAAAAGAGCATTGGCATACCTGTGACCTGTGATACAGTGGAGAAAAAAAGTATTTAGTCAGCCACCAATTGTGCAAGTTCTCCCACTTAAAAAGATGAGAGAGGCCTGTAATTGACATCATAGGTAGACCTCAACTATGGGAGACAAAATGAGAAAACATATCTAGAAAATCATTGTCTGATTTTTTAAAGAAATTATTTGCAAATTATGGTGGAAAATAAGTATTTGGACACCTACAAACAAGCAAGATTTCTGGCTCTCACAGACCTGTAACTTCTTCTTTAAGAGGCTCCTCTGTCCTCCACTCATTACCTGTAGTAATGGCACCTGTTTGACATTGTTATCAGTATAAAAGACACCTGTCCACAACCTCAAACAGTCACACTCCAAACTCCACTATGGTGAAGACCAAAGAGCTGTGGAAGGACACCAGAAACAAAATTGTAGATCTGCACCAGGCTGGGAAGACTGAATCTGCAATAGGCAAGCAGCTTGGTGAGAAGAAATCAACTGTGGGAGCAATAATTAGAAAATGGAAGACATAAGACCACTGATAATCTCCCTCGATCAGGGGCTTCACACAAGATCTCACCCCGTGGGGTCAAAATGATCACAAGAACGGTGAGCAAAAATCCCAGAACCACACGGGGAGACCTAGTGAATGACCTGCAGAAAGCTGGGACTAACGTAACAAAGGCTACCGTCAGTAACACACTCAGATCCTGCAGTGCCAGACGTGTCCCCCTGCTTAAGCCAGTACATATCCGGGCCCATTTGAAGTTTGCTAGAGAGCATTTGGATGTTCCAGAAGAGTATTGGGAGAATGTCATATGGTCAGATGAAACCAAAGTAGAACTGTTTGGTAGACAAACAACTCGTCATGTTTGGAGGAGAGTGAATGCTGAGTTGCATCCAAAGAACACCATACCTACTGTGAAGCATAGGGGTGACAACATCATGCTTTGGGGTTGTTGCTCTGCAAAGGGACCAGGACGAATGATCTGTGTACATGAAAGAATGAATGGGGCTATGTATCGTGGGATTTTGAGTGCAAACCTCCTTCCATCAGCAAGGGCTTTGAAGATGAAACGTGGCTAGGTCTTTCAGCATGACAATGATCCCAAGTACACCGCCAGGGCAACAAAGGAGTGGCTTCGTAAGAAGCATTTCAAGGTCCTGGAGTGGCCTAGCCAGTCTCCAGATCTCAACCCCATAGAAAACCTTTGGAGGGAGTTGAAAGTCCGTGTTGCCCAGAGACAGCCCCAAAACATCACTGCTTTAGAGGAGATCTGCATGGAGGAACGGCCAACATACCAGTAACAGTGTGTGCCAACCTTGTGAAGACTTACAGAAGACGTTTGACCTCTGACATTGCCAACAAAGGATATATAACAAAGTATTGAGATGAACTTTTGTTATTGACCAAATACTTATTTCCACCATAAATTGCAAATAAATTCTTAAAAAATCAGACAATGTGATTTTCTGGATTTGTTTTCTCATTTTGTCTCTCATAGTTGAGGTCTACCTATGATGTCAATTACAGGCCTCTCTCATCTTTTTAAGTGGGAGAACTTGCACAATTGGTGGCTGACTAAATACTTTTTTCCCCCACTGTATATGCACTGTTCTGCTTTCTTTTGCAATATATTATGGTACTTTGTGGATATTGTATATCTGTGCTCATCAGTATGTGATAATTTGTGTTACAGCACATGTTAGACTCAAACTAGCAGGTTTAGGAAACTCTCAGACAGCTACTTGATACATTATGCTCCTCTTGGGGCTTGTTTTAGATCAAGTAATTTCCTGCCTCATTAGTTAAACTGTAGTCTGTCCAATGTGTTATCAATTTTTAAAAGGACGCTGTATGGCCAAAGAACTCAGCTCTAGACGAGTCTTTGTCTGTACTTGAATGTGGTAGTACTGAAAATGTAGATTTTCAGTACTATTTTACTGTAGCAACCACAGCTATTGGAGGACTTAAACAATGTTGGACTTTGTATCAGTTCAACAACCTGGCATGTTGTCACATGTTCAAAAATGGCAAAGGGTTCTCAAATGCTGGACATTTGACATCATTAGATTAGCAGTTTATAATACTTTTATGTTACAATAAAGGTTATTGGTAGCTTTCTCTTTGAAGGAAGGATCAGATACTTCTTACTTTTCCGTATTCAAAAAGTCTGACATAGGGTTAATTTCTAACATTTCCCAAAGTCATACCAACTAATTCCCAAATAACTATATTTTACTGTTTAATGTAAAATCTGACTAGTTACTATTGTCTTAAAGTAATATTAACATAATATAAGTTATTAGGTTTTTGTTACCCATTGTTATGAAGGTCGGCTTGTTTTCAAATTTCCCACCAGCCCACCACCAATGTTGCCTTTAGGGGGCCCTACTGGATCCCCACTGCTTTTTTAATAGACAGTGGGGGTCTGGTAACGGCCCCTATTAACTTACCTATCCCCCATTCTGCTTGCGGCCTCCTCTTCCCTCATCAGTCACCATGAGGCTCCCATGCGCCGCACATTACGTCATCACAACCTGATGTGTGGCGCACAGAGCCCATTGAAGGCTGAAGAGGGAAGAGAACGCTATGAGCAGGAGCAGGGAACGGTAAGTGAATGCAGCCTGGTTATCCCCAGAGCCTCTTCATAAATCATTAATTCCGTGTGCCAGTCAGGGCCTTTATTAAGACTGACATACAATATGCCTGTCTTAATAAATCTATCCCATAGAACTTACAATGTTTGTAATTTTCCGGCATATACATTATAAGCACCAGATGATTTTTGTTGCATATAAGAAAATCAAGAATATATTTATATGGCTCTATGATGATATATTACATATTTTGATACATATTTAGGACTTGCTTTAGGAATATGAGGTGTATATTCTTTTCATTCATACCCATATATCTAGATCCATATTTTTCAACAATCCCCATAATCTTTACTGTTATACATGAAAGGATACATGATGTACAGAAATCTAGTTAAATATTGGACAATTCCCTATGCCCAATTAATCTGACTTCAGGAGGTTTTCTAGTCCACATGACACCTCGGAGATTCTGAATATATTAACATTGAGGACAATAGTGGCTGCAGGGCAACATTGTTCTCTTCACTTGAATGGGATGAAGTTGCAAAATCCTGCACCTTAATTTCAGTGGATGTGGATAGTGTGCAGTCAGATGGACCACTGTTAACAATGAAGAGGCAGAAGTGCTTGGGTGAGCTACACATCCCTTTTAAATGACTGATCAGCAATGGTGCTGAGAATTGGACCCCACCATCTGATATTGCTGGCTTATGGTAATAGACAATAGATAGACAATTACTATTATGATCTTTGATAATTGATTTAAGAATAAAAACTGCTTATCGATAGCAGTAAGAATGTGAATCTGAAAAATGGCTATATGAACTCTGAGCTGCTTGGCCAATATAGAACATGGTCACAGTTACAATTATTTATTTTTGGTCATTCAGTCATCTTAGCTAAACTGGATTTTCTGTTTTGCCTTGAGTGTATGTAATAAATCTTCTATTGATTTTCAGTTGGGTTGTTATTACCTGTTCAGGTGTCCCTTGAGGTTATTTCCAATAATTGATTTCCTACACCCTATGATTAAACTGAATTATAGTTGTGTTTTACTATTGTTTTATATGGTAAATGTGTGCCTACTGGATTTTCACAGTTTAATGGTTTATCAATACACACTATGTGTGAACTATTGTAAATGCCAAGGACAGGGGACAATATTTTATTCTACCGAATGCCATTGACTGCAGTTTGCACAGCTTTCCCTTATGCCTTGTCCAGATGTCCCTTATCTTTTTGTCTCCTCAATAAAGCGTTGACATTTATTCGCCAAAATAAATGTTCTGATTTTAAGTATTGGCTGAGGTGCAGAAGACCTATGATTCTTCTGTTCATTGCTTTTGAAAAAAACAGAAAAACAAATTGCTCATATAAATCATCCCAGAAGCATGGATACCTCAAGGGAAAACTCACAATATGTTGATAAAGAAAGAAACAGGTACCCCAGAGTATCTCTTCTCACAATATTTTTCACTTGTTCTACAGACACATGTAATTTCACCTTTGCAATTCTTAAGCGATGTTATCTGACACAAGATTTCCAAGCAAGAGCAGAAAGAGAAGCTGATAAATATTCCACCAAGATTCCATTAACTTGGAATTCAATTGAAACATAAAGCAACGTTGTTAATATAAGTTAAAAAAAGGTGTCTTGAATAGATAAAGGATTTTTCATGTATAAGCACTTTGCTATCTCTGAAGTGCCAGGGATCACAGCAGGATGGGTACACTGGGTACTGGAGAAATGCTGAGAATGGGTGGATAATGTTACTTACTGCACAATACGGCGTGACTACAGAAAGAAAGAATGTATTGTGATGAGAAAGAAAAAGCAGTTTGTTCCTATGAAGGAGATAAAAAAATGACAGAATAAACATTGCAAGAAATAGAAGTAGCAAAGAATGTTCTTCTTGAAAATTACAGATGATTTTACAGATTGGAAAATGAAAACAACCTTCCCCCACAGTGACAATGTAATGCCAGCACCTCACATGGAGCAGCAACAGTAAAAGAAAATCAAGTGTAGCTAAAATGTTGCTACTAAAAACAAAATAATCATATAAAACAAAGTAGGGATGTGTTGCCCGTGGCGACCAATGCAAATCTTAATCAGCTAGTTTTACCATATTTTTGCATGTTCCTAAAACTACTACCTATGGAGACTAAGGATAAGTATTGTCTATGCAAGCTATTTGGTCTTAGCATGGCCCATACTAACTAATGTGAAAAAGAGAAGAAAATGTTTTTGCTCTTTCAGATCAAGTCAGATGACCCCCTACTTTCATATTCATCATTATATTGCATTTAGTCACAAATCTAAGGTTCAGTTCACATCTGTACCACAATGTCCCCTTTAAATTGGCAGATGAGAAAGTCTTGCGTGGAGGTGTTTTTCCTCTACTGGTTTCAGCTATTACATTGGTGCACTTGTCCATTGTTCTGGTCCTCCGACGGACCAAAATAACAGACACAACAAAGCTAGTATGAACCTAGAAGTAGAAAGTAACTTATGACAATAGCTATATCATTTACAGGAGATATGAAGAGGTCTGGAAGATCTGTTGTTGAAGATATATGGAAGAACTGTTGATATGCAAGTGTCTTAAAGGGGTTGTCGCACAAAGTCAAGTCTGCAGTACCTTTATCACACTCCACATTCAAACTGAACACAGACTGAATGTGGATGGGACTGGAGGAGGTTGGTTCTCCCATTTTCTTCAATGCACTTGGCTATCTCCAGCTCTCCTATTGAAGTGAATGTGAGCGCCAACTGCCACCAGTCCTGCCCACATTCAGCCTGGATGCACTCAGGTTGAATGTGGAGAGTGAGAAGGATCCTGCAGACTTCACTTAATGGGACAACCCTTATAATTCCTTTGATTATCTTAATCTGTAGAGAGCCAGAAGAACCATCTATGACTTCAAACAACATGATTTTAAGAATTGACAAAATTCTATTTTTCAATAGTGTTACATGATGTTTTATATCATGTTAGCAATTAACCTCAGAAACTCCTAAAGATAAATCAATTAACGTGGGTATCTTGTTTCAAAATATTCATAGAATTCCACCTTAATAGAGGGGGTCTTCCATTCAGGACTCTTACTTACTCCTAAAAACACATAGCTGCTACAGTGTCTTTTCCTTTGAAAGACCCAGCATGTTACACAGAAAACCCATTGATTGAGATTTCATTTCTGTGGTATCATTTTAGGACAATTGAACACTTTCTTATTGATTCCCCAACAGATTATAGCTGATCACTGGGGGTAGGGGATCCTATCATTCATGGCCACTTTAACTATAGGGTAAAAGGTGCACTTACAATGGACCTTATGGTGGTGCTGGTGGTGGTGAGGGCCCATCAGCTCTCATTGTTCCAGTGGGACTGTCCTAGATTTAGATTGCTGTCCCATTGTCCCAATTTTAACTGTATGTGCATGATCAGGGCACAATTAAAGTTGAATACAATGGTGCAGCAGAGAGCTATTAAACTTTTGTCATTCATATTTCTATGCCAAATCTGACCACTATTAATAGCAGCAGCTCAACCATGATTTAACCCTGTACTGTGACACAATGATGTCATTCCACTCGTATAATAGTCACATTGGTGGGGCAGTGCTTAAATAAAAATAAAAATTAGAGAAGAGCTGCATGGCTTTTAGCTACCACAGAAACACTATGATTTGGCCCTTTGACCAATTAAATTTAGCATCAAACCAGACGCTTCGGCAAAGTCAAATGGGCCAATAACTCAATCACTAACTCTTTTTGCAATATAACTGCCATGTGTGTCTGCAAAACTACAGACAAACACCTTTCTCCAAAAAACGGTAATTTTAGAGAATTTCAAATGCTAAAATGCGTAAAAGCGAGTGTCAATGTAGTGTATGGTTAAAGTTGAAGTTTGTATCCACTGCTTACTATTAATTTTTCCATAGACATAATGTGACTTTACTTTGACATAACTTCATCTGTGTTTGCCTTAGAGAGCTATAAATTTTATAGATAGTGTATAACATTGTCAGGGCTCCTAGGAACCTATGTTTAAGCCAATTTAAGCTGTGGTTCATACTGAACTTGTTTGACCTGAAAGGAATCTTGGTCCCAAACTACCCACACCCGAAATGAAACAAATCTTGAGAGGTTTGCCCCTAGTATATAGTGGTAAAATATCATCCATGTGTCGTCCTTGCCACTTTACCATTTTCACACAGATACATACGTTTGTGTGCATTTAGCCTAAAAATAGCAAAAGGGTTTACAGTAGTAGACATCCAAGTTCAGAAGTCATCCAAAACAAAGTAGACCTCAACAATCCAAAGAAAGTGAGGTACAGCAAATGGTAATAAATACCTCACATTTGGACTTTATTTGTATGTACCTGCCTAATATTGTGTAGGTTCCTCTTCTGCCACTTAAATAGCTTTGATCTGTTGAAGCATTGACTCCACAAGACCTCTGAATGAACCCTGTGGTATCTGTCACCAAGAGATCCTTTACAGTAAGTCATGTAAATTTTCATATGGGTTTCCATGGCTCAACTTGTTGTTCTATCTGAAGGTAAAGTCAGTACCTTGAACTCTTTGTCATGCTCTTTAAGCTATTCCTGAACAATATGACTATTTAAATGTTGCTCCATCTGTAAATACCAGCCTTCTGAAGGCTCCCAGCCCTGCCATAGTATTGTAACTACTGAACAAAAAAAGGAAAATAGTTTTTAAAAATATAAAAAAAAAATAAAAGTTTCAATCACTCCCTTTTCCCTAGATCACATATAAATGTAAACAAACCAAAGTAAACATAAACATATTAGGCATCCCTAAGTCCAAAAATGCCTAAACTATTAAAATATAAAAGCATTTGTCCCATACGGTAAACGCCGTAGCAGGAAAAAAAAATCAAAATGGCTGATTTGGTGTATTTTTGCCGATTTGCCTCCCTAAAAAAATGGAATAAAAAGTGATCAAAACATCATACATTTCCCAACATGGTATCAATATAAACTACATATTGTCCCACAAAAAAAAAGTCCCTTTACACAGCTCTGTATGCTGAAATATAAAAAAGTTACAGGGGTCAGAACATGGTGATTCAAAGACATTTTTTTGTTTCTTCAAAATTTTGAATTTTTGTAAAGTTATTAAAACATAAAAAAATATAAATTTGATATTACCGTGCTCACACTGACTTGGAGAATAAAGCTAACATAGCATTTTTACCACTGAGTGGAGGCTGTAAAAATAAAACCCATAAGAAAATGACGGTACTGCATTTTTTTCTCATTTCCACCTCATTTTGAATCTTTTTTCCCACTTTTTATTACATTGTACAGAATAATAAATGGTACCATTTTCAAGTACAAATTGTCACTCAAAAATCAAAGAGTAAAAAATGAAAACACAAATTGAAAAATGTCTGCATTACGTAAGGGTTAACTGTACGTATTGGTGCTTGAGTTACATTGTTAAAAAATGAAATGTCAAACTGGCCTAGGTGGGGAAGGCAAAGAGAAAATAACAAAACTCTTTTTTTCAACAAACAAAATGTTATTTAAGGGAGTTTGTCTGCAGTAAATTCAGTATAAACCTAATCCCAGTACTTTGTAGAGGTGATTCTGCAGTTTCCAAATATACCCCTAGAGTTCTACATTCCTGGGCAAAGCATTTTTCCTGAGCACATAGCCGATTTAAACAGCTAAATGGTCATGGTGCTAAGAGTCGGTTCCCGCCAATATGATATTGATGACCTATCCTAATGATAGGTCATGAATTTTATACTCATAAATAGTCATAGTCTATTAGTAATTAATAGTAATCAATCTTTTTTATCTGCACTTTACAATATATGTAATGCATTGTGGTTTTCGGTATATACATCCTATTTTTATTTATTAACTTATGTTTCTTTCTGTAATGGTGACATTAGAATGTCTGGTAACATTGTGTGGCTACCTTTATCAACTAGCAGAGATTTCCTGTTGTTAAATCAAATCACTTAAAATGTATCTTCCTGATGTGCAAAGCAGGAAGTTCTAAGTACATACTGTAAGATCGGTTTCTAAAAATAAAATCAGCTCAGGTTTTTTGGAAAACTATGTAATGACTTGCATTTGGAGATCTTCAAGTGGTTATGGGACCCTGTATATAAAAAAAAAAACATAAAATAGCTTTAAGAACTATGTAATGATTTGCATTTGGAGCTTTTGTAAGTTGTTATGGGGCCCTGTATATACAATAGCATAATCTATACAGACTCTCAGTCTCCCACTTTTGCCCTCCCATCTTCAGTTGTCTTCTACTTTCTACCTTCTTGAACCACACATCATGAGGGTGGGCATTCTGACGTACTGGGACCCATAGAAGCCTTTTAGCTTAGAGCTTTAGTAGGTACATGATGAGTTACATCTTTAGAGTTTCTTCTTTGCTCAAAATGGCGGACAACATTTTTCTGAGCTAAAACAAAAACTCCATGGTGCCCAGCCTTATTTGGCAATTTCACAAAAAAATGCTATGCTCTGCTTTGTTTTTGCATCAAATGTGGCAAAAAAGTGACATGACCACCAAGGCCAGGCCTCACATGGTGAAAACATCCCTGCTTCTAGCAAATCGCATCCACACATTTAAGAAAAAACGCACAGACCTAAAAAGACCCCAGAGTATAATGATAGCAGTGTCTGTGGGATTCGTGGCCCGCGGCCTTACTTACTGATCCCCGCTCCTGCTCACAGCCACCTCCATTTCCACAGAATGGGAAGCGCATTCAGCCGTGAGCAGGGGCAGGGATCGATAAGTAAATAGGGCCCGTTACCTCTGGGGTTACACCAGCAGGTAACGGCCTATTAAAAAAAAAACGTCAGGGGCCCGCTAATATCCTGGGCCCTGTGGCAGCCGGTACCGCTGTTACCCTGGTATTTACGCCCCTGTCTAAGGGTGTTCTTTGTATCAGCCAATCAAATTACAGCTTTAATTTTTTTTATTTTATTTTATTTTTTTTTAAAGCTAGAAGAAATCATCTGCTTTGTTGCTGTGGGCAACCATTCTACATTTTGCGTTCGTTGGTATTTCTATACTGTATGGAAATGTGTCAAGTCTAGTTATGAGCAAAGGCTGGAGGGGAAGCCCCAACTTTGGTATGCCACCCAGCTCTTTCTAGTTCAGCCTTTGCTTGGGGCAATGTTTGTCAACATGAGTCTTGTACATATTGACATCAGGAATACATAGATCCTTAATAGATATTCTTTGTTCATGGTTGACATGTAAATATCTACCCCCAGGTCTCCAAGATTAGCTCTAGAGACTGCGTTATAGTGTAAGGGCACAACATATAACGCTGGTACTTTTATGCCTATAAATATTGTATATGACGAGTGAATAATGGGTACAAAATGTAAGGCATTTACTTCATTGTTGCCATTATTGTATGATGTCATTACTGTCACCCGGAGGCAAACTATGCTGCTTAGCCCTATGATATGTCTCTTTTCTTGAGTGTAGCATTGATTTCCTTTCTACATAACAATACATGCTTTGTTGTTTGCATCCAGCACAGAAAACATTCAGAGTTTATTTTTAAGACAGATCAAATTGCATTTAAATGAGCCTCATCCATATTTATGATGATTTTGTGGTATTTCCACAATGCAATACCTCTAGCACAAAAGCACAATAAACATGTTAATAATCTTTGAAAAGAGAGATTGCTATTTCTGAACCTTTGTCACTCTCAATTCATCGGGTCTTAAGAAAACAACACTAAAAATCAAAGATTTTTTGCCTAACTTATACAAGACAGAATTTTTTGTAGTTTTTTATTTTTGGGTATTCATAGTAAAGGTGGCAAACTACTTCAATCCATTACAGTCTTGACAGTTCAATTTGTCCCATCGCCACAGTCACAGTGTAGCAGATTTTAACAGTATCTCATATCTTTGTTTTTACCATTATTTTAGAAATATGTCTGATGCATATAAGAAATTCTGCATTGGTAGAAGTCACACTTCATATGCATCAAATTGTCTGATGACATTATGATGTACAAGAGATATGGGGGCACTGATGATGAGATAATGATGAAATTCTGGCTATCTTGCTACTTTCAAAGGGATTTACGGCAGGCAGCAGAGTTTATTAACGGCAACCACAGAATTAAAATTGCTTGCTAGTGGGACCTGCAATGTCCTTGCTCTAATGTGTCCAGTGTGTCTAGTGCACTGATTCTTATTGCTTGGCTTGCACAACAGCAAAAATTACTCCACCACCTACAGTATGTACAAGAATATCAAGGTGGTGGCACTGGGCTGCTGAACATGTGTGACCGTCATTTCTGAACATATAAGTTGGACATTCTGAGAGAGAATCAGAGGAACACCAGGGGGCACCATAACAAGTCTGTAATTTAAATTGTCTTTAGAGTTAATAAATTAATATTTTTTGTGGCACAAGATCAATCATTTCATTTTCTTCAGACAATAAATATGACATTTATACATAAATACATGCCATCTTTTAACTCAGTGTTCCTGAAGTGGAGCAATTGTAAGGATTTCCAGTCAGAGCTGCTCAAGTCAAATAGAAGGAGAGAATAGAATGTCCTCCAGGTCTATGGAATATAATTAGGCCTCTTTATGCCTATTGCAACTCATATCATATACTGTTTATATACTGATCAAGATAATTTACTTTGTTTACTTTTGACTAAACTCTGATCGATTGATTCTACTTGTTTATCAAGATTGTTGAGCACCACACGATGCATGATGTTACAATAGCATGTGTCTACTACCATTTTGGCTTTGCCTATAGTATATGTGTTTATTTATTTATTATGCTTACTTATATAGCGCCATCATATTCGGCAGTGCTTTATAAACATTGTCAGTCACTGTCCCATATAGGGCTCACAATCAGTATGCCTTTGGAGTGTGGGAGGAAACTGGAGTACCCGGAGGAAACCCACGCAAACACAGGGAGAACATGAGAGAGAGAGATAGAGAGAGAGAGTGTGAGTCATATTGAGAAATTCGGCCAAGTTGCCGAATCAAATTTTTGAATACTTCGCTCTTCTCTAATTGACAGCTATCTCAGTATGCATACTCATACAGGGAGGCTATCAATCATTGTGCGGGACCGCCCACTGGACTCCCAAGGCCAGTATGAGCATTGAGTTTAATGAATTAAATTCAAGTTAAACTAAACTTTTCTCATAAAACTATATATACAAATTCTCCTGTTCTATAACATGTTGCCAGTATAGCATATTCAAGGTTACAGCTTGCCTATTGCAGTACAAGACACAGAATCTGGAAAAAGGTGGCAGGTTTATTATCTCCAGACTTTAAGATTAAGGCTCCTTTAAGTCTATTCACTTTATATCATACTGCTGAGAATACCAGTTGCACAGATAGGATACATTTCATTCCACGTGACACCTGCAGTCTATTCATTAAACAATATAGTATAAAGAAAATTGTGATGGCTGTCACATCCTCCAACAATCTCTATTTGCAAATGACAAAGGAATGAAATATTACTTTATGTGCTATACTAAGTCACAATGTAATGGCTTCATTGGTTGATAACACATTCTCTCTGTTAAATTTCAGGGCATCATGACTTCACCTTTCGAGATCAGACAGGCTAGGCCTAAGGGTTTTTTTTTCCTCAATCCATTTAAAAAGTCGCAGCAACTAAGGAAATGAGAAATTTATTTATAGCATTAAACAAAGGGAGAGCTGGTTGCAGACAGAAATGAGCCAAGGCTGATCAAAGGTAAATGCTGCCTGTAGCCAACCATTCCAAATAGATGGACAGCATAATTAACACTATGCCTATAGCATTAGCACAAACATGACAGAGAAGCAAGAAGTCACGCTTGTTTTTACATCTATTTCCTTCCTATCAAATGCATCTTGCTTATTGAGTATGGCTCTGCTGTATATATTTTGGAGATGAAAAGTCTGACCAGAGATGTGAAATAATTTGTGTATGAGCATGAATAATGATAGTTTAGTGTTATTTGTGGAATTATTGTGCATGCCGGGATAAATTAGGATTTACTATGTAAATATGTAGACATTAATGTGAACAGTACATGACATTCTGCTTCTTTTAGCCCGGGATGGGGGTGGGGGGGGGGGCAGTGCTTTACAGTCCCTGCAAAGTGGATGGGATTTCTAGTGAATAATATCCGCACATTGCAGGAAAATACACGTAGCGGACACGCTGCATGTCGCAGCATGTCAATTATACCTACGGAAACGCCGGAGGTTTCCCTGTAAGTGAAAAGCCCTGCGGGAAAAACCGTGATGCATTTCCGCTGTGGCTTTTCCCGCAGGGCTTTTTTGCTGCAGCCCGCTACTTGGGGCCTTAACCTTAAAGAATTTTCAGTTCCAAGATGTGCCAGAATGTATTTATATACTATAACTAATGTCAAGGTGATGCGGAATATACAGTATTTTCTTTTCACTTAATTTTGGAGACATATCCATGTAATAAAAAAAGCAGTGTTGCATAAAGAGAAGAAAAACTGGATATTTATAGCACTGATGGTAAAGAAATGGATAACAAGAAGCTTATGTGATCTGGAAGACACATTCAATATGAAGGTAAAATGTAAAGTGCAAGACTATATAGTATATCAAAAGATATAAGGTATTTGGTAGGGCCTGACACATTGAGACCACATGGTTGGCATGGGTATCTTGTGTTGAGCTGATGTATTTAAAATAAAACAGCATGTATGAGCACCTAGTATGGAGCCAGAAGATCACCAGGGGCAGGAAACTTGAAAAGACATAAACCAATCACTTGCATCAGTCAGTGCATCAGTGAGAGTAGCTTTAAAAATTTACTGAAAAAGCAAGTGTGTGACCTTGTGAGTGTGTTTGGATTCTAAATGTGTTTTGTCTTAAATATGATTTAAGATTAAGTAACTTTAGAGTCAGGGACTTTGGAAGAAAGACATTTGTGTATATACCCTTTTTATCTTGATTGTGCTTTTACTTGTTTTTTTACATTTGTTTTAGGCAAGAAGTCCTCCATGCTTAGCAATGCGGTCCAGTGTACATCTTACGCCATGTATGTTCTGTTTGAGCAGCTGCTTGAGGGAGCATAAAATGTACAGTGGGGAAAAAAAGTATTTGGTCACCCACCAATTGTGCAAGTTCTTCCACTTAAAAAGATGAGGCCGGCCTGTAATTGTCATCATAGGTAGACCTCAACTATGAGAGACAAAATGAGAAAACATATCCAGAAAATCACAGTCTGATTTTTAAAAATTTATTTGCAAATTATGGTGGAAAATAAGTATTTGGTCAATAACAAAAGTTCATCTCAATACTTTGTTATATATCCTTTGTTGGCAATAACAGAGGTCAAACGTTTTCTGTAAGTCTTCACAATGTTGGCACACACTGTTGCTGGTATGTTGGCCCATTCCTCTATGCAGATCTCCTCTAGAGCAGTGATGTTTTGGGGCTGTCGCTGGCAACACGGACTTTCAACTCCTTCCAAAGGTTTTCTATGGGGTTGAGATCTGGAGACTGGCTAGGCCACTCCAGGACCTTGAAATGCTTCTTACGAAGCCACTCCTTCGTTGCCCTGGTGGTGTGCTTGGGATCATTGTCATGCTGAAAGACCCAGCCATGTTTCATCTTCAATGCCCTTGCTGATGGAAGGAGGTTTCCACTCAAAATCTCACAATACATGGCCCCATTCATTCTTTCATGTACACGGATCAGTCGTCCTGGTCCCTTTGCAGAGAAACAGCCCCAAAGCATGATGTTGCCACCCCATGCTTCACAGTTGGTGTGGTGCTCTTTGTATGCAACTCAGCATTCACTCTCCTCCATACACGACGAGTTATGTTTCTACCAAACAGTTCTACTTTGGTTTCATCTGACCATATGACATTCTCCCAATACTCTTCTGGAACATCCAAATGCCATCTAGCAAACTTCAGACGGGCTGGCTTAAGCAGGGGGACACGTCTGGCACTGCAGGATCTGAGTCCCTGGCGGCGTAGCCTTTGTTACATTAGTCCCAGCTTTCTGCAGGTCATTCACTAGGTCCCCCCGTGTGGTTCTGGGATTTTTGCTCACCATTCTTGTGATCATTTTGACCCCACGGGGTGAGATCTTGCATGGAACCCCTGATCGAGGGAGATTATCAATGGAATTGTATGTCTTCCATTTTCTAATTATTGCTCCCACAGTTGATTTCTTCACAGCAAGCTGCTTGCCTATTGCAGATTCAGTCTTCCCAGCCTGGTGCAGGTCTACAATTTTGTTTCTGGTGTCCTTCCACAGCTCTTTGGTCTTCACCATAGTGGAGTTTGTAGTGTGACTGTTTGAGTTTGTGGACAGGTGTCTTTTATACTGATAACAATGTCAAACAGGTGCCATTACTACAGGTAATGAGTGGAGGACAGAGGAGCCTCTTAAAGAAGAAGTTACAGGTTTGCAAATAAATTTTTAAAAACTTGCACAATTGGTGGCTGACTAAATACTTTTTTCCCCATTGTAAGTACATTTTGCATAAAATGTAAGTACATTGCACACAGTGGTGAACCTAGCCTCTTTGTTGTCTGAGGCGGACTATAGAAAGGCGCCCCCCCCAAAAAAAAAAAAAAAAAAAATTGAGTTTACATGCTACTAGCTTCACATACTGTTATCGTCGCACAATAAACATACACAATATACAAACTCAGTGGCGTAACCAAAGTCTTGTGGGCCCCGGTGCAATCTTTTGCCCAGGGCCCCCTACCTCATACCTACAGCGAATTCTTGATAGTGATGGTTACGGGTGCTAAGGAGTTTAATCAACATTAGTGTGGTTAGGGTAATCTGTGGGTCTCCTTGGCTTATGGGCCAGATGGAAGCTACAATCTCAATACTGATGCCAGTGCTTATGGGCCCCCTAAGGCTCCTGGGCCCCAGCACGACTGCACCCTCGCAAGTTACGCCCCTGCACAAACTTATGAAACAGTTTCTAAGAATTCTTATTTCCTGTATTACTTCAGTATCAGAGATCAACAACACGGCATTAACAATGAAAGTAACTTCACACATCTTCTGTTTGGTGGATGGACGACCCCATGTGGCCGCCACTCTCTATAATAGGAGCGCCGCAGATAGCTGAGTACTGTACTTTGGCTATCTTTGGCACTCCCATCGAAGTGAAAGAGAGCCACGTGGGTTCGTCCATCCACCAAGCTACACGCCTATATATGGCTGCGGTCAGGCTGAATTCCCACCCAGTGGGGGACAAATAACTCCAATTCTCAGGCTCAGTGGGGGTCTCAGCAGACAGACCCCCATCAATCAGGTATTTATCCTCTATCATTTAGATGAATACAGTGCAGTAACATTTTGTGACTTACAGGTGACGTCTCTGACTAATCATTCACATTTCCCTTCTCTTTCCTTTGGACCGCCATGATCACTTCTTCCAGCTGTGGCTTTTCTCTGTAAAGTTTGCAACACAGACATCTTTGGCTCCTCACTTTTCCAGGCATCCAACCCACATTGTCCATATCTACACAAAGCCCCCATCCTGCTGCTACCCCAATTATAAAATATATGATATAAGCCCCCATAATGAATAATATCCCCAAGTTTTAATAATGTCCGTGTGTACCCTGTATAAATAGTGCCCCTTATCAATGCCCCAGGTGTTTCATAATTGAAAGATTTTCCGGGTCATTAATAAAATAATCAATGTGGCTCAGGACCCCCACTGATCAGCTGTTTGAATGAACCATGGTACCTGTGTAAGCGCCGTGACCCCTTCTCTGTTTACATAGTATCATTCATCTCATAATGGCCATGTAATGTAACTACAACCTCGTCCTATACAAGTCTATGTGACAAGTCTGGAATTACATCACACGGTCACTATAAACAGACAGCGTGTGATATAAACAGGCACCCTAGCCACTTCATACAGCTGATCAGAGGAGGGTTCCACTGATCTCTTATTGATAATCTGTCTGTGAAGAATATCGCCTTGCCAAGCCTCTTGGCCTACGACCTGCGATCACCCTTCTAAACCTTCCACTCACAACCCGTGAGCGGACAGAGTTCATAGGATAGAATGAAACGAGCTGTATAAATTTTATATATTTAATAACCCAAGTGGGTCGGTACTAATTAATAGCATATACAGAAATATACAATATTAATATGATCAAGCATAAACATACGAGCAAAAAAACGATGACACAGCACATAAAACAAAAATGGGAATAAAGTATAGAGTAATACCTGAGCCCAGC
Organism: Leptodactylus fallax; assembly: GCA_947044405.1. Classification (NCBI taxonomy): domain Eukaryota; kingdom Metazoa; phylum Chordata; class Amphibia; order Anura; family Leptodactylidae; genus Leptodactylus; species Leptodactylus fallax. Next base: position 3,195,047 of record CAMRHE010000167.1, read on the forward strand.
CGCTCTTAGCTGTCTCTCTTTCAGGCTCCACACAAAGACAAAAGACCTCTCCCCACCTCAGTGTGAGACCCTCTTCAGCCCCACCCTTCACCTCCCCCAGCCAGCCCTCCTTCTCCCTCCTAGGTGCTGGGAGGGATGGGTGAAGTTAAGGTCACTGGACTACTATCCCCCATCGCCATCTGGCCAGGGATAAAAACCAGTGAAGCGTATCGTCCAGCGGTGTAAACCCAACTTAAGCACAACATTCCAACAATTAGGGGGAGGACTGACATGAGCAAGTAAAAACACACTTCCAAGAAAGATATAAAACTGAGGGTCGGTTCATCACACTGTCCTAAGGATAGATCATCAATAAAAATGAGCTGTAAAGCCCCTTTAATAAAGCCCAAGTGCCACCTTAAACTGATTGTCCAGGATAACCACTTTTTTAATATGAGGCTGGGAAAGGTGCTCCAGTGTCTCCCAGTGCATTCCAGTCCTGCTGCTCTGGTGTTTTCTTTCCCCCAGCACTGTGACGTCCCATGTCAGCGACCTCAGCGGTCATGTGCGGCGAGGACTTCCACCAGAAGAAAACACCAGAGCAGCAGAACCAGACCGTGGTAGGAGACATCGGAGCACAAGGGACAGGTGAGTAGGTTTTTTTTTTTGGTTTTTTTTAAATCATTTTCCCCGGTCTCATATTAAAAAGTGGCTATCCTGGACCACCCCTTTAATTACTTGCCCCCTTATATTATGCCCCTGATTCCCCCTGACATAAATACTACTCCCCTAATGACCCTTTATATAAATGATGCCCCCTTCTATTCATAATGTCCCCTAATTATAAAATTGATGTCCCCTAGTGAACGCTTATATAAATGACCACCCCTTTTATATATATATATATATATATATATATATATATATATATATATATGCACACGGTATTATGCCCCATAGTGGCCCCTGCACATGGTATTATGCCCCATAGTGGCCAAACCATGAACTATTATACTTTGCGGTCTTTTCAGACCCCAGAGTATAATGATCGGAGACCCAGGTGATGACAAACATAAAAACCACTGTTACTTACCTATCCTTAGCTCCGGTGCACTCCGTGCTTTAGGCCCTCTTCAATGTCGCACAGACATGCGCCAAGGCCGGCGTCACGACATAATGAAGTCAGCCTGGCTCACGTGAAGGCCGAAGCCTGCTGGGAGTAACACCGGATTGCTGGAGAGGTAACATTGGTTTTTATGTTCCCCCCCCCCCCTTGGTTCCCCGTTTTTTATACCCCGGGGCCCAAAAAAACCCCGGAGTTAAAAAGTAGTATTTGATGGGTCCGTGGCCTCACTTCCTCATCCCTGCTCCTGCTCCAGCGGCATCCGTTCCGCTCCTATAGCATGTGGAAGGCACTGCGCAGGAGCGGGCATCGGTAATTAAAGGGGCCTGTTACCGCGCGGAGTACTCCAGCACGAACGGCCCTATTTAAAAAAAAAAAAAAAAAAAAAAGTACCGCTATCCCTTGATGGAGAGCCGCCCCTCTTCTTGTCCGCACATAAGACATCCGGTCTCAGCGCGGGGGGGGGGTTGGGGGGGGGGGGCTCAGCTTTGTTTTCAGCAGCCTGTCTTGGGCTGGTTTAGGTTAAAAAAAATAGTAAAAATGCCACCCCTCCAAACAGTGACGGATAGTGCCGCCTGTGGCAGCCGCCTCACTTCGCCTCATTAGAGGTGCGCCACTGATTGCACATTTGGAAGCACAGATCTTGGATCGAAATGAGCAGATTGCAAGATTGAAATCCATTGATAGTTTGGAAAGGAGTTTGCTGCTCACAGAGCAGAAACTTGCTAGGGGAAAGTGCAGAGGGAGATGGTAACATGGAAGTGCAGGAACATGAGCTAGCTAGGTGACAGTTATAGGGGTATCAGAGTACATGGTGCTGAATACTTTTGCACATCACACTTTGCAGATTTTTATTTGATTAAAATTTTGAAAACCGTGTATCATTTTCGTTCCACTTCACAATTATCTGCTACTTTGTGTTGGGCTTTCACCAGAGGCGTGGCTAGCGGGGGGGGGGCACTGACTCTTTGGGGCCCACCCCGGGGCTGCCATTAATACATCTTTTATATCTAACCAGATCGGTGTCTACAGACACTGATCTAGTTAAAACGTATCCTGCTACTTAACAGTATTGTAAACCGCAAGCCAGTACAGGCTTGCAGTTTACAAGACGCTGAGACCACAGACGGATGTCTGTTTCTCAGCACAGGCAGCGCGATGACGTCACAACATTGCGCTGCCTGCGCTCAGACACAGACGTCCTGTGCATGGACCTGGAGGAAGTGGCGGCTCCATTCATCAGGATCGCTGGTAGGTGAGTATGACTTTTTTTTTGTTTTTTTAGCATAGTTGTGGGTATATTAATAGTATAAGGGGTGGTTAGGAGGGTGAAATATAACTATAAAGGGAGGATTCATTAGGGGGAATTATGACAATGGAGGGGTCATTTATATAAGGGTTATTACAGGGTATTATGAATACAAGGAGGGAGGTTATTTATATAAGGGGCCATTAGGGGGCATCATTTACATTAGGAGGCATTATGAACATAAGGGGGTGGCAGAGGCGTAGCTAGCGGGGGGGGGCAGGGGGGCGGTGGCCCCGGGCCCACTGATTCTCGGGGGCCCCACTTCGGGGCCGCCGCAACACAGGTTACCCTCACATATTAACTGCATCGGCGTCTGCATGACACCGATACAGTTAAAATACATTGTCTACACGTACGTAGCTCGTAAACCACAAGCCAATTCAGGCCTGCGGCCTACGAGCTTCCCTAAGATGTCTGCGTCCTGGCACAGACGTCTGCGCGATGACGTCATTGTCCTGCGCCGTCCGCGCCAGTACGCAGGTCCTGCTTCTTCAGTAAGCGGCGGCAGTGCCGGCGGTGGAGACTCCTCCTCGGGGAATCGTCGGTAGGTGAGTAGCATCGTTCTTTTTTTTTTTTTTAACTCACTTTCGGCATTGTAATTGGGGGTGGTGGCGGGGGGTGGTTAATAGATATAAGAGGTCAATTGGGAGCTTTGGGAATTTAGATAAGAGGCCATAACTAATATAAGGGGTATTAGGGGGCTTTAATAAAAGAGGAAATAAATTATAGTGAAAGGTCAGTGGGGTCTGTATGAATGTAAGGTGAGATAATATTAGGGGGCATTGGGGCAGTATTAAAGGGGTTTTCTAGGGAATAATAAAGTTTACTGGTAAAGATTGTATTGGGCAAATTGGAGAGGAGGCGGGGAATGTGAAACAAAAAAAAAATATTAACCTGTCCCCGGGCTACCGATGTCCTCAGCCCTCTGCTGCTGTCTGTCCAGGCACACACATGCCGCTTACCTGCCACAAGTCCTGCACTGCACGTCATTGGCCTCAGCGGTGGCTGGAAAAGACTCGGTGATGTCACTCATATACATGACTGGGTCCTTTCCAGCCAATATTGAGGCCACTGATGGCCTCAGCAGTCACGTATGGCACGTGTCTGAACAGACAGTGGCGGCAGACACCAAAGCACTGGGGACAGGTAAGGCTGGGTTCACAGCAGCGCTCAGTTTCCGTTTTTCGGGTCCACTTGGGGACCCGAAAAACGGAAACCCAACTCGTTTGTAAAGCGGTTACCTGCGGACTATAATGGGGTCTGCTGGGTTTCTGTCTGGTTTCTACCTGAAAAATGCGGAGAAAAAAGGCCTGCTTGCAGGACTTTTCTTTCCGCATTTTTCAAACGAAATGGGGGACAGAATCCCTCAATGGGGTTCAAGTGTTGGTGTGAACCCATCCTGAGTATGATTTTTTTATCACCTAATCCAACTCCACTGTGATTTGTCCACTTCCAGGACAACCCCTTTAAAGAGGACCTTTCATGTCCTCATGAACCTGTGATTTTATATATCGCTAGAAAGCCGACAGTCGGCTTTCTCGTTATGTGCCCCGATGGAGGAGATATCGGTGCCGTTATTTTCGGCACATATCTGTCCCCACTGTAAAGAAGGGTGTTCCTGACAGTCTAGCGTCATCGCTGGGCTGTGAGGAAGCCCCCCTGACAGTACTTTAAGATAGCCTTGTACTGTCAGAGGGGGCGTTCCTTACCGCCCTGCAATGACGCTGAGCTTTGAGTAAGGCCCCCTCCCCCAGTACAAGTCTTGGGGGGGGGACGTTCCTCACAGCCCAGAGATGACGCTAGACTGTCAGGAACGTCCTTCTAACGGTGGGGAGAGATCAGTACCGAAACTAACAGCACTAATATCTCCTCCATCGGGGCACATAACGGGAAACCCGACAGTGCGCTGAATTCAGTGCACTGTCAGCTTTCTAGTGGTATATAAAACCGCATATACACGAGGACATGAAAGGTCGTCTTTAATACAAAGGGGTTATTAATAGGCATTATTAATACAGAGGGGCATTTATGTAAGAGGGCATAATTTATACATGGAGACATAAGAGAGTGTAATTAATAATGGGGGAATTGGGCAATATTAATTTTAGGTGGCACTCGGGCATTAAATTGATTTAAGGGGTACACAGGGCATTATTAATTAGGGGGCATTATTAATTGAGGGGCAGTATTAAATAATTGGGGCACATTGGAGCATTATCAAATTAAAAAGGCACATGGGGTTATTATTCATTTCCAGGGGATTTTATATCATATATATTTTATAATTGGGGTAGCAGCAGGATGGAGATTTTATGTAGTTGAGGACAATGTGGGTCAGGTGCCTGGAAAAGTGAGGAGCCAAAGATGTCTGTGTTACAAACTTTACAGTCACAGCTGAAAGAAGTGGTCATGGCCGTCCAGATGGAAGAGACGATAAATGTAAACCATCATAGATGTCACCTGTAAGTCACAACATTGTTCCTGTACTGTATTTAACGTAACTGGTCTTCACAGCCCTGTGTAGAACCTCTATCTACCACTATACAGTCACCGTATAGTGATAGTGTTGGTATACCTGAGTTGGGGGCCCACTTGGATGTGTTCGCCCCCCTGTGCTGAACCTCTAGCTACGCCTCTGGGGGGTGGTCATTGATATAAGGGGTCATTAGAGGTGCAGTATTTATGTCATGGGGAATCAGGGGCATAATATGAGGGGGCAATTAATTTAATTAAGGTGGCACTTGGGCTTTATTAAGCTGGCAGCAGCAAAAAAAGCGCTGCAGGAAAAACTGTGGCGGTAACATTGTGGTTTTCCCCGCAGCGCTTTTCACAGAAGGTCTGCAGAGGTTTCCCCTGTAGACTTTCTGGTTTCAATACACCTATATGGAAACCGCCGATGTTTCCATAGGTATAATTGACAGGCTGCAATTTCCAAAACCGCAACGGTTTTGGAAATCTCAGTGCGTCTGCTGCACATATTTTTTCGCAGTGTGTGGATGGGATTTGCTAGAATGCCGCGTTTTTTTTCTGTGGGTTTTCACCACATGCGGCCCCCATCCCATCCCCACTTTGCAGTAAAATATGCACAGCGAAATCGCTGCGATTTCCAAAACAGTCGCAGTTTTGGAAATCGCAGCATGTCAATTCTACCTACGGAAACGACAGTGGTTTCCTTATAGATATAATTGAAGCAGAAAGTCCACAGAGGAAACCTCTGCGAACTTTCTGTGCAAAGTGCTGCAGGAAAAATCGCTCCCCATACACTGCGGGTGCCGGCTGTATAATACAGCCAGGACCTGCAGCTAACAGCAGCGATCGGTGCCTGCACCGATCGTGGCTGTTGACCCTTTAGATGTCGCGGTCAAATGGGACCGCGGCGTCTAAATTGCGCAGCCGCCACGGGCGCCGCCATTTTTACCTGATCGCCGCCCTCCAGAACGTCATCGGAGGGCGGCGCTTGGTTGCCATGACAGCCGGGAGCCTATTGAAGGCTCCCAGGCCTGTCATTACAGTAGAGCTATTACACGATGCCAGAGGCATCGTCTAATAGAAGTGAAGGCATTTTGCTATTCACTGCGATACAATAGTATCACAGTGAATAGTATGATCGATCAGACTCCCTAGGTTTCAAGGTCCCTAGGGAGTCTGATCATACAAGTAAAAGTATAAAAAAAAAAGTTTTTAAAAGTATGAAAAAATTAAAAAAACACAAAAGTTCAAATCACCCCCCTTTCCCTAGATCAGATATAAAAGTAAATAAACAAAAGTAAGCATAAACACTTTAGGTATCCCCGCGCTCCAAAATGCCCGATCTATTAAAATATTAAAATATTTATCCCATACGGTGAACGGCGTAGCGGGGAAAAAAAAATCAAAATGGCCAAATAGCGTTTTTTTCAACACTTTGTCTCCTATAAAAAATTGAATAAAAAGTGATCAAACCATCAGATCTTTCCGCAAATGGTATCAATAAAAACGTCATGTTGTTCCGCATAAAAATACGCCTTACCCAGCTCCATAAATGTAAATATGAAAAAGTTACAGGTGACAATATGGTGACGCAAAATTTTTTTTTCTATTTAGCAAAGTTTTACATTTTTTAAAAGGTATCAAAGCATTACAAATACTATATAAATTTGGTATCGCCGTGTTCATACTGACCCGCAGAATACAGGTAACATGTCATTTTTACCACACAGTGAATGCTGTAAAAATTAAACCCATATGAATTTGGCGCAAATGCAGTTTTTCTCCAATTGCACCTCATTCTGAATTTTTTTTCCAGCTTCCCAGTACATTGCACAGCATATTGAATGGTACCATTACAAAGTACAATTTCGCAAACAATAAGCCATCATGTGACTCTGTGAACTGAAAAATGAAGAAGTTACGGCTCTTGGAATGTGGGGAGGGAAAAATGAAAATGCAAAAACAAAAAATGGCCCGGTCATTAAGGGGTTAATTAGGAAACACCTGGGGCATTAGTAATAATGGGCACTATTTAAAGGGGTGCACAGGGAAGTTACTAATTTAAAGATGCACTTGGGAGTATTATTCATTACGGGGGGTTATATTATAAATTTTATAATTGGGGGTAGCAGCAGGATGGGGGCTTTGTGTAGGTGAGGACAATGTGGGTCAGGTGCATGGAAAAGTGAGGAGCCAAAAATGTCTGTGTTGCAAACTTTACAGAGATTGGAAGAAGTTGTCGTGGCCATCCAGGTGAAAGAGATAGGGAATGTGAACGATTAGTCAGAGACATCGCCGGTAAGTCACTAAATGTTACTGCCCTGTATTCACTTAAATTGTCTGCAGAGCCCTGTGTAGAGATTAGTCAAGAGTGGGACTAGTCAAGAGTGAGACAGCAGATCCCCTGCTGTTTATGGCCACACCCTTCTTAAAGGCATACAGGATAGGTCATAGTAAGTGGGACTTTTTCAAAAACGTTCTAAAATAGAGCTAGTGAAAAATGCATACCTTATAGAAATAAGCATGTTAAAAATCATAGAAACCAATGTGGCTAAATAAAACAGTAAAACAGTAAGGAGTGCAATCAGTGATAAAAAGAAAGCATTTAAGGATCTAAAACAAAAAGTTTATAAGAAGTGTAAAAGAGAAAAAAAGGCAGTAAAGATCGAGGCAGAGAGAATAATTGCCAAGGAATGTAAAAATAATCCAAAATTATTTTTCAACTACATACATAATAAACTAAAAACTGACAATGTGACAGTCTGGGGAGTTTAATTTACTTACAATTTACTTACCTTGTTCGGAAATCGTTGATGATGGACCTGGGGGTTTCAGGCCACGTGACAACCCCATGGTCATGTGATCCAAAGTAGTATTCGACCCCTGGATTTTTCTGCCCTCCTCCTTCCCCAATCTCACAGGTAATTAATTACCTGTGCTATGGGGGCTGGCTGACATAATCGTTGATTATATAGATAATTTGTTTTCCCTTAGTCTGAACAGCAACACAATATGGGGTATCTCTGCCCCTGTGTGCTGTAGGACAGGCGGAATTTTTAATTTACATAATTAATTAAATGATACTCCCCTATAAGAGACCAAGGAGACCTCCCCTCACTGTGTTAGTTATAAAGAATAAAAGAAAAAAACAATCCTTCCTAAAGGGGGGGAAAGCTTGTGCTGCTGTTCGGACTAAGGGAAAACAGATTATCTATATAATCAACGATTCCCCTTATGTCAAACAGCAGAACAATATGGGGATGTAGCAAGTAGATCCCCTAGGGAGGGTTCTAACTCACTACAGTACCGTATGAATGTCCAAAGGCAGTAGCCTCTGAACTACGGACATCTAACTGATAGTGTTTAACAAAGGTTAGTTGGTGGTGACCAAAAACGGCTGCACAAACTGCTCAAAAAGCAAGACCGACTCTCAGCCCAGGAGGCCGACACAGCCCTCTGATAAATTCGGGCGATAACCCGAGCAAAATACATTTAAATTAAGAGGGTTTCCCAATCTTCTGAAGGACTATGTACGCAGGAGATACATTTTGGAGACACCATACTATATCCAGAGTATGGAGTTTTCCCCCTTTCTTAGAGGAAGGAGGTGGGAAAGAAAACTGATAAGGAGACCACCTGGTTAATTATTAGCCCGAGAGGGCACCTTAAGGTTAAACCAAGGAAGAAATCTGAGCTGGACCCTAATGAGAAAAAAAAAAATATATATATATGGCTCTTCAGAAAAGAAGCCTGCAACGCTGGTATTCTTTTAGCTGAGGTGATAGCTAGCAAAAAGGTGGTTTGCAAGCCAGAAAATTAAGATCCACCTTCTCAAATGGTTCCAATGTCGGGCCGCAAAGGCCAGAAAGAACTGTGGGTAGATCCCAGAGTGGAATGGGAGCTGCAACTACTTACCTAAGTCTCATATCACCCTTAAGAAATTCTGGGAATTAAGGTGTTCTGAGACAATCTTTTGCTTAAGCAGGTGGATATGGCTGAAACCTGTACCTTCAGTTTGGCAGGGGAAAGGCCCTTATCCAAGCGGTCCTGAAGAAAATTCTGAATCGTTCTCGTAGAAGGATTCGAACTATTCACTTCCTGTCTGGAGAACCACTCCTTGAAGACAATACCTATCCTTAGGTATCTTTTATTGGTGGATTCTGCTCTTGCACAGAAACAAAGGTCTTCAGGACGACTTCTGACAGTCCACTAGGGACTGAGCAACCTTCAGACTGTCAGGTTGAATCTCCTCAGATCCTGGCACTTCTGAGTACCTTGGGAAACCAGGTTCTGGATTGGGGGAAGTCTCTAATAGATCCCTCGACTCATGAGCATGAGTTGGGAACACCAAGCTCTTTTTGGTTATCACATAGGCTTGGTCCTGTCTGACTTTCATCAATACCCTTGGTATCATGGAAACTGGAGGGAAGATGTACGCCAGCCTGAACCTCCAAGGGATGGACAGGGCATCCACTGCCAAGGGATAGTCCTCCTGATGTAGTGAGCAGAACGTCTCTACCTTGGCATTGAGTCTGGTCACCATAAGGTCTACTTCTGGAAGACCCCACTTTAGGGTGATCTGGTGGAACACTCTTGATTGAGAGACCATTCTCCTGATACGGTAAGACCCCGACTCCACTGATCCGCTACTATGTTCATGGAGCCCTTGATGTGAACTGTTGAGAGATGGGTCAGATCTTTCTCTGCCCAGGTGAAAATCAGACCTGCCTCCCTAAGAAGGGAGAATTATCTGATGCCATCCTGTTTATTACAGTCACCATGTTGACGGACCGGATCTTGACAGTTTTTCCTCTGAGAAGAGGAGAAGAATGGATGAGTGCCAGGTGAACTGCTCTGAGTTCCCTCCAGATGGATGATGTCATCTTTTCTAGCCTGCTCCAGACTCCTTGTATGGTTTTCTCGTACAGATGGGCTCCTCATCCTGAAAAGGATGCATCGGTCAACAGGGTCCAAAGAGGTTGGACCGTGGACATCCGACTTTCAGGTGTATCACCAATTGAGACAAAGACGGGTTCTGGGAGAAAGTCTGATCCTCTTGTCAAGACTCAGAAGGCTATGATTTCAGACCCCTAGTACTACCGACTGGAGGGGACACATATGCCATAAAGTCCAAGGAACTGAATTGGCTAGGGCTGACATGAGGCCAGGACTCTCATAATTGTTCTGATGAACATCCGACGCATCTTGAGAAGATATGATAACCTGTGTAGCGCCATCATATTCCGCAGCGCCCTCACGGACATTGACCGATATAGGGCACTGTTCCATATAGGACTTACAATCTACATTCCCTATCAGTATGTCTTAGGCGTGTGGGAGGAATCCGGAGACCCCGGAGGAAACCCACGAAAACATGGGGAAAAAATACAGTCTCCTTGCAGATTTTTGAATCACCTCTGACTTCTCCCGGTTATTAGCTTGGATGCTGGAAAAAAAGACACAGTTGTCTGCAGGTGCTGGAGCAGGATGATTTCTGACTAGGCTTTTATTAGCCAGTTGTCCAATATGGCACTATGAACAGACCTAGAGGTCTGAGTGCAGTTGTTTCTGGAGCCATCACCTAGGTAAAGGTGTGGGGAGCCGAGGAAATGCCGAAGGGCAGGGCCGCAAACTGGAAATGTCACCTGTGGGCGGCAATAGAAACAGCAATTCGGGGCGTGGCCTGGACGCGCATGGAGTAGGTCGCGTGCAGGACCTTCTCCGCTCCACCGCTTGCAGCTGAGACCCGTGGACCCTTCAGAATTGCACTCATGGGCAAGCACTTACCGAGGAGGGTGGCCCCAGGCACTCCAGCGCCTGTGGAGAGGTCTGGGAGAGCCACCCTGGACGGCTTCCTCACTCAGCAGCCTTCTCTGCCGGGCCAGGCTGCTGCGGGGCGGCCATCTTGGATTCCCTCCGCTCTTCAGGCACAGGGGTCGCAGCGCAGCCTTTCTCCTCCCGCGCTCCCCCTGTCAGCCAGCGGAGCACCGCTCCAGCAGAGATCCCTGTCGGCGCCTGGGCAGCCCAGATCTTCTCCAGCACGAGTACTCCCACAGTCTCCTCACCCTGGGATGTCCCAGCAACTACACTTTGCCTCACCAGCACTTCTGGCAGAGCGGCATGAGAGGACCCCGGATGTCTCCAGCTCTCCAAGGGGCTCTGAGGTCAGTGGCTCTGCTCCCTCCCACACCGCTGATGAGTTACAGCCTGTGGCCACAGAGCTGGTCTCTGTGGCCCCCCACCTACTATCTTCCCCCATCGCCCCTCCCCTCCATAGCTCAGGGGGGGATGGCGCGGTGGAAGGCGCTGGCGTAGGGGCTCCTCTGCCCCACACTCCCAAGGATTATGGCTCCCCCCCTCCAGTCCTGTACCCCCAGAGCTGCCTCCCAGGTCCATCTTCAGCACCGCCACCTTTGGTGGACCTCCTTCCTCAGCTACCTACTAAACAAGACCTTAAAAGTATGGTTGCGGAAATCACAGCATCCTTCCGATCTGAAATTGCTACCCTCCGCACTGATTTACACTACATTGCTAACCGAATGGATACGCTGGAGAATGACCATGACACTACCAGGGACTATGTTGCCTCGCTGCATGATACTACCGCTAACCAGGGGTCAGCTATACGGGACATGCAACGTCACTTAGAGGATCTTGACAACAGGGGTCGGCGCAACAATATACGCGTCAAGGGACTCCCGGAAGCTGACCAATCTGAGGATCTGCCTGCTCTGCTGGAGGCTGTCTTCAACACTATACTGCAGGAGCCCCCGTCCCACAAAATTAAGTTTGACAGGGCACATCGAGCCCTTCGACCCAGAGGATCCTCCGCTGCACCCCGTGATGTCATCTGCTGCCTCCACGACTTCACCCTTAAAGAGGCTATAATGAGCAAGGTGCGCAAACTCAAAGACTTTGAATTTGAGGGAGCTCAACTACAATTTTATCAGGATCTTTCGCTAATCACCCTCCAGAAACGCCGCCATCTCCGACCCCTCCTCCAGATCCTTCAGGAACACCAAATTCCTTACCGGTGGGGTTATCCGTTTGCTCTCATTGCACGTAGGGATGGTCGCTCCGCTACGCTTCGCTCCTTCTCGGATTTACCTCTCTTCTGCGACCTGCTGGATGTCCCCTTGCCGGATTTAACAGACTGGGAGCTAATCCCTCCACCCCTTCCCCCACCACCGGTTTGGCATCGACTGGAGCCCAGACGACGTCATGCACCCTCCTCGGCGGCGACCGCTCGGAGGCGCCGACTGGAGACTGGTTCCTGAGGAGGATGCTCCTCCTTGAGACGTTTTTTTTTTTTTCGGTAGTGCTTTGAAAACTGCAAGCCTTAGCGTTATATTTGCTTCTCTTTTTCCTTTTCTAGGTCTACGGGTCTCAACTATTATGCTTATTATTGGATTGTTTTAGCGGAGTGGGGCGGGATGGGGTTCCGGTGACTCCCCTTCCATCCTTCTTTTTACTGGTGGTTGGGGATCTGCCGCCTCCCCTCCGACCTCTTGTCCACGCTCTCCCCCCTAAGGGGATACTTGGACTGTGCGGCCATTGATCCTGGTTGGACCTCTGGCTGTCCTCACTGGTCCCCAGGCAAGTGACTTAGCCTCGCCCACAAAGTATTGTTTAATTGTTATACTTCTTACTTTGTCATTTATGTTGTCTTTTGCCTCCCCCCCCTTTTCCACCCTCCCTCCCTGATCTAGAGACCTTGCCTCGACTTTGGGTTCCTGTTTGTGGATCGCCCTTCTGCCTCTTCGAGGGAAACCTGCCAGCGTCATGTGACATGGGTGAGCTTATTGCAATCCGCCACTGTCCTCCAATCCTGAGTCCCAATGGTTAGGTGCGTGACAATTAATGTTAAGGGCCTGGGTTCCAACACTAAAAGGCGCCATGTCCTTAGAGAACTCCGCTCCTTACGAGCGGATGTGGCGTTTCTTCAGGAGACTCATTTTGACCTCTCCGGTACCTTTGCCTTCGCTAAGCACTACTTTCCCATAGCCTTTTGGGCCTTCCACGATCGACGCAGAGCTGGGGTGGCTATCCTTCTTTCCCGTTCCTGCCCAATTACAGTGACGACCTCCCACATAGACCCAGGGGGCCGATTTGTTATTCTGGAAGGGCTCCTTCATGGTGCCCCGATTGTTTTATGCAATGTTTATGCCCCTAACTCAGCGCAGATCCCATTCTTGCGTCGGGTATTCTCCCACCTGCGCGCTCTCCCGGCATCAGCTTGGCTTGTGGGGGGAGACTTTAACATGGTCTTCTCTGAACGGGCGGACCGATTGGGGTTACCCCAGGGTCCAACCCCCCATAGGATGGCTCAGCTTGCACGGGAGTTCCGTAAGCTGATCCGCGCCCATTCTTTGTACGACCTTTGGCGAGTGGACAACCCTACTGCACGCTCTTACACCTTCTTCTCTCACCCTCATAACACTCACACCCGCATGATTATTTCTTTGGTAATGCTCCCGCCCTTCGTTTGCTCAGGGACACGAACATTGGCTCCCTCACCTGGTCTGACCATACCCCAGTTGTGGTTACTCTATCTACGACCCCAGTGCCTACTCGCCAATGTCATTGGCGTCTTAACGAAACATTGCTCAGATCACCGACCTCCCTCGAGATCCTGCGCACACACTTGATGGATTATTTCAGGGACAACTTAGGTTCGGTAAACTCTCTTGCCATTCTCTGGGAAGCCCATAAGGCGGTCATGAGAGGACATTGTATCGCATTGGCTTCTAGGCTTAAAAGGGACAGACAGGCCCAGGAACAGCTTCTCCAAACTCGTATTCGGTCCCTTATGACAACTTTGGCAGCACATCCATCCCTGGGGGTTCTTCGCCGTTTGGTTTTGGCACGGGCTGACCTCCGTGATTTGGAGACCCGCCATGTGGAACGACTTCTGCTTTATACTCGCCAGAGGTTCTTTGAACGAGGTAATAAGTCTCACACCCTCCTGGCAAGAACCCTCAGGGATCATCAGGCCTCCTCCACACCACACTCTGTCCGTGACTCCACGGGTACCCTTCAACACCACCCTGACGCTCTGGCGCTGGCGTTCCACTCTTACTATTCTAAGCTGTATAACTTACCCCCCCCGCGAGCACTACCCCCTGGGGATGACTCAACACTGCTAGAAGACTATTTAAAGGATTGTTGTCTCCCACGCCTGCCTCCTGAGGCCTTGACTTCCCTAAACACTCCCATCACCAGGGAGGAACTAGAGGGGGTCCTGAGGGACCTCCCAAATGGGAAAGCCCCGGGCCCAGATGGGTTCACTTACAATTATTATAAGGTTTTCCAGGGTGAACTTTCTGCTCATCTATTGTCCCTCTTCAATTCGTTCCTCAGGCTCCCCCATACCCCCGACTATGCTCTCCTCACTGCTCACATTGGTCCCTAAACCAGGTAAGGACTTGCAGGACTGTGCTAATTATCGACCGATTGCTTTGCTGAACGCGGACCTGAAACTCTTTACCAAACTCCTAGCCAATAGGTTAAATGCTTGGCTCCCTCTGCTTGTCCATAAGGACCAGGTGGGATTCATCCCCTGTCGTCAGGGTGGTGACAACACCAGGAGGACTGTGGATTTGGTGGAGGTGGCCAATCATTATTCTACCCCCGGCCCCTCTCTTGAGTCTGGACGCTGAAAAGGCTTTCGACCGCATAGATTGGTCGTTTATGCATGCTACGCTTAAGGCGTTCGGGCTCACGGGACCTTTCCTCACAGCTATCCAGGCCCTCTACTCCCTACCCACAGCAGCAATCAAGCTTCCCCATGCATCCTCGCCCTTCTTCCCTATTCGAAATGGCACTAGGCAGGGTTGCCCCCTGTCTCCCATCATATTTGCCCTCTGCATTGAACCGCTGGCAGCCAAGATTAGGCGAGACCCTAATATCAAGGGGGATCATGGTTCAGGATAAGGAATTTAAGGTCTCTCTTTTCGCAGATGATGTACTCCTCACTCTCAACTCCCCTCATACTACCCTTCCCAACTTGTTGCGCTTGCTGGAGACCTATAGCGATCTCTCAGGATACAAGGTGAACCCTGCAAAGACTTAGGCACTCCCACTCAACATTCCACAGGACCTTCTCCTTCTCCTCCGCAGTAATTACGATTTCCAGTGGCGGGGAGTCCTCTATCCGCTACCTGGGAGTCCATATATCCACCTCCTACGCGACCCTCTATTCGGCAAACTACCCGCGGTTGTTTCGTGAGTTAAGAGCCCTATTGGACAAATGGAAACCCTTACCCATCTCCCTTTTAGGGAGAATTGCCGCGGTCAAGATGACTCTCCTTCCGAAGCTACTGTATTTTTTCGAGACACTCCCGGTTGCGATTCCTCGGGGAGAATTACGGAACCTGCAGAAAGCTATTTTTCAGTTTATCTGGCAGGCAAAACGACACCGAATACCCAGATCTGTTATGCTGGCGGATAGGGGGTCTGGGGGTATGGCCGTCCCACATCTGCTACATTACTATTGGGCGACCCACTTGCGCCATATCCCACTTTGGGCGGCTATGCCAGCATATACTAGATGGGTGCAGATAGAGAAGCTCTGGCTGGCTCCCATGCACCCTAACGCGCTTCTGTGGGTTGGCTCTCCCCCCGCTCCCCCTGCCTCGTACCTGCTGGGACCTATTCGGTTTACTAGATCTATTTGGTCTGCCTGTCGTACTAGATTCTCCCTGATGTCCCAGCACTCATCTATGGTCTCCATATTATACAACCCCCTTCTCCCGGAAAGCCTGACCTCTGCCATGACTAAGGTGTGGTCTAAAGCTGGTCTTTACCGGATTGCGGACATGGTTGATCCTGGAACCTTGGAACTCAGGTCCTTTGCCTACCTTATAGCTAACCAAAACCTGCCAGGTTCTGAATGGTTCCATTATTTACAGGTGGTTCACTTTGTCCGCTCCCTCCATGGGTCCCTTAAAGTGTCACTGCCCACCGCTTTTGAAAAGATTTGCCGTGCAGGTACATCCACTAGGGGCCTTATATCCTCTATTTACCAACTTCTTACCTCACAAACTACAGGCTCCCCAGTTACCCATCGCTATATGCTTAAATGGGAGGAGGCGGTGGGTAGACCCATCTCCCAGGAACAGTGGCGGATTGTATGGTCTCGGGCCCAGAAATCATCTCAGTGCATTACATTTCGGGAAGCGCAGTATAAGTTGTTGATGCATTGGTATCATACCCCAGCTCTCCTCCATGCTTTAAACCCATTGGTTCCCCCATGGTGCTGGCGCTGTGGAGCTGCGGTGGGTACACTGCACCACATCTTTTGGACGTGCCCTCTCATCCTGGGTTTCTGGAGGGAGGTCAGGACTTTGACGACTGCTCTCTTTTTGCAAGAGGTCCCTCTTGACCCTCTGGTCTATCTCCTGAACCTTCCCCCCAGGCACCTGAGCAATAAGTCATCCAGGCTTTTCTTGCACCTTTGTACTGCAGCTAAAATTCTCATAGCTAGAAACTGGAAGAAAGTGAGTCCCCCATCTGGTCTTGAACTTGTGGCTAGA
The DNA here is from genome assembly GCA_947044405.1 of Leptodactylus fallax. Classification (NCBI taxonomy): domain Eukaryota; kingdom Metazoa; phylum Chordata; class Amphibia; order Anura; family Leptodactylidae; genus Leptodactylus; species Leptodactylus fallax. The sequence continues at coordinate 3,211,461 of CAMRHE010000167.1, forward strand.
GTGAAGGATGTGAGGAGTGTTGAATGCCTGACCGCGGGCCTAAACAACTCACAGGAGGCCTTTGGGGCTATCTGGGCGCCCTGGGATATGTATTGTACATCACAGGGTCTCTGATCTCTAGTCCTCTTCTCCCCTCCCCTCCTTTCCTCTGCTTCTACCCTTGTCTTCTTAATCCCTTCATCCCTCCCCTCCCTTGTTTACTGTCTAATTTGAATGCATATTGCTTAAGGCAGAAGAGGCGGATAGCCTCTACCTACCTCATTGTTTTCTGCTTGTTTGATCTTTTTTCTCTTTATACCTTGTTAATGAAAAAATTTTTTCAATAAAAATTACAGTTAAATAAAAAAAAAAGAAACAGCAATTCTCAGATACCCTCTGTGAGGAGGATAACTGGAACTTGTAAGTATGCATCCTTTAGGTTGAGAGTGACAAGAACATTGCTTTGGAGCAAGGATGTGACCAACTTCCCGGTGTCCCTTTGGAAACGCTCTTCCTTATGAAGAGACTTAGATATTAGGACTATAACATATATTGGTAGCAGGAAGTCTGGAGAGTAGACCCCAAACCTTCTTCTGAGGGGGGACCTTCCCAAGGCCCCCCTGCCCAGGTATTCCAGAATGGAATTTTCCAGTATAACCTGCTCCAGTGCAGGAGAAACGGGTTGCGAGAATCTGTCTTGTGGTGGGCGAAGAATTCATCTGCATAACCCCGCTGTACTTATCTGCAAGACCAAAGTTCTTGGATGTTCTCCTGCATCAGGAGAGAAAAAATGGGAGAGACATCCCCCAACAGGAGTACTTGCCACCACAGGAGGCGAAAAGTTGGCGTCAAAGCCAGGCTTCTTTCTGTCCCCTTCCTTGGGGAACTTATGTCCAGCTCCTCTGGGCTGATATCTAGCACGTCTCTGATATTAGAACGTAGATTGAGGCGGCTGCACTGATAACTTCTGCCCTGGCCAGAAGGTCCTGCTTTTCCTTTAAAGGACTGCGGAAGGCACTTAACCTTTTAATCACAAGATCTTCCATGATGTCGTTCAGGCCTCTGCTAAAATGTTTACCCAGCTCAAGGGTAGGGAGTATACGTTATACTTGGACGCATTGTCCGCTCCTCAAGGTTTCAACCATAATGGCCTTCAAGCAGCTGTAGAGAAGGCCCTAGATCTGGCAGGCATCTTGACCTGGTATACGGAAACTTCTGCTAGATACTCTCTTATTCGCTACCTCATTGGAGGCGATGTCCACAGAAGCCGGAGCATGTCAAAACTTTATCCAGTGTCGCGTCCACTTGGAAGGCCCTTGGCCCCCTATAGGTGAAACTAGAGGCTTCCCCAAGTTCAACATCACAGTCGCCTGACCAGATGGACTTCAGCAGCCTAGGCATCCTTACCAAGAGGCCTGCTGGGATTTAGCGAAGTGTCTTCATCACACGAGTGCATCACATTGAGTATGTGAAATTCCTCTTCTGATGGAACTGACTGAGGATGTCTCTCAGTACGAAGCTTCTTGAGAAATCAAGTTCCGGATTTCTTATCCTGCTCTTTGACCCACAAAATTACATCCCACGGCATTGGCGAAAGCGAGTGTAATTGTACCATCAGGCAGAGGGATGTCGCACTCTATATAAGCGAAATGTTTCATCTTAGAGGACCTTTCCCTCATTAAGTCGCCGCTGCCACCGAAAGCAGTTAGAACAGTATCAAACAAAAATGTACAGCCTATCAGAGACACAAACTTAGGAAAAAGGTTTAAATAAGTAGTACTTACCAACAGTGTCTTTAATACCGCTACAGCAGTATAGAGAATGGCCTAAACTAGTCAGTCAGTGCAATCCAGCGCTACTGGGAAAAGGCTACAGAAGTGTAACAGAAAAAAAGGGATCCAGGAAACAGGACCTGCAAAAAAGGACCCGGAACCTGAAGTGACAAAATCACTTCCCCCGGATTAAAAAACCTTTCTCTCCCTCTTCGCTTTAATTCCACTGCTATAGGAAGTGCGGTGTGTCTTTGTGGCAGACTGGAATAGAACCATAACTGTAACTGAAGGGCAGTGTGTCTGAGACGCTGTCATCAGTTTAAACTGAGCACAACACCTGAAGCATAAGCTCTTCTGAAGAGCTCAGCCAGGCAGGAGATGCATAGAGGTTTATAGTAACCCTGCAATACAGCCTCCAAGTTCAGAAACTGACACATACTGAATGCCCAGCCTGCCCAGCCGCAAACATCTCACCTGAGATCAGACAAGGGCAGGCACACCCAGCCCAGAATGGCCACAGACAGAGAGCGCAGCAGGGAGAAACAAGGAAGCCTTAGGAGTAAAAAACTCCCAAGGAAAAAGATGAACAGCTGAAAGAGGAGAAAAAACTTACAAAAATGTAGTTAACCCCCAAATCCTTAAGAAAAAATGGGAGGACAAAGAGCCTCCCTCCACCTGTCCAACACACAGGACAGAAAAAAACACAGTGAGGGGAGGTCTCCTTGGCCTCTTATAGGGGAGTATCATTTAATTAATTATGTAAATTAAAAATTCCACCTGTCCTACCAGCACACAGGGGCAGAGATACCCCATATTGTGCTGCTGTTGGACGTAAGGGGAATCAGTGATCCCCAAACCAGGTAAATACCTTTAATTTTAGAAACCAAAGCAATAAATCCAAAGCAAATAAAATCATGGTGAGGAATAGATGCTCACCACAACAAGAACATCATTTTGCCTATATAAAAATCACTGGTAAGACCACATTTAGAATACTGTGCACAATTTTGCACAACTGTATATAGGAAGGATATAGATTAACTGCAAGGGGTGGAGTTGATGGTGATCAATTTAGTTAAGGGGATGGGTAGATTAGAGTGTAAAGACAGATTATCAAATTTGGGGTTGTTCAGTTTAGAAAAAAGACAGTGTAAGGGTCTTTTTATTCTAAAGACTGTAACTGTGACAAGGGGGTATCTACTTTACAGTAAGAGCAGTGAGACAATGAACTCACTGCCACATAATGTGGTAATGGCTGATAATTTATACTTGAAAGTAAGTATATCATAGGTTATGGGATCTACACATTTTTGGGGTAGGCTGTTGAACCAGGGACTTAGACCAATTGCCATATTTGGAGTTTGAAAGGATTTTTTTTCCTCTGATGGGGCAACTGATGTCAGCTTCATGGGAGTTTTTTTTGCCTTCCTCTGGATCAACTTGGTAGGTTTATAGGCTGTACTTGATGCACTTGTGTCTTTATTCAACCATATCTACTATGTTACTATGTTATTATGTAATTGTTGGCAAAAATTCTAATCTCAAGTTTTTTCCTGAATTGCCACCCATGACATTGCACCATTCCTTTGTTCCAGCAACTAATAATAGACAGCAGTTGAACCTGGCAATATTTGAGTTTTTTGTGTAGTGGTTGGCCATAACCTGTTAATTTTGTAAAGGGTCATATAAATACAGATGATTTTTCATATTTAGCAACCTTGTTTTTTATGGAGATCATTAAGTGACTGTATTTAGACCTAGCAATTTCACAATCTTGCAATCAAAATATTTAACTTGCCAAAAGATTTACAATCTCCATTTCAGCTATCCAAGTCATGAATGTAAAGCCACCATGCTTGTTTACATAAGATTTGTGTCTGTATTTAGGTGGAGTAAGAGGTTGCTGCAGCCTCATATCTACAAACCTAGCAGTGTTAAAAGAGTACAGTGTAGCCAGGGGCGCACCGCTAATGAGGCGAAGTGAGGCGACCGCCTCAGGTGGCACTGTCCGTCACCATCTGGGGGGGGCGGCATTTTTTACTTTCTATTTACGGTAAACCAGCTGAGCGGGACCTGTCCTGGGCTGGTTTAGGAGATCTCCGCATCTCAGCGCAGGCAGAGATACAATGACGTCATCGCGCCTCCTACGCGGGCGTGGGTGAAGAGGAGGCGACGGCTCCATCAAGGCATCGCAGGTAGGTTTGGAGAACTTTTTTATTATATACAGTACAGACCAAAAGTTTGGACACACCTTCTCATTCCAAGAGTTTTCTGTATTTTCATGACTATAAAAATTGTAGATTCACACTGAAGGCATCAAAACTATGAATTAACACATGTGGAATTATATACTTAACAAAAAAGTGTGAAACAACTGAAAATATGTCTTATATTCTAGGTTCTTCAAAGTAGCCACCTTTTGCTTTGATTACTGCTTTGCACACTCTTGGCATTCTCTTGATGAGCTTCAAGAGGTAGTCACCTGAAATGGTCTTCCAACAGTCTTGAAGGAGTTCCCAGAGATGCTTAGCACTTGTTGGCCCTTTTGCCTTCACTCTGCGGTCCAGCTCACCCCAAACCATCTCGATTGGGTTCAGGTCTGGTGACTGTGGAGGCCAGGTCATCTGGCGTAGCACCCCATCACTCTCCTTCTTGGTCAAATAGCCCTTACACAGTCTGGAGGTGTGTTTGGGGTCATTGTCCTGTTGAAAAATAAATGATGGTCCAACTAAACGCAAACCGGATGGAATAGCATGCCGCTGCAAGATGCTGTGGTAACCATGCTGGTTCAGTATTCCTTCAATTTTGAATAAATCCCCAACAGTGTCACCAGCAAAGCACCCCCACACCATCACACCTCCTCCTCCATGCTTTACGGTGGGAACCAGGCATGTAGAGTCCATTCGTTCACCTTTTCTGCGTCGCACAAAGACACGGTGGTTAGAACCAAAGATCTCAAATTTGGACTCATCAGACCAAAGCACAGATTTCCACAGGTCTAATGTCCATTCCTTGTGTTCTTTAGCCCAAACAAGTCTCTTCTGCTTGTTGCCTGTTCTTAGCAGTGGTTTCCTAGCAGCTATTTTACCATGAAGGCCTGCTGCACACAGTCTCCTCTTAACAGTTGTTGTAGAGATGTGTTTACTGCTAGAACTCTGTGTGGCATTGACCTGGTCTCTAATCTGAGCTGCTGTTGACCTGCGATTTCTGAGGCTGGTGACTCGGATGAACTTATCCTCCGCAGCAGAGGTGACTCTTGGTCTTCCTTTCCTGGGGCGGTCCTCATGTGAGCCAGTTTCTTTGTAGCGCTTGATGGTTTTGGCCACTGCACTTGGGGACACTTTCAAAGTTTTCCCAATTTTTCGGACTGACTGACTGGCCACTCGTTTTTCTTTAATTAGCTGCTTTTTTCTTGCCATAATACAAATTCTAACACTCCATTCAGTAGGACTATCAGCTGTGTATCCACCTGACTTCTGAACAACACAACTGATGGTCCCAACCCCATTTATAAGGCAAGAAATCCCAGTTATTAAACCTGACAGGGCACACCTGTGAAGTGAAAACCATTTCAGGTGACTACCTCTTGAAGCTCATCAAGAGAATGGCAAGAGTGTGCAAAGCAGTAATCAAAGCAAAAGGTGGCTACTTTGAAGAACCTAGAATATAACACATATTTTCAGTTGTGTCACACTTTTTTGTTAAGTATATAATTCCACATGTGTTAGTTCATAGTTTTGATGCCTTCAGTGTGAATCTACAATTTTTATAGTCATGAAAATACAGAAAACTCTTGGAATGAGAAGGTGTGTCCAAACTTTTGGTCTGTACTGTATATATATATACATATATATATATATATATATATATATATATATATATACTGTTACCTACTGGAGTATTCCCAGCAGGTAATGGCCTATTTATTTACCGATCCCCGCTGCTGCTGTGGCCGCCTCCGCTTCCCCTTCTGCTATCGGATGCAGAAGGGGAAGTGGATGCCGCTGTGAGCAGCCGCGGGCATCGGTAAGTGAGGCAAAATACTACTATTATTATACTCTGGGGTCTTTTCAGACCCCGGAGTTTAACACTCGGAGACCCAGGGGAGGTGATAAACATAAAAACCAATGCTACTCACCTCTCCAGCGATCCAATGCTACTCACCTCTCCAGCAGGCTTCGGCCTTCTTTGGTGACGTCCCAGGCATCACGTGAGCCAGGCCGACGCCATTATGTTGCGACGCCGGTCTGTGCGACATTGAAGAGGGCCGAAAGCAGGGAGTGCACCGGAGCCCAGGTAAGTAACACTGGTTTTTATGTTTGTCACCACCTGGGTCTCCAATCATTATACTCTGGGGTCTTTTAGACCCCAGAGTATAATAATAGTTCATGGGTGGGTTACTATGGAGCAGAATATTGTGTACAGGAGCCACTATGGAGTATAATACCGAGTGTAGGGGCCACTATGGAGCATAATACTGGGTGCAGGGACCACTATGGAGTATAATACCGAGTGTAGGGGCCACTATGGAGCATAATACTGGGTGCAGGGGCCACTATGGAGTATAATACCGAGTGCAGGGGCCACTATGGAGCATAATACTGGGTGCAGGGGCCACTATGGAGCATAATACCGTGTGTAGGAGCCACTATGGAGCATAATACCGAGTGCAGGGGCCACTATGGAGCATAATACTGTGTGTAGGAGCCACCATGGAGCATAATACCGAGTGCAGGGGCCACTATGGAGCATAATACCATGTGCAGGGGCCACTATGGAGCATAATACCGAGTGCAGGGGCCACTATAAGGTATAATACCATGTGCAGGGGCCACTATGGAGCATAATACCGTGTGCAGGGGCCACTATGAGGCATAATACCATGTGCAGGGGCCACTATGAGGCATAATACCGTGTGCAGGGGCCACTATGAGGCATAATACCATGTGCAGGGGCCACTATGGAGCATAATACCATGTGCAGGGGCCACTATGGAGCATAATACCATGTGTAGGAGCCGCTGCAGGGCATAATACCGTGTGCAGGGGCTGCTACGGTGCATAATACCGTGTGTAGGGGCCACTGTGGGCTATAATACCGTGTAATACTGTATTTAAAAAAAACACCTACTCACCTGTCCCTTGTGCTCCGATGTTTCCCACCGCAGTCTGTTTCTGCTGCTCTGGTGTTTTCTTCTGGTGGAAGTCCCCACCACACATAACCACTGAGGTCGCTGACATGGGACATCACAGTGCTGTGGGGAAGAAAACACCGGAGCAGCAGGACTGGAACGCACTGGGAGACACCGGAGCACCTTCCCCAGCCTCATATTAAAAAAGTGGTTATCCTGGACAACTCCTTTAAGGTGGCACTTGGGCTTTATTAAAGGGTCTTTCCAGCTCATTTTTATTGATGTTCTATCCTTAGGACAGATTATCAATAAGAGATCAGTGGACTCCTCCTCTGATCAGCTGTATGAAGTGGCTATGGCGCCTTTTTATATCACACGCTGTCTGTTTATAGTGACCGTGTGATGTAATTACAGTCTTGTCACATAGACGTGTATAGGACGAGGTTGTAGTTACATTACATGGCCGCTATGAGATGAATGACACTATGTAAACAGAGAAGCGGTCACGGCGCTTACACAGGTACCATTCAAACAGCTGATCAGTAGGGGTCCTGGGTTTTTGAGCCCCACTGATTAGTTTATTAATGACCTGGAAAACCTTTTAATTAGTTAACACCTGGGGCATTATTAATAAGGGGCACTATTTATACAGGGTACACACGGACATTATTAATATAAAGATGACCTTGGGAGTGTTATTCATTATGGGGGGTTATATCATATATTTTATAATTGGGGTAGCAGCAGGATGGGTGTGCAGGTGAGGACAATGTGAGTCGGATGCCTGGAAAAGTGAGGAGCCAAAGATGTCTGTGTTGCAAACTTTATAGAGACAAGTCACAGCTGGAAGAAGTGGTCATGGCGGTCCAAAGGGAAGAGAAGGGAAATGTGAAGGATTAGTCAGAGACGTCACTTGTAAGTCACAAAATGTTACTGCCCTGTATTCACCTAAATGATAGAGGATAAATACCTGATTGATGGGGGTCTGTCTGCTGAGTCCCTCACTGAACCTGAGAATTGGGTTTTTCCCCCACACTGGGTGGGAATACAGCCTGACCGCAGCCATATATAGGTGTGTCGCTTGGTGGATGGACAAACCCGTGTGGCTCTCTTTCACTTCAATGGGAGTGCCGAAGATACCAGAAGTACAGTACTCAGCTATCTGCGAGGCTCCTATTATAGAGAATGGGGGACACCTGGGCTCGTCCATCCACCAAGCAGAAGATGTGTGAAGTTACTTTCATTGTTTCATTTTTTATGCCGTGTTGTTGATTTCTGATACTGAAGTAATGCAGGAAGAAGAATTCTTAAAAACTGTTTCATAAGTTTGTGTATGTTTAATGCACGACAATAACAGTGTGTGACGCTAACAGCATGTAAACGCAATTTTATATTTGGGGGGGGGCGTCTTTCTATAGTCCGCCTCAGTCAGCAAAGAGGCTAGGTTCACCACTGAGTGTAGCAGCAGCATTTATTTGAGTGCCCTTTGTAGCAGCCTCCTCTTCTGCATCCTCTCTTAATAGACTAATATGTAGATAGGAACTTTGCCTGAAAAGTGGAGAAATAAACATATTTCTTTAATTAGATATATTACAAATTTTCTTATTTTCAGCTGTACTATTCATTTTTGAAAAGTTGCTTATGGAGGTATGCTTTAACTCCCTGTGAAGAACATGTGAGGAACTTCACACTTATTATTATTTTATATGTAAGGTAGTTACAGTTGCAACTATAGGGGATGCAGAGATTACAGTTATACCTGGGAACTGATGACAAAGGGGTCCAAACAATGGGGGAAATTTACTAAGAAAAATGCATCCAATTTCTGGCATAATATGGGCCAAAAAACTTGTAGGCATGGCATAATTTACACCACCATGCACCAAACATGATGCAAGATTTTGGCATGTTTTTCTGGCCTAAAGTACACCAACAGAAGGTGTAAAGTTGAGTAGATAAACTATTTAGACACTTTGGTAAAGTTGCCACAGTTTAAGACTGTCTAGTCTACTCTAACTTTTAGACAGTATTAGTAAATCTACCCCAGTGTCTCTTCCATGGGGTGATAAATTTTATAATCACGTTTGATAGCAGGCCCTGCTACAGAACTTTTAGTAGCTCCTGTACCACCCTGAATTCTGTTGCATATCTTTTATATTCCATCTTGTATCCTTATCATTAAATAACATCAATTTGAGGGGCATATAAGGAATGGTGTTCTGAAGGGGAATCAGTTGCTGAGTTCTTGGAGCAAGGGAGAAACATTAACTGGGCCCTTTGAACTTATATTTTATATTAGTAAATTATAATTGTACATTATAGTCGAATAGAGCACATTCAGTAACTGTAAGAGCCCCATGCAGTGACTGTTTGGACAAAGGTGGATAAGTTAGAGCTACCAAATGTACTGCCCTGATTGCTATCCATCAGTTTAAGGCCTGGACCCTACGTAGTGTAAACCTCAGTGTTTTACAGTACCTTTAAAGTGGATGGGTTTCTGGCTAATCCCATCCACACGTTGGAGAAAAATATCCGCAGTGGACATGCTGCGATTTCAAATACTGTCACATTTTTGTAAATCGCAGCATGTCTATTATACCAACAAAACGCTGGCGTTTTCTGTATAGGTATAATTGAAGCTCAAAGTCCTCAGAGTAAAAACAAGTCGCTTTGTATTTACTCAATACAATACTGAAACAAGTGTAAACTTCAATTCCATTTCTGGGTTATAGAAAGAAAACCCAGTACTCCTTCTCTTGTTATTAACTATAGACTCAATAAAACCATTATCTCTGTATGTTTACAAGAATATGAATTATCAATGTATCAAGACACAAAGAAACGTTTCTCTAGCTGTACAGACTATACAAATAATATGTCATTGATCTGATTATTGCGCTCCAGTGTCTGAATTATTCATAAAACATTATTTTTTACTATGCGTCTAGTCAGTGGTGAACCTAGCCTCTTTGCTGCCTGAGGCGGACTAAAAAAAAAAAAAAATTGAGTGTCCATGCTACTAGCTTCACACGCTATTATCGTCGCACAATATACACAATACACAAAGTTATAAAACAGTTTTTAAGAATTCTTCTTACTGCGTTATTTTAGTATCAGATCAACAACACGGCATTAACAATGACAATAACTTCACACATCTTCTGCTTGGTGGATTGACGAGCCCACGTGGCCCCCATTATCTATAATAGGAACGCCGCAGATAGCTGAGTACTGTACTTCGGCTATCTTTGGCACTCCCATTAAAGTGAATGAGAGCCGCCTGGTTGCGGTCACACTGAATTCCCACCCAGTGGGGGAAAAAACCCAAATTCTCAGGCTCAGTGGGGGTCTCAGCAGACAGACCCCCATCAATCAGGTATTTATCGTCATTTAGGTAAATACAGGGCAGTAACATTTTGTGACTTACAGGTGATGTCTCTGAATAATCCTTCACATTTCCCTTCTCTTCCCTCTGGACCGCCATGACCACTTCTTCCAGCTGTGACTTGTCTCTGTAAAGTTTGCAACACAGACATCTTTGGCTCCTCACTTTTCCAGGCACCTGACCCATATTGTCCTCACCTACACAAAGCCACCATCCTGCTGCTACCCCAATTATAAAATATATGATATAACCTCCCATAATGAATAATACCCCCAAGTGCATCTTTATATTAATAATGTCCGTGTGTACCCTGTATAAATAGTGCCCCTTATTAATAATGCCCCAGGTGTTAACTAATTTAAAGGTTTTCCAGGTCATTAATAAACTAATCAGTGGGGCTCAAAAACCCAGGACCCCCACTGATCAGCTGTTTGAATGGTACCTGTGTAAGCGCCATGATCCCTTTTCTGTTTACATAGTGTCATTCATCTCATAGCAGCCATGTAATGTAACTACAGCCTTGTCCTATACACGTCCATGTGATAAGGCTGTAATTACATTACACGGTCACTATAAACAGACAACGTATGATATAAACAGGCTCCATAGCCCCTGTTTATAGCGCCCCATTTACACACACTATAATTTTCCACATCAGCCCCTGCACACAGTATTACAGCCCGCGGCCCCTGCACACTGTATTATGCCTCGCAGCGGCCCCTGCACACGGTATTATGCTCCATAGTGCCCCCTGCACTGGTATTATGCTCCATATTGGCCCCTGCACACTGTCTTTTGCTCCATAGTGGCCCCTGCACTGGTATTATGCTCCATATTGGCCCCTGCACACTGTATTATGCTCCATAGTGGCCCCTGCAGTGGTATTATGCTCCATATTGGCTCCTGCACACGGTATTATGCTCCATAGTGGCCCCTGCACTGGTATTATGCTCCATATTGGCCCCTGCACACTGTATTATTCTCCATAGTGGCCCCTGTACTGGTATTATGCTCCATATTGGCCCCTGCACACTGTATTATGCTCCATAGTGGCCCCTGCACTGGTATTATGCTCCATATTGGCTCCTGCACACGGTATTATGCTCCATAGTGGCCCGTGCACTGGTATTATGCTCCATATTGGCCCCTGCACACTGTATTATGCTCCATAGTGGCCCCTGCACTGGTATTATGCTCCATAGTGGCCCCTGCACATGGTATTATGCTCCACAGCAACCCCTGCACATGGTATTATGCCCCATAGTGGTCCCTGCACTGGTATTATGCTCCATATTGGCCCCTGCACACTGTATTATGCTCCATAGTGACCGCTGCACACGGTATTATGCTCCATAGTAGCCCCTGCACTGGTATTAAGCTCCATAGTGGCCCCTGCACACTGTATTATGCTCCATAGTGGCCCCTATACTGGTATTATACTTCATAGTAGCCCCTGCACACGGTATTATGCTCCACAGTGGCCCTTGCACACAGTATTATGCTCCATAGTCACCCACCCATGAACTATTATGATACTCTGGGGTCTTTTCAGACCCCAGAGTATAATGATCGGAGACCCAGGGGATGACAAATATAAAAGCCAGTGTTACTTAGCTTTCCTGGACACCGGTGCACTCCCTGCAGCTTTCAGCCCTGTTTAATTGCGCACACACGTCACGTGATCAGGCCGGCGACGCGACTTGATGATGTCACCAGAGGGCCTAAGCCTGCTCGGAGTAACATTGGATCGCAGGAGAGGTAAGTAGCATTGGTTTTTATGTTCCCTTACCTCCCCTGGGCCTCCGATTATTATACTCTGGGGTCTGACCCCAGAGTATAATAATAGTAGTATTTGAGGCCCGCAGCCTCACTTACCTACCCCCGCTCCTGCGCACAGCTGCTTCCTCTTCCCCTTCTGCGTCCCATAGCAGAAAGGGAAGCGGAGGCGACCACGAGCAGGTGCGGGGTAGGTAAATAAATAGTCCATTACCTGCTGGGGTATTGTTATTGTTAACCAGCCCAGGACAGGCCCTGCTCAGCTTTGTTTTTTTTTAAAGCGGCCTGTCCTGGGCTGGTTTACATTAAATAAATAGTAAAAATGCCACCCCCCAGACAGTGATGGATAGTGCCGCCTGAGGTGGCCGCCTCACTTCACCTCATTAGCGGTGCGCCCCTGCATCTAGTTAATCCAGGAACACTAACACAGTCACCGCTCATGAGGAACACTGTACACACTGTATAAAGGGAACACTTTTATTTACATACAGTGAAATGTCTGTTGTTATCTTCTTCAGATATTTGAATGGGGCTTGTGTATGATCTGGCCCTTGCATTAGGATCAGGATGAATGGATAGGTATAAGGATATATTATGGGTATAACTAATTTTTTACTTCTATAATATAGTTGAGAAAATCTATATTTTTTCATTATACAACCCTTAAAAATCTCTTCTATACCACTTATATGCTATTGTAGAAGCTATTAGTGGCATACTGAACATACCTTTTTTGTGTTAAAGTACAATCTTGCTATCAAGAAAATCCACTTTTATTCTGTATGTAAATTACCTGATCTGTGAACCAAAAGTTTGGCCCCTTTTCCTGGAGTAGTAGCTTTTGCCTGTTGCTGCCACTAATTGGGACCTGCAGCACCCATAGGTGAAAATAGGTGCAGATTTTGCTGAGGTTTTTGAGCCAAAGCCAGGTGTGGATTGAGCAGAAGGGATACGTATAAAAGCTTCCTTTATATTTCCCATTTCTTTTGTAGCCATGCCAACACAGAAAACTCTGCAACAAAAAAAGCAGATTTCTGCAATGTGGGGCCTTAGCCTAAAAGTTGATCTTCTCTGCAGCAAGAATGGACTTTGAGGCTAAGACCCCATGTAGCAAAACACAGCAAGAAAAAAACGCAGTGGAAATGCATAGCTTTTTTCCACAGCATTTTTTATTGCATTTTTGCATAGTTTACTTTTGCGGGCTTTCTGCCTCAATTACACCTATACAGAAAACACCAGCGTTTCTGCAGGTATAATTGACATGACACAAGAAAAGGTGTCAAAGTCTAGCGAATCCCACACACACATTGCAGAAAAATATGCACAGTGGAAATGCTGTGATTTCCAAAACCGTTGCGATTTTGGAAAGCGCAGCATGTTAATTATGCCTACGGAAACTCCAGTGGTTTCCCTATAGGTATAATGGAAGCAGAAAGACTGCAGAAGAAACCTTTTTGTACTTTCTGTCAAAAGTGCTGCGGGAAAAACCGCAATGCATTTCTGGTGCGGTTTTTCCCGTAGCGTTTTTTCACTGCGACCCGATACGTGGGGCCTTAGCCTTAAAGTGCACATACAGGAAAAAGCAAACTGCTTTCACATATAACTAGATTTATATACTTTTAATTTTATTACTTTTATTCAACATTTTTCCATAAAAAGGCCTGCCTCCATGGTATATAAACCTAAAGATTAGACATATTTACTCACACTATCTTACACTAGATTCACACTAGCATTTGGGTTTCCCTATCTGCTTAAAATAGTGGGGGCTGCCGTGTTTCCACCAGGTTTGCAAGACTTTTCTCTCCGCATATTAAAGTGGAATTGGGGACGGAATCCCTGAATGTTACTGTGACTGCAGACTTACCGATTTAGTCACTTAAAAAAAAAAAAAAACACATATTAGATGTCAGGAACACACAATGCTGAACAAATTCAAAGCTGTGGCACAGAACAGGGCTGTATCCTCCATGATTTAAGATATGATTATACGCTGATTGTTTGCACATTAGTGTTAATCTCAGTTATTACCTAAATGAATGCTAATATCTTCATAATATAATCAAGCTGTATGTAAAAATGTATTTAACAATGCCCCCCATGCTAAACCAGGAAAGAACACATCTGCACAGGGACAGAGCAAGATGAAATGTACCCATTAGACAAGAACATTGAATAATACGGAACACAAACATATGGTATTGTGACAAGTCTGCATATGGTGTATGCTGTAACACATTTCATGGGTTGAGAACCAGAGACAGGTTTGATGTTACTTTTTGTGGTGCACAGTACATTGCCTTATTTCTGGCTACAAATTTAAATAAAATACTATTTTTATTTCATGCAAGTCACAAGAGGAAGAGAGCCTCACCGCCAGGTATGCTTGGAACCAGCACAAGTACTTTTTTGTTCTAACTTTTTTTTTAAATTTTCAATGTAAGTTCTCTATGTTTAACTTTAGTTATGACATCCTTAAAAATGTCTGTAATAAAGAAAATATTAGTAGAGGAAAAAGCTCAAGGGGCCTATGTATCAATACTACCACACAGTTTGATGCAAAGTGAATACTGTCACTAATTTGTCTTATGTCTGCAACATGTTTATTACAATTTTACCCCAGAGTATAATAGGTAGAGGTCCATGGGAGGTGAAAAAATAAATATTTATACTCACCTTTCCTAACCTATTTTGGGCCTCCTCACGGCATCTGGAGCTCTCTTGCTAACGCCATGCACCCAGGGTGACCATGGAGGGCACTGAGGTGATTGGGCCGCAGTGGTCACATTGGCACGCTGAGCATCATGACAATCACAGGCCTCAGTTCTGCCCCTGGCGCATGACATCGCCAAGGAGACTGGAGATGCCACTAGGAGGTCCCAAAAAAGTGAGGGAAGATGAGTATAAATGTTTTCTATATTTTACACCACCCTTGGCCCTCCACCTATTATACTCTTGGGTCTGAATAGACCCTAGAGTATAATAATTCCTCTTCCAGTTCGTACTGAGTTTGTTCGACCTGAAACGAATCAGGAACCTGAGCCACTCGAACCCGAAACAAAACAAATCTTGGGAGGTTCGCCCATCAGTAGTCCTGACTAGAGAGGAGCGAATCGAAGCTGACGAAGTGGAATTCGTTCCGAATTTCAGGAAATATTTGATTCGCATCGAATCCGGATTTCCTAATGCTTCTTGGTAATGAATCGCATTTTTTTCCTAAAATGGCTGCTGCACATGTTAGGACAAGGGGCAAGGAACTCTGGGAATGCGGGATCACCCACAATGTCCTGCGTGCAGCCAATCAGCAGCCAGCCCTGTGATGTCACAGCCCTATAAATACCCTCCGCCATCTTGGATTCAGGCATTTTACAGTGTACTTAGTGCAGGGAGAGACATCAGCAGGAGCTAGGGAAAGTGGTAGAAAAGACTTGAAAACTGATATTTTGCTTAATTGAAGTTCAGGGAAAGAGCATTAGAAGTGTAGAGAAAGGTTAGGGAGGAATTTATACAGAGTATTGAAGCAGAATAGAGTTCATTTGGGGTGTTTGCAGCCTTGGTAATAGGAACAATCCTACTACACCTTGCTTTTCACTAACTTCACTAGCGTGAGTTATAATGAAAATCTGCATCAGTTTCTAACTGGCATAGATCTCCATTTTGGGGCACAGTCTTGTTCCTGATTTATGAAGAGGTCAGAGCCTCTTCATAAATCAGTCACGCCCTGTGCCATTCGGGGCCTTTCTAAACCAAACTCAATAAATCTGTCCCAATGTGTCTACTCTAAGGCTTGGGCCCCACGTGGTGTAAACGCTGAGGAAAAACCCGCAAAGTCCCTGAAAATAGCGAATCCCATCCACACATCGCAGAAAAATACGTGCAGTGGAAGCGCTGCGATTTCCAAAAACGTTGCATTTTTGGAAATTGCAGCATGTCAGCTACACCTATGGAAATGCCAGCGGTTTCCCTATAGGTACAATGGAGGCAGAAAGTCCACAGGAGAAACCTCTGCAGACTTTCTGTGAAAAGCTCTGTGGGAAAAACCACGATGCATTGCCGCTGCGGTTTTTCCTGCATTGCTTTTTTGCTGCGGCCCACTATGTGGGGCCTTAGCCTTAAGAGGTCATATAAAGTTTCATAAAAACATTTATCATCATTGTCTCGGTTTGCTCTTGTATGTTAAAAATACATTGCGATATGTCTGCTGAATATTGTATTTTGTATTGAAATCTTAAGTACGTCTATTAAACTGCTATTGAAAGGCAGAAAATTGGAATGCATGAAGGTAATTTTAATTTAGTAGAGAAAATAAATCTAACGTTTTTAGATAGTCAGCGTTAACTAAAAAACAGACAAAAATGAACATAGCTTGTAATTTATGAATTTGATATGAAATGGCTTTCTGATATACAGTGGGGAAAAAAAGTATTTAGTCAGCCACCAATTGTGCAAGTTCTCCCACTTAAAAAGATGAAGCTGGCCTGTAATTGACATCATAGGTAGACCTCAACTATGAGAGACAAAATGAGAAAACAAATCCAGAAAATCACATTGTCTGATTTTTAAAGAATTTATTTGCAAATTATGGTGGAAAATAAGTATTTGGACAATAACAAAAGTTCATCTGACTACTTTGTTATATATCATTTGTTGGCAATGACAGAGGTCAAACGTTTTCTATAAGTCTTCACAAGGTTGGCACACACTGTTTCTGGTATGTTGGCCCATTCCTCCATGCAGATCTCCTCTAGAGCAGTGATGTTTTGGGGCTGTCTCTGGGCGACACGGACTTTCAACTCCCTCCAAAGGTTTTCTATTGGGTTGAGATCTGGTTTGCACTCAAAATCTCACGATCCATGACCCCATTCATTTTTTCATGTACACGGATCAGTTGTCCTGGTCCCTTTGCAGAGAAACAGCCCCAAAGCATGATGTTGACACCCCCATGCTTCATAGTAGTTATGGTGTTCTTTGGATGCAACTCAGCATTCACTCTCCTCAAAACACGACGAGTTGTGTTTCTACCAAACAGTTCTACTTTGGTTTCATCTGACCATATGACATTCTCCCAATACTCTTCTGGAACATCCAAATGCTCTCTAGCAAACTTCAGACGGGCCCGGATATGTACTGCCTTAAGCAGGGGGACATGTCTGGCACTGCAGGATCTGAGTCACTGGCGGCGTAGTGTGTTACTGACAGTAGCCTTTGTTACGTTAGTCCCAGCTTTCTGCAGGTCATTCACTAGGTCTCCCCGTGTGGTTCTGGGATTTTTGCTCACCGTTCTTGGGATCATTTTGACCCCACGGGGTGAGATCTTGCGTGGAGCCCCTGATTGAGGGAGATTATCAGTGGTGTTGTATGTCTTCCATTTTCTAATTATTGCTCCCACAGTTGATTTCTTCACACCAAGCTGCTTGCCTATTGCAGATTCATTCTTCCCAGCCTGGTGCAGGTCTACAATTTTGTTTCTGGTGTCCTTCCACAGCTCTTTGGTCTTCACCATAGTGGAGTTTGGAGTGTGACTATTTGAGGATTGTGGACAGGTGTCTTTTATACTGATAACAATTTCAAGCAGGTGCCATTACTACAGGTAATGAGTGGAGGACAGAAGAGCCTCTTAAAGAAGAAGTTACAGGTCTGTGAGAGACAGAAATCTTGCTTACTTGTAGGTCACCAAATACTTATTTTCCACCATAATTTGCAAATAAATTCTTAAAAAATCAGACAATGTGATTTTCTAGATATGTTTTCTCATTTTGTCTCTCATAGTTGAGGTCTACCTATGATGTCAATTACAGGCCTCTCTCATCTTTTTAAGAGGGAGAACTTGCACAATTGGTGGCTGACTAAATACTTTTTTTCCCCACTGTATACTGCCAACGCAAATTAAAAATATTAATTACACAAACAAACACAAACCTGTCATCATTTAATCACAAACACAGTGAGAATAACATTGGTAGAAAATGCCAGCTTTGAAAGCTCACCATCCAAGACCAAATCATCAGAACAATATGTGTGAACAGATGTTGCTTTATTAAATATGTGTGGAAAGCAAACTTTGCTTGGATTAAAAAAATGACCTCTAAATTGAAGATGTGCAGAAAATTATTAAAAGAAAGTGTATGGGAACATTTTGATGTGTCAAGTCACTGTTTTAACAATTATGTATCCATTAAAAGGGATTATCCCGTCAATCATATTCATGCCCAAAGTCAAGAAAAGCTCTTAATAGCAGTATACAAGTAGTTTACAGTGTTTTTTTTCGCATACAAAATGCAGTTTTCATCATTTTCTGTTTCCAAATGTCCTCTTAATGCTGCTGCAAATCTGTGCTGCTAGGGACAGGCACTGAGCTAAATGAGTCTCCTTCCCCCTTTGGCAGCAGACAATATAGTTCCTCCTGAGAAGGAATCTTCTCAGTTATACTGCTATGCTATTGCAGAGGCTCTGCTCCTTCCCTGACAAATTGGGCAGAAAGCTATTGCCAGCGGCTGCCCTGCAGTGAACAATATGCAGAGACATAGCTGTGAGAAAAGTGCATGAAAGAGCATGTGTGTCCAGCAGAACTCCGCTTGGTAGGTGGACGGGGACATTGCTTTAATGCAATGGAGAAGGTTTATGAAAATATTGAAAAGAAAATCTAACTATTGCAAAATTTTAATTTTTCAAGAGCACAAGAAATAATAGCTGCACTGTGATTGAATGCTATGGAAAACAAAGACAATTTTTATTAAAGACAGTTATATAAATCTTTCCCTATGTACAGGGGCATAATTTGAGGGGGTGCAGAGGGTGCAGTCGTACCGGGGCCCAGGAGTCTTAGGGGGCCCATAAGCACTGGCATCAGTATTGAGATTGCAGCTTCTATCTGGCCCATAAGCCAAGGAGATACAAGATCAAATGAATGGGTTTTTAAGCAATGCGTCAGAAACCTTTCCCTATACAGTTTTCCGAGATTTTCAGTCAGATTCGCGGCAGACGGACTCCGGCGCAAGTGTGAATTCACCCTTAGATATTAAGAGGGAAAAATTTAATAGGTAACATATCAGAGGACCTGCATCTTACCCTGACTAGAATCAGGTTTCCCAGTAAACAAAGGGGAGAACACTTAAAAGAGAGGAGTACTGGTGGCCTCCCGTCTCCGGAAACAGCGAAACGGAACGTCACCAGGAAATCAGAAAATGTGCCTAGTGTGGTCACATGACCACCCCAGGCATATGGGTAAATATACATTTTTTTTTAAAGGGAGTAAATTAGAAGTTAGGCGGGGGGAGGGGGTTTAGCTTAGTGTTAAAGTTTTAGTTTATGCTGGACAACCCCTTTAATTAAAAAAAAAAAACTTTACAGATGACCGAATTTCACTCCCCATCCTGTGGTTCCAGAAGTGAAGCTTCGGCTGTAAGGTGTGATATTTTGACATAGACTGATGTGGCAGGGAGCTTCTTTCCTTCTTATGGTAGGTTCACACTAGCGTTCGTCTTTCCATTGTTCAAGTCCACATGGGGATCCGAAAGACGGAGAGCCTGTCTGCTAAAAAAAGCGGTTTCCCATGGACACCCGCATACCCCATAGACTATGGTGTCCGTAGGGTTTCCGCTGGTTTTATACTCCATTCAGGATTTTTCTCTCCGCTGATTTTAGACAGAATTTGCGGAGACTCCAAAGCAGATGTTAACCTAGCCTTATGTGTTTGTAATGTGTATGAAGTAGCTGGCTGTCTGACAGTCCCCTTCTTTGTCTCTGAATTAGCCATGCCATGACAGTGAAAGGGGCTGACTTAGCTGATAAGTTGAGCCAGTTAGCCCCTTGAAAAATGTCATTGACATACAGGAAGGAGGAAGATGCTCAATGCCATGGGATCATGTATCAATACATTACAGTATACAGCACAAGCTCCAGTTCTGGAACAATATAATGAGTGAAATTGGGCCATCCATAAAATTTTCAGAATTAAAGTATATTACTAAGGACTTTTGCCTCCCCGGCTTCAGTTTTATAGGGACGGAGTGCCCACAAACCCCATTTTAGTCAATGGGGTCCGTCATACTCCGAGTGTTACCGCTGTTTTAGCAGTTGCCTCTCCACTGCTCTGGTCCCCAAACAATGGAGAGGCAATGCTAACGTGAACTTAGCGTAAGTTTTATAAGGAAGAACTACTAAACTACTGAAGAACTTTTTCCTGTGATTAGACAACCCGCTGTTTTTTAGGCTACGCTATTTCTTAGGTTTTTAGGCTAAAAAACCTGTACAAACAACTGGTTGCACAACTACATTGTATAAAAATAGTACAACATTCAGTAAGGAAACTAGAAGACAAAGATAATTTTCTTAAAACATATGACATATGTCGCCATTCATAGTAAAAACAAATTATTTTACATGATGACTTGGAAATGATGACTGGGTAAAATAGACGTCGTACATTGTATGTAAACCTGCAATACTGTACAGTATCTGATGGCAGATTATTGCAGTGTTTGCTGTTTCATTTCTGCCATAACATGTTTCACGTTCTATTTTAAACACTTACTTTAAGTGAAAACGCCCAAAACCTCAATCTGCTGTCTATGCATCAACTGGAAATTGAGGGTGATAAAAACAGCAGTCTCTGAGAATACTACTGCCAAGTGGTGTGATATATGGGTGTAACACAACCTCTGTAGACTAGAAAGAAGGCAGCTTCTGTAGCTGGTGGTTACATTGTTTCAATAAGAGAAATATCTGCTTACATTATATAACACATTGAAGAGAATATCTGACAATTACACAGAAAGATAACAGGAAACTGAACTAGACCTTGAGACATTGACTCCAAAAGTGAAAGGAGAGACTATTTTCTGTTTTCTAAACAGAAAAATAAAGATAAAGGAAGAGTGGAAGAAAGAGATGCGGTTCAAATATCATATACCATGCACATATGTATACATGCATGTCGACCAAACATACAGCTGAACGATTGCATACATGGTGATACAGCCTTTTTTTAATGTTTTGATAAGAAAAATAAGTTTTATGGATCCCTCCTGTTCCTTATGCTAACCAAACACATTGATTTCAGCAGGACCAGATAACCACCTCATGTTCATGGGGCCACCAGATTCTTCCAGGAGGCCATATATAGTGCCTGGAAGAAGATTTCTCCCCCTCTCAGAACATATGTATGTTCAGCCAAGTTGAGTGTGCATGTGTTTGGGGGGCCTAAGATGTTTCTCTTCATGTGATAAACATAATTAGAAAATAGACCAAAATACCATGTCCTCAATAACCATTTTGCAATTCACAGAGGATGCCTACTAAAATATAACCTTTATTGTAAAATATAGAAAAAGTATAAATAGTAAAACTAAGGTCAAAAAAGAGATTAGTGACAATGCAATCAATTTTTAATTCCTTCCCTGCCTTCCAAAATTCATACTTTTTTATTTTTCTGTCGACATAGCTAAGTGAAGGTTTATTCTTTGCTTGACTAGTTGTACTTTCATTTAGCCCCATTCTGGGGAAATATAATGTTTTGATTAGCTTTTATTTTAGCATTATTTTATTTAGCATTTTGTTTTTATGGTGTTCATTCTGCATTTTAGCATTATTTTATTTAGCATTTTGTTTTTATGGTGTTCATTCTGCATTAAAAAAAACACATGGCAGCTTTGTCCAGCATGTCATTACGATTAAGGCAATGGCACATTTATATTGATTTTATTATGTTTTACCACTTTTACAAATAAAACGTCACTTTTTGAAAATAAACAATTTTCCTGGGATCACTGTTTTGTTGACTGAGATAAGTAAGGGATCTTCATTTGCAGGACAAGTTGTACTTTTTATTGGTACCAATGTTTCGTACGTATGACTTTTTGATTACTTTTTATTGCTATTTTTTTGGGAAAGCAAAGTGACCAAAATATGTTAATTTGCACATTGCAGTGTATATTTTATTACGGCGTTAACCATATGGGATAAATAATGCTATTTTTGGATAGTGATGGCTTATACGCATGTGGGGATACCGAACATATTTATTTTTTTGTTTTCCATTATGTTTTTTAAATGTAAAAGTGGGTTTTTTTTGCACTTTTTATTTATTTTCTAACAATTTTTTTTTACTTTTTACATGTCCCACAGGGGCACTTGAATCTGGGATCTCAGATACCCAGTGCAATGTACTTCGTATTTCAGTACATCACACATAGGTTCCCTATGGGAACTGTGCATACGCAGTCATGAGGCCATTTCCGAGGGGTGTCAGGGGTGGCCGATCTTGCCCCCGAACCCTCTGGATGCCGTGGAATCCAGGGGGTTAATCCGCTGGAGTATGAGTATATTCCAACTCTGGTGGCTGGTCCCGGCCCTCAGCTGTATAACACATCCAAGTGCTGGAATTAATGCCACAGACACAGCTCCTGTGCCAGCAGCATTACAGCTGAGTGAGTGTTTAGAACACTCCGGTCGGCCCCATGTCTTTAGTGGTCCGTAGCGGACCCCCACTGCTTTTTTTAATAGACAGTGGAGGTCTGGTAACAATCGTGGTCGGAAGGGGTGCGACCGCAACCAGAGTGTTACGGAGCCCACTGGAGATGGCCGAGGCCCCGCAGTACCGTGATAGTAATCGGGGAAAGCCTGGTTGCCTGATCGCTATACATATTGTTAATGGAAAGGGGCCGGCATTATGCTGGACCCTTTCCAATACTGCTATTATTATACACTAGTGCGGGACCAGAGGAGGACGCTGCAGGGATTGCGGGATACAGCGAGGCTTGACGGTCCATCCCACGTACCACCACTGAGTACGTAATGATCGGAGGGCGCAGGAGAGGTGATGCCCCCGGCCCCCCTAAGGTCGAGTAGAAGTGTTGGGGCGCCCGATGTTGCGGGAGAGCAGAAAAAAAAAAGGGGAAAAAAGAACAAACCCAGGGGGGGGAGGAAAAAATGCAAACAGTTATCTTCAAACAAAAAAACGGAGAGCCGGGTGAACAACAAATCGGGGGGGAGGGGAGAATTGAAAAAAGGGCACCCCCCACACTATCACCTCCCCATAGGAACCCACAAACTGACATAATATTCCCCACTCACGATTAGGGTCCTGATACTCAGATCGGGGTCAATACAGGGTGCAGGACCAAGCCCCCCGATCTGTATACTGCAACACCAGAATGCCTCCACAGTCCATGCTGACAAGAGATGATGCTTGACCCTCAGGGCGAGGCAGGCAGACAGGGGACAGGATCTCTGAAAGCGGAGTAGCAGCTCTCCAACCCCTGGGCCCTAGGACGAGACCGACAAACCACCCCACAGGACACACACACCCCACCCCCCCCAACACCCACACCCACCCCACAGCAGGACCCCGCAGGGGGTACCATGGGGACCCAGGATCAGCTACCCTCCCCCCCAGGCAGCCCCCATGGACATTTGGACTTCAATCCATGGGAGGTGTAAGCAGGGGGGGGCCCGGGGGGGGGGGGGTGTGTGAGCCGGCCCCGCACCTCACGCAGGAGGGAGAAAATACAAGACAGAGGTCACCCTCAGCCCAGCCATAGCCAGCTCGGGAGCACACTAGGCCATCCAGCCCCAGAGAAAAAATCGGAGGCCCAGGAGAGGTGTGCTAAGGTGAGTAAAAGTGTTTGTTATTTCCCACCCCCCCCCCCCCCCCCCCCATAAAACCCCGCGGGGGGCGGGCCCCCCCCCTTAAAAAAAAAACCCCAAAAAAAACCCCCCCCGCCCCCCCCCCCCCTCGTCGGGGGGGGCGCCCCCGCCACCAAAAGAGGGGGGGGGGGGGGGGCATTTTATACTGTGTGGGGCCACTGTAGAGCATATTATACTATGTGGGGGACACTGTTGAGCACATTATACTGTGTGGGCCCACTGTTGAGCACATTATACTATGTTGGGGCCACTGTAAAGCACATATTATACTATGTGGGTGCCACTGTTGAACACATTATATCGTGTGGGGGCCAATGTGTAGCACATTATACCATGTGGGGACCACTGTGGAGCATGTTGTTCTGTGTGGGGGCCACTGTGCATTACATTGTACTGTGTGGGGGCCACTGTGCACTACATTATACTGTGTGTGGGCCACTGTGGAGAATATTATACTGTGTGGGGTGTCACTGTGGAACATATTATACTGTGTGAAGGGTCACTGTGGAACATATTACACTGTGTGTGGGCTACAGTGAAGCATATTACACTGTGTGGGGCCCCTTCATTATTTACATCACACCCCATCTATTTTATAGCAGACGTGATATTATCACAGAATATAATTACATTGCCCAGTCACTATAAAACAGATCTGTGCAATGTAAATAGCGAAGGGGTGAGGGCACTCACAAAAGCACCACGGTCCCTTCAAACAGTTGATCAGCAGGGGCCCTGGGTGTTAGACCCCCAGTGATCTCTTAGACTGTTAGGACTCTGCAGATCAGATGTTTACCAGAACATGCAGCTCCCAGAATTGTTTCCATGCCGGGGGCTACGCTGCTCACTTACCATATTCTTGATAACCACAGTTGTGGATACTATAATTGTATGGGCCAAGTTAATGTTAATTCCAGGAGCTTTGCTGCTCGCTTGCCATACATAGTGTAGAGGTAGGTTTAGGTAGTGCAGTGGTGCACATCGTATGACGGGTGAGCAGCATAATGTTGTACCGTGTTAGCCATTGAAAGTAGTGGAAGAGTGAAGAAATCAGGCGATACCTTTTAGAGGCTAACTGAGTATATTTATAAGTAAGCTTTCAGGAGTACTAGCTCCCTTCATCAGACATGGTGTGATACAAGAACTGAAAATTCACAGATTTTTATACACATGGTTTTCAAAGCATTTTAGAGTCCTTAAAAAAATGCAATCTAAGTAGAGAAGTTATTTACAACAGGTCAAAAAAACAGTCTGGAAACTTGTGGGGTGTGACGGAGGGATCAGTAATTCTTGCTGTTATCTGTTTGCTATCAGGAGGTGATGTGTGTCCCTCACAGTTCATACATAGTGTGACTTGAAGCTGGCATGAATATTGAGTTCAGTTCATGGTTCATACATAGTGTGACATGAAGCTGGCATGAATATTAAGTCCAAATTGCAGAGTTTGAAATTTTTGCATAAATTTGTACTCCGATTCTTTCCTTTTCTCCTGCGTCTTAAAATGTCCCATTAAAACCACAACCCGCAAATCTTCAATAGAGTGGTTTTCTCCGGAGAAATGTGCGGCCACTGGGAGATCGGTTCTGCTGTTATTAATATTGGATCTGTGTGAGTTCATTCGTTGACTGAGTCTCTGCCCTGTTTCCCCCACATAGAGGCCTGTGGTGGGACATTGCACACACATTATGAGGTACACCACATTGGAAGACCTGCAAGAAAATGACCCCCTAATTCTGTGCACCTGTTGTGACTGTGTGATAGGTACACTGTCAGTGGTGTGGATGTGCTTGCAGGTCATGCACCTTTTATGTAGGCAAGGTGAGGTGCCATTTTCAGTTGGGGCCTTCAGGGCACTCCGGACGATAATACGCCTCAGGTTTGGTGGTTGTCGAAAGGAAAGGAGAGGGGGGACTGGAAATATGTCCTTGAGTCTGTTGTCCCTATGTAGCACAGGTTGGAGTTCCTTGGCAATCCTTCGTAGGATCTCCAGCTGTGGGTTGTAGGTGACTACTAGGGGCACTCGGGCATCTTTCTGGGTCTCTCTATATGTGAGCAGACTGTCTCTGTTAATGGCTGCCGCTTTGTTTAATTGGTTGTCTGTTACTTTTGGTTTGTATCCCAATCTGAGAAATTTCATCCTCAGATCCAGGAGGTGCTTGTCCAGGTCTGTTTTGTCGGAGCAAATACGATTGTATCGTATAGCCTGGCTGTAGATTATAGATTGTCTTGTGTGCTTGGGGTGGAAGCTGTCGTTTCTCAGGTAGGCCGTTCTGTCTGTGGGTTTGTGGTATATTGATGTGAGTAGCCGGTGGTCTTTAATGTATATTGTGGTATCCAGAAAGTGAATTTCACTCCCTGAATAGCTAAGTTTAAGGTTGATGGTCGGGTGAAAGTCATTGAAGTCATTATGGAATTGAAGTAGGGCCTCCTCACCTGCAGTCCAGATGACAAGGATATCATCGATATAAAGAAGGTAAATCATAGGTTTGGTGGCGCATGTTGATAAATATGTTCCTTCCATTTCTGCCATAAAGAGATTTGCATATTGGGGTGCACATCTGGTCCCCATTGAGCAGCATGGCATTGTTATTACCTGTAGCTGCGCTATGTCAGTACAGCTGATCTGCAGGTGTTCTGGCGGTGGGCTCCTAGAAACAATTCCACTGGTGGACCCTAGGCATCCCAGTCTGACACTGATGCTCAGAGCTATGTAATAATATGGCACAGATCGGAAAGGTTTAATATAAGGTAATATCCAGATAGATAAGTTGCATACATGTGAAAAAGTACATGAAACATAACACAATTTGCTTATAGTTGCACTATGCACCAGATCCCAGCTGACACCTATGACTATAACCCTAATACACCTTTTGCATCCATCACTTTCTCAAGGGAAAATTTGGTAACTTTATTGCAACTCTAGTGAGCCAACCACCTGTGTGTCCATCACACGAAACATTTTAACCCTCTCAAACTAAACACTTACTGAACAGCGGTAAGCAGAGATTTTAAAGCTAGGGCCACATAGCGAATTTGGCCACAATTCCTGTTGTGTGACAAAAAATCGTTGGGTTCACTTGTGACTCCTTCACTCTTGTTAGTGAATAGAGTCACACTGGGATTCTGTGGGTTCCAAAACCGTGACTTCTAGATATAAAAAAAAATGAGTAATGTCTGATCTTTTTGCGACTAGAAGTTGCAGTCACAGCACCCTTTGGGTTGCAATGCAACAGCACTAACATGAGTGTAAGAGTTGCTGGGTGAAACATTGACGTTTTGTTGCTCGACAGGAGTCATGGCTAAAATTGCCATGTAGTCCTAGCCTTAAGGGAGTCTACCACCTCCCCCAAGTGCTTGACACTCAGACCCCTGCCATCTCCTGCCTTTGACACCTTGTGTAGAAGGAGTTGATCCTTCCACTGCTATAACTTCACCCTTCCTACCCGAGCAGCAAGAGCAGTGCTCCCAGGGCTAAAGGCCCACCCCCAGTGCACCAACTGCCTCATTTGCATAATGTGTTGTTTTTCTCCAAATCAACAAAAGTGACATACATAACAAAGGTATGATATTTATCACTGTAATGTGCTTTGTAATGTGGAGGTAGTAGTTGAATATGCTTGGGGGAGTTGGTAGATCCCTTTAAAAACAATGAGAACTTAACATTGCATTTATTGGAAAATGAAGTAACTTTTTAAACATAAAATAAATAACTTTTTGTAAAAAAAAAAACTATTCTAAATTTGTTTACATTGAAGACATCTTAATCACAACTTTCATTCACACTTGTCTTCTCTTTAAAGTCAATTCTAAAGTAGAAAACGGCATCATATAGTATGTGCAATGTCTGAACAAAGACTAATGTGCATGAAATTCCCTGGAACCTAATATTTCTAGCTGACAAACAGCTCCTACAAGGCAGTGCAGGATAGTCTGGTTTTGACAAGTATTTGTTTCAATATTCTCCTTACCTAGCAGAGATGCAGAATGCAAACCACTCAACTGTACTAGTTCAAGATCCATCATTTTTATCTATCTCGCAAAGCAAGCCATGTATGCAAAACACGTGTGAAATTTGATGCAGATATAAAAAAAGACAAAACGTAAGAGTCTGTAGTTTGGAATCCATCTTGGGAAAGTAGCCTAAAAATTCAAGGCATTTAGCCTAAGGGATTAGCTTGTAAGATTCTTCAGGATCTGATAGATTTAATCTTACTTTTGCTAAACTATTAATGTTCTGGCTGCTAGTGAGTATTGGAAAGAAATTCCGACACAAATTATATTACAGTAAGGAAAAGCATGTCTGATATTACCCATACTGAATAGTTTTGCACAATGCATCAAAGTTTCAATACTTTGGAGGAGCAAACATTTCAATACTGGTCATTTCAGTACTTCAATACAAAGCTGTTCTTAGTCGCAGATCCCATTGTCCCAATTACCATGGAAGATGGGACCTGCTGCTGCTTAACGCATCTTACTATTTGGGTTGTAATCATTTGCTCCTCCATAGGACATGACACATGCACTGTCCAGCACCTGCCAAGTTCCCTATTCAGTGCCCTCCCCAAAATGCTCATCACTGTTAGTACAGCGCCGGCTGCATTACCGAAAGAGGAAGAAGCATCTCCATTGCTGCCAATGATCTCTCACGTAGCAGTGAGAGGGACTTGCTCTGTGTGAAGGGGGGGAAACAGCGCAGGCAGTGTGTAATGAGCTCCATTAGACTAAGACTACAATGTGAATTTGGCCAAGTAAATTTGACTAAAATCACTGTGGCCAAATCTACGTAATGTTTGACTCCATTGCTTAATATTGCATAACAGTCATGCAATGGGAGTCGAGGGCAAAATCTGCGTGTAGCCCTTGCCTTAGCACTAGATATCAGGGACATGGGCCTGTGCGTATAATTATTGCCAGCCCCAGGTAGGTATTAGAGACCAACTAAGTATTTATTCACATTATTATTCAGTATTCCGTTCATTAAACACAGTCTGTGTGTAGGCTATGTTTACAGAACAGACCACACCCATGTGAATGAAATATACTATATCGTAGTGAATTATATTAAATGTAAGTAACCCTAACATATATCTCACAATAACCTCTAGTTAGTATGGTACATCACAAAATTGTATTTTTGTGGGGAACTTGGGGGCAAAATACTGTTTTGGCATTGAGAATTGTGAAACTACAGTACCAGTATCAAAGTCTAAATTCTGGTACTGGGACACCTCTAACAGATGTGATACAATAGTATCATTAGTATTGCAGTGAATTGGTCTGATAATAAAAGTAAAAAAAAAAAAAAAAAAAAAGGTTTTTAAAGTATAAAAAAACATAAAAAATATAAAATTTCAAATCATCCCCCTTTCCCTAGATCACATATAAAAGTCGCATAAGTTATAGCTGAAATCTATGCCACTTCCTGTCTGGTGTAGATTTTAATTCTAAAGCATAGAAGCTCCCAAAATGCTCCAGTTATTCTTGTGCAGCTCACGCCACTGGAGGAACTGATTAAGATTGGTGTAGGAAATCCCATTTCTTCAGAGCCCTAGGAGAGGCAAGCAAAACTGCTTTGATATTTTCACTTTGTGACAAGAATAATAATATAATACAGCCAGCACCTGCCGCTAACAGCGGCGATCAGTGCCAACACCAATTGCCACTGTCAACTCTTTAGATGCCGCAGGCAAACGCAACCATGGCATCTAAAGTGCACAGGCACCATGGGCGCCACAATCTTTACTTGATCGCCGCCCTCCAGAACGTCATCGAAGAGGGCAATCGGTTGTCATTGAAGGCTCCCAGGCTTGTCATTGCATTAGATCTATTACACGCTGCCATCAGCAGCGTGTAATAGAAGTGAAAGCATTTTACTATTCACTGCAATACATTGGTATTGCAGTGAATAGTATGAGTGATCAGACCCCCTAGGGTTCAAAGTCCCTAGGGGGTCTAATCATAAAAGTAAAAGAAAAAAAAAAAAAAAAGTTTTTTAAAGTATACAAAAAACCTAAAAATATAAAAGTTCAAATCACTCCCCTTACCCTAGATCACATATAAAAATAAACAAAGTAAACATAAACACTTTAGGTGCTCAAAAATGCCAGAACTATTAAAAAATCAAAATGGCCAAATGGCTGTTTTTTTGAACTTTTTTGCCTCCTATAAAAAATGGAATAAAAAGTGATCAAACCATCAGAACTTCCCCAAAATGGTATCAACAAAAACGCCATCTTGTCCCGCATAAAAATACACCATAACCAGCTCCATACACATAAATATAAAAAAGTTACAGTTGTCACAATATGGCAACACAATTTTTTTTTTCTATTTTGCAAAGTTTTAATTTTTTAAAACATTACAAATACTATATAAATTTGGTATTGCCGTGATCATACTGACCCGCACAATACAGGTAACATGTTATTTTTACCACATAGTGAATGCTGTAAAAATTAAACCCATAAGAAATTGACGCAATTTCCAAATTCCATCTCATTCTGAATTTTTTTTCAGCTATCCAGTACATTGTACAGGATATTGAATGGTGCCATTACAAAGTACAGTTTGTTTTGCAAACAATAAGCCATCATTTCACTCTGAACTGAAAAATGAAAAAATTATGGCTCTTGGAATGGGGGGAGGGAAAAATGGAAATGCAAAAACAAAAATTGGCTGTGGCATGAAGGGGTTAAGGCCAGGGCCACACATTGCAAAAATGCTGCGATTTGGCCGCGATCGAAACACCACGGGAAAAACACAGCATTTTACAGTACCTGCAAAATGGATGGGATTCTGGTTAATCCCATCCACACATTGCAGGAAAATATCTGCAGCAGAAATCCTGCAATTTCAAAAAGTGTTGCGTTTTTTTAAATCACAGCATGTCAATTATACCAACGGAAATGTTGGTGTTTTCTATATAGGTATTTTCTGTGAAAAGTGTTGCGGAAAAAAAACGCAATGCTTTTCAGCCGCAGTCATTTCCGCAGCACTTTTTGGTTGCGGCTCACTACGTGGGGCCTTCGCCTCAGGATATGTTTACACGGAGATTTATTCCTGGAGGATTTTGAGGCAGAATCTGGCTCAAGAAAATGCCTCGAAACTTTCCCATTCATTACAATGGGAGTCAGTAGCAGATTTTTTCCTCTAGTTGAAAAAGTAGAAGCATCATGTCCTATTTTCAGGCAGATTCCACCTTGCAAAGCCCACTGAAATAAATGGGAGGTGCATTAAACACTAGCTTTTTTGCAGTTGTTTTTGCTGGTATCTCTTGATATGCAAGAAATGACCACTCATCACCAGTGTAGCAACTCATTGGCTAAGTGGGCAGTTCCAGGCATTTCCTGTGTGTTAAGACATTGCAGGGGATCTTGAGGGTGAGTATCAAGTTTTTATGTTAGGTCCCGATTCTAGGCCATTTTAAGTATATTTTAAACTCCTTGTAGAAAAAAATCCTTCAAGAAACTAAAGCTACTGAGATATTATCTCTATGACTGGAAAAGCAGTTTCCCACTGTTTGCCAGTTTTTGTATCTGTATTGACTCAGACTGTTCTGTGGAGAAGACATACAGATTTCAGATAACCTGAGTGCTCACTGAGATAATGTGTAATTGTAATGGAAAAACCAAATGGGATTCTTTGTATGTTGCATCAGTAATGTTTGAGTTTCCTATTCTAATGTTCACTATGGTATACAGATAATAGCGCTACATTATAGATAAGGTGAATGAGCAGCAATTTCAAAAACTCTGAGCTTGTGATTGACTCAATATCAAGTCCTGTGTGAATGGTGCAATCTCATTAATGTCTATAGGCTCTGTTACATATAGTAATTATTTACATCCAAATGATTACAAACAGTCATAAAGGCTGTAAATGTGCAAAAAGATCAATCTATAAGGTGGATCTATGACCTTAATATGCCATCTTATATAAGGTCAGCATTTTATAGCTACAGATCTTTATTCACAAGTTTCAAAAAAGCTCAAAAAATATGATCATTTAGGGTGGGTTCACACTTGTGCTTGAGTCCGTCCGCTGCCAATCCGAGTGAAAATCTCAGGAAACTGGATAGGCACCGGATAGCGACAGGTTAGTGACACATTGCTTAAAAACCCATTAATTTGAATGGGTTTTTAAAGCAATGCGCGGGTGTATGCTTACACCCTCTGCGCCGCAAAGACGTTTTTTTTCGTCGGACACAAAGTCCTGCATGTCTGACTTTTTTTCCGGCGAAAAAACTGGATTTGCGGCGCAGAGGGTGCAATCGGACACCCGCGCATTGCTTTAAAAACCTATTCAAATGAATGGGTTTTTAAAGAGGACCTTTCATGTCCTCAGGCACATGCGGTTTTACATACCGCTAGAAAGCCAACAGCGCGCTGAATTCAGCGCCCTGTCGGCTTTCCCGATATGTGCCCCGGGGCTGGAGATATCGGCGGTGTAAGTTTCACGGTTTACTGTCAGAAAGGCGTTCCTGACAGTCTAGCTGCGCTGTGAGGAACGCCCTCCCTGACTGTTCTCGTTCATAGTCTTGTACTGGAGGGGCGTTCCTCACAGCTCAGCGTCAACGTCCCCTCTGACAGTACAGCGTTATAGACGAGTACAGAGAGAGGGGGCGTTCCTTACACCCCAGCGATGACGCTGAGCTGTGAGGAATGCCCCCCCAGTACAAGTCTATGAACGAGAACTGTCAGGAACGCCTTTCTGACAGTAAACTGTGAAACTTACACCGCTGATATCTCCAGCCCCGGGGCACATACCGGGAAAGCCGGCAGTGCGCTGAATTCAGTGCGCTGTCGGCTTTCTAGCGGTATGTAAAACCGCATGTGCCTGAGGACATGAAAGGCCCTCTTTAAGCAATGCGTCGCTAACCTGTCGCTATCCGGTACCTATCCATTTTCCCGAGATTTTCACTCGGATTGGCAGCGGACGGACTCAAGCGCAAGTCTGAATCCACCCTTACACATTAGGATGCTATTACACATGCTATTTTTTACTGCTGTTTTATCTATGACATGATTAACACTGATCAAAATGCATGTGTAGTTTAAAATAATGCATGCATTAATATTAGTAGAAACTCAAATCTGTGATAGCGTCCTTACAATTCAACTAAATCTCACACCAAGAAGGAAAAAATTTTGAATTATGGAAATCTCAGGATATATAGACATGTTAATGTCAATTTATTGCCCCTTGTGCAAAAATACATGCCCTTATACACCTTGGCTTACAATCAATGAGGTTGTTAATGGCTGACTGAGTAAGTTATGCACTTGGACATGCAAATCATCAAGATTGGCTTTTGGCAGCTGCCTATGCAATTGTCAACCAATGATGTGCTCAAAGGGAGACAAATACAGAGATGCTGCAGGCCATGGTGGTACATTTAAGCCACACAGGCTTCTCACAGTAACATGAGTCACAAGCAGCCTAGTTTTGTCCTGTTGTGCTGTCAGTGTACCTGAAATGAAGTCTAGAGGGGTCCAGCTACCATACATATGACCAGTGACGTAAATACCGGGGTAGCAGTGGTAGCGGGTGCCACTGGGCCTGGGATATTAGGGGGCCCGGCAGGCCCTTAATGTTTTTTTTTTAATAACTTACCGATCCCCGCTCCTGCTCATGGCTGCCTACACTTCCCCTTTGGCGTCCCATATTATGTCGCTGGGGCCCCTGGACCACAGAAGGGGAAGCGGGGGCAGCTGTGAGCAGGAGCGGGAATCGGTAAGGAAGGCTGCAGGCCCGCGAACCCCACAAACACTGCTATCATTATACTCTGGGGTCTTTTCAGACTCCAGAGTATAATGATCGGAGGCCCAGGGGAGGTGAGGGAACATAAAAAACAATGTTACTTACCTCTCCTGCGCTCATGTAGTCTTCGGGCCTCTTTGGTGATGTCCCAGAGATCACGTGGGCCAGGCCGGCGTCATTATGTGTTGCGACGTCGGCCTGGCTCACATGACTTTGGTCCAACATTGAAGAGGGCCGAAAGTAGCGGGGAGTGCGCCGGAGCCAGGGAGAGGTAAGTAACATTGGCTTTTATGTTTGTCACCTCCCCTGGGTCTCCGATCATTATACTCTGGGGTCTCAAAAGACCCCAGAGTATAATAATCGTTCATGGGTGGTCCACAATGGGGCATAATACTGTGTGCAAGTGCCACTATGGGGCATAATACTGTGTGCAGGGGCCACTATAGCGCATAAAAGTGTGTGCAGGGGCCACTATGGTGCATTATAGAGTGTGAAGGAGCCACTATGGGGCATAATAGTGTATGCAGGGGTCACTATGAAGGATAATAGTGTGTGCAGGGGCCACTATGTGGCATAATGGTGTGTGTAGGGGCCACTATGGTGCATAATAGTGTGTACAGGAGCAGCTATTGGGCATAATGGTGTGTGCAGGAGCAGCTATTGGGCATAATGGTGTGTGCAGGGGCTGCTATGGGGCATAATAGTGTGTGTGCAGGGGCCACTATGGGGCATAATAGTGTGTGCAGGGGCCCCTATGTTGCATAATAGTGTGTGCAGGGGCCACTATGGCGCATAGTAGTGTGTGCAGGGGCCACTATGGGGCATAATTGTGTGTGCAGGAATGTCGGTGGGGTTGGCTGATGTCAAATGTTCGCCTTGGGACCCAGCCTTTCCTAGTTACGCCACTGCAAATGACACTTTTCCGTTATATCCAATAGCCAAATGTTATGCTGCAGTTTATGAGAAATCAGGTTATATCAATC
Organism: Leptodactylus fallax; assembly: GCA_947044405.1. NCBI lineage: Eukaryota > Metazoa > Chordata > Amphibia > Anura > Leptodactylidae > Leptodactylus > Leptodactylus fallax. The sequence continues at coordinate 3,245,898 of CAMRHE010000167.1, forward strand.
ACGCCTTCTCTTTGTCTATGAAAATGTCAAGTCACACCTTCTCAAGTATGCAATGTATTTAACCCCATCTTTTTACTGATTTAGGCTAAGGCCCCACATTGCGGAAATGCAGCTTTTTTTGTTGCAGGTTTTGCTGCAGTTTTTGAGCCAAAGCCAAGAAGGACTACAAAAAAGGATGGGAAATATATTGGGAAGCTTCTTATACTTCTACCTTCTGATCAATCCACTCCTGGCTTTGGATAAAAAAAACGCAGCAAAATCTGCAACAAAAAAAGCTGCATTTCTGCTAAGTGGGGCCTCAGCCTTAAGCAGAATCCACTAAACACACTATCTAGCTGTGTTGTGTCTTGATTCTCTGAGCGATCATATAATAATAATAATAATTTGGATTTCAATACGTTGATACAGCTGTAAGGCACAGTGGGAAAAAAATACTGTGAACCCGGGGCCCCACATGGCGTAAAAGCCATGAACACATTGCAGAAAAATAGGCGCAGCGGAAATGCTGCAATTTCTAAAAATGCTAGTGGTTTCCCTATAAGTATAATGGAAGCAGAAAGTCCACAGAGGAAACCTCTGCAGACTTTCTGTGAAAAGCAATGTGGGAAAAATCGCAATGCGTTTTCACTGTGATTTTTCCCACATAGCTTTTATGCTGCGGCCCGCTACCTGGGACCTTAGCCTCAAAAGGCGTTGCATTTTTTCCACAGTATTTTTCATTGAGTATTTGCTGCTTTTTTTTTCCTGTGCATTTTTTATTCCTCAAAAAAAAAAAAAAAAAAAAAAAACACTCTTTAATCCACAGCTAAAATTAACAGGTTGCATCTTTCAAAAGAACATGCATTTTTGAAAACGCCACTTTTCCCACACAGTTTTTGTCCCCCAATATGTGGATTAGATTAACAAAAATCTCATTAGTTTTGCTGGTACTGTAAAACTCAGAATTTTTTATTTTTGTAGCGTTTGCGCAAAAGTCAAAAACGCTGCATTTCTGCAGTGTGGGGTTTAAAATGACCACATCATTTAAGGAGTTAAAAGTCATTATATGCTTTAGGGAAACCAACTGTCAAAGCAAAGGGGGAATAGATGAAGGACCACAGAGATGTTCTTTCCTCATGATGCCATGTATTTTGTGAAGTGCACCAGTCCCTCCTGCAGCAAAACAACCCCACAGCATGATGCTGCCACCCCCATGTTTCACAGTTGGGATGGTGTTCTCAGGCTTGGCCATAATGACCATTGTTACGTATGGAGGAAAAAGGGAGAAGCTTGCAAGCCTAAGAACACCATCCCAACTGTGAAACATGGGGGTGGCAGCATCATGCTGTGGGGTTGTTTTGCTGCAGGAGGGACTGGTGCACTTCACAAAATAGATGGTATCATGAGAAAAGAACATTATGTGGCAATACTGAAGCAACATCTCAAGACATCAGCCAGGAAGTTAAATCTTGGGTGCAAATGGGTCTTCCAAATGGACAATGAATACTGCCAAACTGGTTACAAAGTGGCTTAAGGATAACAAAGTCAATGTTTTGGAGTGGCCATCACAAAGCCCTGATCTCAATCCTATTGAAAATTTATGGGTAAAGCTGATAAGGTAGGTGTGAGCAAGGCGGCCTACAAACATGGCTCAGTTACACCAGTTCTGTCAGGAGGAATGGGCCCAAATTCCTACCAACTATTGTGAGAAGCTTGTGGAAGGATATCCAAAACGTTGGACCCAAGTCATACAGTTTAAGGGCAATGGTACCAAATACTAATGAAATGTATGTAAACTTTTTACTTTGCAGAAAGTCATAAAAATGCCTTAAAAAATTCTTTCTCATTATTCTGGCATTTGGCAAATATAAATAATTTTGGTAATCCTAATTGACTTAAAACGGGAAAGGTTTATTCTGATTTCATGTCAGATAGTGAGAAAACCATGCATATGTGTCTTTTTATATAGTGTATGTAAACTTCTGGTTTCAACTGTATATGTATATATTGCTAAAGTTTTAACATAGTAAAGTAAATTACACATTTTAGTGATACACTTTATTAAATTACAGTTACAAAATATAATAAGATAGACATATTCAGTATCGTGAAAATTTTTTTTAAATGATCACTTAATGACGTTCATAAAAATGGAACAATTGTTTTAATTTAATTTAATAATTATTTTTTTTAACCAGTAATATTCTGGGGTCTAATATTATTATATTTCATGAAGACCACAACCCTTAAATAGGCCAGTTCCGCTTTTGTTGCGACCTGGTATTCGCAAATCACCCTGTGAAGGGCTCTCACAGGTTGACATCTCTGTTGCACATATGTTTTAATCTCAAAGCAGAGTCAATGCAATAATATAAAAATATCACCCCAATGGTGTACATAGTATGTTTCAGCCACTGCACAGTAGTGCGCCATTGAGCACAGTAAACTAGCTTACTGTAACTATTGTCAAATATTAACAATGCTTTTTGTATGCAGGCTATTCTCGGAGTCATGGTGTTTTAGTATATTTTGCACGCATAAATATCATTATTCCCATCTTCACAGCCTTGCCAAATTTAGAATTACCTATTGTCCTAAAGCCTTTTCAAACAGAGACATTTCTTTCCAAGTGTCTTGTTGCACGAAAGCAAGAAAACAATGTATAATTGTTCTAGATGGTATGAGCGTAATATTAGCTGCTATAAATAGTGCAATCCCAGTCAGATCTTTGTCCTTCTGTGGTCACTTATTTATCCTGCCATATTCCTTTATGAGAATCAGCTGGCTCTTCAAATTTTAGACCTGGCCAGATATGACGCAACTTTATCCCCACTGCATAGCCAGCAATAATAAACTTTAATAGCAACAGCCAAGCTTTCTAGAAGCTCAGGTTACCACCAACTGTGCCATTGTCTATGCAGATCATATCTTCTCTTACCTACAGTATGCTATATTTTGTTTTTAAAATAAATGTGGTTCTTGAGAACACAATGGGGCAGATTTACTAACACTGTGTAAAACTTAGACAGTACAAACTTAGAATAGACAGTACTGTATAAGGCTGAGGTCCTATGTTGTGGAAATGCAGCTTTTTTTTTTTTGCAGGTTTTGCTGCATTCTTTTGAGCCGAAGCCAAGAATGGCTATTAAAGGAATTGGAAATATAAAGGAAGCTCTTATACTTCTACCTTCTGCTCAATCCACTCCTGGCTTTCGCTCAAAAAATCGCAGCAAAATCTACAAAAAATCTGCAACGTGGGGTCTCAGCCTTAAAGTGCACCAAAGTGATACCGTTTAATAGATCTGTCACATTGTTAGACTGCATAGTCCAATTTTACACCTTCAATTAGTTGGCTTATTTTTGGCAGAAAAATGTGCCAAGATTTGCATTTGGTATGGAAACATATCACATTCACTTTCTGTTAGGCCAGGCTCTTTTCTACAAACCCACACACCTACTTTATACAAGTTGCAAAACAGTCTGTAAAGTATCTAAAACACTTGAAACATGTGGTGAATGCTTTTGAGTACACATTGTACCAGAATTCTGGAGCATTTTGCTTAATAAATATCGCCCAGTATATTCATTCTTTATAGGTAACTGTTAAGATTTTTTGTAAATAAAATATATGACAAAATCGTTGATTGTAATGTCAATCTGTATTCCCTTAGTCCAGACAGCAGCACAATATGGGGTATCTCTGCCCCTGTGTGTTGTTTAGGACAGGTGGAACCTTTAATTAGCACCAAAAAGGTGCCTCCTACTAGCCCTATAAGAGGGCACAAGAGACCTCCCTCCACTGTGTAAATTATAAAGTAACAGGAAACAAGCTTCTAGGGAGGGAAGACTTGTGCTGCTGTCTGGACTAAGGGAATACAGATTGACATTACAATCAACGATTCCCCTTACGTCCGACAGCAGCACAATATGGGGAGATAGCAAGTAATTCCCCTAGGGAGGGTTTCCTCGCCTTACAACGTCAAGGACTGTCTGACCAAAAAGCAGTTGTCTGGGAACTGCGGACGTCTAAACGATAATGTTTAACAAAGGTCAACTGAGATGAATATGATGCAGCCGCACAAATCTGGTCCAATGGTAAGGACCGATACTCAGCCAAAGAAGTCGACAACCCAGGTCGAGTGGCCGTAGAAAGACTGGAGGGAATAACTCCTGAATAAGAAAGGAAGACTTAATTGTCTCCTTGATCCATGTGGATAGAGTAGGCTTGGAAGCCTTGAGGCCTCTGTTTTTACACTGCATATCAATTAGTAGGCTTTCGGCCTTCTTAAGCGGTTGAGTGTGGAATAGGTAAATCCACAGACACCTTACCACATCTAAGGTGTTGAGCTTTTCTTCCTCCTCAGAGGTTGGAGAGGGGAAAAACACAGGTAACGAAATTAGCTGATTGCTATTATAGTATGAGGGGACCTTAGGGATAAACCCAGGCAAACCTAAGGTGCACCCTATCTGCAAAAACAAAATGTATGGTTCTCTAGAAGAGAGGGCCTGGAGTACCCCTACTCTTTGGCAGATATAATAGCCAACAAAAAAGTGGTTTGTAGGCTAAATATTTTATCCCCGTAGTCTCCAAGGGTCCAAATGGAGGACCGCACAGGCCTGTAATGACTACCGCAAGGTCCCACTGGGGATGATACTGAGGGCTTTAGCCTCATTGCCCCTTTAAGGAACCTTGCAACCAGAGGATCCTGAGACAGACGTCTGTTCAAATGAGCGGAGAGGGCCGCAATCTGCACTTTCAAAGTGGCAGGGGCAAGGCCCTTATCCAAACCGTCCTGAAGAAAATATCAGCCGTTGAAGGTTCTAGATTATTAATACCCTTCTTGGAGCACCACTCCATGAAAATCTTGGCTGTCCTCTGGTAGTTCTTATTGGTAGATTCTGCTCTTGCAGAATAAAGGGTCTTCAGGACGGCCTCTGACAGTCCTCTATCCTGCTGTAGGGACTGCTCAACCTCCAGGCTGTCAGGTTGAATCTCCAGAGATCCTGGCACTTCAGAGATCCTTGGGAAACCAGGTTCTGGATGGGGGGAAGCCTCCAAAATATCCCTCGACTCATCTCCATGAGTTGGGAAAAACCAAGCTCTTTTTGGCCAGAATGGAATGATGGCTATCACAGAGACTTGGTCCTGTCTGATTTTCATTAATACCTTTGGTATTATTGGAATTGGAGGGAAGATGTATGCCAGCCTGGACCTCCAAGGGATGGACAGGGCATCCACTGCCAAGGGATTGTCCTCCTGGTAAAGGGAACAGAACTTCTCCACCTTGGCGTTGAGTCGGGTTGCCATGAGGTCTATTTCTGGAAGACCCCTGTTCAGGGTAATCTGATGAAAGACTTCTGGATTGAGTGACCATTCTCCTGATACGGCATAACCCCGACTCAACCGATCCGCTACTATGTTCAGGGAGCCCTTGATGTGAACTGCGGATAAATGGGTTAGATTTTTCTCTGCCCATGTAAATATCAGATCTGCCTCCCTAAGGAGGGTTGGTGATCTGGTGCCTCCCTGTCTGTTCACGTACAGCACTGTGGTCATGTTGTCTGACCGGATTTTGACTGCTCTTCCCTGGGAAGAGGCAAGCAATAGAGTAAGGCACGATATACGGCTCTGAGCTCCTTCCAGTTGGACGAGGTCCTTTTTTCAGGAGCGCTCCAGACTCCCTTTATGGAGTTTTCGTCCAATGGGCTCCCCATCCCGAGAGGGATGCATCTGTAGTCAACAGGGTCCAAGAAGGTTGGACCGTGGACCTTCCGTCTTTCAGGTGCAACCACCACTTGAGGGAAAAAGACGGGTCCTGGGGGAGAGTCGAATCTTCTTGCTGAATGTAAGAAGGGAGCGATCCCAAGCCTCTAGTAACTCCTTCTGGAGGGGACGTAAGTGTCACAAGGCCCATGGGACTGCCTCCACTGAGGAAGACATCAAGCCCAGGATCTTCATCAATGTTCTGATGGAGGCTATCGGCTTTTTGAAGAGGTACCGGACTGCCGCAACCAGCTTCTCCTTCCTTGCTGGTGTCAAGGAGATTTGCAGGTGGACTCAATCTAGGAAGTAGTTTTCTCAGAGGAACTTCCTTCGAGTTGAAGGGATCGTTTTTGACTTCTCCCAATTTATAAGCCATCACAGACTCTGAAGGCTGTCTGTAGGTACTGGAGCAGAACAGACTCTGACTGGGCCTTTATCAACCAGTCGTCTAGCTAAGGCACCAAGAATATCCCCTGAAGCCTGAGGGTGGCCGTTATGGGGGCCACTACCTTTGTAAAGGTGTGGGAAGCAGAGGAGATCCCGAAGGGTAGTGCTGTGAATTGAAAGTGCTTCCTGTGGCCGGAAACTACTACGGCAATCCTTAGAAAAAAACCTTCTGTGTGGAGGTAAATAGAAATATGCAAATAGGCGTCTTTTATATCCAAAGTCACAAAAAACATCGCCTTAGAGGAGAAAGGTGGTGACAGACTTTATGGTTTTCCTATGGAAGCGCTTCTTTTTGATGAAGCGGTTGAGGTACCTTAAGTCTATGATCATTCTCCACTTGTCTGCCGGTTTTGGCATCAGGAAGACGGGAGAATAGACACTGGATCCTTCTTCTAGAGAAGGGACTTCCACCAGGGCTCCCTTGTGAATGTACTCTCGGATGAAGCATTCCAGGGAGGCTGCGAGTTAACACAAACCGATCCTGAGGAGGACGGAGGAACTTCATTGCATAACCTCTTTGGATTACCTACCGGACCCATGGGTCTCGAATTTTTTCCTGCCCGCAGTTGAGAAAGTGGGAGACACGACCTCTGACAGGAATCTCGGCCACAGGAAAACTGCTTTTGATGTCAAAAGCTAGGCTTGACTTTTTTATCATCAGACTTCGGAATCTCCGGCCGGCGCCTCTAGAGGAATAACTAGAGCCTCTCTGGACTGCCTTCCACGATGAGGCGGATAGCCTCTACCACGGCCAGAGCCAGACCTACCTCTGAAGGCCTGGGGTAAAGGTTTACCCTTCTTGTCGGCCAAGCCCTCTAGGATCTCGTCTAGGGAACAGCCAAAGACTCTACCCGGCTCAAAGGGTAATGCGCACAAATTATACTTTGAGGGGAACACAGCTCTCCAAGGTTTTAACCATAGAGGTCTTCCTGCTGCAGTGTTCTTGGTAAGTGCCAGGGATTTGGCCGCCAGCCTTAATTGATGGTGGGAGGCTTCCGTTAAATATTCAGCTGCCAGGGAAACTGAGCCTAGAAACCCTAGCAGCTCGTCTCTGGAGACTCCAGAGTCGGTCACTTTCGAGGTGGACCAGGTCAGTACATAATTTGGCTGACACTTCACAGGACGCAACCGCCACAGCGGTCTTGGGCGAGGCAGCTGAATAAGCCTTCTTGAAGGTATTGTCGAAGCGCCTGCCATGGCGTCATGCAGATTTGCTCCATCATCTGATGGTACCTTAGTGCGGCAGGACAGTTTAGCCACCGCCATATCCACCTTGGGAGGAGGACCCCATTGATCCCATTGAGCAACTGGGAATAAAGCGCTGAACCTTCTAGGAACCACAAGAGGTTTTTCAGGACTTCTCCACTCTGAGGACATTAATTTTTGTAATGTCTGGTCCACTTGGAAGACCCTAGGCCCTCTATAGGTGGACGCGGAGGCTTCCCCGTCAACATCACGATCCTTAGACCGGATGGACTTCAGCAGCCGGCTTAATTTTTCGAGTGGAAGCACGGCCTGCTGGGATCTTCAGTGGAATCGTCAGATGAGAGTGTCTCGTCCACTATCTGATAATCTTCATCAGAGATCCGTAAGGAAGATTGTGTCTCAATCTGCGGTCTCTTGGCAATCTGGGCGATGGAAGAACGAATCTCCTTTAAGAGACTCCTCATAAAGTCCTTTACCCAAGTAACAACCTCTTATAGAAGGTACTTCCGGCAGGGTCCGCGACACTGGTGACAGCGGGTAAAATCATAGCCGTCAGGTAAAGGGGTATTGCAATCCAAACACATTAGGTGTTTCAAGTTTAGAGGAATTTTTTCCTCCTAAGCGCATCGCCATTACGTGCTGCAGAAGATGACATCTGAAACATCAAACAGCCACGTGACACTGAAACAGGGAAGATCGCCAAGCATTGCATAGAAACCCAAGGGGTACCTCTTTTTTTTTTTTTTTGGAATCGGTCACTTGAAGAGAGAAAAAAAACATCAGAAAAAAAACAGCCACCGCAACCCGCAGCAGAGGAGCTAGAAACCACTCACTCAACAAATAAAGGACTGCATTCAGACCTTTTAAATGTAATCCAGCAGCGAGGGGAGGAAGCCAACAAAGAAACATTTATACAGCACCAAAACAAGTCAAACGCCATACTGGAACATAGAGGAGCATAAGCCTAAGCCAGAGGCTCAAAATACAAGCAGCAAAAATCAATTCTATATTTTGCCTTTATATTTTAAATTTCCAAACTTACCGCACTTTTTCCGAGAAAACCGGAAGTAGGGTGCGGTGGTGCGCAAAGGCTTCCTTCCCCCGGGAACACGGAACCGGAGAAAAGTTCCGGCCGAGGAGGTTCCCCGCTTACTTCCGGGATCGCGCTGCCTGCAGATGGATGCCGGATAACGCTGCGCTGCGGTGCGAAGGCCCGAAGGACCGGAGGTTTTTTCTTTGGGACCGAGGTACCCCAAAAAGGTAAGCCAGGAGTAACTAAAACCCCTAGCAACGGGAGGTCACAAGAGACCTCCGTCCACCTGTTCCACACAGGACAGAAAAAAAACACAGTGGAGGGAGGTCTCTTGTGCCCTCTTATAGGGCTAGTAGGAGGCACCTTTTTGGTGCTAATTAAAGGTTCCACCTGTCCTAAACAACACACAGGGGCAGAGATACCCCATATTGTGCTGCTGTCGGATGTAAGGGGAATATATTTTATTGTGCTGCTTCAAATACTGTTTAACTCTTTAAGGACGACGGGTGGTTTGGAGGTTAATGCTCGGTGATTTTTTTAGGGCTAATTCTTTGTGCAACCTTTGTACAAATGTTGTACTTTCAGTTGGCACCATTTTGGGATACATATAATGTTTTGATTAGCTTTTATTAATGTTTTTGGGTGCTCTGTGTGAAAAACTTACAATTCTATCATTATTTTTTGCATTTTGTTTTTACAGCATTCACTCTGCTTTAAAAATGACATGGCAACTTTGCCTAGTGGGTCATTATGATTACGTCGTTGTAATATTTATATTGGTTTTCTTATGTTTTACCACTTTTACTGGGCCTAGTTATGAAGTCTAGCTTCTCTATAACTGTAGACGCAGCTTATAGGGGAAGCTTTTTCAATACAGGGGGATATTTTTACTGCAAGAGCATACATCATCCTAATTGCATCATCATCAATAGAGCACTTTAACATGGCACAAGACAGGTAAGCTATATAAGAATGGCAAATAAATTTGCACTCAAAACAACCACCTTTTACATATTGCATCCTACCTCTCATTTGTTATCTTAGCAATTGTTCTCATCTAAAACTACCATCCATCTATACCACCAGCGCACACTATCCACATCAATTCCTCTCTTCTTCCCTCTCCCATGTGTAGTTCTCACAAACGTTTCACTTTCTGTAACCACCCTAGCCCCTCTATTTGTTTTAGCAGTGGAACTAAACAGAAACACCCACATATATCACGGAAACATCTTCTGTTGCTTATTGTTCTGCTACAACTAGCCATTAGGGACAGCTCTTACAACCCTGGTCCATCTTCTTTCAGTAATTTGACCTCACCCAGCACACATAGAAATGCCACTAACCTTATTAATATTCACTACCGTTCTCTCTGGAACGCCTTTTAAGTGTGCAACAAGCTTGAGCATATTCAAGAATTGCTCTTTATCAAATCTCTTAACCTGCTAGCTCTCACTGAAACCTGGATTCAGCAGTCAGATGCAATCTCCCCTGCTGCTCTGTCTCATGGTGGTCTACATTTCTCCCATTCTTCTAGGCCTGACAGCAGGTAGGATTTAGGGGTAGGCATACTTATATCAGCACAGTGCCCTTTGCAGATCATTCCCCCAGTACCCTCACTCACCTTCCCCTCATTTGACTTTTCTGACCACTCTTCCTGAGAGTAGCTGTGATCTACCAGCCCCCTGGTTAACCATACCAATTCCTGGACCACTTTGCTTCTTCTCTTTCTCTCTTGTAAAATTCCTACTCTCATCATGGGTGACTTTAACATCCTCATTAACACCCCTGTCTCTGCAGCTGTCTCTCAGTTTCTCTCACTAACCACTTCTTTTGGCCCTTCACAACTTTTCTCTTCTCCCACACACAAAGACAGGAATACTCCTGATCAGGTCTTCCTCCAGTTCCTTTGAGTTTTGAAATTTACTAACGCCTCTCTCCCAATTTCTGACCATAACCTTCTGTCTCTTACCATCAGTACTTTCTCCTCTTTACAAAACACACCAACCCATCATATGTATAGGAATCTATGTACTATTAACACCCAGAACCTCTCAGACACTCCACAGTTATCACTTTCTTCACTGTCCTGTCCCAACCTGCCCACCAGTCACTATAATAATACTCTTAAACGTGCACTGGATGAGGCAGCTCCTTCCTCCACCCAAACCTTGCAACACAGATGGCAGCAACCCTGACACACACCACATACACGTTTTCTTCAGCGGTCCTCTAGTTGTGCTCAGAACCTATTGCTCTGCCCTTCACCTTTCCAAACAAGTCTCTCTCATTTCCTCTCTCTTCAGTAACCAGAAAGGACTCTTTGAAACTTTTCACTACTTTCACTCCCAAGGTGCAAACGGCTGTTACAGACCTCTTTCCATTTACAGTGGGGAAAAAAATCTAGAAAATCACATTGTCTGATTTTTTAAGAATTTATTTGCAAATTATGGTGGAAAATAAGTATTTGGTCACCTACAAACAAGCAAGATTTCTGGCTCTCACAGACCTGTAACTTCTTCTTTAAGAGGCTCCTCTGTCCTCCACTCATTACCTGTAGTAATGGCACCTGTTTTAAATTGTTATCAGTATAAAAGACACCTGTCCACAACCTCAAACAGTCACACTCCAAACTCCACTATGGTGAAGACCAAAGAGCTGTGGAAGGTCACCAGAAACAAAATTGTAGACCTGCACCAGGCTGGGAAGACTGAATCTGCAATAGGCAAGCAGATTTGTGTGAAGAAATCAACTGTGGGAGCAATAATTAGAAAATGGAAGACATACAAGACCACTGATAATCTCCCTCGATCAGGGGCTCCATGCAAGATCTCACCCCGTGGGGTCAAAATTATCACAAGAACGGTGAGCAAAAATCCCAGAACCACATGGGGGAACCTAGTGAATGATCTGCAGGAAGCTTGGACTAACGTAACAAAGGCTACAGTCAGTAACACACTACTCCACCAGGGACTCAGATCCTGCAGTGCCAGACGTGTCCCCCTGCTTAAGCCAGTACATATCCGGGCCCGTCTGAAGTTTGCTAGAGAGCATTTGGATGTTCCAGAAGAGTATTGGGAGAATGTCATATGGTCAGATGAAACCAAAGTAGAACTGTTTGGTAGAAACACAACTCGTCGTGTTTGGAGGAGAGTGAATGCTGAGTTGCATCCAAAGAACACCATACCTACTGTGAAGCATGGGGGTGGCAACATCATGCTTTGGGGCTGTTTCTCTGCAAAGGGACCAGGACGACTGATCCGTGTACATGAAAGAATGAATGGGGCCATGTATCGTGAGATTTTGAGTGCAAGCCTCCTTCCATCAGCAAGGGCATTGAAGATGAAACGTGGCTTGGTCTTTCAGCATGACAATGATCCCAAGCACATCGACAGGGCAACGAAGGAGTGGCTTCGTAAGAAGCATTTTAAAGGTCCTGGAGTGGCCTAGCCAGTCTCCAGATCTCAACCCCATAGAAAACCTTTGGAGGGAGTTGAAAGTCCGTGTTGCCCAGCGACAGCCCCAAAACATCACTGCTCTAGAGGAGATCTGCATGGAGGAACGGGCCAACATACCAGGTTGAGGTCTACCTATGATGTCAATTACAGGCCTCTCTCATCTTTTTAAGTGGGAGGACTTGCACAATTGGTGGCTGACTAAATACTTTTTTTCCCCACTGTATTTCCATGACAAAATTGATAAGATCTGTGAGGAAATAATTGCCCAATCCTCAGGCAGCATTGATCTCCTCATCTACCACACTTCATTCATCCTGTTAATTTCCATCTTTTGATCCAGTTGCAGAAGAATAAGTCTCCAAACTCCTCTCTTCTTCTCGCTGTACGACTTGCATTAGTGACCCTTTCTCCTTCTCCAGTCACCTTACTAAAATATTTAACCACTCTCTTTCTTTTGGAATATTTCCCTCCTCTTTCAAACATGGTATTACAACATCACTACTGAAGAAACCCTCCCTTGACATGACCTGTGCCAATAACTACCAACCCGTCTCCAATTTCTTGGAACGATTGGTCTATTCTAGCTTAATCCACTATCATTCCGCTAACTCTCTTCTTGAACCCTTACAATGTGGCTTCTGCACTCTACTCACTGCACTCTGCACTTTTTTCATTCTTCTGGATCTTTCAGCAGCATTTGACACAGAAGACAGCCAACTCCTTCTCAGTATGCTCAGCTCTGTTGGGCTTAGTGCGGATGACACCCAACTGTACACCTCCTCTCATGACATCACCCTTGCATTACTACAGAACACCAGTGACTGTCTCTCTGCTGTCTCTAATAGCATGTCTTCCCACTATTCTGAAACTGAATCTTTCAAAGGTTGAACTACCACTGTTTCCAGCATCTACTACTATTTCAGTCTGTCGTCTTGCCATAACAACAAGGCACTCAGACCTTTCCTTTACTTCCAATTATCCAATCACGTGTACGCTCATGTCACCAGCACCTCAAAAACATCTCTAGAATCCAACCTTTCCGTACTATGGAAACATCAAAAACCTGTACTGTCACCCCGATTCACTCTAGACTTGACTACTGTAACTCCCTACTAATTGATCTTCCACTTCCTCCTTTACAATCTATTCTAATTGCGGCAGCCAGGCTCATCTATCAGTTTAAATGCTACACCGATGCCTCCATTCTGTTCCAGTCACTGCATTGGCTGCCTATTCACTATAGAACACAATATAAACTTATCACCCTCATCCACAAAGCTCCCTATAATGCCGCATCTCCTTACATTTTCTCCTCACTGTCTATCACCCAACCCGTGCTCTCCGTTAGGCCAATGACCTGAGACTAACATCCTCTGTTATCAGAACCTCATACTCCCGTCTCCAAGATTTCTCTTGGGCTACAGCACTTCTCTGGAATGCTCTACCTATCAGATTAATCAAATTATCTTACAACTTCAACATTTTTGAGCGCATACTAAAGACACTACTCTTCAGGCAGGCCTATCACAAAACCTAATCTAAATCCTTCTACAGTTAGGCTCCCTAAAACTAACCCTCCTCTGTTCACGACCACCCCATTATCCTACAGGACTTTATGCCTTTATCGGACTGTAACCCTTTATGCCCTGGCACTTTGGATCTGTTCATAAAAGGACACTGTCTGGTGATCCGCTTATAGAGCTTTATTTGTATAATTATAGTACAACTTTTTCATAAAAAATGGCTGGTCCACTCTATATGCAAAGCTAACTCTTATGTCTCCCGTTACCTCTTATGACAAGCCCTAATATATTGCAGTGTATAGAATGAGCGATCAAAACCCCCATGAGTATAAGGTCCCTAGGGGATCTGAAAATGAAAGTTAAAAAAAAAAAACATTTTTAAAAGTAAAAAAAAAAAAAACAATATATAAAAGATAAAATCACCCCACTTTCCATAGATCACATTTAAAAATAAATAAATAAAGGTAAAATAAACACTTTAGGTTTCCCCATGCTCAAAAATGCCTGAACTAATAAAATATTATAATATTTATCCCATACGGTGAACGTCGTAGCAGAGGAAAAGAATCAAAATGGCCAACTGGCTATTTTTTTCAACATTTTGTCACATATAAAAATTGGAATAAAAAGTGATCAAACCATCAGACCTTCCCCAAAATGGTATAAATAAAAACGTCATCTTGTCCCGCATAAAAGGACGCCATACCCAGCTCCATACACCTAAATCTGAAAAAGTTACAGGTTTCACAATATGGCCACACAAAAAAAATTTCTATTTTGCAAAGATTTAATTTTTTAAAAGATATCAAAACATTACATATACTATATAAATTTGGTATCGCCGTGATCGTACTGACCCACAGAATATAGGTAACATGTTATTTTTACCACATAGTAAATGCCATAAAAATTAAACCCATAAGACATTTCCACAAATGCATTTTTTTCCATTCTTCCCAGTACATTGCACAGCATATTGAATGGTGCCAATTCAAAGTACAATTTATTTCGCAAACAATAAGCATGTGACTCTGTGAACTGAAAAATGAAAAAAATATGGCTCTTGTAATGTGGGGAGGGTAGAAGCGAAAGCGCAAAAACGAAAATTGTCTCGATCCTGAAGGGGTTAACGCTGGTGGAGGATCTGCCAGTCTTAATAAACAGCCCTACTGTGCTATTACTCTCGCACATTTTCAATAGCAAATCTATCCTAGTGTTTTATAATAAAAATACAAAAAATGGTGCCAAAAGTGACGAAAAACCTATTCATGCAGCCACCTGAAAACTAAATGATCATTTCTCACATGTCATTATTTGACAGTTTTTTAACAGTTTATGCCACAAACTGGTGGAAATTACTTAGTAAATGTAGATCTTAGACTTTGCAGATTGAGCTAATTCTCTGTTTTGGCTCAACGTCACAGACTGTGTACACTGATCCTATATACAGATTTCTTAAATGAATTACTTTATTATTACAAAGCATATTGCAATAAAAAACTACAGAACTGTAAATGTACTTTAAGGCTCTGTTTACACTGTTGTCATGGCTTCTGTTTTTAAAAGATCTATGACAACTTTTTATCTCTCATGATCTGTTTTTGGCCCATTGACTTATAATGAGTCCATCATGTTTCTGTTTTTGAATGTATAAAGTACATGTTGTGACGTCATCGCGCCACCCGTGCTGAGAAGCAGATATCCGTCTGTGGTCTCAGTGTCTTGTAAACTGTAGGCCTGTATTGGCTTGTGGTTTACAATACTGTTAAGTTGCAGGAAACGTTTTAACTAGATCGGGGTCTGTAGACACTGATCTAGTTAGAAATAAAGGATGTATTAATGGCGGCCCCAGGGTGGGCCCCAAAGAGTCAGTGGGCCTGGGGCAGCCGCCCCCTCTGCTTCCCCGCTAGCTACACCTCTGGGTCATTGTAATTTTTGTAGTCAGAACTTGAAGAGTAGGAATCGTTAATCAGGGGTCGTTAATCAGTTCATAAACTGTAAGACCAAGTTTTTGGTTTATGTGATTTTTTGTCCTTGTCAATGCTTTTACATCAGTAAATCAGGAATTTGCACACACATTTCAGGGAGCATGTAAAGTCAATTTCCACTGGACAAGGTTGTCCCCGACTTATAGAACATATAAGAGAGATACATGGAGGTGACACCAAAGTCCTGTGATTCGCAGGCATTGAAGAGATAGGTATCAGTCCTGGAGGTGGGGACCTTAATCAGAACCTCTTAAGATATGAAGGGAAGCAGATCCTTGGGACCCAAGCCCTGGGCCCATTGGGCCTCAATGATAGGATAGAAATTAGTGCGTTTTTGTAGTTTATGACTTAAGAGATATACATGTTTAAAGATTTAGGTATTTCACCATGATACATAGTTTGTAACTATCGCTTTTACAAATTTCGTACGAAATGGCTTACAGTATAGTCCTGGAAAGGTTGCCATATAATAATGGTAGCTCATGACTAGCATGATGTTTATTTATTTGCTGTTATTAATTCTCTAATACTATATTATTCCAGTTCTTTCAACTTTACTGGATAAAGAATATTTCACTAGGTACATTATGTATAGTCAGCCTGACTTTTGAAAGAATGTGTATTACCTGTGATTTATATATCTAGCGCTGTGTTTTTAAACCACATGTTTTAGTTTGGCTTGCCTGGGTGCCGTGGCAATGGTGCCTGTGCACTGTCATACAGAGACCTGTCTAATGAGCTCTGGTTGTTTCTGACACACCCATGGGTGGCGCTATTTTAAGGCGTTCCTGCATGTGTTTGAGACAGTAGCCTGTAGAAGTGCTTGTTGCGCGTAATGGCCCGTCGCTGCTGCTCACTTTGTCCCTGGTATGCATATTTTTGATGTATCTCAATAAAGAAGCACTGAAGTCTGGTTGTGTGCCGCTGTTCATCTTCTTTCTCCGTGGTCACACTTGTGGAGGTTTGGCAGCTGCTGGGATCAGTAGAGGTGACAACCAAAACCCGGAGCTCCATTGATCTGATATTGATGATCTTTTGAAACTTTTTATTAGGGGCCGTACACACATAGGAATTTGATGCTGAAAAAATAAGCGTCCTGCTCGATCTTGCCGCGGTCTCCCTGCTGATTAGGACCATTCATCTGAATGCCAATGCCCTTCCTTTTCCGCCGTGTTAACAGCCCCCTAAAGTTTTTCATTAGTATTACACAGTATACGTGTACCAATACAAAGAGTGCAACAATATTATGGTAACCACACATCAACAATTGATGCAAGGGATCAACAATAAGTTCAGTAAAACATAGACATATTTCTCACATGATAAAAGTCTAGTCAATCCGATAGAATAGATTGTGGTCAAGACAGTATAGGCTGTAGTCCATACACATATAGCTCTGCCTAAGTAATTGCTGGGTGAGAACAGGGATATTCCCATCTCAAGGATCCTATCTATACTGCTAGCTTATGTAAATAGAAGAATTTTCCTAAATACATTGCTTTAGGCCAATCAGCGGCTTCAGCGGAAGGGATAAGGGACATCAGAGCCGGCAAGCTGTTTCACTATGAGAAGACACCAGATCAGCCGAACCGTGCATATTAGGCATCCCTGTGTCTGAAAACACCCCTCTATTAAAAATGTGAAGAAAAAGCGATCAAAGCAACAGAGATTCCTCAAATTCCTGCAAAAGAAAACACCCTATGCTTTCCAGTACACGGAAATAAAAAAAAAGTTCCGGGTATCAAAATATGGCGACTCCATGAAAAGGGTTTTTTTTTTTTGCTAAGTTTTGGATTTTTTTTAAGGTGTTAAAGTGTAACTAAAACTATATAAATTTGGTATCTTCGGAAATTGTAGTGATCCAAAGAATACAGGTGCCATGTCATTTTGGCTGCACAATGAATGCTGTAAAAACGAAGCCCATAAGAAAGTTGCAAAAACGCAGTTTTTCTCCAATTCCCACCCAACTCTGCGGACTTTCTGTGTAAAATGCTGTGGAAAAAAACGTAATGCATTTCTGCTGTGGTCTTTTCCCCAACATTTTTTTTGCAGCAATTCACTGCGTGGGGCCTTAGCCTTAAAGAGTTAAATTTGTTTAGTCTGGAAAAGAGGCGATATGATAAACCTGTATAAATAAATAAATGGCCTGTACAAGAAATATGGGGAAAAGCTGTTCCATGTAAAATCCCCTCAAAAGACAAGGAGGCACTCTCTGGAGAAAAAAGTTTAATCTCAAGAGCCGACAAGGCTTCTTCATTGTAAGGACTATGAATCTGTGAATAGCCTACCCAGGAGCTGGCCACAGCAGTTACAGCGGACAGCTTGAAAAAAGGATTAGATGCCTTTTTAAAGCATAATAGCATTGAGGCTTATGGAAATGTATAGATTGTCACCCCCTTCCCCATCCCCTGGTTGAACTTGATGGACATATGTCTTTTTTTAACTGTACTAACAATTTAACTATATAAAAGCTTGATACAGCTTGATACAGGCTCATTATAGAGCTGAAACGTCGCATGGGGCAATGAACCCACTTTTTTTTAATAGTCCCACAATGGGGAAATTCAGTGTGTTACAGCAGCAAAGATAAGCAGATACAAATACAAATACAACATGTACAGGAATGTTCCAAGGTGAGAGGCATTACATTAATAGCAGACAGACAGATAGGACGTAGCAGAGGGGGGGGAGGGGGGATTTAACAGGCAGAGAGATATTTCAGTTCTCTGTGTGTAATGATCTCCGCTTAGGTCGGTGTTGGTTGTACAGCCTAACCGCGGTGGGGAGGAAAGACTTCCGATAGCGCTCCTTCTCACACCTAGGGTGGAGCAGTCGGTCACTGACAGTACTGCTCAGCGCGATCACAGTCTCATGCATGGGATGGGACTTCTTCTTCTGCATGGAGCTCACCACGGACAGTATCCTTCTGTCACCCACCACCTGCACTGGGTCCAGTGGGCTCCCCAGGACAGAGCTGGCCTTTCTAATCAGCTTGTCAAGTTTATTTCTGTCCCTGGTTGATATACTGCTCCCCCAGCAGGCCACTCCAAAGAAGATGGCTGATGCCACTACCGAGTTGAAGAAAGTTCTAAGAAGTGCCCCCCGGATTCCAAAGGCTCTCAGTTTCCTAAGCAGGTAGAGCCTGCTGTGGCCCTTCCTGTACAGGGCCTCCATATGATCTGCCCAGTCCAGCTTATTATTAATGAGCAAACCCAGGTACTTATAGGTGTTCACAATCTCGATGCCCGTCCCCAGGATGTCCACTGGTTTAGGAGGGCTTCTGCCTTTGCGGAAGTCCACCACCATCTCCTTGGTCTTCCCCGCGTTAATCTTCAGGTGGTTCCGGTGGCACCAGTCCACAAAGTCCTGGTTCAG
Source organism: Leptodactylus fallax (assembly GCA_947044405.1). Classification (NCBI taxonomy): domain Eukaryota; kingdom Metazoa; phylum Chordata; class Amphibia; order Anura; family Leptodactylidae; genus Leptodactylus; species Leptodactylus fallax. The sequence continues at coordinate 3,264,671 of CAMRHE010000167.1, forward strand.
TTCTCTGTACTCCCTGTCATCATCATCTGTGATGAGACCCACTATTGCAGAGTCGTCAGAATACTTCTGTAGGTAGCAGCTGGATGAGTTGCACCTAAAATCTGCAGTGTACAGTGTGAAGAGGAAAGGGGCGAGAACCGTACCCTGAGGTGCCCCCATATTACAGATCACGGTACCTGACACACAGTCTCGGGCTCTCACGTATTGAGGTCGATTTGTGAGGTAGTCTAGGATCCAGTTGGAGAGGTGGTGGTCCACTCCAGCAAGGCCCAGCTTGTCCCTCAATAACCTGGGCTGTATGGTGTTAAAAGCACTGGAGAAGTCAAAGAACATTATTCTCACTGTGTTCCCTGGTTTCTCCAGGTGAGACAGAGCCCTGTGCAGAAGATGGATGATGGCATCATCTACCCCAATGCCCGGCCGATAAGCAAACTGGAGGGGATCCATAGCGGGGCTCACTAGAGGGCGGAGATGTGTGAGAACCAATCTCTCTAAGATCTTCATCAGGTGGGATGTCAGTGCTACAGGTCTGTAGTCGTTGAGGTCCATAGGGTGGGGTTTCTTTGGAACTGGTACCACACAAGAAGATTTCCATAATTCAGGGACTATTTCCTGCCTCAGGCTCATATTATACATATATGTAATTATACCACACAGCTGGTCCCCGCAAGTCTTAATTAGCCTTGCACTGATGTCATCTGGCCCTGCGGCTTTCCTCGCCTTGATCTTTTTCATCTCCTTCCTCACCTGGGCCCGTGTGAAGGTCAGACTGTGGCCAGATAAAGATGGATTTCTGGATTTACTGGTCTGTTGGGAAGTGGCCGCATGGGGAGAAGTCATTGTGGTGGGGGAAGCTGAAGGACATACTGGGGTGGGAGGAGCTGGTGTGTGATCAAATCTGTTGAAGAATAGGTTTAGTTCATTAAGCCAATTAACATCTGCCTTTTTACTTCACTACACTATGGAGTGCTGCCTGTTTTTTACATTTTATATAAAAGCTTGCAAATGTAGTTTTTCTGGTTATCCGATAAAGGTATAATACCTACAATACTTTTACCTATTTGACATAAAAGTATTAAATATTGCAAAACACAATAGCAAGAGTTAAAAAATGATCCTCTTCACCATTAGTTTTTGAATGCCAGCAGGATAGCCTGCACAGTCCTGATAATGTATACATGACTCTTATGTCTGTACCTGGAATGTCTATCTGTGTAACATTCACATACTGTATATATGTACTATATTCTTGTACCCTATAGAATCACCCACTATAGAAAGAAATTTAGGACAGCGTGCATTTTTTTATTGATAAATTGCACCCTTCACCACCACCACAACTGTTCCTGAGGTAGCTGCCCTTCTCTATTAGTCCCTCATCCTGGCCCTGACTTAATTACTTGTATTTCTCTGCATTCTGGTCTTACATATACAGTTAAAAGGTTACTAGTCAGGTCAGTGCAAAGACTATTTCCCCAAATGAACTTTTCCTGTCACAGAAGTTTCACTTTTCCTGTTTTCACTAGTAGTTCTGCAGTCATTTAGCTATTATTAGCTTCAGGGATACACAATATTATTGGACTTGTTAGGCTAAGGCCTTACGTTGTGGAAACGTACCATTTTTGCCTGCTGCAAAAATGTAGCAGGAAAAAAAGAAATGCTGCGTTTTCAGTACCAGCAAAGTGAATGAGATTCTGGTTAATCTCAACCGCACGAGAGCATTTGTTGCAGAAATTTTTGGTACTAAAAATTTGTACTGTGTGATTGGAGCCTGCAGATATCTATCTATTGGCTGGTGTAAAATCCCCTTTCAGGTGAACTGAACTGATTTTCATTTGCAAAAATATCTGTAACAAAATCTGTGCTATGTGAAGGCACCTTTTTTTTTTTTTTTATCCAAGTGAGATATTTTGCTTTTGATTAAAAGTAACATTAGGCCCTACGCTGCTTCTTTTTTTGCAGGTTTTTGAGCCAAAGACAGGAGTGGATTGAGCAGAAGGGAAATGTGGAAGTGCTATATATATATATATATTCTCCATTCCTTTTGTAGCCACTCTTGGCGTTGGCTCAAAAACCACAGCAAAATCTGCAACAAAAAAACTGCTTTTCCGCAACGTGGGACCTAAGAGATAAAGCACATCACAAAAACAGGGCAAATAGAGGATTTGTAAATACAATCTAGTGGGACCTCAGCCACTAAAGCAATCAAACAACAAAGTCCCACAGGTAGATAAAAAAAAATTCATATCTATTTAACATGGTAAACAACAAATAAATACACAAACATATCACATAAGGGGGAAAAAAAACACAATTGAGAGAAATACAAGATAGTGCTAGATGGAGGTGAATATGGGGAAAATGTGTAATTATCAAAATAATGATTAATAAATCTGTATTGGCCACAAAATATACAATAGTGTTGAAGTGAGGCACTAAATTGCGTAAGGAAAAGTGTAAAAGTCAATTCATTATAGACATCAAGGATAGTGGCTAAACAGACTGTACATTAAAACAACATTGTATATGATGAAAGAACCAAACACCTTACCCAAAAAGCACATGTCCCAATGCATGTTTTGCCAGCTCTTTGTATTCCTCCCCCACCAATCAGAGAAATCACAAAGATCACGTGTATCAGAAAACAAAATAATGCTGTATCCACGCTTGCATCACATAGAGACACCTATACTATTGCCGCATGTCAGGAAACTGGAATCCTGACGTGAGGATATCATAATTGCGCATGCGCGAGAGTATGCAAAATATAAGATGGCATAAGCCAATGTTGTATCAAAACCATTGGAAGCTGGACCTCTGCAAAGAAGTATGGATTGCTCATGCGGCAACAAAAAGCGGCTCAAAAACATAGACAAATCATATGCGCATGTCTTGTGCAATTAGCTCCGAAGAGGAGATAGAATACACCAACAGCACATGCGTGGGAGATTAGTAGCGAAGTGGATGAAGCATATACTGATACAATTAGAGGCAGTTTCATCGAGAAAAAAAAAAAAATATATATAAAAAAAAAAATATATATATATATATACATACAAGAAAAAATTCAAAGCAGCATAGACAAAATAAAGTTCGGGTGCAAGTTCCATCAGAGGATGGTAGCGCCACCTTTTGCTGCGATTACAGCTGCAAGTCGCTTGGGGTATGTCTCTATCAGTTTTGCACATCAAGAGACTGAAATTCTTGCCCATTTTTCCTTGGAAAACAGCTGGAGCTCAGTGAGGTTGGATGGAGAGCGTTTGTGAACAGCAGTTTTCAGCTCTTTCCACAGATTCTCGATTGGATTCAGGTCTGGACTTTGACTTTGCCATTCTAACACCTGGATACGTTTATTTGTGAACCATTCCATTGTAGATTTTGCTTTATGTTTGGGATCATTGTCTTGTTGGAAGATAAATCTCCGTCCCAGTCTCAGGTCTTTTGCAGACTCCAACAGGTTTTCTTCCAGAATGGTCCTGTATTTGGCTCCATCCATCTTCCCATCAATTTTAACCATCTTTCCTGTCCCTGCTGAAGAAAAGCAGGCCCAAACCATGATGCTGCCACCACCATGTTTGACAGTGGGGATGGTGTGTTCAGGGTGATGAGCTGTGTTGCTTTTACGCCAAACATAACGTTTTGCATTGTGGCCAAAAAGTTGGATTTTGGTTTCATCTGACCAGAGCACCTTCTTCCACATGTTTGGCGTGTCTCCCAGGTGGCTTGTGGCAAACTTTAAACAAGACTTTTTATGGATATCCAAATCCGGCTTTAAACTTCTCCACAACAGTGTGACAAACCTGCCTGGTGTGTTCCTTGGTCTTCATGATGCTCTCTGCGCTTTAAACAGAACCCTGAGACTATCACAGAGCAGGTGCATTTATACGGAGACTTGATTACACACAGGTGGATTATATTTATCATCATCAGTCATTTAGGACAACATTGGATCATTCAGAGATCCTCACTGAACTTCTGGAGTGAGTTTGCTGCACTGAAAGTAAAGGAGCCAAATAATATTGCACGCCCCACTTTTCAGTTTTTTATTTTTTACAAAAGTTTAAAATAACCAATAAATTTCATTACACTTCACAATTGTGTCCCACTTGTTGTTGATTCTTCACCAAAAAATTTTAATTTTATATCCTTATGCTTGAAGCCTGAAATGTGGCAAAAGGTTGAAAAGTTCAAGGGGGCCGAATACTTTCGCAAGGCACTGTATATTTATATATATATATATATATATATATATATATATATATATATATATATATAAATATATGTGGTATAGATAATAAAAGATGCATATATAGACACAAAAACTCATAAACACAAAACCCATGAATACATAATAAATACATAATATATAAACGTTAAAGACCTCACAGAGCAGTAGATAATGTCATAAAAAAACACAGATATACTAAGTATAATAAAGTGCCAATACAACAACTAAGAATGTATAAGAAAACAAATAAATATATATTGTAAGCAGGCAGGTGGTAAAATTGTAGATGTGATATCTGCCACAGAGATTGCTGGTTTCAGTAAAATAAGTGGATGGAGTTTACTCTGGGAGTAAGCCCCCTTGCAGACGACCATATGAATGGTCAGTGTACTATCTGGGTTTTTCCTGGATAGCACACTGACCCATTCATTTCTATGGGCCCGTACACATGACTGTGTCATGTGTTCAGGCAGACACACTGGCCGGCAAAATATGGAAGAGGTCCTATTCTTGTCTGATTTTGCGGCCCTACTTCCACGGCTCCTATTCATTGAATGAAAGGGGCTGTGGAAGCACGGCCAGTGCACTGGTGGCACACGGATGACATCTGTGTTTCCCCCCTGCGACGCCCGTGCTGTTCATTAACAGCTGCCGGTAGCACACGGTCGTGTGCAACCGGCTTAAGAGACTGGGAGGAGAACCTTGCTCTGGATGTACCCCAGGCTGAACAGAGCACCTGACAGAGTCTGCTACTGTGTCCCAACCAAGCTGGTGAGGCAAACTGTTTTATTATGGACATTTTTGCCTGAAGTAAGGACTTTGTGCTCGCCACATGATTGTTTATTGACAACCTACTGAAAGAAGCTGTTTAAGTTTGTCCACTGCTTGCCTTGCATGAAAAAGATAGAAGCCTGTTTTTGTTAAGAAGCCTGACTGTGTTTTGCCTACCAAACACCCACTCTATTACTGAGCTAAACCACCCAATATATATATATATATATATATATATATATATATATATAGTGCGTAATAAAGTGCAATAGTGAATCCAGTGCGCAGTGCAAAAGTGTACAGTGCATAAAAAGTTCAATATGAGGGAACTATAAAACCCATTAAGGGATGCCATAAGAGCATCAGTGCAAAAAAAGGAGATCAATGGGGTAGACATAACCTGATAATAAAGGGCAACAATAAGGGCAGTTAGGGATAGAATACATTGCATCCAATCTTGTAGTTATGGCTGTATTTCCAGGTAAGTATGATATTTTTCCAGATGAATTAGGGAGAACAAACAAAATAATGAGAAGACAAGAAGACATAAGGACAATCTGGTGAGGCAAAGACAATTACATTAAAAAGCAATAAAAACAAACCATACCAATAGGTATACATTAATGAAACCAAAGACCAAAAAGTATACACACAATATAAGAAGGGAAAAGGACTTGAGGAGCAGATGGATCTTTTTTTAAATACCATTCATCCTAAGGGTTTAAATGAGAATGTGAGCTATGGTCCTTTATTGTGATTCCAATTTGCTAGCCTATTGATATTTCGTCCTTTTCCCTTTCTCTGATTGGTTGGGGAGGGATATAAACAGGTGGCTATGTTAGATCTACTAGTAACCCCAGACAAAGCCAGAGCGAAAAAACGCTCATTGGGAACGTGCTTTTTGGGTAAGGTGTTTAGTATGGTTCTTTCATCACATACAATGTTGTTTTAATGTATAGTCTGTTTAGCCACTTTGATGTCTATAATGAATTGACTTTTACACTTTGCTTTATGCAATGTATGCACCACTTCAACACTACTGTACATCTTGTGGCCAATACAGATCTATATATCATTATTTTAATAATTATACATTTTCCCATACTCACCTCCATCTAGCACTATCTTGTGGTTCTCTCAATTGTGTTTTTCCCCTTATGTGATATGTTTGTGTATTTATTTGTTGTGTATTACCATGTTAAATAAATATAAATTATTTTGCTGTATATGTGGGACTTTGTTGCTTATGTGTTTTACATTACCTGCAAAGTGGATGGGATTCTGGCTAATTCCATTCACACATTGTCGAAAAAAATCTGCAGCAGAAATGCTGCATGTCAATTATACCTACAGAAACGCTGATGTTTTCCATACAGGTATAATAGAAGCAGAAAGCCCATACAGGAAAACTCTGCAGACTTTCTGTGAAAAACACTGCAGAAAAAAAACACCAAGCATTTCTACAGCGGTCTTTTTCACAGCATTTTTTGCTGTGGCTTGCTACGTGGGGCCTTAGCCTAAAGTACACTTTACCTTTGACAAAAGTTATCGGTATAGTCAGTAAATCTAAAACCTTGCATACTTTTTTGGCAGGGATCTTTCTGCTCAGGACCCCACTGATCAGAAGAACTTTTATTCCAAACTAGATGTGCCATGATGCACCAAAAATGTGCCACACTTTGCAGAAAATGTAAAAAATATGTGCCATGTTTAATCCAATGTCTAGATGTACCCACAATAGCAAATCTGAGCCACAGTGAGCATAATAGTAACTGATTTTACAGCATGATTGGAAAAATAAAACAAATCATTGTTGTGCTCCCACCTCTTACAAAGGTACGATATGGCAATGTATCCACAAACAGTTAATGTGAAGGAAAAACATTAATCTGTATTAAAGTTGAAAGAAGTTTAAGTGCATTCAGGATTGTAAGATTCAAGACACGGTACTCTTGTCTAAAAGGACTTGGACTGGAACATTTTAGCAAGGTGGTAATTCCCTACAGGAGGAACTGTCATGGAGTGTCTCTCCAAAAACAAGTTGTGTTTCTGCATAAATTTATTAAAAAGGCTCACTTGCATCATAAAGATTGCACAAAATTCACCACATGAAATTGTTATTCCAATGCTGTCTAACATGATGTGCTTCTTTGTGTTGGCCATGTACTGGAGTGCATATGTCCAGAATTTGTGCATTTTTAAAATACAGGTGCATCTCAATAAATTAGAAAATCTTTGAAACATTCCTTCATTTCAGTAATTCAGTAATACAATTCATAATCAGCGTCTTCCATGATTGTGTGTCCTACTGAACCAGACTGAGGGACCATTTAAAGGCTTAGGAAACCTTGGCAGGTGACACACTGAATTTACAATGCTGAACTTTTTTTAAAATATTCTAATTATCTTAGATTTTGGTTTTCATTACCTGTAATCTATAATCAATATTTACAGAAATAAAACACTTGAAATAGAACACTCTGTGTGTAAAGAATCTAGAAAATATAGGAGGTCACTTTTTTAATTTAATTAGTGAAAGAAAGAAATGTTATAAAAGATATTCTAATTTATTGAGATGTACCTGTAGGCACACTTTGTAAATGTGTCGTAAAGAGTTACTCAAAAGAAACCATGTCCCCTTTTCTCAAAAATGACGAGGGGATTTTATCGCAAAATCGTAACATCTTTAGAAATCTTGCGGAAGTCCAAAAATAACATAAAAAAGGGGCAAAGTTAGACATAAAAAGGCAAAAATGGATTGATAGATGTGCCCCATATGTTTTCCAGGATGCATTCAAGCTGTGTATCTTTTCCAAAGGCGAAATCACTGCAAATGAAAACCCTCTTAGGATTAATTAACTCTGAGGCTAGTTATAAAAAAAGACATACTGCTCCGTATTCCTCTGAGAAGAAGTCTTTTAGATTACCATATAGAAATACTCCTGAGGTTACTACTTCTAGGAATCACATTTTCTGGCCAAATTCACTGTCAATGTTGCTTGGAATAGCTGGTTACGTTTATATGTTGTTTTACAGACACCGTTGTACTTAAATGTAACTATTGTATCACTTTTTTTGCTATTGTGTAGGCAGAAGTTTTCTGAACATTTACTTTATTAACCTATTGTACTTTCTTTTAGCAGAAAACTAATTCTAAAGTTTTCCTTAGCAACACAATAACTAAGCAGTGCTAGTAAGATCTGTCCCGTATTCAGTCTGTATAGCCAATACATACAAATATAGTATATGCCAAAGGGGGGTGTCACTTCAAATTGCTGTATGTCCGGTTTTATACCATCTAGGAAAGTGCTTCTGGTGTTGTTTGAAAGCGGATACTGTAGCTCCAGCTACAACAGAAAAGGAGAAAGCACTAGCTAAAAACAAGTTGGAAATGTGATTGTTATATGTTGCAGATATAATTGCAGCATACTATATTACTGTATGCAGTACTCATGTCAGAAAGCTGGTATGCGTCATATCACAAATCTACACCAGTTGTGACCAGGTGCACCTACATACACTAGATTTATTGAGATTTCGGAGCCTCTTAGCAGTTCTGGTAAGTCATGTGCCTTTCAGGGGATTCCATTAAAAGCGGATTCGCTAATCACAAATGTATGATATGCCTATTCTTGATGAGAAATTATTAGATGATCTACTGGAATTGCACCTCAATGTACTCATCCATATACTAATGGTGCAGGACACTACCAGTAACTGATAAGGGCATCCTGATAATTACAAACATAGGTCATGGGCAGTGAATTGCTTTTTGATGCTGGCATCGTGGACTAAAATAATGTACCTGTCATATAATCCAGTACAGTTACACATAACACATATTTATGTTACAGACCCTTGTCTTTGATCATAGGGTTCGTATCATAGCTGAATCCTTCAGTTAGCTAAGTGAACAGAAGTTAATTGGGTGAAGAGAGTGAAGCCATACAAGCAAATATCCAGAACTTACGTGCAAAGAAGCCATCTTTTGTGTTGAGCAGGAATACATTCAGTTTCATAGAATATCACTTCCAGGACATGTAATGTGCACACCATAAAAGCACATACGCTTTTGAAGATTTCTTTCATGTGTATTTAAAAGGTCTTTGTTCATTCAATCAGTGGAGATGCAGCGAACATATGGAACCTATATAGAAACATAAATACATACTGTCCAATTATACATTCCTAGTATTTGGAATTCTTGGAGAATGTTACATTTGGTAGACAGTATTCAGGGAGTCTGGGGAACAAAAAGCGGTGATTAATGATGAACTTCATTCTCACTGCTCACTCCCCAAGCTGTAACCAATTCAATGAGCCCTTCCACCCGTACTGATAGAAGTGCTCATGGCAGACTCAGTGGGCCCACCAGGCACTTTTGACTCTACACTTGACTAGGTGTTGGTGCTGACCCTTGGTGTATCAGATATTGAAGCACAAGCTACCAGTGAGGTCAGTAACTACAGTAAGTCTTTATCTGCTGGCACAGTTTAGTTATTATTTAGTAAATATAAATTAAGCTATTTTATTTATAGGAACACTAAATCTAAATGAATCGAATGATTAGATATTAGAAACTTGGCCACAGAGTTTGCCAGCCTGCAGATCTTTCTGTATATTGTGAGACAGGACAGTCTTGTGAAAATCTTGTATACAGTTTCTTCCTTATATCTTCCATTTTCAGCTGAGGGGTAGACTTAGGTAACTGGCAGGGTTTGGCATTTCTCCTCTCCAAATGCATATAGTGCAGTTTGGGAGAGACCCTACAGACAGGAAGACACCGTATTGAGAAAAGAGAAGACACGTATAGTAGCATCATTTATATACTTATCACAGTGTTGATTTCATTTGGAGAATATGGTCAAAGAAGAGGAGGATATTTCTATAGTGTCCCTCATAATGAACTTTTTTGATTATATACATCAATGAAGACTGAGGTATGTATTCAATATCAGAATAATGTTATCTTGCATCCAACAAAGCAGGTAGTACAGCCGAAAATTAATTTATTGTTCATAAAATACAGAAGCTGTCATTCTAGGGTTCTCGTAATCAAACTGAACTTCTCTGGATCTACCTCATGAGGAACTGTATGCAACTAGTTTTGCAGGTTTACTGTTGCAATTGCGTGTGAACAATGCAAAACAGTCACTAGTATCATAAAACCATATCTTGTTTTAATTTTCCCCTTAAAATAAATTATTTGTATTATCAATAGTATGAATATTATATCATTATCAATATATTATCAATTATTATGAATTTAAGAACTTATATTGGGCTATGCTATATTTTGTCTGTACAAAAGTAAATACTCTTGCACACAGGCATATTCTGCGCACTAAAAGAAATTAATGGGGCCACGCTGTACAAGCCATAATGTACTTGCAAATGCCTCCAATATCATTTAGAAATATAGATGGTTTTAGTCAGACAGCAGTTTTCTAACCTGTGGCACAGTTTGGAAACTACCACAGCAGTCACAGGTTAACAGGGTTGGGAGTTGTAGTCTCCCAAGATCTGGAGTTGCACAGGCCACTGCTATATTTTTCTCTATTGTACAGAAACTGCTGCTGCACTATATCCCATTGTACAGCATTCCAGGTTGAATGTTCTTTTGTGAGTGGTACAGGTGCATCTCAATAAATAAGAATATCTTTGAAACGTTTATTTCTTTCAGTAATTGAATTAAAAAAGTGACCTCCTATATTTTCTAGATTCTTTACACACAGAATGTTCTATTTCAAGTGTTTTATTTCTGTAAATGTTGATTATGGATTACAGGTAATGAAAACCCAAATCTAAGAAAATTAGAATATTGTAAAAAAAAGTTCAGTATTGTAAATTCAGTGTGCCACCTGCCAAGGTTTCCTAAGCCTTTAAATGGTCCCTCAGTCTGGTTCAGTAGGACACACAATCATGGAAGACGCTGATTATGAATTGAATTACTGAATTACAGAAATGAATGAACATTTCAAAGATATTCTAATTTATTGAGATGCACCTGTATTTGGATGTCACTTTTTTCTGGTTTTTGTACCGATAACGCTAGGTTCACACTTGCGCCTGGTATCCGTCCACTTGCAAACCGTTTAAAAAAAACAAAACTGTTTGGTACAAAAAGGATTCCAAATGTTTACACAGCGGATACCCGAATCCGTCTTTTTACATTTTTAGACGGATTAGTCAATGGGTGTCCGATCAAAAAAATGATCATTTGTGTCCATTTTTGACCAATCATTTTTTTTTCTTCCCCCTTCTTCATTCTGAGCATGCGCAGAGGGAAAAACGGATTGAAAAACGGACACAAACTGATTGCTATCCATTTGTAATCTGTTTGTAATCCTTTTTCCATAGACCTCAATGCTAAAAAAAAACGTATTAGTTGCTGTCCGTCTGGTATCCATATTTTTTGGATGGAGAAAAAGTCCTGCAAGTCCAACTTTTTTCTTTGCCCAAAAGAGCGAATACCAGGCGGTAAATGCTCCAAACATATGCTTGCGGATGGTTTTTACAACCCAATGAAATCAATGGGTTTTAAAATGAACTGTTCGAAATCAGCTTTTGAGGATTTTGAGATGGTTTCAAAAACTGATTTTGCATGGAGAGCCAAAAGCAGATGTGAACCCAGCCTAAACCTGAGAAACATGTATTATTTTACCAAAATTAAATAAAAATCGGTACATCATTAGTTTGACGTGAGAAACATGGAAACTTCTAGATACTAATAATATCTACACATGCAGATCTTTGCATGTTGTTTTTAATGGGCTACATAGAAAAAAACATGAGCTTAAAGAGGACCTGAAAAGCCCAATGACAAACATGATCTGATAGGCGCTGTCACCCTGAGAATTTTGGTTATCCAAATCCATTCACCTGTTCCAAAGATTTAAGGCCTTTTAGTGCTGATGCAGATTAGGGTATACTAGCTAAGTGGGTGGTAACACTGTATGACATACAGCACACAGGAAACTCATCCCCAGAGAAACCACAGTGTTACCACCCACTTTACTAGTATACCTTTATTTGTATCAATACTAAAAGGGCTTCTATCTTTGGAATGGCTAAAGAGAATCAGATCAACAAAAAAACAAAACGCCTAGGGTGATACAGGGGCATCTCAATAAATTAGAATATCTTTGAAACATTTATTTATTTCAGCAATTAAATTAAAAAGTGACCTCCTATATTTTCTAGATTATTTACACACAGAGTATTCTATTTCAAGTGTTTTATTTCAGTAAATGTTGATTATGGATTACAGGTAATGAAAACCCAAATCTAAGAAAATTAGAATATTGTAAAAAAGTTCAGTATTGTAAATTCAGGGTGTCACCTGCCAAGGTTTCCTAAGCCTTTAAATGGTCCCTCAGTCTGGTTCAGTAGGACACACAATCGTGGAGGACGCTGATTATGAATTGAATTACTCAATTACTGAAATGAATGAACGTTTTTCTACATATAAATTAGTGCCTTGATGTCACTTCATAGAGCTAAGTTAATTCAGCCAACATGGCCTTATTACTACAAAGTCTTAGAATTTCATGTAAATACTGGAAAATCTTTTGATAATGGCATAAATGTGGAGCATGCTATACACATCTCCAACTTACTAGATATGTGAGTGTGGCTTCTCCAAAAAAAGGGAGTGCAACTTAAATGCACAAGCACACACGTAAATTGTGTTGCAAAATTCTGACTGAAAGTAAACCAACTAAAAGTTGTTGTAAACCTTGACCCGTCAGTCTAAAGATATGCCAGATTTCAGCCACTGTGATAAATCTGGCACATTTTCAGTCTAAACTGTCTATTAATAAATCTGGACAGATGTGATTGGCTACTTGTACAGAAGTAATAGGCGTTCATCACACATTCCACATACTTTTTCGTATTTAACAGACTTTCGTCATGTAACCCATTACGTCAGTCATGTGCCTTTAGGCAGTCCATGCTACATACCTTATACACGGGAGTGAGTATAGTTGTTTTGGCCTCAAACTATTGGTGAGCAAGTTCAAAATAAGTGAAAACATTTTAGAAACAGAGGTCATTGCTGTCCTATAGAGTCCATGTACAGCCATATAGCATGTTGTGTTAGTAGCACAGTCAGTGGGCTTGAAGAAACATAGCATTTAGTGAATGCACTCTGCTTTCCTATACAGTGGGCCACCCACAAAAAGTCTTTTTTTCTTTTTTTTTTTTTTTTAAATAACCTACTGTAGCCATTCTTCAGCCTCTTCTGAGGCTTCTAAGGTTCTCTGCTGTTCTCTATTTCCAGTTCCTTCTCAGCATGCAGGAAATATCGCTCTGGTCACTAGTATTTGATACTGCACATAGGACTACAAGCTAGATTTTGCACTAGCAGAACATACATATTACTTCGTTTTTTACTGTTTTAGCCAGAAAAAATCATGCAATATTGGAGAGGACACCTGGACCCCACAACCTGGACACAATTAAACTCTGGATTATTACATAGACTGTTTCAAAAACAAAAGTAAAATAGGAGATCCAGGGCACAAAGCACAAGGTAACACACAATCTCAGAACAGGGATACCACCATTAAACAGGATGATAAAGGAGGGGCTGTTATGATTATGGACACATCTGACTATATACACAAAGCACACAGGCAACTCTCAGACAAGAAATACTATACCCTGCTTAAGGAAGACCCCACAGAACAATATATAGGGGAACTTACAAATATCATCAATAGTTCCAACACTGTGTCTGACAGTCTGCTGGAACTTATACCGAACAGTCCCGAGATAGGTACCTTCTACATGCTACCAAAATACATAAAGAAGGCAATCTGGGAAGACCAATTATTTCTGGTGTTGGGACTTTAACTGAGAGTATTTCTAGTTGGTTGAGAATTCTCTAAAACTCTTGCTGAGGAGCACACTCAGCTATATCCAAGACACCATAGATATCCTCTGCAAACTCTCTGCCCTGGGTACACTAACTGAAGACACAATATTGGCCACCATGGATTTAGAATCTCTTTACTTCAATAATCTCCAAAAGGATGGCATACCAATACTTTCTTCAAAACAATAACCAGCCGACAGGTTTGTGCTCCACCACAATTACTTTCCATTTAACATCAATATGTACAGTTCTTACACTGTATGGGGAGTGTTATGGGTAGTAAAAGGTCACTGCAGTATGCTAACCTGTTCATGACAAAACTAGAGGAGGGGGATACGTCCGTTATATTGATGACCTGATAATAATCTGGACAAGCTCAGAAAATGAACTACTGTCTTTTCATGAAGGTTAAGTTAAGTTCCATCCTACCATGAGACTCACTCTCAACTGCTCTAAATCTCAAATAGATTTCCTGGAAACAACCATATACATCAATAACAACACTGTGCAAACCACAATCTACCATAAACCTACAGGCCAGCCAGGATATCTGAGATGGAACAGATTTCATCCATAATTGTAAACTGCTTCATTATACCAAGCCACAACATTGGTGTAGTTGTACATCAGGGTTATAAATGGCAGCCCAGACAAAATCCAGTCAAACAACAAAGATAAGTGTGCAACAGTCAAAGAACTTGAAGGTTAAATGGAGTGTAGTTTGCTGAGGGGGAGAAAGTGAGGCTGATAAGGATAAAGGAGGAAGAAAGAAATTAGAAAATAATTAGCTGGTTATTCAAAGTGGATGCACAAAATGAACATTTGCAGGGTATCTCTAAATTGTCTTGGAAACATTGTGGCCAACTTTACAGCTAACATATTGTATAGTGTAACCATGGGTTTCACGCCTACCAGCTTGTTCCTCAAATCTTCTTATTTTACTAACTTTTCCAAATCAAACTGGTGTCATGGGGTGGATGTTTAGCAAATGGGTATGAAGTATTTAGTAGTGGCCAAAAGGTGAGTGGTTAAAGACCGTTATAATGGTCCACAGTCAGGTGAAACTCGTGTGAATATGGGGTTAGACTAGACAATTTTAAAATGCACTAAATTTATCACAGAGGCTGATGCTAGATGACAAATTAGTTGGCTTATTTTACATCAGAAATTTGAACCACAATTTTGGGTCAATTCTGGCGTACATTCTTGCATCTTAGGACCTTCTCCCGCCATCACACAAGGTTGAATATTGACAAAAGTGTCTAATTTTCTAGGCATAAATTATGGCAGAATTTTGCCACATTTAGCTTAGTCAATCTGCCCTGCTCTGTGTGGATGAAAAATTGAGAAACCTCATTTACTTTATTGGGACCATAAAATGCTCCAGATCTGACCCATGTTAACAGATGACCAAACCTGATACAGTATTTAGTGGCAGATAAACATGTTTTTTTTTCTATCAGTACATCTACGGGAAGATGGCAACCATTTGTCTACGCTTAGCACATGTTTGGTTTTCTTTATGTAAAAACATGGACAATAATGTTCTACAGGATAAGAATAAAGATATCCTGCAGTCTCCGTAAATAGAGATCAGCAATAAATGAGTTCTGTTATTCAACTTTTTTCTGTAAGAACTATATGTTCAGGGAAGAGGTGTCCAAATGACAGACAAGACGTGCTACAAAATATAAGTCTTAAATGGTTTTTGGTACAGGATAAAATACAACACATTTCAAGAAATGTTATTTTCTTTATCAAATATTATCTCACATTCTGATTTAGAAATTCTAAAGTTAAAAATATTCCTGGTACTTCTATTTTTTAAAAGAACAGTAGGGGGAATACATCAAGACTTCTACTGTGTATTGTACTATGGCCTTGATAATCTCTGCACCGCAAAAGGATTAGGCGCAGACCTCATCATAAATCAGCTGCATCCTCCACCAGGCCATGGACCTATGCTGAAATCTACATAGCTTGTATATACTGCAGGATTCAGGCATCATTTACGCTGGAAAACGGTCATAAATGATGATGAACCTGGCGAAATTAATGGCCCTGCCCACAGAATACCTGCAACATGCCCCTGTTTCAGAAAGTGACGAGGGCGACGTACAAAATGGCACTTGCAACAATTTTTGTCGCAAGTACCTTTAAAAAACCCAGAAGCCCAAAGTTTGCAACTTTTTTATGCCACAGAAGTGCCAGAGATTCTTAATGAATCTGTCCCAGTAGAGTTTACACACTGCTGTTAATAGTGCTTCTCTGGATTTTACTGGTTGCATGATAAAAGAGAACCTCTGTGGGAACCTATCAGTAGTAATTTATTAAATGGTTCACAAGAAAAACTGCAACCCATTTTTATCAATAAATAACTTTTCTGAATGGTCTACTATCACCTCTGATATTTTGTGATATCAGAGGTGATAGAATAACCAAAACAATAAAAGTAAGGGCCATGTTTGCAAGGTCTTACAGTCTATGAGGAAATCAGTGACCAGACAGTATCTGTATATGCACAATATTATCTGCATAACATGTAGGGGTTACTGTTGAATTTAGGGATCATTTTCTGATGAGTAGTGTAGAAGGGGACTAAACTGATGAGAGTTAGATTAGTTAATGTAGTAGGCCTGTCTAAAATTATGAGTATTTAATTATGTGTGTGAAACATTTTCCCTGGTTCAGGACTGGACACATTTTCAGATTTTAGCGTACATGAGGTTTTGAGAGCTGTAACATTTTTTTTCCTTTTGGTTATTCAAATAATCATTTCATCTATTTTTGGTTAAAAAAAATAGGGCTTTATTATTATGTTGTTTTTATTTTTCAAAGTTTTTTCTTTATTTAGCATCACCATAGACCTTTTGGGAGCATTTTAACATTACTTTTTTCTTGCCGATTTTCCCTATAACTGGGGCTGATACATTAGTTCCAGTTACAGGAAAAATATTGCCTCCTATCACTTGAAATTCCCGACTGTGTACCTAGCGATCATTGAGCACTGTGTAAACAGTGACCGGGAAGGCTTCCCTATAGGAGGTCCGGCTGTCCTAACAGAGTGTAGAACAGACGTAGGGTGGTGGACAGAGCTGAGGGATGTGATGTAGGGAAGCACTGCGGAGCTTTGTGGGTGAGAGTAAGAAGATAAAATGTTAAACCAGTGCAGCGACTGGCCCAGGATAGAAACATTTAGCACTTAAAAAATCACCTATTCTCTGTTGCATCACATAGTCAAGCAGCTGTATAGCAGTTGGAGTGGTATATAGCATACCGTCATCGAACCCTGGAGCACTAGAAGTGTGTTCTCTGGACAGATGAATCACTATTAACTATCTGGAACTCTGATGGATGAATCTGCGTTTAGTGAATGCCCAGAGAATGCTAAAATTTTGTGGGGCGACAAAAGCATATATTGACTCCAGTGACTCCATATTCCAGTGAATCACAAACCAGGTAGTGTCATATATGGAAACATATATGGAATACCAACATATTGGAACTGCTCTTGTAAGGGCTGGAATTCTCCTGGTGTAAGGCTAGTTGCAGACGACCGTGTGTATTTTGTGGTCCGCAAACTAGTAATCAGGGATCCTTTTTTGCGGACAGTGTGTCATCAGTTTGTGATCCTAGTTTGCGGATCCATCAAAAAAAAAACCCCAAAAAACACAGGAGACATCTAATGATGTCCCTAGCTTGAGTACATCAGTGTGCCGTCATTGGTTTTTAGTATCCCATAGGCTTCTATGGACGAGTCCGTTCCGCAAACACTGAACAGAATAGGACCTGTTCTATATTTTGCGGCACGGACTGTCGGCCCGCACACTGATCAGTGGAAATCACGGTTGTGTGCATGGGCCCATAGAAATAAATGATTCAGTGTGCTATCCGGGAAAAACACGGATAGCACACTGATCTCGCCCATGGTCGTCTGTAAGAGGCCTTAGAGCCAGAACTCTGTCAGGGAAAAACAGAGAGAGAAGAACTGATCTGAAGGATCACACCCCCAGTCTGTGGCTCCATGTCTTTCTCCTAGAGTATCTAGTAAGATCCATCCATTATTGTACTATTATTTTGCAGAACACATAATGATCTTCTCTACGTAATCCTTTTTACGATGTCTGCTTGCACAGTGGCGATATCAAGTGGCATGTACATGAATTTGGTGGTATAAGATTGTCAGTGATATTGAGTGAGATGGTGCATTATGATTTTATGCTCATCTGAACATATATGCTATTTAGGGCTAAGGCCCATTTTTAACTGTTAAGTAAAAAGTTTGATATTTTTTGACACTGATGATGACATATATGATTTATAATGAGGCTTGTGCCAATAGTTTGGTGTTAGGGAACTCAAGTGGACTGCACAGGGCCCTAAACTCAATGAAACACCTTTGGGATGAATTGCAAGCCAGGTGTTCTCATCCAACATTAGTGTATGACCATAAAAATGATCTGAATAGGCACAAATTCCCACAGACACACTGCAAAATCTTGTGGAAAGGCTATTATAGCCCTAAAAGGGTGGCAACACCATATTAACACTCTAGTTTAGAAATAGGATTTTCTCTAGGCTCATATACAGTAGGTTTGATGGTCAGGTGTCCATATATTTTTACATAGTGTATATTATAAATTTGCTTTATCCACAGATAAACTAGACAGCTTATACACATATGAGAGACATCATAATATCTCCCACTACAAAACATAACTATAGGATAGTTGAATGAATAGGCCCAATTGTGTGTCTGTAAGTCCTCATTCACACATCCACATCTGCATGGGAAGTCCGTGCTTTTTTCCACTTCGCTCATTTACGGATGGATTGATGTTTGTGGTTGATTCGCTTTTTGTGTCTGTGAAAAGGTGATCCTTTTTTTGGTTTGTTTCATTTTCTATATGTCTCTGGTTTTGTGAAGAATGGATGACACATGGATGTCATC
This sequence comes from Leptodactylus fallax, assembly GCA_947044405.1. NCBI lineage: Eukaryota > Metazoa > Chordata > Amphibia > Anura > Leptodactylidae > Leptodactylus > Leptodactylus fallax. Next base: position 3,283,502 of record CAMRHE010000167.1, read on the forward strand.
TGTTTTTTTTCACAGGCCCATGGACTTTCATTGATGTGATGCTTCCATTGTTTTTCTGCAGACCTATGATCTAAATAAATACATTAACATGAATGTGTACATATGGCGTCTTTGAAAACTGTGGACGCCATACGTACATGAAATGCGGACATGTGAATAACGCTTTATTCTGATTCTGTCAGTAGAGACATAACTAAACTATGACATGGTATCTGTATGTACTCACTACATAGTGATCATATGATTTCCTATTCAGTTCTAGAACTGGGTAAATGTCTGATAAAAACATGTTTTCACTAGTTTGTGTCAAGTGTTGCCCATAACCCCCAATTTCCCCTCTTTTGCAGGGACACACTGAGTTACATGTATGTCCAGTGGGAATACATGTTAGGAATTGGTGACTATTTCAAAGGCCTTTACCTGTTTACTTCTGAATAAGACTCTGGTCATGTAGCTGTGTGCTTACCACTGCTGATCTATATAACATTCTAGTAATCTGCCTGGCAGCTCTTGAGTTAAAGGATTATGGTAATTTGCAGTTGGTGTCACAGTTTGTTATATAATTGAAGGAAATCCCGTGTATGCTACCAGCGGGTGCAGATAAGTCTTTAAAGCTCCTTGGTTAAGCTAGATGGATGTGAGTAAATACCCAGAACCCTGCCTGTGTGGACAGTGGTTTCAAGTGTTATGAACTAAGTGCATTTAATTGTTCTAGCTATCAACACCTAATGTACTCTTAGCCATTACTACCTCTTTGCTAAGATCTTTGGAGTGGTAGCATGAATATGACAATAAGGTAAGTGCTCAACGCTGTAAATGGTTACATCATATTGGGCAGATGTTACGTTGTCGAAAGCAATTTGTATTGGCTCTGGATTTACATTGCATTAATCTGTTAATAAAGAGAAAAGACAATCTGCTGTTTTTAACAGATGTACTTCATATTCTTAATAGACTTCAAGTAGGAAAGAGCAAGGTTAACACAATGGTACAAATAAGGTCAAGAATAAAGACAGAGCCCCAAACCAGGGATTTTCCAGGATTATGACAAACTAAGATATCCTTCTCTGGCATCAAGATGTGTAAAAACAACGACAACATGTTGTAAAATTACAGATAATTTCTTAGTAGTTATTGTGGCTGTGTCTGGCACGTATCATTAAAGGAGCTGTCTTACGGGAGGATAGTCCATAGATCAGCTGATCGCATTGGATCTGGCTTCTGTAACTCAAAGTGAACTGTTATTACTAGAAGAAACTGTCTCTGGTCTGGCACTTCTACTGTAGCAGGAAAAAGCAGTATTACATAGTAGCCATTAGTATTACATGGCAGGCAGGGGCCAGAAGCACAAGTGTACACAAGGGGGTGGTTTGACAGTTAAAACTATCACCTTGCTGGCCTGGTTACCAATGTGAACTTATATCAATAGTGATGAAAGCGCTCATTCCAGTGGCTGAGATAACGCCGTAGTGGTGGGGCCCGTGACATTGGCTGTTACCTCTTGGATTATTCCAACAGGTAACAGCTGATTTTTATTGCTCACCAATTCCACTCCTGCCCAGGCCTGCCTCGGATTTTACCTCCATTACATCCTGACACTGAACAGCATTGGAATATTATCTTCTGTATCCAGACTTAGTATGCAGCAGCAGGCTGAAAGATAAGAGGATGTGGGATCAACCATTACCTGTTGGAATAAACCAATAGATAATTGCCTAATGTGTCACTGTGTAGGAGCCAATCAAGGGGGCAATATACTGTGTGGGGGCAAAAAAGGGTCTGTATACTGTATGAGGGTCAATAAAGGGGGCAATATACTGTGTAAGGACAAGCAGTGGAGCAAAATACTGTTTGGAGGTCAATAAAAGGAGCAATATACTGTGTGGGGGCCAAAGAAAAGGAGCAATATACTGTATGGGGGCCAGTAAAGGTTGCAACATATTGGGTGGGGGCCAGTAAAGGAGATTTTATACTGTGTGGATGCCAGTAAAGGGGGCAATATACAGTTTGAGGAACATAAAAGATGCAATATACTGTATGAGGGCGAGTAAAGGGGGAAATATACTGTTTAGGAGCATTGCACTGTGTGTGGAGACAATACCTCCCCCTCACTCACCAAAAAAAAACAAAAACAGAAAATGGTTGTTTCTCCATTTAGGCTCATAGAGGGAATACCTCTATGATGTACAGTACATATATGCTAAAAGGATATATAGACAACCATTGTCTTTATGAGGCAAATCATTTAAATAATCTGTAAAGGGACTTCTGAAGGTGCAAGGTATCTAACAAATAAACATGTCTTTTATGAATAAAAAACAATAGGTAAATATTCTAAACAGCAATTTTGGTATTTTACAGTTTTTCATAAATGACCAACATAGTAGAGAAATGCATTATAGCATGTTAGAAAAAATAAATACCAGCCTGTAAAATTCATAGAATCCCGGTGATTTCTCTACAGTAAAGTGCAGCCCAGAGCTTTGTATAGGAACAGGGATCTAAAAATAGCACATTCCAATAGTACATCTAGTCCAGGGCTATTGTGAAGGAGCAGTTTTTACAGCCACAGGAAGAAAACTCCTGTAAATATGAAACACTTAAATCTAATTAAAGATCACAGTGAGCGGAATAACAAAACACACACCTCACGTCAGAACCAGAGGACATTCAGCTCCTTTCTATGTGCCTGTGCTCAATTTCAGATTATCCTCTGACATGGTAAACAAATATGTGCAAAAGATGAATTTAAAGTGAACCCCCATCTGGAGCGTAAGACCTAAGATTATGTCTATATATATATAAAATCTAGTGTAAACCATTATCTAGTGTTTGACTCTTCATTCCAGCAATTTTAAGACTGGCTAAAGTTTGGAAATAGTGGTAAATACACTATAGATATTTGGTACTTAGCAGAGACAAAAAAAAAAAACTAAGTCCTCCTGCACACATTTGGAATGTGTCTGGATATTCCAAACCATATTGCAAAGACAAATTCTGCCTCATGACCAAAACTTACATCATCATAGGGTTCTTAGGTCCAAGGTCAGAATGTCATTTGTGCCCATAATTACAGCCGTGTGCAATAGGCCCAAGGATGGTGCCGCACGATGTACTGGATGTGTCTATAGCTGCATCCAGTCCCTGGCCCGTCAGTGATTTCACTTCCCTGTAATTGAAACACTGATTGAGGCTAAGGCCCCATGTAGCGAGCCGCAGCCAGAAAGCGTTGTGGAAAAGACTGCGGCGGAAACGCATCAAGGTTTTTCTGCAGCACTTTTCACAGAAAGTCCGCAGAATTTTTCTCTGTGGACTTTCTGACCCTAGTATACCTATAGGGAAAACGCTAGCGTTTCTGTTGGTATAAGTGACATGCTGCAACATTTCTGCAAATGCAATTAGCCAGAATCCTATCCACTTTGCAGGTACTGTAAAACGCCATGGTTTTTGCCGCACCAATGCCAGAGGATTGGTGAGGCTACAGCCACTTCCATTGCATGGTCTGGTACCACCCTTAGGATGCTTGTACACTGCTAACACTAGTGATTTGCCTCTAATTGCCTGGCTGCACCTGAAGTTACCATTGTGGCACAAGTCCCAAATTTAATAACTTTTACTCCATAAACATTAAATATATAATACTTTAGTGTTAACAACAATAAAGACACAACACACCATTTTTTAGTGGTAAAAAATAGGCCGTGATGCTTTATTATGGGGTTAACCAATAAATAAATTAATTAATTAATTAATTAATCAATAATGAATTAATAAATAAATTAATTTAATAGAATAAACTTAAAATTAACCAGAAACTGTTAATACAACCATAATACATACTGAGTAAAACCAGTCCTCCCAGCAATAGCTGGGAGACTATCACCCCACTAATAAGTCATTACGAGAGTAGGTAAGTCCTTAAAGAGGGTTGGCGGGCGCTGTCCTCTAATGATGTCTTCTTCAACTGTCCCGGACCACCTGAAGCACGGATATTTAAAGGAGGAGATTCTCGCCACTTCTGACAGCTGACCAATCAGCTGACTCTGACTGCTACCAGGCAGATTCCTAAGTTCCCGCCATAACACCGCTGACCAATCAGCTGACTCTGACTGCAACTAGGCAGACTTTACAACCAACATAAGAACCTGCTTGTGGTGACACAGCTGACCTGACTTTGACCTCAAGGTAAGACACTGTAAAAGACTAGCATATGTTAAAGTTACCACATAATAAAGGACTTTATTAAGCACTATTTTCTATTGGGGCTGTGTCACCATGTGTCCCCCATATTAATATATTGGGGGGGACTTTCCATTCTTTCCAGTAGCAAGTACTGGTGGAGCCTGGCAAATAGCGGGAAAACACAGTCAGCACCTGCGGTGTCTAAAGTGCATCCTTAGCTTGGCCATACACTTTAGATTTCAAAAGGCCTAACCTTAGGGTGGTTTCACACAGTGGGGGAAATTCACTAAAACTGCACCAGAAAGCTGGCATGTGCCAAAAAAGAAAAACACCATCTTGGCTATTTTGCGACCTGCTTGCCACAAAAGTTGGCGAAGATCAAAGCGGGCCGACAGTGCCTTGGCCTGACATATTTACTATAACTCACAACAGAAAACTGGTGATATACCTGAAATTTACACCAGTCCCACTTTGTGTCGCTTTTAATACATTTCCTTGAGTGTTTTCTGGAAAAAAAAGACTACAATTTTTGTGGCACTTTTTCATGACATTTTTTAAAGAAATTCTTCAAATGGAATGGGATATAAAAAGGGTGGATTATACATAGGCTTAATGAAATTTTAAAAAAAATTTAGTTTTTCCAAAAGAATGCGGTTTGTGATAGCGCCTTCAATGGGGTATAATCACATGCGACTTTGCTGCAGAAGTTTCTGTACCTGAAATATTTTGTAGAAAATAGCTTGTAGAATGTGCTTCATTCAGATGAATGGAATGGATTTTAGTCACTGAAATGTTTGTGACGTATTTGTTGTGTGTGATCGGCCCTGAGGCTAGGTTCAGACAGGGCGTTTTGTTTAAAAAGTGGCATCGTACCTCAGAAAACTGGCAAAGGGGCAGATTTATTAAAATGGTCTTAAAGTAAAACTGTCCAAGTTGTCCATAGCAACCAATCACAATGCAGCTCCCAGTTTTCAGGAGCAGAGCACAAAATGAAAGCAGCCCTGTGATTGATTGCTATGGACAACTAAAAATGTCTTGCTTTTAACAAATCTGCCCCATTCAGGTCTTCAGATGTAGTTTTGAAGGGTGTGCCTGGGGTCACTGTTTCCTGAGGAATATAACTATTTTTTATTGTTTCGTTGACGGAGCTACGTCAGGGCTTTTTATTTGCGGGGAAAGTTGTAGATTTTATTGGTACCAATTTTTGGAATGTATGACTTTTTTTCTGCTTTTTATTGCTATTTACTGAGGAGAGGCGACATGATGAAAATACATTAATTTGCACAATGCAGTATTTTTTTTATTTTTATGGCATTCACCATTACAGGATGAATAATGCTAGTTTTGGATAATGCAGACTTATACGGATATGGGGATACCTAACATGTTTATTTGATTTTGTGTATATTATGTACTGTATAAATTAAAAAGTGTTTGGGTTTTTTTTTTTTTTTTTTAACTTTTTCTTATTTATACTTTCTTTTTAAACACACATTGTACTGCAGTACATCGCATATATTCTCCCTATATGCAAAGGGAAAGACAGAGGCCTCCTGGCTACCATGGACACCCCTTGGACCCTAAAATCTCATTGTGGGGGATCCAAGGGGTGGAAGGGGCGATCTTGCACCCAAACCACCCATATGCCGTGATCACTATTGACCATGGGATATGCCTTGTATTACTACAGTTCAGCTCCAGTGAATTGAATGTTTGTTGTACTGCAACTTAACTCCAATCTGTGGATGGCAGTGGTGTTTTTTTTTTTTTTTTTTTTTTTTTTTTTTAATGAAGAAAGCAGATATGTTTCTCTACTCCTGGACATCCCCTTTAAGAAACCAATGATGTACTTCACAGGTATGAAGATATTTTATGAGCATTATTGAAAGAATAATCAGGCTTACTTTCATGGCAGTATGTCTGCCCTTACTATTGTGTAAAATACTGGAATTTTAGTTATAGGAAAATAATGTTTTTGTATAATATAAAATAATATTTAATGTATAAGAAAATAGTCTTGCCTGCTAAAGATGTGATGTCAGAAGAATCTAGTGGCAGGGCTTAATTTATCATATACTGTATACAGCATTCATTACCCGTGCCTAGGGCAGCACTAAATGTAATTACCAGCTATGCTGTAGATGAGTTTGCTATTAGTAGACGGTAAAACTAATGCACAATGGTACAATGTACTTCAGTTTCTGTGAGCTTACACCACAGTCTTGTCAGCATATAAAATACTGACTAATTTACAGCCTGGGTTTCTAAATAGGAGCGCAGGGCATCCTTCAAATAGCTCACAGCCACAGCAGGTTATTTTTGGATTGCTTCTGCAACTACATAGAGCAATTCTAAGAACGCCATTTATAAAATTCAGATACAACATACATAAAAATAACTAAATAAATCCAGTTACTTTCTGGCGCTAGTTACACACTAGTGCCAGGCTCTACGTCGTTTAGGTCTGTCAGGGGACCCAAAGATGGACCGCTAAAACAGCGTTTCAAAAACGGTTTCAAAACTAAGAGTGACAGAAAAATGGGCTTTAAGCAAATGTGAACCCAGCCTATCCTTATTCAGGGTTCACACTTGCGTCCGCCGCGACTCCGACCTAAATGTCGGAAAACTGGATAGAGAATGGGTTTTTAAGCAAAGCGTCGCAAACCTCTCACTTGAATGGGTTTTTAAAGCAATGTGTGGGTGTGCGCTTAAACCCTCTGCGCCGCGAAGCCCGTTTCTTTCGTTGGAAACAAAGTCCTGCATGCCCGACTTTGTTTCCGACAAAAAAAAAAAAAAAAAAGGCTTTGTGGCGCAGAGGCTTTAAGCACACAGCCGCGCATTGCTTTAAAAACCCAATCAAGTGAATGGGTTTTTAAGCAAAGCATCGCAAACCTTTCCCTATCCAGTTTCCTGACATTTAGGTCGAATTCGCGGTGGACGGAGTGCCGCCACAAGTGTCAACCCACTCTAAGCCAAAACTCAGAGTAGAATTTACATAGGGTTGCAAATACTGACCTAAATACTGCCATGTAAATTAACCCTAATCTCCTTCATTCCTTTGATCCAATATTGGCACATAATACAAATTATAAATATATAAAAAAAAACTTTTAGACCCCACTTAGTGAAAAAAAAAAAAAAAGCACTGCAGCAAATTCCACTGAATTTAATTTTTTTCCAATATTAAACATATAGGAAAAACAAATCCATTGCTAAAATTAACATGCTGTTTTTTTAAAGACGCAGATTTTTTTTTTTCCCCCCTGCAATGTATGGATGAGATTAAGCAAAATCTCATTCGCTTTTCTGTAAAACACAGTGTTTTGTTACCATAGCAGGCAAACAGGCAGGGTTTCCACAATGTGTGTCTCAGGAGTTCAACCATTTCCACCTCTAGGCTAAGGCCCCACGTAGCGAGCTACAGCCAAAAATATGCTGCGGAAGAGACTGAGGTGGAAATGCATCACGTTTTTGTTCCACAGTGTTTTTCACAGAAACTCCACAAAGTTTTCCTCTGCGGACTTTCTGCCCTTATTATACATATACAGAAAACACCAGCATTTCCGTAGGTATAACTGACATGATGTTTTTTTTTTTTTTTTTTTAATCACAGCATTTCCACGTGTGGATGGGATTAACCAGAATCCTATCCGCTTTGAGGGTACTGTAAAACTGCCTTATAGTTGGAATAGAGTAGTGGTTGCATAAGTGAATTTCTGCTCTTTTCACCTTTATGGGATGCTATACCTGTTAGTCTCACAGACCTGAATGGGGGCTTCACCTTCCTGTTCTTATGATCAGTGGAGGTTTTCACAATTCCCCCTCTAAATCTAGCAGTTTCCATTAACCAGAGGATAGTGGTGACAAGACTGATATCTTGCAGTAAAACACAAAATGGCAGCCATTACACTTAACCTTAGATTTAACAAAATAAGGACATTCAAGGTATATGTGGGTGCTGTTGTCCCCCCAAAAAACAGACTATGCATACAAGGGACAAAAGCATTGCCCCCATCAGCTCTGTAGCTGTTCTTTCACCAGGTACCTTTTGGGATAAGTTTCAAAATCAATCCATAGCAGACTGCCAGTGTTAGTGTTTTTTGATGGCAATAGCACTTCAGACAACATTATCCTTTCTGAGAAAAAGCAATGGAACCCAAATGTAATGGAGATTTGAAACAAGGGAATAAAATTATTATTTTAGGCTAAGGTCCCATGTTGCAGAAAGATTTTTTGTTGCATATTTTGCTGGGTTTTTTTGAGCCAAAGCCAGGACTGGATTGAGCAGAAGGAAGAAGTATAAGCGCTTCCTATATATTTCCCTTTACAGTATCGGCAAAGTGGATGGGATTGTGGATAATCACATCCATACACTGCAGAAAATAAATAAAATAAATCCACACCGCAAAAGCTGTGTTTTTGAAAGTCGCAGAACGTCAATTAAACCTACGTGGGGCTTTAGCCTTAAACCACTGTGGTAGCGTGTAGGAGGTCTTTATTGTTGTATTTTACAACTGACCGCAAAAGACCTGTATGAACCCTTGCACTTGGCTGTGCCACAAATGCGGACAAAAATAGAACAGGTTTCATAATTTGTGGTCCTTGGATATGGCATAGAAACGTGGCTGCTAAAAAAAAAAAAAAAAAAAAAAAAAAAAAAATTTAGTCATGTAGATATGCACGCGTCTGTAATTTGATCCACAATTGTGGATCAAAAGTACAGTCGTGTGCAGGAGGCCTCAGGCTGAGACCACATGCTGATGAAAAGCTGCATTTTTTTTTGTTGCAGATTTTGCAGCAGTCTCATGAGCCAAAGCCAGGAGTGGTCAGATTGCAATTTTCCTACCATTAGTAAATACTTACAGCTGGGTGATCCATTGTTTTTTTTTGTAATGGTATGCAATAAAAAAAAAAAAAGTCTTCCAAGTGTCTTAAATTATTTCCTTTTATTACTTTTTTCAGGTGTGCAAACAAACATCATAACAGTGATGTCCTTTAAAAAATAACAAAGAAATATAACTATATACACAGAATATGTACAAGTGAACAACAACGTTTGTCTTTTGCACAGCAAAGATAACATTTAGAATTATGTGACCATTATGTACAAAATATATACGTATTTACATCTATGAAACACTGGAAAAGTACTTCACAACAGTGCAAGTATTACAAAAACCATCATGGAATGTAATGACATAAGAGGAAGTATCCCAGTGGGCCGTTTCAAAATAAAACAAGCGTGTAAACATACAAGTGTACCAATGCTCCAAGTCATTTTATGGTGGAGTTTTGGCAGGTGGGAGTCTGAGGTATGAGGGAAAAAAAAAAAAAAAGGATTGTATTTGGCAGGCAAGTGAAAATTGTGAACCAGGTTTGGGTGGAAAAAAGGGGTAAAGCAGTGCCACAAGGAATACCTTAGTAAGTGCCTGGCACTAAAACATTCATGCCCAGTTATGCTGCATCTACCAAGACGTGTGATATAAACTGCACATGTGGAGAAGGCAGACCAATGCAGCAGAGCTAGAGACTGGCATTTACTTTTTATGAGGTGTCATCTCCAGTTTCCCATAGGATTGGGCAACAAGCCAGTTAGCAATGAAGTGACCAAAAGGGTTACACAACAGATTAAACTCTGCTACAGTCAAAACTGCCATTGTATCCTTACACAGCATTATAAACACACTTCTTGGCTATACCAAAAAGCTGCATAATAGGAATGGCTCTTTGTTGGTTAACTAAGTAAACACTAAGGAAGATTGTTTAGGCAAATATATAAGGTGTTGTCTGGGACTTTAAGAGCAAGGAATCATAAAACAACAAAGTGAGCAATACTCATCTGTTAAAACCCCGTTACCCCTACAGCAATGAGGTCATGTACATTCACCTGCCTTAGCTTTGACGGTTAAGTGTGTCAAGTGACTTCTGCTGCCAGGGATTGGCTGCACCAGTCACATATAAGGAGAGGTGGGAAAATTTAAGAGCCAAGTACTGGTTATTTTACACCATTCCCTGCAAAGACACCTTTCTTAAAATCCTGTAATACCCCTTTAAGTATAACCTAAAACGGACAGCACAAGACTGGCAAGTTTCAGGCATTCTATTACACTGGTTTGTCGTGTGACACCAACAGCTAACTAGTGGTATAGTGGTATGGCTGTAACATACCAGGCTTGTCTCCTCATCTTCTGAAAATAAGCCATGTACTGTGTGCATGCAGCTGCAGAGTCTGGTGATGCCATCATTAGACTGCGCAATGTGCCTTGCAGCTGTAATGAATTTGTGTACCTGGTGCAAGAGCAGATTGGCAATATTTCACCTGTCTGTGCCTCACCCTACTGTAATTATATGTGCAAACACTGACCGAGCCAAGGACAGGATAAAACAGGAAGTGGAAAAAGACATTGAAAATAACATAGTACAGCCTTGTTATGTGCATGAACCACTAGACTTCCCAGCACAGCACATTCATGAGCCAAGAAACGCCATCCTGAGGGAACAACAGCTGCAAAGTCTGGAAAGTGCTGGAATCTGCATCACAGACCTGGACAAGATATTAAAAAAGGGACATGGAGAACTACGGCTTAAAAAAAAAAAAAATCCTTCACAATGATACATAATAATGTGTTAGCTTAGCAGCAGAGCCATAGTGTGAGAGCATCAATCCCACACTATTCACTGCTAGATGTTCTACAGCTGAGGACTAGTCTGTGACCACCATCATGGCTTAGGTTATCTGCTCAATGATCCCAAAATTCACTTAATGTGCAATTCCAAGCAAACACAGAAATTCTCCTGAGTTAGTTCTGAACTCCCATAACCTAAATCTTTTCTGGGTCCAGGAACATGGTGACCTCTGGGGTTCACCCTACCTTTTCCAGGAGGGGAGACTCCTTTACATGAACAAACACTCCAATAAATTATAGGAGGCAAAGGAGGCATTTGTCCATACAAAGGACTGGCATCACACCACTTCTTGCTAACACTGTGCAAGTTATGAACCAGGAGATGGTGGCACTACAGCTAACAAAAGAGTTGGATGATAAATAGACTGATCCTAAACTTGGTAAACTTCCAATATTCAGTTCTACCCCAGGAGTCCATCACACACAGGAGATACTACAGGTAATACTGATCTGGACATAAGGTGCTAGCACCATGGCTGTCTAAGAGCAGCCCTCTGGACACAAGGTTGTTATTACACAAACCACCATTTCAGGTCCAGAGGCATTGCACACACATCCCTAGAAGAATCAAATAAAGTGTCATGTTAACATTTGGGGAGGCGGGGAATGTATTAACCCTTTACAGGCTGCCATTCAATATTCAATTAGGCCTCTAATCTCACACTAAGGAACACATCCAGAATCAAGAGTACTTGAAGTAATGACTCCTGGCATCTCAGGTGTCTGTGGCACTGGTCACATGAGATGGCTACAAAGGAGGCTCTCTGACTTCCCCTGGGAATCCAGCCATTCATTATCAGCCACACCAATAAACACATGGTGAAATAGGACCATAAAATGGTATGAGGTGATAGACATGGGGGCAATAACTATTAACCCCATTAATGCCATAAGCTTAAGAATCCAGACATAGCAGCCTTAGCACAGTATGATGTCATACCCCACAAATCAAGGTAATATATAATAACCGTATCAATGCTATAAACCTCAAGAATTAGATATAGCTTAATATAGCCACAGAGCGCATATCACGGTAATATACATTAACCCCATAAGGATTCAGACATAGCGGAATATGGCCATATATTAGTGTGATGTCATAGATGGCATGGCAGGGCAATATAAATTAACCCCATCAATGCTATAAACCTCAGGAATCAGACATCGTGGAATATGGCAGAACAGTTAACCCCACCAATACCATGAGACTGTAAGAGGATGAACGCTTGCATTTATGGATATGTCTCTTATTTTGGGTGGCAGCCATTGGGCTGCTATACCCCCCTGCCTCCTCTGGGGGTGCAGCCCCCCACTCACACGGTCTCTGGCTCTCTGCATTCCTCAAATCCATTGCTGATGGGTCCATTGTCATGGTTGCTCTCTATGGAGGACTCGCTGCCAGTGCTCTCGCCCGACAGCAGCCTGGTCACCCTCAGGTCCGCCTTGAGTGTCTGCAGGTCATTGCCCAAGCTCATCTCCCCCAAGTCACTGATGAGCTGAGACAGCTCCTGCTTGGCCTCCTGCACGTCGCCCCCTCCGTCCCCCCCTCCCCCCGGTATCCAGCACGTCCTCACACTCGAAGCTCATGGCTCTCTCCTCTTCCTCCTCTCCCTGCAGGTCCTCGGTGATGGAGCCCAGCTTGGGGGCGCTGCGGCTCCTCTCCACCGGGGGCTTGTAGCAGCACTGGCCGTTGAGGAGCTTTCTGAGCGGGACCAGGGGGATGCTCTGCTCCCCGATGAGCTGCTGCTGCTGGTGACGGGCGTCCTCCCTTCGCTTCAGTCTCTTGAACTCTGCCAGGGCGTTGGCAGAGGTCTGGTACAGCAGCAGTGCCATGGCTTTAGCCTTCTCAGGCTTGGACACCAGCACCGCATGGCAGCGCAGCATCACCGCCTTATGCTTCATCTCATGCCGGTAGATCCAAGCAAAGATCTTGGGCAGCCTCGGATCGGCCACGCAGTAGGTGACTCTGTGCAGCAGGTACAGGTGCCCGGGGCGCTTAGCTTTGTCCTCCACATGCACCATGCGGATGCCCTGAGAGCTGACCGTCAGCTTCATCTTGGTGCCGTGCTTGCCCATCTCACTCTTGCTCCAGATCTTGCACACTGCCAGGTCGGTGCAGCCTTCTCCTTTGGATTGCAGGGTGGTGGCATTGCCCAGGTACAGCACGGTATATGTGGGGTCCTCCCCGGTAATCTTGATCTTCTTCCTCTTGGACTTGAACATGCTGCCCACCCTAGTGAGTGCTCCCTCCGGGCAGGACTTGGCAAAGGAGGTGAGGGCGCTGTAGTTGAGGCTCACCGCATAGCCTTTCTGCTTGGTCTGCTTGCTGTCCTCCTCGATCAGATCGAACTTGTTCTTTTTCCAGGGCAGCATCGCGCAGTGTAGACGGAGGCTGGAGAAGAGACTGAGGATTCGCCCTTAGTACATGGCACGATGCTCTGGAGGCTGCTGGGCTCTGTCACTGCACAGCGGCTGCTCACTCTCATGGCATAGACAGCTCTCCTCTGGTATGGGCTGCCACCTCTCAGCCTTCCCATTGCATCCCTCCAGCGCAGAGCACGGCTACATATAGGTTGGAATGAACCATCCGCTCTCGCAAAGCAGGGGAGACGAGCAAAAAGAGGCCACGCCCATTTAACTAATACAACACTCCAACAGGCTGGAGAATAGCTACTTACTGCCAGCGTAAAAGAGGATTTTCTACATGCATTAGGTGATTGCTGGAACTAGGAGTTCTAGAAGACAGTGTCAGTTCTCAAACTGTTTCCTTTAGAAGAAGAAAGTTGTTCCAATAACACTTTGGAATATACATGTCAGGCTTTCCAAGAATTACAGATTCAGTCCCCTTTTTTGGCCTTGTTCAGCTTTCTGGGGTCACCTCACATGTGTTCCAGGAAAACACATTTTTTTTATAGCATTCTCTGGTGGATCATACCAAAAAACTGTGCAAAGAAAGACTAAGAGTCTGAGTGAGAATTCACACACTGCAGAATTTTTTGCAGACATTTCTGCAACTGTCATTCAGCTGAATGGGGCTTGTAAAAATCCGTGTGCTTGTGCAACCCCACTTAGATGTATGAAGAAGAAAATGAAGAGAAATTTGAGGCAGACATCCCCGTGTGAACATATTCCATCATGTGAACTTAATAACGTAACCCTAAATCTGCTGTGTGTGAGTTCAGCGAATCCCATCCACACATTGAGGAAAAACACTGCGATTTCCAAAACCGTCAATTATACCTATGGAAACGCAGTTTCCCTATAGGTATAATGGAAGCAGAAAGTCCGCAGAGGAAACCTCTGTGGACTTTGTGTGAAAAGCGCGAAAAAAAACGCAATGCATTGCTGCCGTGGTTTTTTCTGCAGGACTTTTTTGCTGTGGCCCTCTACATGGGGTCTTAGCCTTTGTTGCAGATAATTCTACTGTTTTTTTTTAGCCAAAGCCTAGAATGGCTACAAAAGGAATGGAAAATATATAGGAAGTTCTTATACTTCTACATTCTGCTCAAAAAACCGCTGCTAGATCTGTAACAAAAAAAAAGCTGCATCTCTACAACATGGGGTCTCAGCCTATAGTTGGCTATACACAGTAGATTTTAAACAGCCATGATGTGTTGTTGTTAAAAGGAAAAAATGTGCAAATTGGCTATAGATCACCCAAAAGCAGCCAGTCATGCTGGCTGCCAGCTGAAAATACCCAGCACGGCCTATTTTTGGTAGACTAAAATCTGTAGTTGGCTCTTCACAACATATTTTCATGGCTGATTGTAAGCTAATGTTGGCCATTTGGGATGACAAAAAATGAATATGTAAGGCTAAGGCCCCACATTGCGGAAACGCTGCTTTTTACAGTACCAGCAAAGAGAATGAGGTTCAGATATGCTTTGGATATCTGATAATCTTACAGAAATTGAGCTGTGTTCCCTCCATGTGCTAGCTTACAGTACCTCAACCAGACATTTCCATTTCAGATGGTACTACTAGGTGGCACATCTGCTGTCCTGAGGTTATGTTCGACTCAGATTTTCTCACATTATTCAGTCACTTGTGTGCGCATGTCACCTGCACCCCAAAAATGTCTACCAAATCCACCCTTTTTCACTGTTGAAGAAGCCAAAACTCAAATTACTCTTTTGATTCTTTCTCATCTTGATTACTACCAATATGTCCTGAATACTGTAGCTACTATTTTGTATTCCTGCTCATGCACTATACTATGCCTCTGCATTATGCCAGTCACTGTACTGGTTGCCTATTTCCTTTAGAATTAATTTCACAATTATAACTCTCGCCCACAAAGCTCACCACAGTGCTGCACCTCCCTACATTTCTTCACTCATTTGTCTATCACCCTACCTTTCTTCTACACCTGAAAAAATCTAAGCACTTTCCAGCACAGCAGAGCAAGACAGGCTCCTTTGGACTTTGTAAGCATAGTGATAGTCTCCCCTAAAATCTTCTATATGACAGTATGTCTAGCCATAGCCTTAAAGGGGTCTGCACATCAATGCAACTTCAGTGGCCCATAGAAATCTCCAGAGTCCCCATAGAAATGAATGGAGCAGCAGCACACGTCATACCATTGTTTCAATCAGACTGGGGTGTAAAGTCTATTTCTATGATAACAGGAGGATTGGCCATATCACCAGGAAAATTCCTGCCCTGAGGCCCCTGACTATCACTGCAGAGTGCACCCCAGCAGCCTCTGCTCTATGCTTTCGGCACTGAGAGTATGTGTTGGACAAACGGTTCGGCCAGCAGTTTTGTTCGGACCACACAAGTCCAAACCGACACTGCTATTATACTGTGGGATCTCTTCAGACCCCAGAGAATAATGAGTAGAGGTCCGGACTCCGGTGCAGGTCTTACGGCCTCTTCTGGTCATAGAGATATCATGAATGACGTCAAGACCGTTCGCACAGGCCTCAGAGGTCAGGTGTCATTCATCACATCTCTATGACCAGGTGAGGCCTGAAGACCTGCACCAGAGCCCAGGAGAGGCGAGTAACACTGTTTATTATGTTCGCTCGCATCCCCTGGGCCTCCACTCATTATACTCTCGGGTCTGAAGAGATCCCAGAGTGTAATAATGGTTCATGGGGGGCAAACCCCCCAAAATTTTGGGTTCTTCTGAACCCAAAATTTTTGGAACATTCATAAAGAAAACCGCATGGACCACTATGAGACATTATAGTGTGTGGAGGGATTACTATAGGGCATTATAGTGTGTGGAGGGGCTACTATGAGACATTATACTACATGGAGTGGTCACTATAAGACATTATACTGTGTGGAGGGGCCACTATAGGATATTTTAATGTGTGTAGGGGCCACTATTGGACATTATACTGTGTGGAGGGACCACTATGGGACATCATACTGCATGGAAAAAACACTATGGGACATTTTAATGTATGGAGGGGCCACGATAGGGCATTATAGTGTGTGGAGGGGCCACTATGGGTCATTATACATAAATAAATAAATAATAATTATACTCTGTGCAGGGGCTACTGTAAGACATTATATTGTGTCAAGGGGCCACTAAAGGAAATTATACTGTGTGAGGGCCAATGTGGGACATTATACTATGTGCACTATGGGACATTATTCCTAAAGAAGTGTAACATAAGGAAAAAAAAACATACTCACCTGTCCCCAGCGTTTCAGTGTCTGACACTGCAGCCTGTTCCGTTGCACACTGTGCCTCACTCACCCTGCCCCACACATGACTGCTGAGGCCAGTTAGGAGGTCGCTAGAGAGGGACCAGTGATGTCACTCACATATGTCATCAGTCCCTCTCCAGCAACCGCTGAGGCTGCTGATTAGCCTCAGCGGTCACGTGGGGTGCATGGGTTCCTAGGACTGAAGCAAGGTGCCAAGGATCGAAAGGGCTGCGGCAGGGGACACCAGAGTGCCAGGGAATATGTTTTTCTTTTTTTATGATACACCTGCCCCGGGCCCCTCCGGAGTTTGTCCAGATCCTGAGAGTCTCAAGAATAGATTGAGGAGTCAGTGGACTGTGAATGTGATGGCGGCTGCTGCTGCACCTACAATTTACTGACCACCCTGACTCCACTGCCTGTAACTTTACTTCCATAGGACTGCTGCATATACCCTGTGTAACAGAAATGTCTGATTTACATGGAGTGAGAGGCAGAAGTCCTGTGTAAGTTACAGTTTCAGTCTGACATGGTAATTTACATAGGACTGCTGCCTCTCCCTCCATGTAAAGCAGTCCTTTGCAAAAC
The DNA here is from genome assembly GCA_947044405.1 of Leptodactylus fallax. NCBI lineage: Eukaryota > Metazoa > Chordata > Amphibia > Anura > Leptodactylidae > Leptodactylus > Leptodactylus fallax. The sequence continues at coordinate 3,300,622 of CAMRHE010000167.1, forward strand.
TACTTCAGGCTAAGGCCCCATGCAGCGAATCACTGCCAACAAAAAAGTTGCAGAAAAGACCGCAGCAGAAATACATCCCATTTTTTTCTGCATCGTTTTTCACAGAAAGTCCGCAGAGTTTTCCTCTGCAGACTTTCTGCCACTATTATACCTATTATGGGATTAGCCAGAATCCCATCCTTTTATGTAGGTACTTTAAAACGCAGCATTTTTTGATGCGTCATTCCAACCACAACATGGGGCCCTGGCCTTACACAAGACTACTTTACATGGAGGAGCTACTTGTGCTGGCCCTTCCTACTTGCAATGAGCCTACCTATAAAATGGGGCCACTTTTAAATTTTTTTCCAGGGCCACTTTCAGGTCCCAATCAGCCTCTGTCTATGATATGTCCTAATGTCTTCTTTTTGCTTTCACTTTTTCCAGAAGCAGCAACATCAATATAAAATATTAACAATATATTATGGAAGGCTGCCACCTTTTGGCAATATGTGGGATTACACCAGAGCTAAACCTGGACAGATTATAACAAAAGAAAAATTAGACACACTACTTTAGTGAACAACCACATCTACAATATGTCATAAGTGTAGTCACAGAAATAAGTTAAAATACAGACTACAAGAGGATACAATTAAAGACAATGAGATTAGCACTGCATAATTACACCGATTATTCCGCAACTAAATTACACTGGACATAAAGTTATTAAAGGTGGGAGACATACAGTATCTCTTAGACTTCAACATATAATAATAATAGTAATGATGATGATGATGATGATGATGAAATGATGAGTTATGCATCAGTATATGTTACAGCACAGGGAAAATGCGCTCAGTGATATCACAATACAGAGAGACACAAAGTAATGTCACAGTAAGGGGACATTCACACTACTTGTTAGTGTCCATTGTTAGCATCTGTTGTAAAATGTTAACAGCGGAAACTAACAGATCCATCAAAAATACAATAAAAATCCCTTTGATTTGTTATGTTGTCCGTTAGTGTCCGTTTTTACTATATTTTTTAGAGGATGCTCACCCGCCTCAGAATACACCCCCAATGCACTCTTAGCTCTTTTGCAAAGAAATAAAAAGCAATTTTTTGTCAAACTCAGGCAGCTAGTCTACAAACAAAGTATAGCATTGAGAGCATGATAAGGTACTGGGGCTGATTTAAAGGGAATCTGTCAGGGTGATTTGGGACACTAAACTACCCACAGGCCCTTATGGACCAGGGGTTTAGTGTGCCAAATCGCCCTGCAATAAAACCATCCATGTCCACAATAAAAATAAAAAAAAAGCTTTATACTTACCCTGCCGCTGTACTCCTTGCACCGGCGCAGTTCTTCACTGAAGTCAGAGGAGAACACCTTGGCTTCAGCATACAGTGGGGAAAAAATTATTTAGCCAGCCACCAATTGTGCAAGTTCTCCCACTTAAAAAGATGAGGCCGGCCTGTAATTGACATCATAGGTAGACCTCAACTATGAGAGACAAAATGAGAAAACAAATCCAGAAAATCACATTGTCTGATTTTTAAAGAATTTATTTGCAAATTATGGTGGAAAATAAGTATTTGGTCAATAACAAAAGTTCATCTCAATACTTTATTATATATCCTTTGTTGGCAATGACAGAGGTCAAACGTTTTCTGAAAGTCTTCACAAGGTTGGCACACACTGTTGCTGGTATGTTGGCACATTCCTCCATGCAGATCTCCTTTAGAGCAGTGATGTTTGGGGCTGTCGCTGGGCAACACGGACTTTCAACTCCCTCCAAAGGTTTTCTATGGGGTTGAGATCTGGAGACTGGCTAGGCCGTTCTTGTTATCATTTTGTCCCAACAGGGTGAGATCTTGCGTGGAGCCCCTGATCGAGGGAGATTATCAGTGGTCTTGTATGTCTTCCATTTTCTAATTATTGCTCCCACAGTTGATTTTTTCACACCAAGCTGTTTGCCTATTGCAGATTCAGTCTTCCCAGCCTGGTGCAGGTCTACAATTTTGTTTCTGGTGTCCTTCCACAGCTCTTTGGTCTTCACCATAGTGGAGTTTGGAGTGTGACTGTTTGAGGTTGTGGACAGGTGTCTTTTATACTGATAACAATGTCAAACAGGTGCCATTACTACAGGTAATGAGTGGAGGACAGAGGAGCCTCTTAAAGAAGAAGTTACAGGTCTGTGAGAGCCAGAAATCTTGCTTCTTTGTAGGTGACCAAATACTTATTTTCCACCATAATTTGCAAATAAATTCTTAAAAAATCAGACAATGTGATTTTCTGGAATTGTTTTCTCATTTTGTCTCTCATAATTGAGGTCTATGATGTCAATTACAGGCCTCTCTCATCTTTTTAAGTGGGAGAACTTGCACAATTGGTGGCTGACTAAATACTTTTTTTCTCCACTGTACCTCCCAACCATCCCGGATTCAGCGGGACAGTTCCGGATTCCGGGTCCTGTCCTGCCGTCCCAGTTGAAGGGAGGTTTGTCCCAGTTTCAACTCATCTGCTTCCGGAGGACGCAGATGAGTTGAATACAATGGTGAATGAAGCAGGAGCTGCCCACAGACAGCTCCTGCTTCACCACTGTGCTCCAGCCCCGGGAGCTGTAGGCGTGATGTGATGACGTCACTCACATTGCGCCTGCAGCTCCCAGAACACTCCATGACTGAGACTGCAGACAGAGCAGCAGGGGAGCGAGGAGAGGTGATCAGTGTTTTTTATGTTAAACTTTGGGTGCAAATTGAGGGGGAACATGAAACTGGTGGTAGATGAAGGGGGCGCAGATGGAGGAGGACATTAAACTGGTGGCAGATGAAGGGGGACATTAAACTGGGGGCAGATGAAGGGGGGCATTAAACTGGGGCAGATGGAGGCGGGACATTAAACTGGGGCAGATGAAGGAGTGGACATTAAACTGGGGGCAGTTGAAGGGGGGCATTAAACTGGTGGCAGATGAAGGGGGACATTAAACTGGGGCAGATGGAGGGTGACATTAAACAATGGGGGTCACTGGATGGAGACATTAAGCTGGGAACAACTGGAAAGGAACATTAAACTGGGGGCAACTGGAGGAGGACATTAAACTGTGGGAGTAGCTGGAGGGGGACATGTCCGCCTCCAGTTGCCCCTAGTTTAATGTCACCCTCCAGCTACCCCTACGGTTTAATGTCCCGCTCTAGCTGCCATTAATTTATTGTCCCCCTCCAACTAACCCCACTGTTTAATGTCACCCTCCAGCTGCCCCATTGTCATGTCCCCCTCTAGTTTCTGCCAGTTTAAACTGGGGTACGATTAGAGGGACTTAATACTGTGGGGCAATTGGTGGGAAACATTATAATGTGGGGCATATAATGTTAGGGTGACTGTAGGAGCATTATACTGTGTGGGGTCACAAAGAAAAATGGATGAGAATGGGCAGAGTCAATGTAGAAGTTGGTGGAGCTAAATTTGGCACACATAGCACATTTTGTCCCTCTTTCTGTTCTTTGAAAGTTGGGAGGTACAGTATGCTTCAGTGTGCATGTCGTGTACCTCCAACACTTGCTAAGTGTTGCTGTGGTGTGCACCAACTGTCTGGTGTCAGCATGTTAGGGATAGACCCTGGGAAAAATTCAGGTAAAGTCTGAGTACCATCACCATTATCCATTTGTTCCATCATATGATCATCACAACTATTCTGTTCCAGTCATGTCATTCTGCTGAGTTTCTATTTCATTGCATTCTTCTTACCTGCTAGTGTTGTTACCTGATTTCTTCACATATCCTGCATATTTCTTATATAATTTGGCCCTACTGTAAGCCCTGCAGATAACTGAGTACCGCAGACACTGTTTGTAGACACACTGGCTATAGACTCTAATTTTAATAGACAATAAAATGATTGGAGTGCAGAAGGTCATGGCTAGCCCTAAAATGTAACGGTTAATGCAAGTAATATACAGTTTTACAACTGATAGTACTACAAAAGAATAAATATATACATATTGTCAGGGATGTTACATCTGTTGTTGATGCTTCAAAATTATCAGGTCAACATAAAGAAGGATTGGTGGTTGCTGCTTTAAGGTTGCCATGACAACATAGGGAAGCTCCTGAGCTGGCCTATTTAAACCCCTCCCTATCACTCAGCTTTGCTGGCTATCAGTTTCCTAAATGCCTGACTGTGATGTGACTGCTCCTATACCTGACCTGTGGCTGTGTACCTGTGTATTCCTCTTTTGTCTTGCGATTTTGTTCTGGCATTCCTGATCGGTTCCGACTATTGGCTTGTTTCCTGGATTTGTCTTCGTCTCGTGATTGGATCTGCGTTGCCCTCCTCAGCTGCTGACCTGTGATTGTTGACCATTCTGTTTTCTCTGTCTCTGTGAGTAGTGTGTGTGTGTATTTGGTGTAGGCCTCTGCTGCAGTGCATTTATTTGTAAGGGAGCGTTCACACTATCGTTGGTGTCCGTCAGTAGTGTCCGTTGCTATTGTCCGTTACAAGATTTTAGCAACGGACACTAGTTGAACCGTCAGAAATCCGTTAAAATTTCAATGGGTTTTTATATTGTGTCCGTTAGTGTCCGTTTACACCCAATCCGTCAGAAGTCCGTTATTTTTTCGCGGACAAAAAAATCCTACATGCAGGACTTTTTGTCCATTTGAAAAAAACGGATTCTTGACGGACAGCAAGCGTCCGTTATTTTTTTTAACATTGAAGTCTATGGTTAACGGACAGTAACTGATAGCCATCAGTTACTGTCCGTTATTTTATGTCCGTTTACTTTCCCTGCGCATGCTCAGAAAGGAGAAACAAACAAAAAAAAAACTAAGTGTTAAAGAGGACATTTCGTGTCCTCAGGCACATGCGGTTTTACATACCGTTAGAAAGCCGACAGCGCGCTGAATTCAGCGCACTGCCGGCTTTCCCGGTATGTGCCCCAGGGCTGGAGATATCGGCGGTGTAAGTTACATGTTTTACTGTTAGAAGGGCGCTGCGAGGAACGCCCTCCCTGACACTTCTCTTCGTTCATAGCGCTGTACTGAGGGGGCGTTCCTCACAGCTGAGCGTCATCGCTGGGCAGTAAGGAACGCCCCTTCTCTCTGTTCTCGTCTATAGTGCTGTACTGTCAGAGGGGGCGTTCCTTACTGCCCGGCAATGACGCTGAGCTGTGAGGAACGCCCCCTCATACAGTGTCCATATTAGGACATCCTCAGATATCAGTGTCAAACATCAGATTAATAGCAGTTTACAACAGTGACACCTGACTTTGATTCTGACTTCTGCAGTTTCTGATTGGCCAACAGATGAGGTCCGCCCCCCTATATAACTGTACTTTACAGGGGCTTCAGACTCTTCAGACCTCAGTGCTCACAATAGTGGCAGAAGAATCATTTCAGTGCATCAATAGGTACAGACATTTCTGACTTTTACTTATCCTAAATAATACTTTATGTTTACTGCTCCCTTAGGGGGCGTTCACACTACTGTTGTATGTCTGTTCTGATAGGGTCTGTAAAAAAAAAAAAAAAAAAAAAAAAAATAATGGACACCTATCATAACAGACCGTAACTGATGTCAATGTGTCCGTTTTTTAGACTCTCCGTTTTTGCTTATTTTTTTGTTCTTCTTTCTGAGCATACGCAGAAAAAACCCAACAGTATAACGGACGACCGTCTGTTACTTTCAGTTAGCCAAAGACATTAATGTTAAAAAATAACGCACGGTTAATGCCTGCACCCCGCGTTATTCTGTCCGCTAAAAAAAACCCACATGTCATGGATTTGGTGAGACAGGACATTAATGGACAACATATCAAATCCCAGTGAAATCCCCCTGGGCTATCTACAAATTTGCCAGTGGCTAACTTGTGGCAATTTACTGGCACAGCAAAGTGAATGGCATCTAAACAGGTCCCATTCACACTGTGCAGTTTCTGGGCTGGTTGAAAACCTCAGATGTTCTCTGACTTTCATCTGTGATTGAGTCACAAGTCAGCAGTCAGTATGAAGCACATACAATGTTACACTGTGATTGGCCAGTCTGACTGACCTCTGAGTGAACTCACTGCTCACACTCAGTAGTAGAAGATACAGGCTGCAGGCTGAGCGCTCCATGAGTCTGATAAAAAGTTGTCTGTCACAAAGTTGTCTGATACCTGACTGAGTCAGAGATCAGACTCACACATCATCTGAGGTTTTCATATACATACAAGCCAGCCAGCACATACAATGGTGGAGATTTATCAAGTAAAATGCTCCACATTTCTGGTATCATTTTCACCAAATATCCTCTCTAACATGTTGTGTGCCACATTCATCAAGTGTAATAAATACTTTTATTACTTGTACAAAAAGGGGTGTGGACTCATAGTAAAGGGGCGTGACCTATAACACTGTGCTGTGCGGAGAGTCTAAAAAACGGACACATTAACATCAGTTACGGTCTGTTATGATAGGTGTCCATTTTTTTTTTTTTTTTCCAGACCCTATCAGAACACCCCCTAAGGGAGCAGTAAACATGAAGTATTATTTAGGATAAGTAAAAGTCAGAAATGTCTGTACCTATTGATGCACTGAAATGATTATTCTGCCACTATTGTGAGGACTGCGGTCTGAAGCCCCTGTAAAGTACAGTTATATAGGGGGTGGACCTCATCTGTTGGTCAATCAGAAACTGCAGATGTCAGAGTCAGAATCAAAGTCAGTCAGGTGTCACTGTTGTAAACTGCTATTAATCTGATGTTTGACACTGATATCTGAGGATGTCCTAATATGGACACTGTACCCTCAGTACAAGTCTCTGAACGAAGAGAAGTATCAGTTGGTGTCCGTTATGATAGGTGTCCGTTTTTTTTTTAACAGACACCTTCATAACGGACTCCAACGGTAGTGTGAACCCTGCCTAATACACTTTCTGTTCTGGAGATAATTCCGGTCTTCAGATTCAGCAAAATTCCATCGCTTCTTGCAAGGAGCTCTGGTGAAGGCATCTGAGGCCAGTCTTGGCTTGCAGTAGTGTTTTGCCTTTAAGTAGCATTTTCTACTGCTTGCGGTTGTCAGCCCATTTCTGCTGCTGCTCTCCTGTAAGACCAGTACATTCCTTACCTTGCATACCAAAAAATAATATGGAGGGAGGGGGGACCACAAAACAAAAACACCCCCCCCCCCCCCCCCCCCCCCCCCATACTGAGGACAGTCCATATACATCCTCAGATATCAGGCATATATATATATATATATATATATATATATATATATATATATATATATATATATATATATATACACACACACACACACACGACCAAGACCAGACTGATATAAAGATTGCATCCCAATAACACCTCAGGTTGAATACAAGGTGGCACATATCACAATTAAGTGTCTAAGTATAGCATAATAGCCAGGCACAAATACAAACCCAAGGATATGTAAATCCTGGAGACCCCTTTTAAGCATGTCTTAAAAGGAGATTGTCCAAATTTTTATGTTATTCTCTAACATGCTGGTTGATAGGGGTCTGACTACTGCGACCCTCCCTGATGACAAGGGGTCCCAATTCCTCCACCTAAGTGGTGCAGCAGCCCAAGCATGTACACTGCTCTATTTATTCTCTATTGCACTGCTGTCTCTAGCAGTGCCATAGACAGCGAATGGAACAGCAGTGCTTGGCTGGCTACTCCATTCAGATGGGGTTCCCAGCATTCAGGCCCTCACTGATCAGCATGTTATCCTCTATCCTATAGACATGGGGTAACATTAATACCTGGGTCAGCCCCTTTAACAAAAAGAAAACCACTCTGTTACAAATATTGTCTGAGCAAGACATGCTGTTACTGAAGACAAAAGAGCAGATAAACTAACATATATCCACCAAATTTTGGCATAACTTGTTGCAAAAAAAAAATGCTGTACATATAATTTTCTATGTGTTTGATACAACGTCTCAAAACACCACACAATGTAATCCAGCTTCAGGATTTGTATTACATAAAAATTTACTTTTAATGATGATCTTAATATCATCATTAAAAGTTAATTTTTATTTAATATAACTCTTGAGGCTGGATTACATCTGTGTAATGTTTTGAGAAGTTGTGACTACATTCCCCTACTGTCTCAAGAGGCTATCCAAGCATGGTGATACATGCCCCAATATGCTCCTCTTGACTATATATCTTAGACTTATAGACAGACACTTTGTAACTTTTGGCTTAATAGGCTGCGATGCGTTTATTATGGGGTTATCCAAATATATAAATAATCAATAAATACATAAATTATAATAATAATCAATAAATGTGAACCAATAACTAAAAGTCCATGAAACAAAATTCCCCACTAATAAAGCATCATGACAAACTTTATTTTCAAAAAAGAGGGGCGGGAGCTGATCCATATCTTGATCATGGTGGGACTGACACCTCAGCTGGTAACGCATCTCTTTTTAAATGTTGATTTTCCCGCCGTCCAATCAGCTGTTCAGGGTTGCTGCTGGGCAGATTAAGGCTGTGTTCACACGACGGAAAATTTTCCACCCCTGGAGTTTTCGCCACGGTCAGCCGCGACGGGATTCTGATGCCGTGCATCAGCATTCCATCGCGGCTAACTGCTCCTGATTAAGCCTAATCAGGAGCGTGGCTCGAGCCGCAGACACCGCGGGCGGAATCCGCGTCAAGATAGGTTATGTTGCTTTTTTTTTTTTTTTTTTTTTTTCCCCCCCACTAGCGGCCAAAAAACACCACTGACTCCCATTGAAATGAATAGGAGGAGTTTTTTCAGGAGGATTCCATGTCAAAATCCGCTGGGCAGAACATTGGAAAGACCTAGAACCTGCTCGTGACTACCACAGCTGACCTGGGATTGACCTTCAATCAACTAGAATGTGGTAAGTAAACCAAGTAAAACAAACACCATTTAATTATGAGAGAATCACTAATTAACTTAATAAAATAAAGACATTTGGAGCTGGTATGGTATCCCCATGGGCCCCCATCCGTAAAACTCGAGGGCACATTCATTAGCGGTGGCAATTGTGCTCAGCCATTCAACACAAATTAGGGTGAGCGGTAAAGGATTTATTTTTTTTTTTCTATGTGTTTTATACATTTTCTAAGTGTTTCTGTGCCCTGTACAACATGTGGGCAAGGCTTGTTGGAAAGAAAGTAGGGCTTAATGTACAAAACTGTGCCAGAAATTGTGGCAAAATTTTGGACACTGCGTCAAGATTCTGTCATAAACTCAGCCAACCAATAAGTGATATAAAATTAGACTAGACAGTCGAAAAGCACGCCAAATTTATGAAACTGCATAAAATCTGGTGCATTTTAAGACTGTTTAGTCTAGCTTTGCACTGTCTAAAAGTTACAGTATTAATTTATCTACCCCAATACCTACAGAAGAGGAGTCGTAACTGGAAGTATTCATTGCAGCTAGGACCAAATGGAGAAGTAAAGGAAAGAGAAGAGGACCTCAGCTGTGAGACGATGGATGTGGTTTTTGTGGATTCTGCCTGTGAATGATCAGTACTGAATTCTACTGCACGGTCTGTAGTGCTGAAATGGACAGTGCCTGCTGGGATCCTAGCAACACTCCAAATAACACACCATTCATCCCATGGTTCTGTCAAAACATTTTTTTTTTTTTTTTTTGTAAAATCCTGATTTATATACTCCAATTTTATTCACAACGAAAAAGAACAGCAGCTCGGCACTTTTGACTTTATTTTTCCGCTACGGCATTCACCATAGAAGTAAAATATTTTTATAAGTCTGCAGCAGAGTGGCCGTCATCTTTAAGGACCCGGCATCCGCTATAATCACACGGCAGATGTCGGGAAGGGGTTAAATTAGCTAGGGATTAGTTTTGGAATAGGGCTTATTTCAAGCCTACTCCAAAAAACCTGGAAAATCTAGCTAGGGCTTATTTTCGGGGTAGGTCTTATTTTTGGAGAAACGCTGTGTGTGTGTATATATATTCTAAAACTTAGCAAAAAAAATTTTTTTTGTAAGCATCGCCATATTCTGACACCTGTAACTTTATATTTCCGTGTACAAGGAATACAAATGCAATGCAGTATATAGACTTTCGGACTTTTAGGTTTTACCTACAGCAGGACATTTAGGGATAACATAAACCACATCACACCTCTGCTTTCAGCCTCCTTGAAATACAGCCCCATGCAAATGTAAATGTCCTCCCTTCAGAGCCTCTAACATACAGGTCCATGTAATAAAACCTAGTTCTCCTACTTCAGCCTACTCCTGCCTTCAGCCCACCTATCATACAGCAACATGTAAAAATAAAAACAATCACTCTCCTCAATCTGCCTATGACATACAGTCCCACATAAAAAAAAAAAAAAATCCTTTCCCATGACTTGCCATCAAATATACAGTCCCATGTAAAATCATTTCTCTCCCTTCAGCCACATTCACAAAAAATAAAAATCGCTTGTCTCTCCACTGCCTTTTACAACATACAGTCCCAAGTAAATTAAAGAGGACCTTTTGCCATCTCCAACAACTCCAGGCTCTGTTTCACTGATTCTGGCACTGTTGGAAATTTTCCACTAGCGCAGTGTGATTCTGAGCTCTGACACTGGCTGCATCTGATTGGAGTTCTGAATCACACCCACTGCCTGACATTAAAGAGCTTAAATAACCTCAGGCACCAAAACTAACTGTACTGATTACTCAGGAATGGCAGAGGTTACAGAAGAAATTCTAACTGTGCTGGAATTAGGCCCGGTTCACATCTGCGTTCGGGTTTCCGTTCGGGGAGTCTGCTTGGGGACCCCCGAACGGAAACCTATACGCATAAAAAAAGCGGCTTACCTGGAAAACCCAAGGACCCCATAGAATATAACGGGGTCCGTGTGGTTTCTGCACTAAGCAAGCAGAGAGGAAAGTGCTGCTTGCAGGACTTTTCTCTCCACTTGCTTCGTGTGGAAACCACACAGACCCCGTTATAGTCTATGGGGTCCGCAGGTTTCCCAGGTAAGCCGCTTTTTTTTATGCGTATAGGTTTCCCTAAACGGACTCCCAGAACGCAGATGTGAACCGGGCCTAAGTGTAGCAGCACCTATTAAAGACGACCTCTCACCTCCTCTTGCACTGGCAGAATTACATACCACGAAAAAAGTACACTGAATTCAGCTCCGACACCTCCAGGTGCTGGAGATATTGTTGCTGTTAGTATCTCACTAGGAGCATTCCTCACTGCCCAGCGATGGCGAGATATTGGTGCCGAAACTAATGGCACCCAGGCACGTACCATCAAAGCTCACATTGTGCAGCATTGCCACAGGGCTAGAAAGGTTCTCTTTAAAAGAAAAGAGCTTGAATTGGTGGAGGTGGTGAAAAGTCCTCTTCAAAACCATTCCCTCCCTCTATAGTGCAAATGTCAACACCCACCCTCCCCATCACAGGCCCCATGAAACAAGAGATCACCTCTCCCTTAGCCTTCCACATCACACGGTGCCATGTAAACAAGAGCTCACCTCTCCCTCAGCCTTCCATATCACACGGTGCCATGTAAACAAGAGATCACCTCTCCCTTAGCCTCCCTCCAATACACGTTGCCATGTAAACAAGAGATCAGCTTTCCTCATCACACGGCCCCATGCATACAAGAGATCACCTCTCCCTCAGCCTCCCTCCAACACACGTGAAAATAAAACCTAAATCCTCTCCCAGTAGCCTCCTCTCCATCATAGTCCTATATAAATATCACTCCTCTCCAAGATACAGTCCCATGTAAACACACCCCTCCTGTCTGTTCGTCCCTCTCCAGCATGCACCACTTCCTTACTCCCCGTCACCAGCCACAAGTGCACTGCTTCAGCTTCCTGTAGTGAGCGCAGAGCTGTAATCCAGAGGCCCCGCCCCTTCCCGTGACATCATTTCCTACCCGGAGCAACTCCATTCTACGCACGACCCATGTGGAAGTAATGGGGAAAAAGAAGGCGACATGTGGACTGGGGAGATCCCTGATCAAGGAGCGAGCACTGAGTCAGCGGGGGCTGCGAGGCAGAGACTCCTGGGTGAGCACACACTCGTGGCCTGCTTGCCGCCGTCTGCCTGAGTTCCTGGAGCTGACAGTGGCAGCCATGGCTTGTGATATGGTTGCAGTTATTACAGATTTAATTGTTCTATTTCAGATAACCTAATCTGAATCTTTGTATCAAATTAGCATACAGCCAGTAAGGGGTGGGGGGGGGGGGTATGTGTCAGACAGGCATTATTGTTACTGTATATCCCTGGTAAAACAGAGGATGGAAACCTATGGTGTTTACCAGTTTTCTGGTTTCATACAACTAAGACTACATGCACACAACTATAGTTTTGATTTTTGGCAAGAGTGCGGTTTGTTAAAAAAAAAAAAAATTGGTACACAAAACAATTCCTTTCTATGGCCCCATACACACAAGCCTGTGAGCCTGGATGCAAAACTCTGTCCAGGCTCGTTTATTGACACTTAAGGGTACATGGAAAGCATGGATGGCACACAGATTCTGTCTTTTCCTTTTCTTATACATACATGTTGTTCTGTGACTGTAGCCTTATGCCCCATGAACACTGAGGAATATGGACAGAAAATCCGGTCCATACATCAGCCAGATTTCCCGACTCTTAACTCATCCTAGTGATCTATGATGCTAGGCGTCCCTGCTTTCCCACAGCTCTACTGTTGTATAATACACAGTACGGGACAGTAAAGCTGCGGTGATACGGGGGCACCTAGCATGATAGATCAGTATGATGCAGGGAGTCCAGGTTTTCAGACTGAGTTTGGGTTGGGAAATATGGCCGACTTAAAGACCGCATTTTCTAATCCATATTCCTCTGGGACCTAGGTTGCTGATATATATTAGATAATTTGTCGCTTGAGCCTGCTGATTTCAAGCGGGCTGGCTGTCCAGCTGTGTGTATGGACGTCCTGACTGTCCTTTAATGGCAGAATTGAGGGAGATGAGGATCAAGTCTTGATCTTTTTGTTCTCAGTGTACTAAGCTGCTGCCAGAGGACTAGTGACTATCTCTCCTGTCCCATTCAGTACACATGCACTTGTTTGGCCGAGCTGAGTGTGTATGGGGAGTCAAGTGACAGCTGTCTTATGCGTGTGGTGGGCATTACCTGTCAACTGTTATGTAATGTGCTTGGCCAGATTTATTTTGTCCATAGATCACGCTTTGGGATAAGCAAATCTATGCTAACATATCTGCCCCACCTGGGGTTCCTGAGATTATTGCGAACGTGCCATTTTTAGTAAGATAATATAAGAATTGTCAGCTTAACTTTTGCTGAGATGTATAAGACTTTGTCAGATGCTGCAGACTATACAATGATACTTTCATAGTCACAATTCATGGTGTCAATTTATAATCTTTTGCCGTGTTCACAAATGTAGGCTTTCTAATAAAACTGATTGGAATGTATATAAATTCCTATTTAGTGTTGCAGGTAAAGGAAAGGGTCCAGTGGAGGGCACAAGGATTCTCATATTGAATCTTTACCATGCTTTGCCAGACATTCAGTTTTATCTGCAGTTTACTTGTAAGAGATTTTGATTATATTTTAAGTATCCACATGTGAAATCCAGTTCATTTGTTAAGTCCAAACTACCTATGGGAGTGCTTGTGGCCATCACAACATGGGATCGTACCCTCAAACTTGTATTTCCATTCTTGTCTCTTGCAGCTTCACACAAGTGAACTAAATGATGGGTATGACTGGGGCAGGCTGAATCTCCAGTCTGTGACAGAGCAAAGCTCTATCGATGACTTTCTTGCCACAGCAGAATTGGCAGGAACAGAGTTTGTTGCAGGTAAGGAGTGTAAAAAAAAAAAAAATGTCAGTGACTATACACAAATTTGGACAAAATTGTTGATACCCCTCATTTAATGAAAGAAAAACCCACAATGGTCACAGAAATAACTTGAATCTGACAAGTAATAATATATAAAAATTCTATGAAAATGAACAAATGAAAGCCAGACATTGCTTTTCAACCATGCTTCAACAGAATTTTTTTTAAAAAAAGAAAACTCATGAAACAGGCCTGGACAGAAATGATGGTTCCCTTAACTTAATATTTTGTTGCACAACCTTTTGAGGTAATCACTGCAATCAAACGATTCCTGTAACTGTCAATGAGACTTCTGCACCTCTCAACAGGTATTTTGGCCCACTCCTCATGAGCAAACTGCTCCAGTTGTCTCGGGTTTGAAGGGTGCCTTTTCCAGACGGCATGTTTCAGCTCCTTCCAAAGATGCTCAATAGGATTTAGGTCAGGGCTCATAGAAGGCCACTTCAGAATAGTCCAATGTTTTCCTCTTAGCCATTCTTGGGTGTTTTTAGCTGTGTGTTTTGGGTCATTATCCTGTTGCAAGACCCATGACCTGTGACTGAGACCAAGCTTTCTGACACTGGGCAGCACATTTCTCTCTAGAATCCCTTGATAGTCTTGATATTTCATTGTACCCTACACAGATTGAAGACACCCTGTGCCAGATGCAACAAAGCAGCCCCCGAACATAACAGAGCCTCCTCCATGTTTCACAGTAGGGACAGTGTTTTTTGTTTTTTTTTTTTTTGTTTTTTGTTTTTTTTCCGTCTGTGAACATAGAGCTGATGTGCCTTGCCAAAAATTTAGATTTTTGTCTCATCTGTCCATAGGACATTCTCCCAGAAGCTTTGTGGCTTGTCAATATGTAGTTTGGCAAATTTCAAGTTATTTCTGTGGCCATTGTGGGTTTTTCTTTCATTAAGCGAGGGGTACCAACAATTTTGTCCACGTGTGACAGTACAGGGCTATGGGACAAGTACTGTCGGGGGGAGTTCCTCACAGCCCAGCTAGACCGTCAGGAACGCTCTTCTGACGGTGAAAGGTGGAACTAAGACCCCAGATATCTACAGCGCGCTGTGAATTCAGCGTGCTGTTGGCTTTCTAGCGGTATGTAAAACCGCATATACATGAGGAAGTGAAAGGTCCTCTTTAATAATTCAGGTGTATTACTGTGTGTCAGAATCGGAAGTTATGCAATCAGAAACTGGCATAGATTTTCAGGTATAGCTCATGGCAGTTTTCCAGAGTGAAATACATAGTGAATTTGTTGGACCGATTCATTCCTTCTCCAGCTTGTCTTGCTCTCCAACCCCTTTCACAAAAGTGGCAAGTAGGGGCAGAAAGAACAATGTGGTGTTTCTTTGGTGCAAGGAATGGTTATTTATCAAAGATGCGCCACATTTGTACCAATCTACATCAGAAAACTGGTGTAGATGGGTTAGTAAATTCCCCCCAATGATTATAATAGTAGTATAAGCCTGATATGGCATACATAGTAAAAATCAGTAATTTATCCTGCCAGGAAAAACTTTTACTTGAAAATTTAGCATATAAATTGCTGTGTGTGGGTTTTAGTATTAAAAACAAAAAGACTAGATATGTTACTGGCACCTTAAAAAAAACAAAAAAAACCAAAAAACGATTTAACCCCTTCCTGACATCCACCATAGCCACCAGGTCTCCGCTGTTTTACACAGTGGATTCCCAGCAGCAGTGCCTGCAATGAATTTCTAAGAGTAGGTTCACACAGTTTTTTGCAGGCGGATTTTTGAGGCAGAATCTGTCACAAAAAAAATGTCTGCCAACTTTTAGCTAGAGGAAAAAAGTTGCTTCAGGATTTATGTTCAGGAAAATTCTGCCTTGCACATCCCACTTAAATGAATGGAAGGCAGAAAAAAAAAAAAAACAGCTAGTGTTTTTTTTTTTTTTTTTTTTTTTGTGGCTTTTTAAAAAAAAAAAGCTCCAAAAAATCTAGCTAGTCGTGTTTTGTTTTGTTTTTTTTGTTTTGTTTTTTTCTAGCAGAAAAATCAGCTAGAGGGGGAAAAAACTTGCTCCTGGCTTCCATTGAAATGAATGAGAGAGTTGGGTGGCGTTTTTTGAGGCCTCAAAATCTTCCTTCAAAAAACTGTGTGAACTTACACTTTGATGCCTTGGTCAGTTATGACTGGGGCATCTAAGGAGCAATGATGCATGTGTGTGTCACCATATTGAATGGGATTGTCAGTTCCCCACAGCATGGTCTAGGGTGGCTATAACCGAAATCCTGCTTCTCAGAGCAACTAACTATACAAAGAGGACCTCACTGTCTGTGTGGCTTGCTTCAGATACACAGGGCAAAGATAAAGGCCACAGTTCACACTGGTCTCTCACCAGAGATCAGGGTCTTAGGACAGAACCTCCTCCTCTCTCCCCAGGAACTGCCCAGGACTGAGGTCTTGACAACCTTTTAATGAGGCCCAGCGCCCACCTGTGCTTGAAGGCTCCTTCCTGCTGTAGGACAGAAAACGGTTAATAGGCCTTCTCACAGCTGAGGTTTTGCTACAGACATCAGTGTTGTAAACTTACCACACATAAGTGAGGAATCTGGAGGAGATATAGCGACCATCCAGAACTTTACCTGTCACCTTCTCACACTATGTATTGCAGTATATTGTATAGATAGTCCATCCTCTTAGGGGGTTTAATCATAATAATAATAATAATAATTAATAAAAAAATTTAAAAAGTTGTTAAATAAATAAAGGTTAAGTATCCCATATGATGAAAAATTAAAATTTCAGGTCTTTGTCATTTTGCTTCCCAAAAAAATTTAACAAAGATCAAAATGTTTGACATTC
The DNA here is from genome assembly GCA_947044405.1 of Leptodactylus fallax. Lineage (NCBI taxonomy): Eukaryota > Metazoa > Chordata > Amphibia > Anura > Leptodactylidae > Leptodactylus > Leptodactylus fallax. The sequence continues at coordinate 3,317,293 of CAMRHE010000167.1, forward strand.
ACCACAATAGTATCGATACAAACCACAACCTGCCCTGCAATGCAGACATTTTACACAGTTCCATACACAGATATACAGTGGGTACGGAAAGTATTCAGAGCCCTTTAAATTTTTCACTCTGTTTCATTGCAGCCATTTGCTAAAAGCAAAAATGTTCACTTCATTTCTCATTAATGTACACTCAGCACCCCATCTTGACAGAAAAAAACCCAGAAATGTATATATTTTTGCAAATTTATTAAAAAAGGAAAAACTGAAATGTAACCCCTGCAAGGAGCACTTTACATAAAGCAGATGCTGCAGTTAATGCCAAGCCAGGACCCACTACAGCATACATCAGCCATTTTATTCTGAGGGACAGTGGATTACATTTCCCTACACCCCTTACTCCAGGGGGAGGAGTATCAGAGAAAGGGACTGATTGGCTGAGTAGGAGATTATGGAAAAGGTCTGCACGGGAGAGAAGGAGACAGCCACATGGGCTGGAGAAGAGGCTTCTTCCAGCAACTGCCAGGGAGCACATAGCTTGGCACTGGGTAACCCAGGATATAGACAGTCCTGCCAGCCCACCAACTCACTCTGAGGGAAGAAGCAGCATCCCTGCAGCAGCAGCACCACCTGTCCGGATTGACCAGACTCCCAAAAGGTACCCAGGGCTGCATCCAAGAAGACTCCTCCCTCATACTCCATTAGTGTCCTGTCACCTGAAAGCTGCAGCACCCTGTGATACTCCAGGCTGGCACCAGATTCCCTGGTGTTAGTGAGTAGACTTTGCTGTACTGCTGTTAGAAGGTTTATGAGAACTGTGGTAGAAAGGATCTGCTGTGTCTATAGTACACCAAAGTTTCCTGAATGCGACAACTGGGCCCCAACGGATGGACTGTTCTGTTTATTGCTGCAGCCATTAGTAATTCTGCATTGTGTGCTGTTATTTAGGAATGCAAGCTGTTACCTGCAGTATGATTGCATGGGTGTGATGACTATTATCTGTGGGTCACTATCTTAACCCTGTGCTATTCCCTATAGTTTATTATACCCGCCAGGCCTGGCACATAGTCTATTCCCACCCCTAGGGGGTTAATACTATAGGATGTACCTGTGCATTGTCATGTGAATTACTGAAACACTTCTCTGTTCACCTTTTATTAAGTTTGCCCTTGTTTACCCTTCCCATAATAAACCGGTAAAGTAGTTTTACCCTCAACATTTGTGAGTGTGTACTGAGCTTAGGTGGGGGGGTTTCCCGAGTCGACCCCTAGCAGAAGAGGAAGACCCTCCTGAATTCCTATAGAGCTCCTAGCAAGATTCGGGTGGAGGCACTGCGCCATAGTGAGGTGAGAACTACAACACACCCTGCCTACAGAGGTCGGCCCAAAGGGGTGTTACAGAAATATCACGTGATCATAAGTTTTCAGACCCTTTGCTTTGACACTCATATTTAACTCACATGCTGTCCATTTCCTTCTGATCCTCATTGAGATGGTTCTACTCCTTCATTGGAGTCCAGCTGTGTTTAAACTGATTGGACTTGATTAGGAAAGGCACACACCTGTCTATATAAGACCTCACCGTGCATGTCAGAGCAAATGAGAATCATGAGGTCAAAGGAACTGCCCAAGGAGCTCAGACAGAATTGTGGCAAGGCACAGATCTGGCCAAGGTTACAAAAGAATTTCTGCAGCACTCAAGGTTCCTAAGAGCACAGTGGCCTCCATAATCCTTACATGGAAGAAGTTTGGGACGACCAGAACTCTTCCTAGACCTGGCCGCCCAGCCAAACTGAGTAATCGTGAGAGAAGAGCCTTGCTGAGAGAGGTAAAGAAGAACCCAAAAAGATGCAGTAGGGAGATGAGAGAAAGTTCCACAAAGTCAACTATCACTGCAGCCCTCCACCAGTCGGGGCTTTATGGCAGAGTTCCCCGAAGGAAGCCTCTCCTCAGTGCAAGACATATGAAAGCCCACATAGAGTTTGCCAAAAAAGACATGAAGGACTCCCAGACTATGAGAAATAAGATTCTATGGTCTGATGAGACGAAGATTGAACTTTTTGGCGTTAATTCTAAGCAGTATGTTTTGAGAGAACCAGGCACTACTCATCACCTGCCCAATACAATCCCAACAGTAAAACATGGTGGTGGCAGCATCATGCTATGGGGGTGTTTTTCAGCTGCAGGGACAGGACGACTGGTTGCAATTGAAGGAAAGATGAATGCGGCCAAGTACAGAGATATCCTGGAAGAAAACCTCTTCCAGAGTGCTCTGGATCTCAGACTGGGCCAAAGGTTCACCTTCCAACAAGACCATGACCCTAAGCACACAGCTAAAATAACAAAGGAGTGGCTTCGGAACAACTCTGTGACCATTCTTGACTGGCCCAGCCAGAGCCCTGACCTCAACCCAATTGAGCATCTCTGGAGAGACCTGAAAATGGCTGTCCACCAACGTTCACCATCCAACCTGACGGAACTGGAGAGGATCTGCAAGGAAGAATGGCAGAGGATCCCCAAATCCAGATGTGAAAAACTTGTTGCATCATTCCCAAGAAGACTCATGGCTGTACTAGCTCAAAAGGGGGCTTCTACTCCAGACTGTGAAAATGGTCTGAATACTTATGACCATGTGATATTTCAGTTTTTTTTTTTTTTAAAACATTTCCCAAGAATACTACATGGCTGTTTTGTGGTGGTTTTTTTTGTTTTTTTCTGTCAAGATGGGGTGCTGAGTGTACGTTATGAGAATAAATGAACTTGCTTTTAGCAAATGGCTGGCAGAGCTCAAATTTAAAGGGCTGAACTTCTACTCAATACTGAGGGGGGGAACACCAAATGGTCTGAATAACTTATGGACACATGTAATATTTCAGGATGAAATTAGGTTTATTACAGAAAATGGAATATTTAATAAATTTGCAAAAATATTACATTTCTGTTTTGTGGTGTTTTTTTTTTTCGTCTATAAGTAAAACCCAAACACCACACCCCCCCACCCCCCGGCGGTGGGAGGCCATCAGAAATGTAATGCGCAGAAGCTTAATTTGGGTGTTTTTATTGTCTTGCTGTTATCCCGGGTAATTGGCCCATATTTTTTTTTTCTGTCAAGAATGGGGTGCTGAGTGAGACCAAAAAAACCGGGCGATGCCACACACCCCAAACAGTGGAACCTCCACCAAATTTTAAGGGGGGGCGGGTTTGAGAAATGCAAAATGACCTTTTATCCAACAACTCATTTTTGCTTTTAGCCAAATGGCTGCAAATGAAACCAAACAAAAAAAGAAGATGCAAAATACATCTAGAAGATGATGCGAGGTCTTTGGAGGGGTCTGACTGTCCTTGACGTACCCACCACCCCCCTCGGATATTTTTCTTGGCCTGCCACTTCTGGGCTTAACAAGAACTGTCCCTGTGGTCTTCCATTTCCTTACTATGTTCCTCACAGTGAAACTGACAGGTTAAAACTCTGAGAAAACTTTTTTATCCCCCCCCCCAAAAAAAATATATAAAAAACTATGTTGTCAGATCATTTGGGTTGTTTTGAGGGCCAACACAGGAAACAACCACCACCCTCATGTATTGGATACACCTGGCTATAAGTTCAAAGCTCAGTGAGGTTAAAAAACAAATTTTGTGCTTCATTAATTAATAAAAAAAATTTTTGGATTATAAAAAAAAAAAAAAATAAAAGGAAAAAAAAATTTTACCGCCCAAAATTTTTTTATAAATATACACACATTTTGTAAAAAAAAAAACAACAAACCAAAAAAAAAATATATATATATATATATATATATATATATATATATATATATATATATATTACACAATATATAAAAAGTTATTCAGGGCCACTAAAAGAAATGTTTTATTTTTTTCAAAGAATGAAATTTCTCTAAAGGTATTAAAAAATATCAAAAGCTATGTACATTTGGTATTTACTGTGATCAGAAGAATCAGTAACAACATTTTTACCTCACAGTGAACGCCATAAAAACAAAACCTGTAAGAAAATGCCCAATACACATGGAATATTAAATGGTACCATTATGAAGAACAATTTGTTCAGTAAAAAAAGAACTTCTCATTTGGTCTGTAAATGGAAAAACAAGAAGGCGATGGCTTTTAGAAGGTGGGGAGTAAACAAGCAGAAATGTAAAAATGAAAAATGGCATTGACTGGAGAGGTTTAAAGAAAAAACTATATATAAATTTCACATAATCATACAGTCCTTGGTTTGGCAAGGTTGATGATGGCAAAGTTGAGAGAGAGAGAGAGAGAGAGATATATATATATATATATATATATATATATATATATATTTATTTTTTTTTCCCTCCCCCCTCAAAGAAGAAAAAAATAAACCTTAAAGGGGTTGTCCAGGCTAAAATTTTATTTTTTAATTAGGCTTGGGGAGGTAAAAAAAAAAAAAAAAATGCTCCCCAGTACTCCGGTGCCTCCCAGCACGGTCCAGTCGTGCAGGTCCGTTGTTCTCTTCCGGTGGAAGTCCCAGCCACAAGTGACCGCTGAGGTCAATCAGTGACCTCAGCAAAGATCACGGAACGTCACTACCTTTGACATTCCCGTGTTCCTTCCTTAGTCGGCTGAGGCCGCTGATTGGCCTCAATGGTCATATGAAGGTACCCAGGACTTCACAGCTAGCGAGGACTTCTGCAAAAGAAGACAGCCGAGCAAGCAGGACTGGACTGCTCTGGGAGCACACCGGAGCATCGGGGACAGGTGAGTATTTATTTATTTATTTTGAGGGGGGGGGGTTCACCTCCCTTGGCCTAGTTAAAAAATAAAATTTTAGCCTGAACAACTGTAAGTACCTCAAAATGGTGCTAATATCAACTATAACTCACAAAAGATTTTAGCAAAAAAAGTTATGGATCTTGAAATCGTCCAATATTTATATATAACAAAAAATCCAAAGGACCTTTCACCACCTCCACCAATTCAAGTTCTTAGCCTCTGTTAATAGGTGCTGCTCCACTGATTGCAGCACGTTTTTAGAATTTTTTTTTTCTCTAGCCCCCACCATTCCCGAGTAACAAGCGCATTATTCTTCCATTCTGCAAAAGTTCTATATTTATGGGTTGTAGAAATTTGGAAGGCAGATACTTTCTTGCGTACATTTTCAGCTCTTTAAATAACATATCTGTTTTCATTTCTCTTCGTAGAGAAACTTAATATCAAGTTTGTCCCAGCTGAAGCCAGGACAGGATTACTAACATCAGAAGAATCCAGCAGAATCCATAAACTTCATGAAGAAAATAAGCAGTTTTTGTCTATACCTAGAAGGTAAGAGCATAATGATTGTCTTACAGTCTTTACGTAAATCCTTACATCGATTTCTGCTTATTTGTGTTCTTTTATATAACGCTGGTCATACACTTCGCTGTCTGCCAAACACTCACTTGGCCAATGGCTATCTCACCTGACTCTCCTATACATGTACATGCTTCCAACCAGTGTACAAGGTGTTCTATAAGTTATCTACCTGAGTATGAAAACAAATTGTTGTCTTGTGTGTCAAGAATTCTAGTAATAAAACACATTCTGTATCCCAAAAAACTGTTGCCATGACCTTTCCAGCTGACTGCTGCACACTACATTTCTTTGCAATTGGTGACACCTTGTGCTTCCATTGAATAGAAGTCTCTTGGATTCTCTCTAAACATGTCTAAATTCTGTTTGTTAAATTGCCGGTGACATGGTTTTTGCTCAGGCGTCCACATTTGTGGCACTCACCGTGAACTGACCCTTGACATCATCAAAACATCATAAATAATACTGGAAACCATGCCGACTGAAATGCCTAATTCATAAGCTATAACACTGACTTTGACCCGATGATCTTCTAAAATCATGGCCTCCACTTTATGGCACACTTCCTCTGAAGATGCTGTAACTTGGTAGTAGGAAGGTGCATCCTCACTATATACAGCAATCATCCTTTCATGGATTTCTTTAGGCTTCTTTTCTTCCTGGGTAAGGTATTTAATTATGGAACGATGCTCTAAATCTCTCAATTTCTTTGTAGACCCGCACTGTACTGCACTTGCCATCCTGTCACTTCCAGTGCTTTCATCAGACCAAACTTCTACTGTGCTTTGCATGTCTAGACATGTCTCAACCTACACAGACAAACTTAATTTTCAAAGCCCCTTTCAGAAGACCATGTGCACGATCAGTGTGCTATCTGGGTTTTTCCTGGATAGCACACTGACCCATTCTTTTCCATGGGCCCGTATACATTACCGTGTGCGGGCCGACATTCCGGGCTGCAAAATATGGTACAGGTCCTATTCCTGTCCGATTTTGTGATGCTGCTTCCCTGGCTCCTATTCATTGAATGAAAGGGGCCGCGGAAGCACAGCCGGTGCACAGATGACATCTGTGTGTCGCCTGTGCGTCACCCGTCCCGTTCATTCATGGCAGCCAGTTAGCACACGGTCGTGTGCAACCGGCGTTACACTGACAGAACATACTGAGGTAGATAACTTATTGAACACGCCTCGTATGTGTACAGCATAGGAGTTGGAAGAAAGCTGCTGCCAGACACATCTCCCTATGCACAAAAGGATCAGGTAGTTGACATTCAACTGACCTGACCCTCATCTACCTCAACGGAGGAGTCCATACTCATTAGATGATTAGCCAAATCCCCCAAAATTACCTGGTTCAATTCATGTTTTTCTTTTAGAAGCACACTATTAATGTTGTTTAATCTTGATTTTTGCTTGCAGACCACACTGGGATAAAAGTACCAGCGCTGAAGATCTGAAGCAGTCTGAGAGAGAGAGCTTCTTGGAGTGGAGGCGCCAGCTTGCTAAGTATGTCCGTCCTTGATGCAATATCTTTTTAGAAGCTGAAATAATGGATCATAGATAATCTGACTTTATTTTTCCTTTTGGCAGACTTGAAGAAGAAAAAAAACTGATTCTTACACCTTTTGAGCGTAATCTAGATTTCTGGCGCCAGCTCTGGAGAGTTATAGAGAGGAGGTAAATATTAAAGGGCACTTTTAGAACTTCCAGTGCACTTAATAGCTCAGTGGTGAGAGGACTGCATGTTCCTAGACTTAATATATGTTATCTGTAGCAATTTGGTCCCTAAGGGCAGATCTCGGGGATCACATCTACAGAATTTGCAAACATTAGGGGGCCATTTCTCAATACATTGCAAAGGATTTCTCAATACATAATCAGTTTCCAGTCCTCTCTTCTATGCTAAACTACTGGTCAATTTACAAAGGCACTGTGGAGCCATAAAATAAACCATGCTGAATATAAAACCAGATGATATCTAATTGTTTGTTAAAAAAAATATCAATGTGTAGCCCCTGTAATCATTAGAAATAGAAATCATGTTTTAATGTGGTGATGTGCATTAGTGTATATAAAAACAGTTCTGTTTTAGATAAAAAGGAAGCAAAATGTATTTTTTTTTTTTTCACATTTTATACCATATCCAATTTATTTAACAAATAAGGCTACTTATTTCAAGCCTTATGTGTCCTGAAAAAAAAAACATGGTAAAAATAGTTGAAATATGCTAAGCCATTACAAAGATATTGGTGTGTAAAGCAGTGCATGCGAAAAGTGCTACATTTGGCTTGAGCCCTGGGGCAACCGTGACCCCTGAACAGTCTCTATTGAACTATATGTACAGTCAGACAGGGCTCATGTGAATACAACAATTTTGTTTCTACTTCCTGATCAGCGTCTCCATTGCTTTTTTTCCTGATATGCTAAAGAGCAGTTTAGAGTAGCAAGTGTGTCACCGTTCCACTCATTATACCACAGAACTATGCGTTCCAGTGCCCAGTCTCTCCATCCCTCCCTGCTATGTATGACATGTACACTGCCTGGCCCTGTCAGTCGTAGCAGGGAGGTAGCTCTTTGGTGCAATGAGAACAACTATGCTGCCCTAGTTGCACCAAACAGCTTATTTGCATGGCAGGAAAAAGCTAATACCTCTCCACTGATCGGAAAGCAGAAAAAAACGTTCTTTTTACATGAACCCTGGCTGTGTGCTTATAGTTCAATAGGGACTGGTGTACTTTTGCGCAAAAAACATATGCGGTTTTTCATCTCTGATATATTTACAACGTAGGTAAACAATATAATGTAGTCATTTAGTATTGACCAACCAAAATGAGTCTTCTGGAGGGGTGATCTTCTGAAAGATGTTTTTTTTTTTTTTTTTATACAAAAACACTTCTCAGTTAAATATTTTGAGCTTTCGTACCTGTCAGTGACTTTAAAAGTTTTTTTTTTTTTTTTTTTTTTTTTTCTTATTTTTCCCAGTGATGTAGTGGTGCAAATTGTGGATGCCAGAAATCCTCTCTTATTCAGGTGCCAGGATTTGGTAAGATTTGTTGCTAAAATAAGCTAAACTTTTAAAACCTGGAAAATAAGTACCCAGATTCACTAGTTTATGTTGTGTAACATTTACTGAACAGACAAAACGTATATTAGTTAAGATTTCTCATTTTGTTTTCTGTAAAGATTCCTATTTTTTGTTGACTGTACAGTTTTTCCAGTTTTTAGCAGGTTCAGGTTCAGCACATGGTTTAAAGAGCTTTTTCATACTGATGACCTATCCACAGGGTAGGCCATCAGTATATGATGAGTGGGAACCCGACACCCGCACCTTGCACTGATAAGCTAATCCATCTGCCTCTGTACATTGGAGTCTATAGTGATAAATTTAGCTGGAAGTAGTTCTGCTACTCCAGTGCCATTGCTATAAAGTCTTCTGGCTCTGGCAGCAGTTTGTTTTCTGCAGGGACAATAGTTGGCACATGTTTAAATAAAACATAGCCAACCTATTTTCCCCAACATCTGTTTGTGGTGACCAGTGTAAGGACCCCATACACTTTAGATTGTTGACTGACTTGACTACAGCTGACTATAGGCATAACAAAATGATCAACCAGAATAAAGCTGATCAGTCTGACAGAACAAGCACATGAAAAGAGAAAACTGTGTAATGTGCTTGTGACGGGGTCTTAAACATGACAACGTTAGGCAGACCGTACCCTGCTGTCAGCTATGTACTGTCAGAATGGTTGACTTTTATCCTGCGTGCTTGACCAGCTTTAGTGTTTCTAGAGCAGATGTAAATCCTGCTTTAGTTGTTTAATTGATTTACTATTGCATGTTAATATTTAATGGTAGCTTGTCCCCTATATCTCATTAATCTTTCTATGTGTGTACTTTATCTGACTTAATGTAACATACCACAGTACATTGAGTTGTAATACATTTTTTTTTTCAAAGGAACGATATGTCAAAGAAGTAAATCCGCAAAAAGAAAATATAATCCTAATAAACAAGGCAGACCTGTTAACTGAAGGCCAGCGGCAGTCTTGGGCAGCCTTCTTTGAGAAAGAGGGTGTTAAAGTCGTGTTCTGGTCAGCCCTGACTGAGGCACAAAGACTTTCTGAAGATGCCAGGGTATGTTTATGTTTTTTATTTTTATCTTTTATAACTCAATTCTTCCTAAATTCATTTCATCTTCATTGAAAACTTCAGATATGTTTAGGACAGTAGTTGGTGTTTTATTGGAGAGAATTTTTTTTCTATACATACACTTAAAGGGTTGTCCAGGATAAGAAAACTGGCTCTTTGTTTTTAAAACAGCACCCATGGGTTCACAGGTTGTGTGGTATTGCAGCCGAGCCTTATATGCTTTAGGGGGATCGGCGCTTTAGTACCAGACACAATCCATTTTTGGTTGTGTTGCTTTTTGGAAGCAAGAAGTCATGTCTTTTAATTCTGTAAAACCCCTTTTAGCTGCAGTGCCAGGTGGACAGGTGTCATACTGATGGACCCTTTTCCCTGTTTATTAAAACCTGTTAACATGTTCTATCACTTGTCATGCATGAAAGTGTACCTCCACTTATAACCTTCTTAGCATATGCACATTGGAATGTGAATGTGTTTAAAGCGTTAATCCAATTAGGGCAAGTTACACCCTATCCAAAGGATAGGGGGTTACTTGCTGATAAGTGGGTTTCCCACCACTGGGACCCCCACCGATCCTGAGCTGCAATGGTTTGCACTCCAGTTTTGAATGAAGCAGCTTGTTGTACTGGACATTCTGTTCCATTCATTGGATACCCACCAATCAACAATGGGGATAACTTGCTCAAACTAGCATATCCCTTCACGTCAATAATAAGTGCTCAGTGCTGTCTTTTGAAATTTATTCATGTGGAGGATGCACACTTGATCATTGCTGTTTGCACCTTAAGAGGCTGACCAGTTTCAGATCATGTGATGTACACACAGGAGCACAGCTCGTTACAATCACAGCACAGTGATCAGATATCTGCCTGGTAACGAGCTGTGCACCTGTGTATCCATCACATGACCATGGTCTGAATTTTGTCTGCTGGAAGTAAGCAGAATGAATGACTGCAAGCAGAGACCTAGAAAACTGTGATGGATTGATACTGAAAGTATATTGGAAAATTGTAGAACTTTCCATTATACAAACAATATTTGTTCCTTAATATTGGTCTGAAACTGGACAACCCCTTTAAGTAGTCATTATTTGTATTTTATGCAATATTCACTTTTGGTAAACTATTTGAATATGCTGACTGTATTTTAGAAATTTGTTCACATGGTATCCGCATTTCTCTGTGTTTGTGACATTGTAAATAGCTAAACAGTGATGGTGAGATTGAAGCGCCAAATGAAAGTGTGACTACAGATGAAGACAGCGAGAATGATGAGGATCTAAGTGAACCTGAAACTGCCCCTACCAGGGACCATGAGGCTAGTGACACAAGTGATGAGTATGAAGATTGTGAGGATGATGAAGGCTGGCAGACATGCTCTGAAGATGCTGAGGGAGAGGACGAAAGAGTTATGCCAGATCGTGATCCTGAGAGCACAGAACCAAAAGTTGTCAGTAATGAAAGCCACTTAGTGCAAAGAGATGAACTCCTGGAAATTTTCAAATCTGTGCATACAGGGAAGAGGATGAAAGAGGAACAAATCACTGTAGGACTGGTGAGTTGATATCATCTTGTCCATTGGACATACAGAAATTCTTCCAGGTGATAATTTAGAACAGCCTGTGCAGCCTTTGTGGGGTTGTTTTTTACAATACTCTCTCAATTTTCTAAACTCAGTGATTGGTACAGGAGATTAAATAAAATGGACACTGGGATATGTTACAGTGGCATCTCCTTATCCCTAGTCTGGACTTCCAGGCTTATTATTTAAGCTCATGTATGGCACTTTCCTGATAATTATGATTTTTTTCACGGGTTGCTTTTACTTTAATAACCCTTGCAGTTACACTACCATTGAAAAGTTTGGGGTCACCCAGATAATTTTGTGTTTTCCATGAAAACTCACGCTTTTATTTATCAAATGAGTTGCAAAATGAATAGAAAATATAGTCAAGACACTGACAAGGTTAGAAATAATGATTTTTATTTGAGGCAGTATATAGTAGTGCCTTTTAGCATTACTGGCCCTTTCGTTGGAAGCCTCTTCTTATGATTATTTCTTGACTGGTTCAATTCACTTTTTTTTTTTTTATTATTATTTATTTATTTTTTGCTATTGGGTTTTGGTGAACATTTTTGTAATATACTTTATTAATCTGTCAAATTTACTTTTAATAGAAAACAGGCTGTAAAGTTCCTGTTAGCAATGCTCTAACTAAGCATTGCCAGGAAGGCTCTGTCTGCACACATGTACTCAATGTAGTACAAAGAGCTGAAACATTTACCAATGGGGCAATGGTCACTACAAATGGCTTTAACTTCTGTTTTATATGACCTAGAAAAATGGTATTGGTATTACAAGAAAGCTGAGATTCTTGGCTTTCATATGCTATCAAGATAAAGTACTATCTCTAAAATAATTAGAAATATCACTAGTAAAAAAACAGTCGGAAATGTGATTTTATATGTTTTTAACTAGTAATATCTCAGATTCTGTTACAGCTAGTATTTCAATCTCAGATTTCATATGCTACCAGAACCATTTTTTTTCTAGGTGGTATAAAACCAGTGATACAGCCTTTTGAAGTGACCAATATCCCCCTTTGGTAAATGCTTAAGCTCTGCGTATGTACAATACAACTGTATATGGACTTTCCTTAGTAGCTGCTCAGCTAGAGGGTTGCCAAGTAGAATGTTACAGCCTGTTTTATAATAAAAGGGAAGTTAGATAGCTTAATAAAGTATATTGCAAAATGATCAACAAACACCCCACCCCCCGACACAATAGCAAAAAAAAAGTTGCTTTAATTTATTTCTTTAGATGCACAGTTGTCTGTATTTTTGTTGTTTTTATATAATGTTGATATATTACATTTTACAATGCATTACAACTTTTCATGTGAAGCACACATTTGTCATATTATAGTGGCGTAAAAATGATCATGTGTCTTAATGTTCATGAAGAATTTAGAGGACTTAGTTTGAGTCTTAATTCTTTTTTTTTTTTTTTTTTTTCATCCTATATTTGCAACAGGTTGGTTATCCCAATGTTGGTAAGAGTTCAACAATTAACACTATTCTGGGAAATAAGAAGGTTTCTGTATCAGCAACTCCTGGCCACACAAAGCACTTTCAGGTAATTTAAAAAGATTTTCTGCTGGACGCTCAAAAAAAATATGTATATAGTATATGTGTATGTATAGAATATGTGTATGTTATTTTTCGGACTATAAGACGCACCAATTTTGGGAGGAAAATGGGGGGTGGGTCGGAGGAGCGGGGTCTCAGCGTCGCCCCACTCCTGCTGCCGGCTTCCTCCAGTGGCAGGAGTAGGGCGATGTGCGGGCCCTGGGATCAGAGGAGCGGGTGTCAGTGAACCCATCCTGGCATCTGCTGTGCTATTACGGCGGATGCCTGGTCTCTAAAGATGATGGTGACCGCTCTGCTGCAGAGCTACCGGGTCTCACGCTGTAATGTACAGCGCAGACCCGGAGGTAATGCCCATGATCAGACTCCAGTCTGATCGCGGGCATTACTACTTTAAAACCTCCCCTAAAGAAAAAAGTAGCCCCACCGGCCCGTACCTTTTGAAGTTGCAGGCCAGCTCCCGCGCAACAAGATAGCGGGAGCCGACCTGTTCCTGTGACAGCTGGGAGCCGACCTGTTCCTGTGACAGCTGGGAGCCGACCTGTTCCTGTGACAGCTGGGAGCCGACCTGTTCCTGTGACAGCTGGGAGCCGACCTGTTCCTGTGACAGCTGGGAGCCGACCTGTTCCTGTGACAGCTGGGAGCCCTTTGAAGGCTCCCAGGCCTGTCATAGGAGTATTACTATTTCGGCCGGTCTATGATCAGCTGCAATATTAATGTACAGAATCTCCCATAGACTGCAATACACTTGTACAAATGATTGCAGGTTCAAGCCCCCCGAAGGGGGGGGCTAATAAAATAGAAAAAAAAAAAAAATGTTCTAAATCACCCCCTTTCCCTCGAATACATATAAAATACATATATTTTGTATGGTGAACGTCATAGCGGGGGAAAAAAAAATAGTGCTGATCTGCTGCTTTTTTTTCACTGTTTCACCTTTGATTTGAATAAAAAGTGATCTAAGCAATAGACATTCCCCAAAATGGTATAACTAAAAAGAACATCTGGCCCCACAAAAAAAGATGCTCTATGCCTCCCCGTACAGCGGCAGGGCCACCTGTCAATGTGGCCTTGCAGCTGTTGCAAAACTACAACTCCCATATATTAAATATTTTACCATTTTTTGCTTCAAAAATTTTTTTCCCTATTTTCCTTCTCTAAAACCTAGGTGCGTCTTATAGTTCGAAAAATACAGTGTGTGTGTGTGTGTGTGTGTGTGTGTGTGTGTGTGTGTATGTATATATGTGTGTGTGTATATATATTTGGTGCACAAAACTACTGCAGTGGAATCATTCTGCTCCTCTTCCAGTAATAGGAGTGGAGCTGCAGCCTGTCCACAGTGGTAGTGCTGGGAATTTGCAGCTTTGGTCCTATTACTCGAAAAGGAGCAGGACTGCTTCTGCTTCCTGTGTAGCGGCTGCTGATCATCTGATATGTGTGAGATCCAGGTGTCGTACCCCCACCTATCCTGTGTTTTGTTTTTTGCAGATAACATATTGGGCACCAAAACTAACTCCACTGATTGCACAGGAATGGTGGTTATACAACAATTTCCAACAGGGCTAGAATGAATGGTGTGACGCCTGTTAAAGAATGAAAAGAGCTTTAGTTGGTGGAGGTAGTGAAAGGTCCTTTTTAAGAGGACTTTTCCCATAACCTCTACTACTGTATATGCCATCACTTTCATTGTTGCTGCCCATTTATTCACAGGATTGGTGGATGTCCCAGAGGACGGATCTCCATTGATCAGAAAGTGATGGCATATCCTAGCAAATATGCCATCACTTTAAAGGGATTCTATCATTGGGAAAATCGATTTTTAGGTAACAGCACGTTGTAATAGCCTTTATAAAGGCTATTAGTCTCCTGCCTTTTTTTCATCCACACCGCCGTTTTCTTCAATTTTCAGATTTTCTGATTATGCAAATGACTCTTCTGGATGCACGGGGGGCATTCCACCGGTCTGTAAAATGCATAGGGGGCGTCCCCTGTACTCACCTCAGAAGAAGATTTCAAACTCCAGTGTCGCCTTCTGACGCTGCTCCGCATCATTCGCCGCGTCATCGCTATCCAAATCTCACGACATCGGCCATTTTCATGTGGCCTCTTACAAGAGGCCACATGAAAATGGCCGATGGACATGCGCAGTCGGCTCTGTCCAACGCGAAATGGCCGAGCCAACTGAGCATGCATGAGATTTGGATTGCGATGACGTGGTGAATGATGCGGAGCGGCGTCAGAAGGCGACGAGAGAGGCAGTGCTGGAGTTTGAAAACTTCGTCTGAGGTGAGTAGAGGGGATGCCCCTGTGCATTTTACAGACCGGTGGAACGCCCCCTGTGCATCCAGAAGAGTCATTTGTATAATCAGAAAATCTGAAAAATTAAGAAACCGGCGGTGTGGATTAAGAAAAGGTAGGAGACTAATAGCCTTTTTAAAGGCTATTACAACATGCTGTTACCTAAAAATCGATTTTTCCAAATGATAGAATCTCTTTAAAAGATGGAAATACCTCAGCTGGTTATGTGAAAAGTCATCCAGGACAGTGTTTGTATTTCATGAGAAGACCATTACTATTCTAAAATTCCCATCTGTATTCGTGCCCTCATCACTGCCACTTTCATTCTGTCTAATGTCTATATACTCACTAAGTTCACCTAGTTTGCAGGTATCCGCCTGGCATTGAGCCTACATTCCTCAGTTGCTAGTTAGACCTCAGAATAAAACCATGCTCTAGTTGCCTGGTACAGAATGAGACTGCAGACTGACCAGTGTGAGACATGGAAATGACATAACCAACTGTTCTCAGAATATATAGGGTTATCACATGATGCAGGAATGTTTATTTGCAGTAAACTATTAAGTGTTCATATGTTTTGTTACGTATTGCTTTTAGATGGTATTTTTACAGAATTTTCTCTCTCCTCTACAGACACTGTATGTAGAGCCTGGTCTGTGCCTTTGCGATTGCCCTGGCCTTGTGATGCCTTCATTTGTTTCCACAAAAGCAGAGATGATATGCAGTGGCATTCTACCGATTGATCAGATGAGAGACCATGTACCACCAATCTCCCTCATATCCTTCAAATAAAAATTACTAGTTTAAAAGGATCACAAATGATTAATACTCTTATGACTGGACACTCATAAAAACACTGGTCGTGACTTTCTGAGGATAACTTGAAAGGGAATGTGTCAAAATAAATTTCATTCTTGAAATCAGGTTTTTATGTTAATTGGTCACTGTTGTTTCAAAACGTATTAGATGGGCAATGCAATGGCTAAATAATGTATTTGCCGAAAGTTGGGGCTTGGCGAATATGATCTAAATCCTGATTAATTGGCACAATCACAGGCACGTGGAATTGTAATGCAAGTGTGACGTCAGTAATAGAAAAAGAACCTAGTACTCCGTATACTTGTGTAGTTGTAGTGTTATTTATTAAGCAGCACGTAACGTTTCGGTCTAGCGACACAGTTAGATGTTGGAAATGTGTGGCACTGAGCAAGAGTATGCGGCAAAGCCACAAAATCACATCTTAAATTGACAGGCGGTTTTAGTTATTACTTGCCCAGCCTTACTGAACGTGATGTTTTCTGCCCAAAAAGTTGTTTCAAAGTGCCTGCCACTAGGGGACTCCCTTCTCTCGAACTTGATGTTGACTGCCTATTGGCAGATAAAATTTGCCTCTGCAGATCACAGGAAGTGTGTCTTGGGGGTCTTTAGATATCTCTTGCATTTAACACATAGAAATACATATCAACCATAAAATTCACCTGACAAATACAGGGCAAGTAATAGGCAAATTAGACCTCCTTGGTGGAAAAGTTGAACTTGTTAACTCCCTATAGATTAATGCATTGTTTTCATAAAACCTAATTATCATGGAATATATTCTCGCTTGGCTATATCCACTGATTTCTGCTTTTAGGTTTCATGAAAAACTGGCGTACTTTACGCCAGGAAAAGTTGCCAATATTTGATGCCCATGGTCATGCATTTTTTTCTGTTATAGATCCACACCTCTTTCTCTTATAAGCTGTAAGAGTGTCTGAATCACTTGATAAATGTGGTGCAAGGCATGTTAGACAGTTTTTTTCCGCAAATAATGCCAAAATTCACAGCACCTTATTTATTTCTTAACGTACTTACATCGCACAGCGTATTCCTCGATATGTAGTGGAAGCCATTTATGGTATAAATATTATTAGACCTCGGGAAGATGAGGATCAGGACCGAACACCCACTTCAGAGGAACTGTTAAGTGCATATGGATGTAAGTTATGCCCATCTTTCTTAAAATTATGAATGTCTTATTGGCAAGACAACGCAAATGACATTTTTATACATTGAATTATTGCTTTATACCATTTATGTATGATTTTTTTTTTTTTTTTCCCCCCCCCCCCAGATATGAGGGGTTTTATGACTGCACATGGGCAGCCTGATCAGCCAAGGTCTGCACGGTATATATTAAAGGACTATGTCAATGTACGTCACAGTTGTAATTTTGTGGGGAGGGGTTTATAGATTTATATTTGGTTTATAGCATGGGTTTGGTGTTGGCACAGTCAAATCACAATAAGTAAATGAAATGCTCTTTATATTTTAGGGTAAGCTGCTGTATTGTCATCCCCCTCCTGGAGTAGATCCTTCAGACTTCCAGCCTCAGTATTCTCTGTATAGAGAAAATAAAGTATTAGGTGGCATGACAGAGGCAAAAGGTCATGGCAGCAAGAAGATCCAACATATTGAGAATGTGGTGGACAGAAACTTCTTTCATCAGGTACAGTTTTTGCATTCACATTTTCCCTTATATTTGGGAAATTGTGATTACAAATTAGAACATATTAAATGTACAGGGTAGTCCATTGTAGTCTAAACCCTTTCATACAAGTGTCTTATTTTAGACAACATATTAAGAACAGGTTAGACCTTGACTATTCCTTTCTTCTTAAATAGGTTGTCCAGTTTCAGACCAATATTAAGAGACAAATGTTATGATTTGTGTAATGAAAAGTTGTACAATTTTCTGATATACTTTCTGTATCAATTCCTCATGGTTTTCTAGATCTCTGCTTGCTGTCATTCATTCTGCTTATTTCCTTTGGATAAAAATCAGTCCATGGTCATAACAGTGATTGGTGCATGGCTTGTTGCAACTTGTCTGACAAGTATACTGGGACTGTACAAGCTGTGCTCCTGTGTGTCCATGAAGTGACCATGGACTGATTTTTATCCACTGGAAGTAAGCTTTGAATAACCGCAAATATATTGGAAAATTGTAAAACTTTTCATTGTACAAACAATAACATTTGTCTCTCACTATTTGCCTGAAACTGGACAACCCCTTTAAGGAAAAATATATATCTTTTGGTCTGTATACACAAAAGGACATAGGAATTAAGTGGTAAATGAAATAAGTGATGTAAAACAGAACCTATTGTAGCAGTTCCTAGTTAGTGTGCAAGTTTTATTGTCCTCTGATTGAGATCTGGTCCCTGGTTGTGGTGATGCCCCCCATGTCTGAAGAGACCTAGGTAGTATTGAAAGCTTGCTATTTCAGTTAGCCATTAAAAAGTATAAACTATTGAAGATTCACAATTTTTATCTTTTATTTCTTTCTTTAGCATTACTCTAAAGTAAACTTAGAAAAGTTGATTTAACAATTCACTTGCTAATATGAGAAGTGAAATCTGTAGCAGACCCGTAGTAAAATTTATTGTGAATTTTCAGTTTTGTAGTCTGCAGTGTAGCTGCAATGTTAAAATGTGCCCTGCTATTTATTAACATTTATATTCACTGACCAAAGTTTTGGTGCTTGTTATTTACTGACTATAAGATGCATTTTCTAGCAAGGAAAACCTTGCTAAAAAGTGCCTTTAAAGTGTGAAGTCAGGGGCATCCAGCAATGCCAGACTCCCCTGACCACTTTCTTAATGATCGGGCAAAACACAGCTATAGTGCTTTACCTAATTTCTGAGAGAACTGTGTGATAAGGCAGGAGGGGAAGCTGGAATAGATCTTCTTGGCATGGGGAGGACTGTATAAAAATGCAGCCCTCCCTATGCCTCAAGGCATGACCCTTACACCATAGCACATGAAAGGTTCTTGACACTAGGATCTTCATGATATCATGAGCATTTGGTTACAAGCATGGGAGTAGAAGGAGGTATTGTGCAAGTAAAATACAGTGCCTTGTGTGTAGAGCTAAATATACTGTGTACAGCATGTATTGTGTATATGTACTGTACACGCGGTAGAGCAGAGAGTATCCACTGTGTGTAGTAACACTGATTCCTTTATTTCATGCGAGAACACCAGAGAATAAAATATTTTTTCCTGTCTTTATTTGTCTAAATGTGGGATGCGTGTTATAGTCTGACAATTTGTGTGTTATTAGTAGCTATTTGTCTTTGAAAAGCAGCTAGATCATTGAAGTATAGTGTGAATTACAGTGATAGTGAGGTGGAATTTGAAGACCAAAATGAATTTAATATAGGTGTAAATGAAGAGCTTTGTTTTAAGAAATGTAATGATAAAGTATAAAAAAACACCTTGAGACTCCGCTGCAGAAACCGCCAGAAATCAGTGGAGAGAAAAGACCTGTATGGAGGAATTTTCTCTCCGCCGGTTTCAGTATAAAAATGGCAGACACTCGATACGGTCTATGGGGTCTATCAGTGTCCGCGGGTAACCTCTTTTTTTTAAAGGTTAAAGGTGAACCTAACCTAAGTCTGTGAGACCACGCATTATTTTTGGCTGTTTCTGTGTTTTTAGGCTAAGGCACCGCAACGGTTTTGGAAATCGCAGCGTGTCCGCTGCGCATATTTTCCCTCAATGTGGGGATGGGATTCCCTAGTATCCCATCCACTTTGCAGGATCTGTAAAACGCCGTGGTTTTTTCCGTGGCGTTTCCGCCATGGGCAAACCTCTTCGTTTACGCCACGTGGGGCCCTGGCCTTACAGACCCAGCCAAGTGAGTGAGATTTTATGTATTTATTTTTTTTACATGCTGCCTGTTTTAAAAAAAAAAAAAAAAAAAACGCTGTTGAAAAGCATGTTAATTTGTATGTGGGAGGAGGGGGACTTAGAAACGCAGTAGATAAGCAGTGAAAAATAGGTGTTTTTGCAGCATTATTTTCTGCTGCTTTTTTTTTTTTTTTCTCTTATAAGCAGTGTTTTGCTACTTGTGGTCTTAGACTTAAAGAATTGTCTGAGATTTTACATGGTTGAAAATAGAAAAGAAGTGTGTTTACTGTACTGCCGCGCTGATATGCTGACAAAGCATGACCGCTGCAGCCCAACACTGACCTCAACAAAGTAACTTTGAAGCCAGTGATTGGCTGAAGTGGTTGTGTTGAGTCAATGAGATGGAAGTTTTGCAGCCCGGTAAACAAAGAGCAGCAGGAAGAACTTGGGCAGCAGGGGATTCAGTTTCATATCTTACACCATAGCCTACCTTTGCCTCAGTATTGGGAAATTTCAGAACCTTTAAAATACAAACATAGTTAGCTAAATCTAAAATAACTGCCACTGCTTGACATTTGTACCATGCGGTTACTGGTCAAAAACAGGGAAAAATGTGTTCAGTAATAAAGGTACAACGCAAACTTAGTATCTTCAAAACTGTCATCCATGCTTACATCATATTAATCCCCATAACTCCTTCTTTTTTTTTTTTTTTTTTTCCCCATTTTCACAGGAAAATGTCAGAGCCCTGACCAAAGGAGTACAGTCTGTGATGGGATACAAGCCTGGCAGCGGACCTATTCCATTAACTACAAACAGCACAGAGACACTTTCAGGAAAGCCATGGAAAAAGCATGGGAACAGAAATAAGAAAGAGAAAGTACGCAGGCTTAACAAGCACTTGGACGCATGAATGTTGTTAAATCACGGACTGCTGAAATCGAGGACAACACTGCACATTTTTGTATTAACATAATTCAACTTTTAATATGCCGAATTCTTTTGTCTAATTGCAGAAGTGCAATCCTGTTGTGACAATATCTGCTGTGTGCAATAAACGCAGCCACCATTCCAAGGGTTAGTTTACTGCTGTAATATTCACAATTGTGCCCATGAAATGATAGGTTGGTAAATGGCTTCCCACACATTTGTAAGACTTTTAGCAAAATTAGGAAGCTCACTTATCCCTGCAGACTTGACTTAGGAAAAACAGGGCATTTCAGACAGCACAGTGACCCTAGCTTCATACTAGCATAGGCCTATCCGTTTTTCTGGAGAACGTAGACTGAGTCTCATATATTAAAACTGTTCTAACAAAAAGTGACAGTGTAGTCTTGTGAAAAATATCGCCTTGCCAAGCCTCTTGGCCTACCTGCGATCACCCTTCTTACCCTTCCACTCACAACCCGTGAGCGGACCGGATCGTAGGATAGAATGAAACGAGCTTTATAAATTTTATATATTTAATAACCCAAGTGGGTCGGTACTAATTAATAGCATATACAGAAATATACAATATTAATATGATCAAGCATAAACATACGAGCAAAAGTGCGATGACACAGCACATAAAACAAAAATGGGAATAAACTATAGAGTAATACCTGAGCCCAGCTGGCTCTTAGCTGTTTCTCTTTCAGCCTCCACACACAGACAGAAGACCTCACCCCACCTCAGTGTGAGACCCTCCCCAGCCCCACCCTTCACCTCCCCCAGCCAGCCCTCCTTCTCCCTCCTTTGCAGAATCCTCGGAGAGATGGGTACCTTCCTAGGTGCTGGGAGGGATGGGTGAAGTTAAGGTCACTGTACTACTATCCCCCATCGCCATCTGGCCAGGGATAAAAACCAGTGAAGCGTATCGTCCAGCGGTGTAAACCCAACTTAAGCACAACATTCCAACAAGTAGGGGGAGGACTGACATGAGCAAGTAAAAACACACTTCCAAGAAAGATATAAAACTGAGGGTCGGTTCATCACAAGTCTATATAAGCCATTAAAAAAAAGTGTTGGGTATTTGGTTTCTGTCTAAACTACCCTGACAGTTCCTTCATTAAAATATAAAGGGCCTATCATAACTGATATTTTACAGTTAGTCTTATAAAGGACCTATGTAGCGAGGAACCGGTTTTGATCATTAAAATGTCACTTCCTCTTTCTTTTTACACTGTGCACAGAGGTGTCCATATTACAGCTCACAATAGGGTGGAGGTAAGAGTAAGCAGAAGCTGAGTGAGAGACATAGGCAGACACAGAGTATTCTGGAGAGGAATAGGAAGCTTCTATTTTAGCCCAAGTGCTTTATTCACATCAGTGTAGATTAGTATCTATGTCCTCTATATACTGCTGCATCTGAGTCATAGCAGATTGTCCTCTTCTTCTTGTGTATTGTCTATGGTAGACATCTTGGCAGCAATTCTCCAGTAAAGTGAGTTCTGAAAATTAGAGAGACCCTGTAGGTTGTAAAACTGCGAAAAAATGTAGAATACAAGTCGTACGATTGTCAGAAATAATTGTTTTCCCTGATAACACTTGAATTGATTTGTGCCACGTTTGTTAAAGGGTACGGTGCGCTTTAATTATAACAAAAAAAAATACAGAAGGGGATGGTGTAATACCCTTAAAGCCTAACTTCCATTAATAGTGCAGGAGATAATAGTAAACTTTGTAATATATTTTAAGTAAAATTGCATGTTTCCTCACTTATTTCCTTTCTTCTGCCCCAGATGAAATCCATACAGAAGTAAGCTTTAAGCAATAGAAGCCTATAGAGAGGGAATCTGTGAATGCAGAGAGTGGCAAGAGCCATAGATAAAAAGAAAATAATAGACACAAACCCTTTTCTTTAAAAAAGTATATTACATGTTACTTTCACCTGCACTATTGATTTATGAAAAAAAGTTTGCTATAAAGCGTAAATGCCAGTTTAGGTGACGTCAGAATAAGCTGTTGTGTGTGTGCATGGAGATTAATTTATTTTTGGTCATTATATGTCTGATATATGCAATTTTTCACTATTTTTCCCTTCTGCAGATTCACTAGCTGCTACATATAGAAGAGCAGGATGCCCTCTCTCACTTTCTTACAAACAAACACACACATGCAGCAGCATGGAGGAAATCCAGTAGCACAGAGTATACTGACCAGTGTAACTATGAATCCAGCTACTAGTGAGATACAACACATGCTAAAATATGCAGCACTGCCAGTAATTCTCCTTTCCTTTAGCTACACCCCCTCTATAGACTTCTCTGTGTGCAGCCTGTAACCTGATCCCTCAATGAGCTAAAAGTTTATTGTCTCTCTAGATGAATTTGGCAGTGAAATTCAGAGTGATTGAGCAGTTTAGGAAGTGGGGGAGAAGGAAAAGTGGTGAAAGAAGCGTTTTTTTTTTTTTTAATAAGATAGATTACAAAGATTATTAAATTTGCTTTCAGTTCCTTTTAAGATGCAACGGTAGTTCTGCATCTCATGGTTTACATAACTCATTTAATTCAATGGAAGTTACGGAAACAGTGGCTCAGTGACTTTGGCTGTTTTTGTAAACTCATGTCAGGTCTGACAGCATTGGGTGTTATTTCTAGGCAACAATGTGGGCGCCCTCATGGTCCAGAGCCAAGTAGTGACTGCTACCACTACACCCCTAATAAAGAATTTCCTGATTACACCTGCCAGGACCACCCCTTGTTCACAGACACTGCCATCTGGGCTTAGGCGCTAAAGGCTACGGTATCAGTGACATGGTGCTCCGTGATGAACACTGGCAGTGAGAAAATGTCTACTAGTGCCAGCTCACCTGGCACATCTGCTGTTTCTATTGTTCAGTAAAGGAATAAGTGCTGTGACCAGTTAAATCAAGAATGTAACATGATCTTTGTACGCACATGGATGACCTCAGTATATTGAAGACAAACATTGCACTGCACCATTTCTATGCAGTAAAAGCTTTAGCAGGTACAGAGAGTTGAGACTTGCACACTCTTTTCTCCAAGCTATCATTTACTCAAGTGCTCTATCAAATGTAGGTTACACATATGAAAATACATAAGTTAAAGAGCAGACCTCCAGACCTTTCTTCCTGTGCAGGGTTACTAACCTTTTGTAATAGTATTATATTTCAGGCACTGGTACTTTATATTAATGACCAACCCTACCTACTTTGGCGTTGAAGTACCAGATTTGGGCTCTGTTTACAACATACTTCTTGGATTATCATCTATGCTGAGAAAAATCTGTTTGTAATACAGGTGAAAATAAATCTTCCTCTGCATACCACCTGGGCCAAAAAGCTATATTTGTTCTTGTGTCTAGATGATTCCTGCATACTGTATATACTGAATGTAAACCAAATCACCAGGAATCAAAGCCACAGATTGTGTTTCAATTCAGTGAGCTATTGAAAACCAGATGCACACTAAGGCCCTATGCACAAAACAATACAATGAAAAACAGTTGTCAGTCCGTTCAAGTCCACAGAAGGGACGTATTCACATGACAGTGAATAACAGCTATTATAAAAACCCATGAATGCCTATGGATCTGTCCACACAGCTCTGTTTGTTTTGACAGTCAAAAAATAAGTACGTGTAAATAGACCCAGTCATTGGTATTGTTATTGAAACAGCCATCACACAACCATTTGTCCTGAGTGCAGCTTTAGAGTAAATTCATAGTTAAAGTAGCTTGCAAAAGTATTCAAACTCCTTAAGCTTTTTCACATTTTGTCACCTTACAACCACAAACTTAAATGTATATTATTGAGATTTTAAGCGATAGACCAACACAAAGTAGCAGATAATTGTGAAGTGGAACGAAAATTATACATGATTTTCAAAATTTTAATCAAATAAAACTGCAAAATGTGACGTGCAAAAGTATTCAGCCTCCGTACTCTGATACCCCTAAATAAAATCCAGTGTAATCAATTGTCTTTAGAAGTCACTTCATTAATTGAGTCCAGCTGTGTGTAATTTAGTCTCAGTATAAATACACCTGTTCTGTGACGGCCTCAGTGGTTTGTTAGAGAGTACTAGTGAACAAACAGCATCATGAAAACCAAGGAACTCACCAGACAGGGCAGAGATAAAGTTGAGAAGTTTAAAGCAGGATTAGGTTATAAAAACGCATCACAAGGAGCACTGTTCAATCCATCATCCAAAAAATGGAAAAAGTATTCCACAACTACAAACCTACCAAGACATGGCTGTCCACCTAAACTGACAGATCGAGCAAGGAGAGCACTGGTCAGAGAAGCAGCCAAGAGGCCCATGGTCAATCTGGAGGAGCTGCAGAAATCCACAGCTCAGGGTAGAAGAATCTGTCCACAGGACAACTATAAGTTGTGCACTCCACAAATCTGGCGTTTATGGAAGAATGGCAAGAAGAAAACCATTGTTGAATGAAAGACATAAGTGCCGTTTACAGTTTGCCACAAGCCATATAGGGCAGTGGTCCCCAACCATAGCAGCGTGGCTTAGCACGAAGTATCCAGCTAAGACTGAGGCCAGTCCGCTGCCTCGCAGACCGGCAAAGAACCCCCAACGGCACGGTCCTGGTCCACGGACCGGTGGTTGGGGACCCCTGATATAGGGGACACAGCAAACATGTGGAAGAAGGTACTCTTCAGATGAGACCAAAGTTGGACCCTGGCCTAAATGCAAAGCAATATGTGTGGCGGAAAAGTAACACTGCTCATCACCCTGAACACACCATCCCCACTGTGAAACATGGTGGTGGCAGCATCATGCTGTGGGGAGGCTTTTCTTCAGCAGGGACAGGGAAGCTGGTCAGAGTTGATGGGAAGATGGATGGAGCTAAATACAGGGCAATCCTGGAAGAAAACCTGTAGGAGATTGCAAAAGACTTGAGACTGGGAATGAGATTCACCTTCCAGCAAGACAATGACCCTAAACATACAGCCAGAGCTACAGTGGAATGGTTTAGATCAAAGAATATTCATGTGTTAGAATGGCCCAGTCAAAGTCCAGACCTAAATCCCATTGAGCATCTGTGGCAAGACATGAGAATTGATGTTCACAGACGCTCTCTATCCAATCTGGCTGAGCTTGAGCTATTTTGCAAAGAAGAATGGGCAAAAATCTCAGTCTCTAGATGCGTAAAGCTGGTAGAGACATACCTCAAAAGATTTGCAGCTGTAATTGCAGTGAAAGGTGACTCTACAAAGTATTGATATGGGGGGGCTGAATACTTTTGCACATCACACTTTTCAGATTTTTATTTGATTAAAATTTTGAAAACCATGTATCATTTTCATTCCACTTTACAATTATCTGCTACTTTGTGTTGGTCTATCACTTAAAATCTCAATAAAATATATTTAAGTTTGTGGTTAAAAGGTGACAAAATGTGAAAAAGTTCAAGGGATATGAATACTTTTGCAAGGCACTGTAAGTGCTTGTACTCCATTGGACACTATAAACCTATGCACTTACATATTTCTGCCACCAACGTATGTGTTTGTATGCAGATGAGTTGAATGCAGTAGTGAAGCAGGGAGCCACCTGCTGTCTCTACTCTCCGTCTCCTGGAAGCAGAAGGTGTGAAGTGGTGACATCACTTACATCATGCCTGCTGCTCCCTGAAGCCTCGAGGCGCAGAGACCAGAGAGAACATCAGGGGCATGGAGGAGCCATACTTCTGCCTCAAATTCCTCTTCCATTTCTGCCCCTCTGGTATCCCGCAGTGGAAAGTCAAAGCAATGCTGCCGTGGCTTTCACCTAGGCTTAGATGGATGGGCCTAATTGGCCATGTGGCTCACGCTGTTGACTGCAGCAAGAATGAGCACGATCCTTATTTTTTCAGCGTCTTGCTTCAATCACTGTCTCCCATTAAAAACAATGGAAGGCAGAATTTGCGTAGAATTTGGCATTGATTTTCAGACGGCATCTACCTCAAAATCAGCATGAAATTCCCCTATGTGAATGGGACAGAGAATAAACATTTAAGTTCTTTATGAATATGGGTCATAGTTTTTCACTAGAATAAAATTCTATAAAATAGAATGCTTTTTCTTTTTGTATCAATGCTGTTGTCAGGCTCAGCTTGTAGAACTTGTCACTGAGAGATCTAGAATCAGCATAGGAAAATGTTTATAGCAGGGAAGGGCAGGAGGCGCGGCCAGGATGCACAGGTGGAGCACAACTTTTCCTAGTTCTTCGCCTCTGTAGCCTGCAGCCTAAGTGGATATCATTGATAGGTCTACACTTAGTAATCTGCAGCCTGTACTCCAGCCTGCATGCTGCCTCCTTGCAAGGCTTGACTGTATGGAGGAGGGGAGACATGGACAGGATGGAAAACGTCACAATGAAGGAGGACCTTGACCCTGGCCTCTGGAACCTGGACTATCTGATCACCTGCTTCGCTGAGGAGAAGATCTGCGTGTCTTTTCTGCTCTGGCTGCTCTCCTGCTTGTTCTGGATCACCTCCTTCTCCCTGTAATTTTACTTGTTTCTTCCTGTAGAAACCATAGTACTGAGTTCTCAGTGTAGAATAGAGACATGGTGGCAGGGAAGGAGTTAAAATGCCTACATGGTTTGCTGAATGAAGTCACTCTTGCCCCACATACTTGAGCAAACACTTCTCCTGTTTAACAAGGTTTGTGTATGTGGTGTGTACATGGCGTGTGTATGTGTAGTTATAGTTCACACTGCAGTTACAATTACATTTCTTCATCCCATAACTTATCTATTTTAAAGATGTTTAATATGTCTTGAATGTTTCAAGTATTTCACATAATGGATTCTTGTTGGGCTATGTTCACATCTGAGTTAGGTGCACCAGTTGCAGATTCTATCAAAAAATGAAATGGTATATAGCATGCTTTGCTAATTCAGCTGGTATGATAACGCACACCATGAGAAATACAACAGGCCGCATTATAGAACAAAGGGTCTGTTTTCAGACCTGACTCATAGGGCAGATTTCTTAAAATGGTCTAAAAGTAAAACTGTCTTGGATGCCCATAGCAACCAACCACAATGCATCTTTATTTTTCAGGAGCAGAATAAAGAATAAAAAAAATTAAAGCTGCGTTGTGATTGGTTGCTATAGGCAAATAAGACAATTTTGTTCGTAGACCATTTTAATAAATCTGCCCCATAAAGATCAGAACCCCCATGTGCCATGTCCATATGCCATAACAGGGCTTATGGGTAGGATCTGTCTTCATTGAAACAACCACTTTAATGTGGAAATGGAGCGGTTTTTGTTGGATTTAAGCCACTCCTGACTTTGGCTCAAAAAAAACCCAGCAAAATCTGCAACAAAAAACGCTGTGTTTCCGCAACGTGGGGCCTTAGCCTAAGGCTGAAGCCCCACGTTGTGGAAACACTGTGGCAAAAAACGCTGCATTTTACATTACCTGCAAAGTGAATGGGATTCTGGCTAATTCCATCCACACGTTGCAGAAAAAATCTGCAACAGAAAAGCTGCATTTTCAAAAATCGCAACATGTTAATTATACCCGTGGAAACGCTGGCATTTTCCGTATATGTATAATAAAGGCAGAAAGTCCACATAGGAAAACTCTGCAAAAATGCTGTGGAAAAAAAAATGCAATGCGTTTCTGCTGAATTGTTTTTGCTGCAATTCACTACGTTGGGCTTTACACTCAAGGAGTTCTCTAGGTAAATCTGCTCAACTCCCTTATTGCAAATACAGAGTTTGGGGTGCAATGTATGACACAGAAATTTACTTATTGGTATTCGCTGAATCTCTGTGTCTTGCTCCTTTAGGTCTTGCATTAGGCATCAAACAGTGGAGCAGATTTGGCATTTCTGGGTTCCCAAGCAAAGTAATATCTGAGGGGCCCATAATACTGCCCCCTTAGTGGTCGCCACATGCAACATCAGCTGTAAGGTCCTGGCACTGCCATCATGGAGTGGCTTCACAAGCTGCTGCACGTTAGGTCCAGATGCTAACAGCATCAGAATTTCATGTGTGGGAGCAAGTTGGGCCAGGGTGGAGGAGAGGCAAATCCTATAGGTAATGACCAATTCAGGGGGGAAGGGAAACTTCTGGCTGATATGTGGTTAGCAGGGGGACTTATGCAATTGCTTGGGTTGCTTGCTAAGGGTGTCAGTATTTTGGTCAAAAATTTGGCTCAAAGTAAGCCAACTAATGGGTGGTGTCAACTTGGACTAAACAGTATAACATGAGCCACTGATAAATTTGGCACATTTTCAGACTGCCATATTCACATGTCCCAGCACATGGTCCCACTGATTTCAGTGAGTGTATTCAGACGTTTGCTTTTTCCATGAAAAGGAATGAAAGCTTGCATCACGTAGGTCCTTATTGCATACCAAACATGTCCACTGAAGTGTCTCTGAATATGATGGCAGAAAATACCTGTGAATGAAATCTGAGGCATTCGGAGGTACAATACCTCTTATAGCTATATATTTTTTCTAAATATCTTTTAGACATTCCTACTTGAGGTGTAAACGGAAGTCTAGCTATGAAGAATCTGTGTTCTGGAGTGTTTATGGATTTTTTGGTTCTATGTGTAATACAATTGGGGCCCTACTGTCAAAACAGCTTACCATCCAGGTATGTATAATAACAGTATGCAGTATAATAGTTCTAATGTAGAATATTGCTTAACAAGAAACATGCCCTGTTGTGTGATGTGAGCAGTTGTTAGGACAGCAATGGTTGGAATGTTGAAAATACTGTGCAATGAGGCCACAACAATAGCCAGAATTGTGTATCATTGCAGTCCATATAGCAATGGAAAAACGTGGCTACTTTCTTACAGAAACAGTGCCAAGATGTATGTTGGATAAAAGTTCAGTTCCATTTGAGTGATGTGGCTGAGCAGCAATACCAGATACAACCTGTAGACAGGTGTGACACCAGTTTTGAAATCCTGTATAACCCATTAAGCTCTTCTGGTTGTATTTGAGTGAAGAACGGCTATGATTCAAGTCTGTGGCCTGTCGTTTCTAATACCAAGAGGCGTCAAAGAAACTGTGTTATGGAGTCCCATAACTCAACTGTCATAGGTGGGGGTCATAGTATATGGAACCTAATGATAAGCTTTATTTGTTTTCTATAACTAGATGTGCCATTGACTATTTTAACACATTTTACAGTGTCTTACATATAACTTACACTACAGGTGCATCTCAATAAATTAGAATATCTTTGAAAACTTTATTTCTTTCAGTAATTAAATTAAAAAAGTGACCTCCTATATTTTCTAGATTCTTTATACACAGAGTGTTCTATTTCAAGTGTTTTATTTCTGTAAATGTTGATTATGGATTACAGGTAATGAAAACCAAAATCTAAGAAAATTAGAATATTGTAAAAAAGTTCAGTATTGTAAATCCAGTGTGTCACCTGCCAAGCTTTAAATGGTCCCTCAGTCTGGTTCAGTAGGATACACAATTATGGAAGACTGGTGATTATGAATTGAATTACTGAACTACTGAAATGAATGAACGTTTCAAAAATATTCTAATATATTGAGATGCACCTGTAGGTTCATACTAGTGTTCGAGTTTCTGTCCTTCGGGTCTGCTTGGGGACCCAAAAAACGGAAACCCAATCCACTTAAAAAGTGGTTACTCGCCAATTTTAGACCCGAGCCCCACATGGCATAAATGCTCTGTTTTACAGTCCCTGCAAAGTGGATGGGATTATGGCGAATCCCATCCACACATTGCGGGAAAATATTTGCACCGTGTCCGTCACGGTTTTGGAAATCGCAGCATGTCAATTATACCTATGGAAACCTCTGCAGATTTTTCCCGCAGTGCTTTATTGCTGTGGCCCACTATGGGGAGCCTTAGCCTTATACTGAAATGACGGAGAGAAAAGTCCTCCTTGTAGGACTTTTCTCTCCACCAATTTTAAGCGGAATCTGGGACAGAGTGCCCGAACACTAGTGTGAACCTAGCGTCAATGGGAGTCTGTTAGCCAAACAGTCTCTATTGAACTATAAGCAGAGTCAGGATTCATGGGAATAAAACACTGTTTCTGATTTCCAAACTGTGCCTCTGTTGTTGAGATTTGTAGATTTTTTTTTTTTTTTTCCCTAATCTGCCAATGAGCTGTTTGGTGCAACGAGGACCTCACAGATACTCTCATGACACCCTGCTATGATTGACAGGGCCAGGCAGGGTAAACGTTAGTCATAGCAGGGAGGAATGGAAGGACTGGGCACTGGAAAGCACAAATCTTGGTCTGATGAGAGCAATGGTGACGCCGGGGGCGTAACACTATAACAATTTGTTTTAGTGGTGCAGCCTAGTACAGATTGTGCATTGGGACCCAGGAGCTTCATGTTACTCTTTTGGCTGGCAGCCTAGTTGCACCAAATAGCTCATTAGCATATCAGAAAAAGCTCATCTCTCTGCAATATAGTCACCAAATAGAAAGCAGAAAAAAGTGTTCTATTCATGTGAACCCTAGCCTTCTGATTATACTTATAATGCAATACGGACTGTTCTATTGAGATATTATCTTGCAACAATGCCTTGTGTGCAGAGTGCACTACTGTGGCAGAAATGTCCATACAAATGTTATTGCGTTATTCACGTGATGCTGAAGTACTATGCATTGTCTATGTGTTTGCTTTCTTATACATTTTACATTTACTGCAAACGTTTTCTTTTCCCACTTTTATCAGATCATCACTGGGGCATACATTGCATTGTCAGATGTTATAAACTTTGTATTAACTTTATACCCAGCATGTAACTCCAACAACAGAATGAGACTGAGTAAGTAATATCTAACCACCACTTACTGGGCAAAAGTTGTCCTAGGCATTATATGCATATTTTGTAATTTTCTACATACATATTATTGGCTACTGCAGTTATTGTTGTACCAAAACCAGTACTTTCACTATAAGAGATACAGAACCCTGAATTTTGGTTTTCTTTGGGTGAAGGGGGGTGGACACATGGGATATTGAAGCTTAATTAGGATTTGGGTGTTTGGCACAGCTGGGTGGAGGCGTGTTCATTAGAAATAAATGAAAACCTTTTAGAATAATGACGTTTATTATTTTTCGGATATGCAGGACAGCGGAACGCCAAAAGAAAACAGAAGAGAAAGCCTGTCTTATCTACTTTGTCACTGTCTCTGCTTATATGTTTGGGGTATTACTACTCCTTAGTAGAAAATGGCCTTCCTAATTTTGAATTGCCTCATACTCCTCAGAGAAGGTTACTTGGGACAATGCTGCAGGTAACAAGCCTTCATATTATTAATAATAATAATAATTAGAGACGAGCGAACTTTTTCTGATATGATTCGATCCAAATCAATTTGTGGCGAATCTCATTAAAAAACAGCTATTTCCTGGCTGCAGATAGCCTGTATGGTGGTGTAGAACACTGTGCCTTGCAGTGGTTTTTAGTGATGTCCCACTAGGGAACCTAGACCAGCGAGGCACTGACCGCTGGTTCAGCACTATAGACTGCAATACACATGCATTGCAGTCTATAGAGGAAGTCAGCCTATGCAGATGCATAGGCTGACTTCCTCACTATTGGAGGACTTCTCTCTGCCATTATTCCATTCCCTCATTCTCCTCTGAAGTGAGTGTGTATGTATATGGCACAGTTGAAATAAGTGTATGGCCACCTTTTAGTATAGTAGAGCCTGCTCTTGATTATTATTGATAATAATGGTAGGAATGTGAAAGCCATCATGATACCAACACTGTTTTTTCTCATAAAGTTTTCATGATGGCTTGGGGTATAGTTCAGAGGAAGAAATATGTTTTGGAACCATTTATGAAAGGCACACAGCAGTTTGTGAGGCCATTCATATGTACAGAACTTCCCCAGCTATGTCAAATGCAAGTCATGTGAATGCAGCATATTGACACCTTTATACTGCTTGAAGAAATGTCAGGTGAGTTAAAAACTGTTTTTGTGACAGAAGGTCGATCACTAAAGAACAAATGGACTGGTATTTAACCTTCATTGTCATAATAAATACACCTTATAGCTAAAGGCTGAATACTTGCTATCCCCATGAAATTACAATTCTGGAGCATCTTTTATTATTTCTCTGCCTTTGTTCTATTATTCCTATTAAAAACCTAGAAATACATTGACAATTGGGTGTTAGCATTTGGAGTTGTGTGCCTACACAGTGTGACATTATCAATAAGTGTCAGACTCCTGTAGAAGTTTAGACAGGGGTATAGCACACCTATTAGATATGGGTGCTCAATGGGTGGATTCTTCAATCCCGGTATGTATAGGTAAAAAGACTGTGCTCCTCCAAATGCAGTGCAAACAAAAGTTCCATTTTATTTATTTATAACCATGGCGCTTGTACCGCCTACCCTTGCTATTTCCCAGCAACCTGTGATGATGGGTGTTTCCCTTATATCACTGCAACATCATATTTTCTGCGACCCCTTCAAACAGCTGATCAGCAGGAGTCAGACCCCCGGCTGATCTCTTATTGAGGACCTGTCCTGGGGATGGGTCAACGATAACAAGGAGCTGCGCGCTTGAACGCCTCTTACATGACTGCGTCACAGCCAAGAGGCCTTATGTGCAGCGCTGCCATGGTTACAAATACACAATGTTAGAACATTGAACCAGACTCCTCTGGTATATAGAAACATATAAAAACCAATACTTTATTATAAAAACACACTAAGATCATTTAATCCTAAAGCACCTAAGGCATTTGTTGTAATAATCCACTATGCCTATCTTCTCAATAGTTCCCTATGGCGATCACCGCCATTTAAAGGGAAATTAACTATTTCCAAGTCTGCAAAATGTAACACACTGCAGTCACTTTTATGTTCTTTCTGAATATGTTCAATAAGTCTAGGACTACCCTGGCCTGTACTGGCCTTATCCTCACATACATACATACATACATTTGCAAGTACACACACTAAACACTACAGGCAGCAAAGATGAATGCCAATGTCTACTGCCGCTGCTGTATTGTGATCATAATGGAAACTGCGATCGGGTTATTAAACTGCTGTGATGATGCTGCAGCTCCCCAGTCATCTCCAGCTGGCAGGGCCCCCTATCCTTCCCAGTCCGTCCGGTTGCAGTTGCATCCCCTGTGACAGAGATCGTTATACTTCTGAAGAATTCAGGGCTGGTTTGGACCCTAGAAAATAATGATGTAGGTATGGTGTTTAGAAAGTATTAAATCAAAGCAAAGAAAGGAAAAACACCTAAAACATAATTTATACTAGTTAACTAAACCCTGGGTCTCATGATTGGAACCAGCACTCAGCCCTTGAGATGTTCCACCTCCTACATCCTCTTTCATGTTCACCACTAGTTACCTGTTTTGTGGGGTCAGGATAAGTTCATCATTATAATAGTAAAGCCAGCCTCTATGATAAAGGTAACTAATGGTGAACATAGGAGCGGAGGGAGGGGTCGGAGCAACTCTGGGTCAAGCATTGTTTTCATCGCGGCACACGATGTCGGAACCAACCTGGAATACCTGGGTTTGTTGCATACAAAACCCCGGTGTAAGTTAGTGATAGAATCCCTGGAGAGCCCTTTAAATTTCAGGCTGCTTCAGCACTGATGCTCTTGTGGTCCCCCACAGACCTTTGATTACATTTTGGGACTGATGACACAGCATGCACTGAGAAAATATGACTTCTGCAATAGCATATGACTTTCCCCAGCAGTGAAATGAGGATTTCTTGATTATTATTTTTTTTTTTTTTATATGCCTGCTTTAAAGGGAGAACAGTGGGGAATTTGTCGTCTGTAAATTAATGACGTTTAATAAGTTTAACACGTGATCACATGACCAGTCTGCTAGTTTTTTCAGTCTAGCGGCTCTTTGTAACAATTACATGCCTTTACCTTAATTAGATGACAAGGCTGTGAACTTAATATTCTATCATCCTGTTCCAGGAAAATACAGATGTTGTGGGCTTTACTCTTGGGATCATTGCTGTTCTTGTCTCCTGGACTGTAAGAGTGCCTATCATCACGAAAGTGGTAAGTTGATTACAGAAAATGTCACCTCCTGTGTGGTTGTCAGTTGCTGATGGACATGGGGCAGGACCTCTCAAAATTTGTCCCTGGAAGTTTTTGTTATGACTACATTGTGCTGTGTTTACTTCCTTTTGTTCTATGTGTAACATACAGATTACTTACTCTATCATGTACATACATTACATATCCCTTACTGTCATAGGGTTTGCGTTATAATCCTACTGTTATATTCAATGACTTATTTACCAAAAATAGTAATTGCATTTCTGCAGTTGGTTCTCTGTAAATAGTTTGCCTGGGATGTCTTAACTAGGTTTTCCATAGAGAATCTGCTGCTACTGATATACACTCACTGACAAAAAAAAAGTAATGTACCCAGACTGGAATGTCTAATTTTGTGCAAAACTCTGTATGAAGTTATGTAAATCATTACAGGTGTGATGTGATTAGACACTGGATCTTACCAAAAGAGGACGTAAAAGTGCTTCCCCCTGCTGCCCTATAATCATCATTTCCAGGCACTTGGCAGAAGTAAATTTGGTGTCACAGCGCCCATTACATTGCCGTTGCATACAACAGTCAGTCACCCCTAGTAGCGATACGAGGGACACTTATAGCTCATTGATATGTGCAGGACATCCTGCAGCCACATGTGTTGCTTCTCATGGCAGGGCTTCCAACTGACATTTTCCAGCAGGATAATGCTCATCCACATACAGCATTGTTTCTCAGGAATCTTTTCATCAGGTTGCAACACTTCCTTGGCTTGCCTGGTTGCCAGATATTTCTCCAATTCAACATTTAGGAAGCCTACTTCAGCAGGCCATGAGTGTGCAGGATCTACAGGCCCAGCTGCAACATCTGTGGGCAGATGAGTCGCAGGATAACATATGAAACCTTTATGCCTCCATGCCTGACCATATCTCCTCTTGTATCCAGGCTTAGAGGTGGCCCAATAATGTGCTAGAACCTCCTTTCAGTCTTCCCCAATACACTTATCCTTTTACTGTAACATTGTAAACAGTTACATACAGTTGGGCTAAAAAATTTACATACCCCGGCAGATTTTTTTGGTTCTTTGGCCTTTTTTCAGAGAATATGAATGATAACACAAAAACTTTTTCTCCGCTCATGGTTAGTGGTTGGTTGAAGCCATTTATTGTCAAACTTCTGTGTTTTCTCTTTTTAAATCATAATGACAACCAAAAACATCAAAATAACCCTGTTCAAAAGTTCACATACCCCAGTTCTTAATACCGTGTACCCTCTAACATCAATGACAGCTTGAAGTCTTTTGTGGTAGTTGTGGATGAGGCTCTTTATTTTCTCACATGGTAAAACTGCCCATTCTTCTTGGCAAAAAGTCTCCAGTTCCTGTAAATTTCTGGGCTGTCTTGCATGTACTGCGCGCTTGAGATCTCCCCAGAGTGGATCAATGGTATTGAGGTCAGGAGACTGAGATGGCCACTCCAGAACCTTCACTTTCTTCTGCTGTAGCCAATGACAGGTCGACTTGGCCTTGTGTTTTGGATCGTTGTCCTGTTGGAACGTCCAAGTACGTCCCATGCGCAGCTTCCTGGCTGATGAGTGCAAATTTGCCTCCAGTATTTGCTGATAACGTGCTGCATTCATCTTTCCTTCAACTTTGACCAAGTTTCCTGTGCTTTTGAAGCTCACACATCCTTACATCATCAGTGATCCACCTCCATGCTTTATAGTAGGAATGGTGTTCCTTTCATCATAGGCCTTGCTGACACCTCTCCAAATGTAACGTTTATGGTTGTGGCCAAAAAGTTTGATTTTTGTCTCATCACTCCAGATTACCTTGTTCCAGAAGTTTTGAGGCTTGTCTCTGTGCTGTTTGGCGTATTGAAGGTGAGATTCCTTGTGGCATTTGCGCAGTAATGGCTTTCTTCTGGCAACTCGACCATGCAGCCCATTTTTCTTCAAGTGCCTCGTTATTGTGCATCTTGAAACAGCCACACCGATAGTTTTCAGAGAGTCCTGTACTTCAGCTGATGTTATGTGTGGGTTTTTCTTTGCATCCCAAACAATTTTCCGGGCAGTTGTGGCCAAAACTTTGGTATACCTGACTGTGGTTTGGTTTTTACAGAGTCCCTGAGTTTCCATTTGTTAATCACAGTTTGAACACTGCTGACTGGCATTATCAATTCCTTGGATATCTTTTTGTATCCCTTTCCTCTTTTATACAGTTCAACTACCTTTTGCCGTAGATCCGTGGACAATTCTTTTGCTTTCCCCATGACTCACAATCCAGAAATGTCAGTGGCTGGAGGAAAGATGCAATTGTCTGTCTGGATCTCAGAAACTCACTCAGCTTTTATGCACACACACTGATTACAAGCAAACAGGTCACAGGTGAGGATGTTACCTTTATCAGCCACTCAAACCCCTTTGTGTCAACTTCTGGGCATGTTATCAGGCCAAAATCACCAGGTTATGTGAACTTTTGAACAGCGTCATTTTGATGTTTTTGGTTGTCATTATGATTTAAAAAGAGAAAACACAGAAGTTTGACAATAAATGGCTTCAACCAACCACTAACCATGAGCGGAGAATAAGTTTTTGTGTTATCATTCATATTCTCTGAAAAAAGGCCAAAAATCCAAAAAATCTGCCGGGGTATGTAAACTTTTTAGCACAACTGTATATCATCATTGCATGCACACATCTAAGGTTGATTCCATTCCAACAGCTCCTCCTTGATGTTTAGTTTTTTTTTTTTTTTTGTCAATGAATATAGCAGCAAATACATTCAATCTCAGGCATACAGTAAAGTAATTGTACGCATGAGATAATATCCAAAGGTGCTGCAAGAAAGTCAAACTATTACATAACACTGTGCAGACACTACAGTATATCGTACATAACTTTCATCTCTTGTTTTATGGTCGGTATAGCTGCTATTCAGGTTTTTCCAGGAAGTATTTGGGTAAAACCACAATATGTAAAATATTTCTAATGTAGAAATATTTTTGTATTTCTACTTATTGTGTATAAATTTGTTTCCAAAGAATCGTAAAGGGGTTTTCCCATGAATAGAACCATATTTAAACTTGTAGACCAAAGTTGAACATTTTTGTGAATATAAATAATTACATTTTTTTGCAGCGTTTTAAAGTTTTTCTGTAATCATTTTAGTAGTGACAGTCTTTTTCTTGATCATTTTCCAATGTACATGACCATGAATGCAGGAGCTTTCTATGATTTGTCTCTTGTCATGTAATGTCCCTGCATAAGAAAGTCATGACTGGGTTTCTGATAAGTACCAGACAAAAGAAATTCAAGTACCCAAGTCGTAGTAGAAAAATTCATTTCAGCAATTTTTTTGTCGAACACTGAAAAACCCCTTTTAAATATGGTTATTTCATGGGAAAATCCCTTTAATTGTAAATGTTCAGGTATTAAGCATCGCTCACACAGTATAGTTGCAGTATTTGCACATTGTTCTGATTTTAAAACCTGAAGTGGATACTAAAGAGCTGAGAAGGATAAAGGAGTCCTATGTTGATTTTCGCTATAAACGGGAGAAAAGAAAAACTTTATCGCATTGCAGTTTCTCACACAAATAGTTTGTTCCTGCAGTATTACAGTAAGGTAAGGAAATGTGTTCTGCTATCCAAAGCATTTACATTCAGAAGTGCATTTCATCAGACACTGACCACAGGGCCGTATTAACACATTGGTAGACCCAGTGCAAACATTTCATAAGGGGCCCCCCTCCCCCATCACCACCTGCTATTATATCCATCTGAAAGCTGCCAAAAACTGGGATTTTATATGGTGACATTCAATGGGTGACAATATGTTATCTGACTGATGGAATGTTTTATACGTTCATCTCTAGTAATAATCGTTATTGATATTATTTTAGCGTGTAACTGATATCGTTAGAGAGGCGGGCGGCGTATTTTACTCTATGAAGATCATGTTGTTGCAGAGTGCGATTGCTGGATGTGGCAGAGTCAAAACCAGATAGACAGTTGTATA
Organism: Leptodactylus fallax; assembly: GCA_947044405.1. NCBI lineage: Eukaryota > Metazoa > Chordata > Amphibia > Anura > Leptodactylidae > Leptodactylus > Leptodactylus fallax. The sequence continues at coordinate 3,355,872 of CAMRHE010000167.1, forward strand.
TAACAGGAACAAAACTTTAGTGAAACATGAGTGCAGTAAGAGAAGATCACCTCACATGGTGAATAACAGATCTAGTTCAGCACACACTAACAAAAAACAGGATATATATATCAACCAGCATCAAAACAAGAAAAGTACAGAGTGTCTACAGATAAACATTTAGTAACAGCTACAGTACAGACCAAAAGTTTGGACACACCTTCTCATTCCAAGAGTTTTCTGTATTTTCATGACTATAAAAATTGTAGATTCACACTGAAGGCATCAAAACTATGAATTAACACATGTGGAATTATATACTTAACAAAAAAGTGTGAAACAACTGAAAATAGGTCTTATATTCTAGGTTCTTCAAAGTAGCCACCTTTTGCTTTGATTACTGCTTTGCACACTCTTGGCATTCTCTTGATGAGCTTCAAGAGGTAGTCACCTGAAATGGTTTTCACTTCACAGGTGTGCCCTGTCAGGTTTAATAAGTGGGATTTCTTGCCTTATAAATGGGGTTGGGACCATCAGTTGTGTTGTTCAGAAGTCAGGTGGATACACAGCTGATAGTCCTACTGAATGGAGTCTTAGAATTTATATTATGGCAAGAAAAAAAGCAGCTAAGTAAAGAAAAACGAGTGGCCATCATTACTTTAAGAAATGAAGGTCAGTCAGTCCGAAAGATTGGGAAAACTTTGAAAGTGTCCCCAAGTGCAGTGGCCAAAACCATCAAGCGCTACAAAGAAACTGGCTCACATGAGGACCGCCCCAGGAAAGGAAGACCAAGAGTCACCTCTGCTGCGGAGGATAAGTTCCTCCGAGTCACCAGCCTCAGAAATCGCAGGTTAACAGCAGCTCAGATTAGAGACCAGGTCAATGCCACACATAGTTCTAGCAGCAGACACATCTCTACAACAACTGTTAAGAGGAGACTGTGTGCAGAAGGCCTTAATGGTAAAATAGCTGCTAGGAAACCACTGCTAAGGACAGGCAACAAGCAGAAGAAGAACACAAGGAATGGACATTAGACCTGTGGAAATCTGTGCTTTGGTCTGATGGGTCCAAATTTGAGATCTTTGGTTCCAACCACCGTGTCTTTGTGCGACGCAGAAAAGGTGAACAAATGGACTCTACATGCCTGGTTCCCACCGTGAAGCATGGAGGAGGAGGTGTGATGGTGTGGGGGGGGCTTTGCTGGTGACACTGTTGGGGATTTATTCTGAACCAGCATGGTTACCACAGCATCTTGCAGCGGAATGCTATTCCATCCGGTTTGCGTTTATTTGGACCATCATTTATTTTTCAACAGGACAATGACCCCAAACACACCTCCAGACTGTGTAAGGGCTATTTGACCAAGAAGGAGAGTGATGGGGTGCTACGCCAGATGACCTGGCCTCCACAATCACCAGACCTGAACCCAATCCAGATGGTTTGGGGTGAGCTGGACCGCAGAGTGAAGGCAAAAGGGCCAACAAGTGCTAAGCATCTCTGGGAACTCCTTCAAGACTGTTGGAAAACCATTTCAGGTGACTACCTCATGAAGCTCATCAAGAGAATGCCAAGAGTGTGCAAAGCAGTAATCAAAGCAAAAGGAGGCTACTTTGAAGAACCTAGAATATAAGACCTATTTTCAGTTGTTTCACACTTTTTTGTTAAGTATATAATTCCACATGTGTTAATTCATAGTTTTGATGCTTTCAGTGTGAATCTACAATTTTTATAGTCATGAAAATACAGAAAACTCTTGGAATGAGAAGGTGCGTCCAAACTTTTGGTCTGTACTGTACATCTAGTGTCATAAATGTGAACTGCAGTCAATCCAGCAAATATAGAGACAAAGCTGGCTGTTGTATATCTCCAACACATCTATGGACAGGACAGGGTCAAATGTAAACTTTATTGATGACTTTGTGTATGTGTTGTGTAAGTGTTTGGTGCAACTCTTTTGGCGCTGCAACCTAGATAATTGTAACCATCTGGGTCACAGTGCCAATAACTGACCACTCCTTCACTCCACCCCCCTATTTCTATTGGTGCTAAGGTCTCACTAGGGGTGGGAGGGGTGTGGCTTAGTCGTCAGTCCACAGCATTCACTACATCAGAGCATACATTATGCTCTGAGTGTTTTGACAGCCCCAGTACACACCCACCAGCTCTTATTGGCGGATGGGGATTGGAAGGCGGATCTTACACTCACAATAAGCTTCACTGAAGTGGTTTTTATACCCATAAGCTTCATTATGAGAGCAATCTTCTTTAATTTTATGTCTTTTATGTTCATTTAACCCCTCTTTGTTGGGGATAATGTAATGAATGATCCCAGGTTCCATCCTACACTCCCTTGGTATTCAAATCCAAAAAGGGGGCGTTTACATTTGGCATTTTTTAGCACCATTTTGTTTTTAAATATGTGTGTATGTCACTGTTTGCATTATATATCCACTTTGTTTATTTGAGAAAGGGGTCTGCGAACCCCAAAATGCGTCATTTACTGCTAATAAAAATCTGAATTTATTTATAACCAAAAAAAGAATATCAGCCTCTCACTATGAAGGGGTAATTGGGTAACAATAATTTAAAGGGATTTGCACCAGAACCTTCCTGGAAGGTTTCTTCCATTACTGCATCTACAAAATACCTCTGTAATTAGGATATGCGCGCTGCAGCAAACTTAGCTCCAACCACTTCTACATTGACTCCGCCCATTCTCATCCATTTTTCTATGAGCCCCCACACTGTATAATCCTCCTACAGTCACCCTAACATTATATGTCCCCCCAATTGCCCCACAGTATGAAGTCTCCTCTCCTGGTGCCCCAGTTTAAACTGGGGAAACTAAAGGGGGACATTAAACTGGGGGTAGCTGGAGGGGGACATTATACCGTTGGTGTAGCTGGAGGGGGCCATTAAACTGAGAGTAGCTGGAGGGGGACATTAAACCATAGGGGTAGCTGGAGAGGGACTTTAAACCGTGGGGGTAGCTGGAGGGGGACATTATACCATTGGTGTAACTGGAGGGGGCCATTAAACTGTGAGGGTAGCTGCAGGGGGACATTAAACTGGGGGAAACTAGAGGCAAACATGTCCCCCTCCAGCTACTCTCACGGTTTAATGTCCTCCTCCAGTTGCCCCCTTCCAACTTGCTGCCAGTTTAATATTCCTCTTCATCTCCCCCAGTTTGATGTCCCCCCCTTCATCTGCACCTAGTTTGATGCCCGTCTCCATCTGCTCCCAGTTTAATGTCCCCCTTCAGCTGCCTCCAGTTTAATATGCTCCCTCCATCTGCCACCAGTTTAACATAATAAAACACTAATACTCACCTTTCCACGCTCCGCTGCCAGCCTGTGAAGTCTCTTCTCTTGCAGTGTTCAGGGAGCTACAAGCACAATGTGAGTTAGGTCATCACATCGCGGCCGCAGCTCCAGGGACCAAAGCACACAAGGATGTGCTTCACACACAATGGTGAAGCAGGGGCTGTCTGCGGATGGCTTCTGCTTCATCACTGTATTTAACTCATCTGCGTCCGGAGAGGTGATGAGTTGATACCGGGTGTGATGAACCGACCCTCAGTTTTATAGCTGTCTTGGAAGTGTGTTTTTACTTGCTCATGTCCGTCCTTCCCCCACTTGTTGGAATGTGGTGCTTACCCATCTGTCTGAAGGTTCTGCAAAGGAGAGAGGGGGAGGGCTGGCTAAGGGGGAGGTGAAGGGTGTAGCTAGGGGGGGGTCTCACACGGAGGTGAGAGTGAGTTTTGAGAGTGTTGTGTTGAGCCTGGAAGGGAGACAGCTAAGACAGAGCTGTGTTCAGGTATCTTTTCTAATCTTTTATTTCCCTTTTTTATTTGGTGTGCGGTATCATCGCTCTTTTGCTTGTATGTTTATGCTTGATCATATTAATATTGTATATTTCTGTATATGCTATTAATTCATACCGACCCACTTGGGTTATTAAACATATAAAATTTATATCGCTCGTTTCGTTCTATCCTATGACCCGGTCTACTCACGGTGTGTGAGTGGGAGGTTAAGAAAGAAGTTTGATCGCAGGCGTGCCAGGCGGCTGGGTGAGGCGATAGTCTTCACAGTGGTGGCAGCGTTGTGAGATCTTAGGATAACAGGGTGTGGGTGTGGTATCATGCAGACACTGAGGATTGTGGCAATCCTATGGAACGAGCGCGGTATGAGATCAAGCTTAAAATACGGTGAAAGTTTGGTACAGTACTGTTCCCTCCCTTCTTCTTCTTTTTTTCGGTCCTATCTTTTATTTGGCAACGGCTTCTAGTGGATGTCTTACACTCTGAGAAGTGGAGCCAGGGGACGGCAGCAACTGACTGATACAAACGCTGAGCAGATGGCTGATATGGAAGGTGCTGCAGCTGGGCAGGACGAGGAGCAAAGTCCTGAGGGGCTGGCACAAGAAAACATCACCATGCCAGACGGTTCAGCAGTTGCCCGGACCCCAGAGGTAACTGTGCCTGGAGGGACCAGTAGCCCCAGTTTTGTGGGGGTAACGGACTTATACTTGCAAATGGCCTTACAGCAGATAGACGCCAGTGACTATAGCGCCCGTCTGCAGGTGATTCATCAGTACCAAGCTGCTGCAGAGCACCGGGCGGAGAGAGAAGCTGCAGAGCGCCGGGCGGGAGAGAGAGGCCGCCGCTGCAGAGCGCCGGGCGGAAAGAGAGGCCGCTGCTGCAGAGCGTCGGGCGGAGATGGAGCATCAGCTTGAGCTAAAAAAGCTGGAACTTTGCCAGCAGGCGCAACCTTCCCCTGCACCAACTCCAGGAGCCCGAGCACTAAAGATCCGATCCGAGGACTTTCCAATCTTGGAAGATAAAGGGGACTTGGACTCGTTCTTGCAGGGATTTGAGAGTGTGTGTAAGCAGCATCATATTCCCCAGGCAGAATGGGCCCCTTACCTGTCTCCCCGGCTGAAGGGAAAAGGCCTGGATGTTTTCACGAACTTACCAGAGGACGCGGACTATGAGACCATCAAAGCAGCACTGATCCGGAGATACCGGCTCACGCCGGAGGTGTACTGCTAAAAGTTCCGGAATATACAGTGGGGTCCCACAGAGAGCTATGCGGATGTTCTGCACCACTTACAGGCTACATTCCGGCAATGGATTAAAGGACTTACTGTTACCAAGTTCGAGGAGCTTGAGGATCTGATGATAAAAGACCAGTTCCTCCATGTGTGCCCTCTGGAGGTCTGCCAGTTCGTGTGTGATCGGAAACCCAAGGCAGCAGACCAGGCTGCAGAGATTGCTGATGACTATGTGTCCACCAGGGAGCAAGGGGCCAAGAGAGGAGCCACACTGCAGAGACCCTCAAGCTGGAAGGAGGGGCAAAGCTGGAGTTCACCACAGCCTGCAGTCTCCAAGTGGGGTAAGACCAACTCTGTCCCGGGTGCCCCCTCTACTTCCCCTGTCCCAAGAACTCTGGGCGCCCCGGGGACCCCCTCCAAGTCCCAAGGAGAGGCCCGGCGGTGTCATGCCTGTAACCAGCCAGGACATTTCAAGGCGGAGTGCCCCAACCGCTCTAAGAACCCCTCTGTTTCCCCAGCCACGGGAGTTGGCTCATCTGTATACTTGGTGGGGAGGGAGGGGTTGCCATCCAATGCCAACTGTCAACAGGTCATTGTGGGGGGTAAAGTGGTCATGGGATTTCGGGACACTGGGGCGGAGATTACTCTGGTGCAACCTGACTTGGTCCCTGCGGACAGTATTATCCCTGGAAAAACTCTGACCCTGAAGGGTATTGGACAAGAACGCTTAACTGTGCCCATGGTTTGCGTCCATTTGGACTGGGGTGCGGGAAAAGGAATGCGTGATGTGGGGCTAATGTCTGATCTGCCTGCCAATGTACTATTGGGAACAGATTTGGGGCCCTTGGTGTCCCAATATGGAGTGGGAGTAGCCCCACCTCACTGTGACAAAATGTCTGTACTGAAGGATGATTTTAATGAGGTGTTGAAGCCTGCCACACAGGCACAGACACAGGCAGAGGGAGGGGTCAGCCTTTTGTCTCCCCCTGCTGTGTGCCCAGCTAAAGTAATCAGTGAGCATGTGAATGAGACATTGTGGAATGCTGACCTGGCTGTAGCCCCGCCCACATCTGCGGGTGATGAGAGCCCGCTCAGTGTGACCCTGGCTGAGCCAGTCACCCATGCAGTTCACTGTGAATCAATGCATGAATGCAATGTCAATGTAATTGCTAATTCTTGCCTTGCAGATTTCCAGGGTAGCTCTTCTGAGATGCTGGGGGCAACCCCAACGGATGACACTGTGCCAGGTGGTCAGGTGAGTCACGGGGATCTCAGGGCCGATCCGGATGAGGGACGGACTGCTGGTGTTGCGGTGGTAACCCGCAGCCAGAGTGCTAGAGGTGGAAGGCGCTCCGACCCCTGAGCGCTATGACTAACCTCCCCACACTGGAGCCGGAGGAGCCCGGCGGGTATATGACATGCACATCTCTTCTGTCTGGGTCCAGTCAGGAGTTCAGGGACGCTGTCCAAGCTGACCGCAGTCTGGGCGCATTGAAGGAGCGTGCCGATCAACCTCCCTTGGAGTCGGACAAGGACCACGTGTACTGGGAGCAAGGGAGGTTGTACCGGGAAACGATCCCCACAAAGGGAAAAGAAAGTCGGCTCAGGGAGAAACATTTGGTGGTACCCCAACCCTATCGGGTGGAGTTGTTGCGAATTGCTCATGAGATTCCACTGGCAGGCCACCTGGGGATCGCTAAGACCAAGGCTCGCCTCAGCCACTTATTCTACTGGCCTAAGATGGGAACAGATGTAGCTAAATATTGCCGTTCATGTGACACTTGTCAGAGGATGGGCAAGGTGGGGCAAGGCTCAAAAGCCCCAATGATACCTATGCCCATCATAACCGAACCTTTCCAGCGGGTGGCTGTGGATCTCATTGGACCCCTGTCCATTCCCAGTCGCACCGGGAAACGTTTCATATTAACGGTAGTAGACTACGCTACTAGGTACCCGGAAGCTGTCGCTCTGTCTTCCACCCGGGCTGATGTAGTGGCCAAGCCTCTGGTAGGCATCTTCTCCCATGTTGGATTTCCCAGAGAGATGCTCACAGACCAAGGTACCCAGTTCATGTCTGCCTTGATGCAAGGCCTGTGTAAGGTAACAGAGGTGCAACATCTGGTGTCCAGCCCGTATCACCCGCAGACCAATGGCCTGTGTGAACGGTTCAATGGCACCCTGAAGCAGATGTTCAGGATGTTAGTCGAGTCCCACGGGCGCGACTGGGAGCCTTATCTCCCGCACCTGCTGTTCGCTTACCGGGAGGTGCCTCAAGCCTCAACTGGGTTCTCCCCCTTTGAGCTCTTGTACGGGAGACGTGTACGTGGGCCCCTAACTCCTGTGAAAGAGTCCTGGGAAGGAGAAACGGCCATCCAAGGTGTGCCAGTCATGGAGTATGTCCTGCGATTCCGTGACCAAATGCAGGCTATGGCGCGGCTGGTGCATGACAACATGGTCCAGGCTCAGGCTGACCAGAAGCGCTGGTATGATCAGAATGCCCGTGAGAGAACATACCAGCCGGGGCAGAAAGTATGGGTCCTAGTCCCTGAGCCCCAGGACAAGCTTCAGGCGAAATGGACCGGTCCATACGTCGTGCACCAGCAGGTCAACAGCGTCAGCTACCTGGTCACTGTTGATCCAGGCCGGAACAGGCATAAGGTCTTCCATGTCAACATGATGAAGGATCATCATGACCAGGAAGCCAGTGCCTTTCCGGTATGCAGTCTGCTAGAGGAGGGGGAAGAAGAAGGCCTTGTTGACTTGCTTGCTCATTTTCAGGAGGATGGGTCCAACAAGAAGGCACAGGTGAACCCCCTTCTGGCTGAGGTCCAGATGCGCAAGGAGATTGACGAGATGCTGGACCTGGGGGTGATTCAGCCCTCTCACAGTGCATTAGCGTCACCTGTGGTTCTTGTGCCCAAAAAGGACCGGACCACCCGGTTCTGTGTAGACTACAGGGAACTTAATGCGGTTACAGTCGACGACGCGTACCCCATGCCGCGCATCGACGACCTGCTTGACCGGTTAGGTAAGGCCCAGTACCTGTCCATCATGGACTTGAGTCGGGGATACTGGCAGATCCCCCTGTCCCCTCAGGCACAGGAGCGATCGGCCTTTATCACCCCTTTCGGACTGTACGAGTCCACTGTTATGCCATTCGGCATGAAGAATGCCCCTGCCACTTTCCAACGGATGGTCAACTCCCTACTGACAGGATGCGAAGGGTTTGCCACTGCGTACCTGGATGACATTGCCGTCTTCAGCTCCAACTGGGAGGAACACCTGCAGCACCTGGCGCAGGTGCTAAGGCGGATCCACAGTGCGGGCTTGACCATCAAACCGGAAAAGTGTCAGCTGGGCATGCGCGAGGTCCAATATCTGGGACACCGGGTAGGCGGGGGAACCCTGAAACCAGAACCTGAAAAGCTGGATGTAATCACGTCCTGGCCAACCCCCCGGACCAAGCGACAGGTGATGTCTTTCCTGGGTACGGCAGGGTACTATAGGAAGTTCGTACCGAACTATAGTGCTCTGGCTGCCCCCTTGACGGACCTCACCAAGAAGAAGTTGCCGCAAACTGTCCAGTGGACGGATGCTTGCGAGCGCTCCTTCCAAGCCCTGAAAGCGGCCCTGGTGAACGCACCTGTACTTCAGGCGTACAATGAGACACGCCCGCTTGTGCTACAGACAGATGCCAGCACCTACGGACTCGGTGCCGTACTGAGCCAGCTTGACTCAGCGGGGCAAGAGCACCCGGTGCAGTACCTCAGCCGAAAGCTACTGCCACGGGAGGTGGTCTACGCCGCAGTGGAGAAGGAATGCCTAGCAATCGTTTGGGCCTTGCAGCATCTGCAGCCTTACTTGTATGTGGTGACGGATCACAACCCCCTGATCTGGATCAAACGTGTTGCGGGTCAGAATGGACGGTTGTTACGTTGGAGCCTGGTGCTGCAGCAATACAACTATGACATCCGGCACAAGCCTGGCCAGGCCCATGGCAATGCCGCTGGCCTGTCCCGGCGGGGTGAGGCTGCGGAGGTGCGGGTGGAAGAGGAACGGAGGCTCCTCCTTCCCCCAACACGCTCTAAAAGGGGGAGGTGTGATGAACCGACCCTCAGTTTTATAGGTGTCTTGGAAGTGTGTTTTTACTTGCTCATGTCCGTCCTTCCCCCACTTGTTGGAATGTGGTGCTTACCCATCTGTCCGAGGGTTCTGCAAAGAAGAGAGGGGGAGGGCTGGCTAAGGGGGAGGTGAAGGGTGTAGCTCGGGGGGGGGGTCTCACACGGAGGTGAGAGTGAGTTTTGAGAGTGTTGTGTTGAGCCTGGAAGGGAGACAGCTAAGACAGAGCTGTGTTCAGGTATCTTTTCTAATCTTTTATTTCCCTTTTTTATTTGGTGTGCGGTATCATCGCTCTTTTGCTTGTATGTTTATGCTTGATCATATTAATATTGTATATTTCTTTATATTCTATTAATTCATACCGACCCACTTGGGTTATTAAACCTATAAAATTTATATCGCTCGTTTCGTTCTATCCTATGACCCGGTCTACTCACGGTGTGTGAGTGGGAGGTTAAGAAAGAAGTTTGATCGCAGGCGTGCCAGGCGGCTGGGCGAGGCGATATTCTTCACACCGGGACATACCTCCCGCTTATCGGGACAGGACCCAGAATCCCGGACGGTTGGGAGGTATGCTCAACGGGGGCCCCAGTATCATAGTACACTGTTGGCCCTATGGTTAAATGGCCCAGACTGACCACAATCTCAACCTCTCTTCATAGCAGCAAAAGAGACTTGAGGCCCCACGTTGCGGAAACGCAGCTTTTTTTTGTTGCAAATTTTGCTGTGGTTTTTTGAGCCAAACCGAAGAATGACTACAAAAGGAATGGGAAGTATATAGGAAGTTCTTCTACTTCTACCTTCTGTTTAATCCACTCCTGGCTTTGGCTCAAAAAACTGCAGCAAAATCTGCAACAAAAAAAGCTGCATTTCCGCAATGTGGGGCCTCAACCTAAGAATCCTTGTGCTTTTCTCTCTCTGAGAAATATCACTTCTAATATAATATTATAATGTTATTATTATTATTATTATTATTATTAATATTGTGTATGCATTGTGTAACATGGTAAGCTTCTCTGTACTCTGTATTTTCTAAACACATTTTATCTACAGTGCAAAGGACTAATGTTTCCAGTTATTCGAGTATGGGCTGTGCTATTTTCTGCTTTGGCCAGTTTCATGTATGCAGCTGCTGTCATGTCACATGATCGCCGACCGGAATATTTTGTCAGAGCAATTCCTTGGTTCCTTATATCAATGGGCGCTGCTGCCCTGGATATTGCCGTATCCTTTACATTGGACTGAACATGCCCTAAGTAAACTACATAATTTTGGAATGTACAGTATGATTGAATTTTTAGATCTTTGCCTTAAACTGATCAGCAAACTGCAGGAGCTTAGTAACACTTTAGTAAATAGGACAGAGCTGCAGGCACAGCCACAACTTTCATTTCCTATGCTAAGGATAGGTTATGAGTATTTACTGTAAAGTCAAGGAAAAACGAATGGTCATTTACCCCAAATATACAATCTTTGTCGGATTAAACTCTGACAATATAAATTAAGTGACACAAAGGAAAGGATATCAACTTTATAAAACTTTTTTATGAAAAGTTTTATTTCAAATAAAAATTAGGTTATTTAATGTATATATTTATTTAACATGGGGGAATATGTCACGCACATATATACACTTGTGATAGAAAATGAACATTTTTCCCAACCCACAAGGTTTCTGACCAGCCCATATTTGAGAAATACATGCCCACAATACACAAATCACTCACTTATGTGCCAGTCTAGCCCATACACAATCTATTACAGCTGCCTGAAGGCTAAAAAAAAAATACAAGCAATTGGTTGTGACCAACTTAGTTAGCAGTATGGGATAAATGTTCACTTAATGTTCAAAATCTGCCACATCAGCACTCCAAAATCTAATATGTATGGCCAGATTTATCTGAGCTCTGACAATGCACAGGTAGCTGGGGGTCAGATGATTTCAGAAATCACCTTTTTGTCTGAACAACCAATACATCATAAATGTGAATGAGACAAGATTAAGTAAAGCAAACTTTTTGCAAAGTTACTCACGTTTTTATGTTGACTTAAACTGTGGAATATTGTAAAATACTGTTCAAGAGTGGATTTTTCCATTAAGGGTGGACAGACTAGGAGGATGTCATATACGTAACAGGCAAAATGTCCATAACCCTTATCTACTTCTCTGAATCGCATTCCTTTTCGGCCATTATCGCCTGGGCTGCCTGATCAAGGGCGAAGATCAGTTTAAAAAAAAAAAAAAAAGTGCAGTGAGTCTGTATAAGTTAGCTGATAATAGGACATTTTTAGACAATTGTGCCAAATGCTGATAATTGCGGCGGACCGGAAGTATCTAAGACTAGCCATATTTATTTATAATGGTCAGGAATGAATATTCCTAGAAGCATCTGTTCTGGATCAATGTCCAGCTTATCAGCCCATGTAAATGGAGCCCTACTTGATTATCCTGCCAGGTCCAAAATTTTTACCAAACCAATAATTGTATCATATAGGTGCTTTTAATAGGAGCAGAAACATACCTTTGTGACCATAAACTGATGAAGTAATGCAGAGAGAACCATCTTTTTATAGATATGCAGATCAGCCTGCAATTGTACTAGGAGTGGGGTCAATTTGCCTACAGTCAGCTTCAAGTGCTCCAGTTCCCGTCTGAAATCAGCGGCCAACACTGACTCTTTAGCCGTAATTGTCATCTTCAAACTCTGCTTGTGTCATGGCAGTGTGTTGGCAAATCAGAACCTCCCTGATGCACTTGGAGCCTGATTTACATATCCATAACAAGAGAAATATATCTACATTGCTTTATTGTTTGTGGCCACAAAGGTAAGTTTCTGCTTCTATTAAAGGCTCCTACAGAGCACTATTATTAGTTTGGGAGGCATTTTGGAACTGACATATTCCTTTTTTAATCACATTGTACTGTCATTGTGAAATGTTGTCGAATCCTTGACGTTGCCATATCTGCAGTTAATATTTCTGTCTTGTATAATGAAAAATAAATTGGTGAAACAGATGGGGCTTGTATTGGACGCAACACTGAATGAAGAAAGCTGTGAGCTACTGCCACCAGAGATACAAAAGGCAGAAAAAGCAAATATCCGTCATACTACTTCTGAGGTTGGTTGTCAATGTAAAATTAATTTGTTGAGGACCATCTTTTGCTGCTTTCTGTTTATTATGAACACTGTGTAACCACAGAAAACCGCCTCAGCATGGTTAATTGGTGGAGATCAGATACACTACTTTGTTCAAGCAGTTATAATGGTTATGAGTCCAAGGAATTTTCCAAGCTTATAAAAAAAAAAAATATATATATATATATAGAGAGAGAGAGAGAGAGAGAGAGAGAGAGAGAGAGTGTGTGTGTGTGTGTGTGTGTGTGTGTAAAGAGTACTTGCATGGGTCTGAATGCTCATAAAATGATTGTTCAGAAGGAATTATTTATCATCTTAATTAGCTCGTACAGCTCTGTGGAGCACACTTGTTTTGCTGCTGTCAAGGCTTGCTGTAGGCTGGATTACCAATGTGAAGGACTACAATTCCCATGATTACTCTCACTGATATTGCCTCTATTTACAGCTGTCTGAATTCCTCTCTTACAATTTGTAAGGTATAGCTGTAACTACTAATGGTCTGCTCTGTTATTCTGCTGCTCAGCATGTAAAACACAATCCTTCCAGAGACAGGGAGGAAGAATGGAGAGCCAAGGGCAGCAAAAATAACAAGGATTACAGAGCCATTTCATCTTTAGATGGGACATTAGCATGTTGTACATGTAGATTTTCACTACATATTGAGTGTGAAATCTGTGATAAAAATTTACTAAATAAATTGACACCTCAGATTTAAGATTTGCAATGCTTGTAAATTTCCACACATTTCTTAAAAAATTTTGCCCACTTTGCTGCTACCGTGATTCATTGTGGATTTTCCACCAACAAATAATGACCTTATGTAAAATACTTTGTTTATTGCAAAAACTGTATTCTTCTAGGCCTCAAGCTGGACACCACTGACCATGGTTCCTAATAGATGTTTAAGTAGCAAGGTATCACTTGGACGTTATGTGAGGCTTAGCGTTGAGCAAGTGCAAGAGGTAACTGTCTTTTTCTTCTGTGAAACTATTTAACAAAATGTATTTTGTAAACAAACCCAACACAATCCACACTAACACCATGGCCACTGACTTCCAGGAGTCTATTTGGAAAGCTAAGGTGGCTACTCTATGGTAGATGTCATTTACTAATGGGTGATATTTTGTAGGGTAAATTTGCCATTAATGGTCATTTAATTTGTTTCCTGAACCACTTCTGAAACACACATTTTGTTCAATATTTAGAATGATATCGGAGCAGTGAGACTACCTGGGGATGGACAGACAAACCCTGGACGCATTAATCATAAGGAACCACTGTGTTACTTTGACTTACCAGTGTATCCACCTCCTGATATCACACACTCCGCAAATTCCCCTTCTAGCTCTTCTGATGCATCTTATACTACTGACCTAGAGGTACGTGGTCTCTTCCCTTATGATTCAACCTACTAATCCAAAATTAATTTAGTCAAATTATTCTAGAACTACAACTGCTTTTAATGCAGCCCATAAACTGGTGCCTAGAGGGTTTATGGTTTCAGTCCATAAAGTTCCTTTTGTGGATAATATATAGAGATCAGCGAATCGATTCTGCAGAAGTGGAATTCGATCCGAATTTCAGGAAATCTTCGATTCACCACGATTCCGGATTTCCTGATGCTTCGCTGTAACGAATATTTAGTAAGGACCTTTGTGACATCAGACGGTCACATGATCCTTCCACATGAATAAAACTTGTCTGTGCTGGAGAGAGAGAGAGACATAACTATGGCATCCAAGGGCTTCCTACATTTTGCCGCCCACCCCAGCTCTCTGCAGGCCAGAAATAGCTGTTTATTCGCTGCAAAGTAATTCGGATCGAAGTGAATTTTTTTGAAACTTGGAATTGAACTGCCGAATCGAACTTTTGAGAAATTCGCTCCTCTCTAATAGCCTTGTGAAATTTATCAAAAAAATTGTGAAAACGCTATAGTTTTTGTTGCACAAGAAATAACCCTTATTTCCTAAACCATATTTATCTCTTTAAAGCAGTGGCTTAACTAGGAATGGCTGGGCCCCAAGTCAACATTTGACATGGCCCCCCCCTCCCCACACAGACCACATTCCTGCACACAGTATTATGCCCCATAGTGGCCCCTGCACACAGTATTCTGCCCCATAGTGGACCACCCATGAATGAAGTCTTTTCAGACCTCAGAGTATAACGATTGGAGACCCAGGGGAGGATACAAACCAAAAAAAAAAAAAACTGTTACTTCCCTCTTCCTGGCTCCATTGCACTCCTGGCTACCTCAGCCATCTTCAATGTTGGATCAGATCTCGCGTGAGCCAGGCTGGTGTCGCTACGCATAATGACGTTGGCTGACGTCTGGGATGTCACCAAACAGGCCCAAAGCCTGCGGAGTGCAGGAGAGGTAAGTAACATTTTTTTATGTTCCCTCACCTCCCCTGGGTCTCCGATCGTTATACTAAAGGGTCTGAAAAGACCCCCGAGTATAATGATTGCAGTGTTTGTGGGGTTCGCGGTAGCGGCTGCCACAGGGCTCCGGGCCCCCTAATGTCCCGGGCCCTGTGGCAGCCACTATCGCTGCTACCCCAGTGTTTACACCCCTGCTTTAAAGGGAACTTGTCAGTTCCTTTTCACCCCCCCCTCCCAAACCACCATCAGTACCTCACAGCGTCTCTCATGTGTTGTTTCTCAGTGTCTTTATAACGCCACCATCTCCAGAAAAATAATTTTTATTCTGTATGAAAATTAGGTCCTTCCTGTCAAGCCGATGGACAGTTAAAGGAGTTGTCCAGTTTCAGCAAATAAATTGATTGTACAATAAAAAGTTATACTTTTCCAGCATACTTTCTATATGCATTTCTCATTGTTTTTTGGATCTCTGCTTCATTGTATACTTCCAGTAGATAAGTCAGTCCATGTTCATGTGATGGACACACGTGCACAACCCATTACAAGACAGATGATTGATACTGAAAATATATTGGAAATTGTATAAGTTTTTATTATACAAACAATAACAATTATTTGCTGAAACTGGACAACCCCTTTAATGGAAGCCGTCAAGCTCTCCATGCCCCAATCTGGATCCTTGGCTGTGATTGATGTCCCTGTTTTGGCAGTTGCGATGATGTTAATAGGACTGATCACAGACAAGGGGTGGGCTTGGGGCTTATTTGCGCACACAGTATTTTTCTGAAGATGGCAGCAATGAACTGGTGTTATAAAGGGGGAAACAAATAAAAGTCAATATGAGATACTGATGGTGACTTGGGAGTAAAAAGTCACTGATTGTCCCTCTTTAATCATAATTTAGTTTATAGTACTAAAATGGATTCATTTTAACCATTAGAAATCTGAAGGATTATTTATGCTTTTCTCTTTTCCTGGTAATCAGATGCAAACACTGGAATTACAGTATTTACTTTTTTTGTCAGCTGGGAAAGTACATGTGATACATTGTAAATACACACAATTTCCCACAATACAAACAAATATAACAATCATGGGAAACCTTTCATTTGTTTTGCAAAAAAAAAAAACAAAAAAAAAAACCTTTTAATACTAGCTTTAATGTCTAGCTTTATAACAAGTTCTCCAAGTAAGAAAAGTAAACTACTTGCATGGATAATGCAGTACAGTTTTTAGACAATCTGTTAGAGCAGAAGAAGCCGATGAGATTGATATGTAGGTTTCTGGGATTCATTATAAAGAGGTTCTCCTATCAGTGATCGACATCATTCGGGACAGTGTTGGCAATATCTCTGTAATGCCCTGCGGAATACGATGATGCTCTATAAGTAAGCAAAATAAAAATAAATAATCCATATCTCTGTGTGCAAGAACAGATATTATAATGTATGAATACCATTGCTACTAGCAGAGGCGTAGCTAGGGGTTCAGCACAGGGAGGGCGAACATGTCCAAGTGGGCCCCCAACTGTAGTGACCTACAGGTGACGTCTGACTAATCTTTCACATTCCCCATCTCTTTCATCTGGACGGCCATGACCACTTCTTCCAGTCTCTGTAAAGTTTGCAACACAGACATCTTTAGCTCCTCTTATTGATCGCGGTTCTTCCTGCAGCACTTTGCACAGAATGTTCGCAGAGGTTTCCTCTGCGGAATTTCTGCTTCAGTTATATCTATAGGGAAACCACTGCCATTAACCCCTTAACGACCTTGGACGTACTATTACGTCCTGGGCGCTAGGTACTTCGCGCACCAGGACGTAATACTACGCCCGAGGGCCGGCTGCCCGCTCACTATCTGAGCGGGCGGTATCGGAACCGGGTGTTAGCTGTATCTGACAGCTAACACCCTGCTCCATAACCCCCGGTCGGCCATAACTTCCGATCGGCGGTTTTAACCCCTTGGATGCCGCGGTCAAACATGACCGCGGCATCCAAGGGGTTCCGCCGTCTTGCCGACCCCCCCCCCCCGGCACCCCCCCCGCGGCGAGATCGGGGGGGTGCCGATATCTCTAATCTGCAGCCCGGGGTCTGCCAAGTGACCCCAGGCTGCCTGGAGCCCCCAGTACCTGGTTGATCCTGCCGAGACATCAGGAAGTCAGCGCTGTGTTTCCATAGCGCTGACTTCCTGTATAGGCTGCAAGACACGTGTATGCTCGTGTCTTGCAGTCTATAGTGCTGAGCCAGCAATCAAAGCATTGCTGGCTCAGGTGTCCTAATGGGACACAAGAAAAAGTAAAAAAAAAGTTAAAAAAAAAAAATAATAAAGTATGTGAAAAAAATTAATAAAAGAATAAAGCCCCAAAAATTCCCTTTTCCTATATAAAATGAATTATATAAAAAATAAACCTAAAAATTAATAAAAACAATACATATTTGGTATTGTTGCGTCCGTAACAACCTGTACAATAAAACTGAAACCATATTTAATGTACACGGTGAAAGTCGGGGAAAAAAAAACGGAAAAAACCCGCCAAAAGTAACGATTTTTCGCCATCTCACCTTACAAAATATGCCATAAAAAGTGATCAAAAAGTCATATGTACCCCAAAACAGTACCAATAAAAAGCACAGGTTGTACCGCAAAAAATAAGCCCTAAACCAACTCTCTAAACTGAAAAATAAAAATGCTACGCATCTTAGAAGATGGCGATGCAAAAAAAATTAATTTATGTCCCCAAATGGATTTTTGTTCTGCAAAATTGGTATTGCATAAAAAACAGTATAAATGAGGTATCGCCGTAATCGTACCGACCCGCAGAATAAAGATAACATGTTACTTATGCTCTACGCTGCATGGTGAAAAATTTAAAAGATAAAACGCAGTGCCAGAATTGATGGGGTTGTTTTTTAATCCACCAAGAAAGAGTTAATAAAATTTATTTAATAAGTTGTAAGCACCTAAAAATGATGTCATTAAAAAATACATCTCACCCTGCAAACAACAAGCCCTCATATGGCTACATCACCAGAGAAATAAAGAAAATATAACTCGTACAATGTGAAGACAAAAACCCCAAAAATCGCCAAATCATTAGAGCATAACTGGCTGCGGCAGGAAGGGAATGTATAAGCTGTGCGAGCGTATATTAGGGTACACCCCAGATTTAGAGCTTACGAGGGATAATAAACCAGAAGTGACCCCCAGAGTGACCCCCCAATAATAGGAACTACTGGGGAAATAGTAGGGAATTTAGTGTACCCAATATACTACGCACAGATTACATATTCACTTTTCCCCATCCGCTGTGCAGTCACGTCTGGGATACTAATGCTCGCTACACCCCTTGATAAATTCTTTGAGGGGTGCAGTTTTCAAAATGGGGTCATTCCCTAGGGGATTCCACTTTACTGGTACTTTAGAGGCTCTGCAAACATGACATGGCATCCAGATCCCAAACATCTGAATCTGCGCTCCAAAAGCCATATAGCGCTCCTTCCCTTCTGTGCCCTACTGTGTGCCCAAACCGCAGTTTATACCCACATGTATGACACTGGTGTAACCAGGATAAGGTACTTAATGTGATATATGGGTATAAACTCCTGTTTGGGCACAGAAGGGAAGGAGCACTATTTGGTTTTTGGACGCCATTGCACTTTTGCAGAGCTGAAATGCCAGTACAGTGGAATCCCCTGACATGTCACCCCATTTTGGAAACTGCACCCCTGAAGGAATTTATCCAGGGGTACAGTGAGCATTTTTAACCCCCAAGTGTTGCTATAATTTATTATCCGTAAATGAATAGGCAGCTGATGATGAAAGGTGAAAATGACAATTATTCCAGGAATACGACATTTCTGTGCGTAATATGTTGTGCCCGGCTTGTATCAGAGATGAACGCTCCAAAAGCTGTTGTGCCCGGGATCCCCGATCACCAGTTTTTGGAGTGTGTGTCTGTGCAGACATAAGCTGAGCACAACATATCGGGCACTGAAATGGCGTATCTATAGAAAAATTTCATTTTTAACTTTTCATTATCAGCTGCGCATTCATTTTTGGAAATTAAAAGAATGCAACACTTAAGGGTTAATAATGCTCGCTACCCCACTTGATAAATCCCTTGAAGGGTATAGTTTCCAAAATGGGGTGACATGTCTGCGGATTCCACTTTACTGACAATTCATGGTCTCTGCAAAAGTGGCATGGTGTCCAAAAAGCAAACTGTGCTCTAAAAACCAAAATAGCGCTCCTTCCCTTCTGTGCCTGGCTGTGCCCAAACAGCAGTTTATACCCACATATGGCATTGTTAAGTACGTTATCCTGGGTACACCAGTGTCATACGTGTGGGAATAAACTGTCATTTGGGCACACAGCAGGGCGCAAATGTGAAGGAGCGCTATGTGCTTTTGGAGCGCATATTTAGATTGTTGTTTTTTTGGACGCCATGTCACATTTGCAGAGACCCTAAAATTGCCCCTACAAAATGGGGGGTCACTTCTTGGGGAATTCCAATTTACTGGCACCTCCAGGGCTCTGCAAAAATATCATGGCGACCAGAAAGTCCCTCTAAATCTGTACTCCAAAAGCTAAAAAAAACCACAGTGCTCCTTCCCTTCTGAGCCCTCCTGTGTGCCCAAGCAGCAGTTTATACCCACATATATAATTTTTTTGTCCCTGGGATAGCCCACTTAATAGTTTTAGGAGTGCATGTCTCTGATGCCACAAAGGGGCCGCAACGTATTAGGCACTGAAATTGGATATTTCTTTAAAAACTTTAATTTTCACTTTGTACATTAATTTTTGGGAAGCATTTTTAGGCTCTAAATGATAATACCCCTTGATACATTCCTTGAGGGGTGTAGTTTCTAAAATGGGGTCACTTTTGAGAGGTTTCCATTATATTGGTACTTTAGGGGTTCTGCAAATGCGACATGGCATCCAAAAACTATTCCAGCAAAATCTGCCCTCCAAAAGCTAAATAGCGCTCTTTCCATTTTGAGCCCTACCATGTACCCATGCAGCAGATTACAACCACATATGGGGCATTTCTGTGTTCAGGAGAAATTGTGTAACGAACTTTGGGGAGCTTTTTCTCTTTTGTCCTCTTGTGAAAATGAAAAATTTGGGGCTAAATTGACGGTTTATTGGAAAAAAAGTAATTTTTCATTTTAATGTCCCAATGTTAATAAAATCTGTGAAACAGCTGTGAGGTCAAAATGTTCACCATACCCCTAGATAAATTCTATAAGGGGTGTAGTTTCCAAAATGGGGTCACTTTTTGGGGGTTTGTATTATATTGGTACTTTAGGGGCTCTGCAAATGCGACATGGCATCTGAAAACTATTCCAGCAAAATCTGCCCTCCAAAAGCTAAATAGCGCTCTTTCCATTTTGAGCTCTGCCATGTACCCATGCAGCAGATTACAACCACATATGGGGCATTTCTGTGTTCAGGAGAAATTGTGTAACGAACTTTGGGGTGCTTTTTCTCCTTTGTCCTCTTGTGAAAATGAAAAATTTGGGGCTAAATTGACGGTTTATTGGAAAAAAAAGTAATTTTTCATTTTAATGTCCCAATGTTAATAAAATCTGTGAAACAGCTGTAGGGTCAAAATGCTCATTATGTCCCTTGATATGTTCTGTGAGGGGTGTAGTTTCCAAAATGGGGTCACTTTTAGGGGGTTTCCACTGTATTGGTACTTTGGGGGCTCTGCAAATGCGACATGGTACCTGAAAACTATTCCAGCAAAATCTGCTCTCCAAAAGCTAAATAGCGCTCTTTCCATTCTGAGCCCTGCCATGTACCCATACAGCAGACCACATATGGGGTATTGCTGTGTTTAGGAGCAATTATTTTGCAAACTGTGGGGTGCTTTTTCTCCTTTAACCCATTGTGAAAATGAAAACTTTGGGGATAAAGTGACATTTTAGTAATGTTTCATTTATACATCCCAGTGTTAGCAAAATCTGTGAAACGAATGTAAGGTCAAAATGCTCACTATACCCCTATTCTGTGAGGGGTGTAGTTTGCAAAATGGGGTCACTTTTTGGGGTTTTCCTTTGTATTGGTACTCTAGGGGCTTTGCAAATGAGACATGGCACCTGAAAACTATTCCAGCAAAATCTGCTTTTCAGACGCCCAGTGTCGCTCTTTCCCTTCCGTGCGCTGCCATTCGCCCAAACATCAGTTTACACCCACTTGTGGGGTATTTCCGTGCTCGGGAGAAATTGCATAACAAACTGTGAGATGCATTTTTTCCTTTAACCCTTTGTGAATGTGTTAATTTTAGGGCTAAATTAAGGAATTAGTGGGAAAAAATTAAATGTCTAAATTTCACCTCCATATTGTTTTAATTCCAGTGAAATTCTTAAAGTGTTAACAAACTTCCCAAATGTTATTTTGAATTATTTGAGGGGTGCAGTTTTGAAAATGGGGTGATTTATGGGGGTTTCTAATATATAGGCCTTTATAATCCTCTTCAGAACTGAAGTGGTCCCTAAAAAATTAGTTTGGGAAATTTTCTTGTAAATCTGCAAAATCGCTGTTACACTTGTAAGCCTTCTAACATCCAAAATAAATTACAGGACGATTAAAAGATGATGCCGATATAAAGCAGAGATATGGTAGATAATATGTATTAATGTATTTGGGTGGTATGACTATCTGAAAAGCAGAGCATTTCACATTTTGAAAATTGCGATTTTTTTTCAAAATTTCCATCAAATTTCCTATCTTTCTATAAATAAATACAAAAATATTCATTAGTGTTTACCACTAACATGAAGTACAATGTGTCACGAAAAAACAATCTCAAAATCACTTTTGTAAGTTAAGACGTCTCAAAGTTATTGCCATATAAAGTGACACATGTCAGTTTTGAAAAACGAGGCCTGGTCCTTAACGCACTTTTGGGCTGGGTCCTTAAGGGGTTAATGTAGGTATAACTGACATGCTGTAATTTCCAAAATTGCGACTGTTTTGGAAATCGCAGCATATCCGCTGCGCATATTTTACTGCAAAGTGGGGATGGGTTGGAGGCCCCATGTGGCGAAAACCCACAGAAAAAAAACCATGGCATTTTAGCAAATTCCATCCACACATTGCGGAAAAATATGTGCAGCAGATGCACTGCAATTTCCAAAACTGTTGCGGTTTTGGAAATTGCAGCATGTCAGTTATACCTATGGAAACACTGGCGGTTTCTGTATAGGTGTATTAAAAACAGAAAGTCCACAGGGGAATCCTCTGCGGATCTTCTGTGAAAAGCGCTGCAGGAAAAACCACAATGTTCCGCCGAGGTTTTTCCTGCAGCGCTTTTTTTTGCTGGAGCCCTGATTCCCCCTGACATAAATACTGCACCTCTAATGACCCCTTATATCAATGACCACCCCCTTATGTTCATAATGCCTCATAATATAAATGATGCCCCCTAATGGCCCCTTATATAAATAACTTCCCCCTTGGATTCATAATGCCCCCCAATAACCCTTATATAAATGATCCCCCACCACTGTCATAATGCCCGCTAATGAATCCTCCCTTTATAGTTATATTATCCCTCCTAACCACCCCTTATACTATTACATACCTTCCAACGTTCAAAGGACAGAAAGAGGGGCAAAATATACGGCGTGCTATGCGCACCATGGCAAATTTAGCTCCACCCACTTCTATGTTGACTCCGCCCATTCTCATTTATTTTTCCATGTGCCCCCACACAGTATAATGCTCTTACAGTAACCCTAACATTATATGCCCCCACATTATAATGTTCTCCTCCAATTGCCCCACAGTATGAAGTCCCTCTAATCATGCCCCAGAGGGGGCATTAAACTGGGGCAGCTGTAAGGTGAAATTAAACTATGGGACAGTTGGAGGGTGACATTAATGTCACCTTCCATCTGCTCCCCCAGATTAATGTCCCCTTTATCTGCCACCATCTTAATGTCCCCCTCCATCTACCACCAGTTTAATGTCCCCTTCATCTGCCAGCAGTTTAATTGCCCCCTCCACCTGCCTTCAGTTTAACTAGCCCCTACATCTGACCCCAGTTCCCCCCTCTTCCTCACACATGCTGTGTCTCTGTCTCTTCAATCACTCTCTGTTCCCAGCTTTCTGTGTAACATCACAGTCTGTCCCGCAGTATCCAGAATAGCTCCGCCCACACAAGAGTCTGATCACATGGTCATGACGTCATCAAAGGTCCTTTACCCACTAGGATTTAGCATCTACCCTTTACACTACTCTAATAAAGATTGTTAATAACAAAACACTTCAGGGGCATAGTGGGACAAACTGTAAACTATGCGGGACAGCTGTGTAAAATCGGGACTCCCCCACTAAGAGCTATGCTATTAATATACCCAAAACAAAAAAAAAAAAAAGTCATACTCACCTACCTGCGATACTGGTGAATGGAGCCGCCGCTTCCTCCCTGTCCACGCGCAGGACGTCTGTGTCTGTGCGCAGGCCCGTCATCGCGCCGCCCGTGCTGAGAAGCAGACATCCGTCTATGGTCTCAGCGTCTTGTAAACCACAGGCCTGTATTGGCTTGCGGTTTACAATACTGTTAATTTGCAGGAAGCGTTTTAACTAGATCGGTGTCTGCAGACACCGATCTAATTAGAAATAAAGGATGCATTAATGGCGGCCCCGGGGTGGGCCCCAAAAAGTCAGTGGGCCTGGGGCAGCCGCCCCCTCCCCCCCCCCCCCCACTAGCTACGCCTCTGGCTACTAGTCTTGAGACCATCACTACATCTGCTTCAGTCATTCCACAAGCTGCAGCTGTCTTCCTGTGCCCAGTGGATCTTCCAGTTTGCATCTTCCCCTGCCTTCACACTATGACAGAGACCCAAAAGCACGCTAAGGTTTATTATATCAATGCTTAATCCATTTTCACTTATATGTGCATCAGTTTGTTTCTGTTTCAGCAAAAGTGACATTCATTGTTGCTCTGCTGTCTGGTCAGACACTCTCTTTGGCCAATCCACTAAGGGAACAAGGCAAACCTGAGACTTCTAACTTGCAGTTACTCCTGTCGACCTTTCGTACAGTTTTTGAAGAGTCAGATCGAACTTACTCTGCACCTTCCATTCTTCTTCGTCTACGCCAAGACTCCTTAACCATTGAGCAATACTCCATCCAATTTTGTACTGCGATAGCTGATCTAGCCTCGAACAAAGAAGCCTTGGTGGCAAGAGGCAACATTTTGGGAAGGTCAACCTGGTTGTATTAAAGAGGTTGTCCAGCTTCAGACCAATATTAAAAGACAAATGTTCTTGTTTCTATAATATATTTTCTGCATCAATTTCTCAGGTTTCCAGATCTCTGTTTACTGTCATTCACCCTTGTTGGAGACTTCTGATAATGTTGATGCCTTTTCTGAGCCAGTTTAGCTAATCCCTTGTTCTGCAAGTGGGTGTTGTGCACTTGGAGAAGATCTCCTGGTACATCTTGCCAACTCTCTCATCCTGGGTTTAACATGGTTATGATTACATGGTCCAGTTATTGATTGGGATACAGTACACACATTGTCTGCTGGGGATCTCAATGTTACAGCAGCTGCCACCCTCATGGCCTACAATTTCTTTTTCTGGCTTTCCGCAATATGTATCCTTTTACTGATGTCTTCGGTAAAAAGGAGGCTGAGACCTTGCCAACTTGCTGTCCCTACTACTGTCCAATTGATTTAATCCCTGGGAATTTACCTTCTCTTGGACAGGTACAGTGGCATGTAAAAGTTTGGACACAC
Organism: Leptodactylus fallax; assembly: GCA_947044405.1. Taxonomy (NCBI): domain Eukaryota; kingdom Metazoa; phylum Chordata; class Amphibia; order Anura; family Leptodactylidae; genus Leptodactylus; species Leptodactylus fallax. The sequence continues at coordinate 3,380,295 of CAMRHE010000167.1, forward strand.
CTGGTCAAAATGACTGTTATTGTGAACAGTTAAGCAAGTTTAAGATGAAATGATCTTTAAAAGGCATAAAGTTTAAAGATTAAACACACTTGTCTATAATTTTAAGCAATATCAGTGTATTATTATGTCTGAGTACAATTTTAGAGTGAAAAGGGAAAAGGAGCACCTTGCAAAAGTTTGGGAACCCTTGTAGATTTGTGTGCTCAGATAACTTTGACCAAGGTCTCAGACCTTAATTAGCCAGTTAGGATTAAGACTTGTTCACTGTCATCATTAGTAAAGGCCAAGTGATGCAAATTTTACAGCATTATAAATACCCAGCCTCCTCTAACCTTGTGCCAAAAACAGCAACCATAGATTCTTCTAAGCAGCTGCTTAGCACTCTGAAAATGGTGGAGGCCCACAAAGCAGGAAAAGGCTACAAATTGCAATTAGGACAATACTTGAATCACTGTCAGGCCAGATGGGCACTCTTATCACCATATTTGATTCCCCCCCCCCACACACACACACTTTTGTCCAGCCAAGAAGAATACCAAGGCAGATGCTCTCTCTTCTCATGGTCCTTTGAAGTATCTGACCAGGTAGAGGATCTGCAACATATAATTGATCCATCCTGCATTGTTTTTATGGCACCAGTTCAACTGAAGGATATTCCAGCTGGTAAATCCTTTGTTCCACAGGTGAGAAGAAAGAGTAGTCTCCCAGAACCACTGCTCCCAAACTTGCCAGTCACCCTCCTTGGTGTTTGTAAAACTTTGAGACTTGCATCCTGTCATTTCTGGTGGCCCATTCTCTCTCATGATTTGAAAAATTTGTGTGCCGAAACAGATTTTCCCAGATAGAACTTGATGGGTTTCCCGCAACCTCTGCCTGTCTCTGTGCTTCCCTGGCAACATATTTCTTCGAGAAAGAAGGGATACTGTATCACTGGATTCCATAGAGTGCTCACTCGTAATCTTCTCCATCTAATCCCTGAGTCACATAATATATTTAAAGCAGCTCCACTGGGCAACTGATGTTTGAGCAATATAGGTTCCTAACTAGTTAATTCCTGCAAGGGTGTTCTGCTACTACTTTTTCCTACTCTCCTCTGTATTTTGATGTTGGCTTATTTCTAATTTAGGAGATTAGCAGTACTAGGCCAGGATCAAAGACTGTGTTTAGCCCTGGCTTGACTCTGACCTTTTTGACTAGTCCTGCCTGCCCTGACGTTTTGCCTGTTTACAACTCTTAATTCATTGTGCAAGCCCCAGACCTCAGTCTTTACTCAACCATTCCCTTGCCTGACCAGTGGTGCTTCTCAACAGCATATCTTTGGCCCTTGGCTAGTTGCCACCTGTACTGGGACCACTCTGAGAGATGGTGATAGTGGTTTGGTAGTCTCTCTGCAGCAAAGTTCAGAAACTCATACAGGGGCTAAAGGGTGAATATCAGGGAGGCTATTTATGGAGTATTGTTACAGAATGTCATTATTATTATTATTATTATTAATAATAATAATAATTATTATTATTATTATTATTATTATTATTATTATTATTATTATTATTATTATTTTATTTTTCTAAACTATCCAACAGATGGTTGGTCAGATTGAGACTTGAGACCAAGTCAACACCATGAACTCATTTTACTCCTAACTAATCCTGAACTATTTATGCAGTGTGTAGGTTGCATTATCCTGCCAAAAGATACCACTACCGATTAGATAGTATTATGAAAGATCATAATTTATTTATTTTTTTTAATGTTCGCATGGGTGCTATAACCCAACGCTTCCCAGCTGTACATTGTTCTGAGTATAACTCTACTTCTACCAGCTTGTCCTCTTCATATAGTGTGTCCTGTGAAAGCCCGAGACTGTGTGTCAGATACCGTGATGTGTAATACGGGGGCACCTCAGGGTACAGTTCTTGCCTCTTTCATCTTCACACTGTACACTGCAGATTTTAGGTGCAACTCATTTAGCTGCTACCTACAGAAGTATTCTGATGACTCTGCAATAGTAGGTCTCATCACAAACGATGATGACAAGGAGTACAGAGAAATGAACCGGGTTTTTATGGACTGGTGCCAGCAGAACCACCTGAAAATTAACACTGGGAAGACTAAGGAGATGGTGGTGGACTTCCGTAAATGCAGATGCCCTCCTAAACCAGTGGACATCCAGGGGGCGGGCATCAAGATTGTCAAGACCTATAAGTACCTGGGTGTGCTCCTTAATAATAAGCTGGACTGGGCAGATCACATGGATGTCCTGTACAGGAAGGGCCACAGCAGGCTCTACCTGCTTAGGAGGCTGAGAGCCTTTGGGAGTCCAGGGGACACTTCTTAGGACTTTTTTCAACTCGGTAGTGGCATCAGCCATCTTCTTCAGAGTGGCCTGCAGGGGGAGCAGTATATCATCCAGGAATAGAAATAAACTCGACAAGTTGATTAGGCCAGGCTGTACAACCAACTCCGACCTAAACTGAGATTAATCCATACAGAGAACTGAAGGATCTTTGTCTGGGATATACCCCCCTTCCTGCTGCTACTTATCTATCTGTACCTACTATGAATGAAATGCCTCTACCTTGGAACATTCTTGTATATGTTGTATTTGTATTGTTTATCTTTGCTGCTGTAAGACACTGAATTTCCCCATGATGATGGGGAATACTATATGATGATGATGATGATTATTATTATTATATCTACACATACACCACTAGAGGACACTGTGCCCTTTTAATTTATTTTTATATTATACAATCTCACTAATGGAAGACTAAAGGAAATATTTATAGATCTAACAGTCTATTCCTTCCCTTTATACTTTAACATATAAATTACATATATATGTATATATTATATTCGCAAGTAGTGCAACAGACAATGGGGGAAATTCATCATTTTCTCTATGCCAGTTTTCTGGTGTAGAGGGATGAGTGAGGCACTGGTTTGGTACACATTAGGTATCCCTGTGTCCAAAACACTCAATCTAAAAACTGGTGAATGCCGTAGTGGGAAAAAAAAATCAAAAGTGCCAAACCGCCGTTTTTTTCGCTGTTTCGATAACAATTTAAATAAAAAGTGAGCAATAGACATTCCCCAAAATGGTATAACTAAAAAGTACACCTGGCCCTGCAAAAAAAGTTACGGGTGTCAAAATATGGCAACCTTAAGAAAATAAAAATCTTTGCAAAGTTTTGGATTTTTGTTAAAGGGTTAAAATGTAAATAAAATTATATAAATTTAGTATCCCTGGAATCTTATGGAAACATAGAATACAGGTGACATGTCATTCTTGCTTCGTAAAAACGAAGTCCATAAGAAAGTCACACAAATGCACTTTTTCTTCAGTATTACCCCATTCTCAATTTTTTTTTCCAGCTTCCCAGTACATTGTACTGAATAATAAATGATAACATTATTAAGATCAATTTGTCCTACAAACAATAAGACCTCATATGGCTCTGGCTCTGTGAATGGAAAAATAAAAAAGTTTATGGGGTATGGAAGGTGGAGAGTCAAAAACGAAAATCAAAAATGTCACCAGCTGGAAGGGGTTAATAGTTATTTAGGGATATCATCTACCCCTTTTTTTTTTTTGGCCATATTTTTTCTTTTTTAGTTTTACTGTGGATTCAATTTATGGTGGTGTGCATTTGCCCCTTTTTGTAAAAAAAAAAAAAAAAAAAAGCGCAATTGCCCCCTTTACGAGTCTTTTTATTTTTTTTTTCTTCAACTCTACCCATAAGTGTTCGATTGGGTTGAGGTCTGTGGACTGTGGGAGCCAATCCAGCTCCTCTACTTAATTTTTTTGCTAATCTCAACATATTATTTGGGTCGTTGTCCTGCTGGAACATTATGTCGTCCTTTTCATACCCATAGTACTCGAGTGTATGAAGTAACTCATCTTGTAAGATACTCACATATAGTTCAGCATTGAGACCACCACTGATAATGGTCAGGTATCCCACACCATTGGCTGTGAAACAACCCCATATCATGAGGCAGTTCCTTCAATTGCTCAGTTTGTTAGCCTCCTATTCCTTTGTTTCTTCCAGACCCATCAGAGCCCAGCCTACTGACTTTTGTATCATCGCTCAAAATCACCTGTTTCCAATCTTCTACTGTCCACTTTTCAAACTTGAGCCAATGCTTCTTATGAGGATATTGAAGCTGAGGCTTCTTCATTTTTTTTTTTTTCCGGCCACCATTCCAGACTTGTGTAATGCACGGAGCATGCATGAATGTCTGTGATTAGCCGACTCGTTGACTCTGATATTTTGCCTGGACATCCACCTCTTGGTTTTTGAATGGATGAACGGACTTCATTCCGTATTCTTCAAACTGTCATGGCATTCACATGATGCAGTTTGACAATTTTCTTGGCTGAGAGACCGCTATCGATGAGCTGGATGATGCTGCTTCTCTTTTCTTAGGAAATCTTCTTCATGGCTGATCCTCGATTTGAACCAGTGACATTTCACTTGGGAATCAACCTAACACACTGAGCTATTAGGTAATGTGAGAACAAATTGTAATTTGTAGTATACAAGAAGAAAAATATTTTTCCACTACCAGGAGCAAAACAGTAACAATGCAGTTACATGACAAGAATCTGCATAACTAATCATATGCTAAATAATTGCAAGTCCAATTTATGTATGAGAAAGCCAAGATGATTGTCTATAAAATGATGGTTGTCTCACATTCAAAGCTGTAGTGGATGGTGATGGAGCCTGAAAGTCAAAATTTCAAAACATTGTTACCCTTTTGCTTGTCTGTGTGTATATCCACTCCTCTCATGATCATTGAGGTCACAGTGGTCAGACCTTTGCTGATCAAGCATCATATTGCTGTAAGCTTGTCATATGTTTGCTCCTACTTAAAGCACATATTGATTTATATTGGAGAGTGTATTTTCAGTGTTTGGGAATGATGATGTAGAAAGGTTGTACATGGTTCTGTTACAAGGCAAACTGTATAGTTTTTTAGTTTAGGGTATCTGCTATTTGTTAATGCAAAGACTTGTCTTTTTCTACTAATAAATTTTTAACTGGCACAATATCTCATAGAGGGTTAATTGTATACTAATGAAAAATACCAAAACATTTTGATGTTCTGATGGAAAATCTTGTGATATGTCATCAAAGCACAACACTAACTCCCAAGCACACAGCCACACCAACGGAAATAAGATTGTTTATGTATATTTCAGCATAATGTGTATCTTCGAGTTTTGTGAAAATGTAGGGTTTCTCCATGGAGAGGGATTTTATGCAACAATAAAATGCTAGTAAACATATATACTCCTTTTTTTTTTTTTTTTTCCTCTCCTCCAAGTGTTCATTTTGGAGTATCAACCCAGTCTTTGGTACAGTAATTACTATGTCTAACTATGACCATACACTGTAGGTGGGCATCGATCAAACCTGACCATCTAATGTGTATGGGACTCTCCCCTAAAGTTGGATGTTTGGAGGAGGTGGGTAGGGGACAGGAAGGTTGGATTTCAATATACCTGAAACTTTGTTCTTACAGGAGATAAGCGTCACCAGAACTATCTGGTAGCAGTTCATTACCCTCTCCCTATTGAATGCTTGGAACAGCTGATGGATCTAAACTGTTTGGCCACCATAAGAGGTGCAGGTGTCACCCACACCTTTATATGTTAGGGAAGGTTTGATTTCATTTAAACGTTTCAATTTTTGTTTTCTTCAATCCAACAAAGAATAATAATTCTTAACTTTATTAATTGTATTTGGAGTGGGAATAGAAAAATAAACTATTTTTTTGTGTTTTGTATATTTCTTTTACCAACTTATTTTGCAGAGTTTGAAAAAACTTGATTTAACCAATTCCAGAACTCCCATAGACTGACTACGTCCGGGAGTGGCACGAAATCATGCAGCTGCAGAAACTGGGAGCTGGCTGAAACTACAGCCAGAGCTCCCCTAGAGAAGACAGGGAAGGTTTATTACTGTCCCTGCCTTCCCAATCACTGTGTACGCAGCGCTGTTAGAGCTGCTGGGTCCTTCAGGACCCAAATCAGCTCTGTAGTTATGTGCAGGAGGCTGTATTCCTCCTGCAACTAGGGCTATATGTATCAGCCCCAATTATAGGGGAAATCCCCCCACAAAAAAAAGTGATCAGATGTCCACAAAGGTCTTTTATGACCTTATGGGGACACAATGTAAAAATAAATAAATTAAATAAAGGTAAAAAAAATTAAAGTAAAATAATAAAAAAAAAAAAAATGCCAATAATATGCCCTTATTACAGGTTCTAGCCCCACCCCCGACGACACAATAAAAAAAAATAAAAATTACCGTAATGGAAAGGAAAAACTATTTTAGGCTAAGGCCCCACGTTGCGGAAACGCAGCTTTTTTTTGTTGCAAATTTTGTTGCAGTTTTTTGAGCCAAAGCCAGGAGTGGCTACAAAAAAAAATAGGAAATATCTAGGAAGTTATTTTACTTCTACCCTGCTCAATCCACTCCTGGCTTTGGCTCAAAAAACCGCAACAAAATCTGCAGCAGAAAAAGCTGCGTTTCCGCAATGTGGGGCTTTAGCCTTATAAAGTTTTTTTTTAGTAGCACTTTGTGCTATTTAAATAAAAAAAAAAAAAAAAGTGAGACAGACACGTTTTCACTCCTCTTTTGTTTATATTTTCCCGGATATAAAAAAATAAAATAAAAAACATGCAAAAATAAAAACATTAAAAAAAAAACCCTATGTGTCACCGAAAAAAGACACAGAAATTAGTTGAATAATGCAAATGATAAAAATGTTATAGTCCTCAATACTGCACATACAAGAAACCCAAAAATGTGGAGCAGAAGCAGAAATTGGCCCAGTACTGAAGTGGTTAAGAAATAGGTTTATTTTATTTTCGGTTCAATGCTTTAAATTAAATGCTATTTTAAATTTATTAATTTTTTTTTTTTTTTGAGTTCCACAGGAGGCTTTAACCCTGTCCTGCCACAGGAATTTTTTTATTTTAGTTTTTAACTCTCTGCCTTCCAAAACTAACTTTTTTTTTTTTTTTTTTTAATTTTTCTATTCACACAGCCTATAAGGGCTTATTTTTTGCTGGATAAATTGTACTTTGTAATTGTACCACTTAATATTAAGTATGTGCAACTTTCTTATGGGGTTTTTTTGGCGTTCACTGTGCAACAAAAGCGACATGTCAGCTGTATTCTATGGCTCGTTACAATTCCAGGAAAAAAACAGCGAAAAAAATTGATGTTCAGCTCTCTTGACTTTTTTCCCGCTTCGCCGTTCACCGCATGAGAAATTTTTACATTTTTTTTTAGAAGTTTGTATTGGATGCAGGGATACCTAATGTGTACAGTGGGGAAAAAAGTATTTAGTCAGCCACCAATTGTGCAAGTTCTCCCACTTAAAAAGATGAGAAGCCTGTAATTGACATGATAGGTAGATCTCAACTATGAGAGACAAAATGAGAAAATAAATCCAGAAAATCACATTGTCTGATTTTTTTTAAAGAATTTATTTGCAATTTATGGTGGAAAATAAGTATATGGACAATAACAAAAGTTCATTTGTTGGCAATGACAGAGGTCAAACATTTTCTGTAAGTCTTCACAAGGTTGGCACACACTGTTGCTGGTATGCTGGCCCATTCATCCATGCAGATCTCCTCTAGAGCAGTGATGTTTTGGGGCTGTCACTGGGCAACACAGACTTTCAACTCCCTTCAAAGGTTTTCTATGGGGTTGAGATCTGGAGACTGGCTAGGCCACTTCAGGACCTTGAAATGCTTCTTACGAAGCCACTCATTCATTGCCCTGGCGGTATGCTTGGGATCATTGTCATGCTGAAAGATCCAGCCACGTTTCATCTTCAATGCCCTTGCTGATGGAAAGAGGTTTGCACTCAAAATCTCACGATACATGGCCCCATTCATTCTTTCATGTACACGGATCAGTCGTCCTGGTCCCTTTGCAGAGAAACAGCCCCAAAGCATGATGTTGCCACCCCCATGCTTCACAGTAGGTATGGTGTTCTTTGGATGCAACTCAGCATTCACTCACCCTCCAAACACGATGAGTTGTGTTTCTACCAAACTGTACACTTTGGTTTCATCTGACCATATGAGATTCTCCCAATACTCTTCTGGAACATCCAAATGCTCTCTAGCAAACTTCAGATGGGCCCGGATATGTACTGGCTTAAGCAGGGGGACACGTCTGGCACTACAGGATCTGAGTCCCTGGCGGCGTAGTGTGTTACTGACGGTAGCCTTTGTTACGTTAGTCCCAGCTTTCTGCAGGTCATTCACTAGGTCCCCCCATGTGGTTCTGGGATTTTTGCTCACCGTTCTTGTGATCATTTTGACCCCACGGAGTGAGATCTTGCATGGACCCCCTGATGGAGGGAGATTATCAGTGGTCTTGTATGTCTTCCATTTTCTAATTATTGCTCCCACAGTTGATTTCGTCACACCAAGCTGCTTGCCTATTGCAGATTCAGTCTTCCCAGCCTGGTACAGGTCTACAATTTTGTTTCTGGTGTCCTTCCACAGCTCTTTGGTCTTCACCATAGTGGAGTTTGGAGTGTGACTGTTTGTTTGAGGTTGTGGACAGGTGTCTTTTATAGTGATAACCATTTCAAACAGGTGCCATTACTACAGGTAATGAGTGGAGGACAGAGGAGCCTCTTAAAGAAGAAGTTACAGGTCTGTGAGATCCAGAAATCTTGCTTGTTTGTAGGTGACCAAATACTTATTTTCCACCATAATTTGCGAATAAATTCTTAAAAAATCAGACAATGTGATTTTCTAGATATGTTTTCTCATTTTGTCTCTCATAGTTGAGGTCTACCTATGATGTCAATTACAGGCCTCTCTCATCTTTTTAAGTGGGAGAACTTGCACAATTGGTGGCTGACTAAATACTTTTTTCCCCACTGTATGTGTTTCACTTTATTTTTTTACTTTTATATGTGTCCTAAACAAAGGGAGTGAATTTAAAATTAATTTTTTTACTGTAATTATTAGACCCCCCCGGGGGTTGGACCCGAGCTCCTTTTGGGGGGCGGGGAAATTCCCCCCAAAAAAGGGGGTACCCTGGGGCTGGGGGGAAAGGGGCCTTATGGGGTATAAGGGGGGGGGGGGGGGCGTCCCCTAAATTAAAAAACCCCCCCTCTCCTATATATTCAGTGGGGTGGTGGGGTGGGGGTGGGGGGGTGTTCGGAAAAAAAAAAAATTGAAGTTAGGGGGGGGAAAGTTTTTTATTTTAATTAAAATAAAAAAAAATAATTTTTTTTTTTTTTTTTTTTTTTTGGTCCTAGTTGGTGGGGGGGGGGGTGGGTGGTTGTGGGTGGGGGGTTGCCTGTGAAACACTTTTATCTTTATTAACTATTTGTTTTTGGTTGTGTTTGTATTATTAGTGGGTGTGTTTTTTTTTTTTTGTTGCAGGCAGCCCTTTCCATCAACCGCCCACTACACCCCAGCAGTTTTTTATGATGTGCAACACTCCCTGTCTTGCTATTTGAGATAAATCTATATTGTTGGTTGGTTGGTTGGGGTGGGGGGGGGGGGGGGGGGGGGGGGGGGGGGGGGACACCCCAGGGTTTTTTATGTGTGGACACTTTCCCGTTTTGTTTTTTGGGGAAATTTTTTTGTTGGTTGGTTGGTTGGGGGGTGGGGGGGGGGGGGGGGGGGGGGGGGGGGGGGGGGGGGCCCCTGCAAAAGCAGGAATTCCTAAAACATCCCAGCTATATACCTATCCAGTTTCCGCTTGAAGATTTCAATTGATGAAGAACTCACCACCTCCCGTGGCAGCCTATTCCACTCTCTCACTACCCTTACTGTTAGAAAGTTTTTCCTAATGTCTAATCTGAATCTCCTTCCCCTTAGTTTCATCCCATTACTTCTCGTGCTTCCTTCTGCTAATGAGAATAGGGTAGATCCCTCTGCACTGTGACAACCTTTCAGATATTTAAATACCGCTATTAAGTCTCCCCTTAGCCTTCTCTTCTGCAAACTAAGCAGTCCCAATTCTTTTAGCCTCTCCTCGTAGGACATGGTTTGTAGACCTTCCACCATTTTGGTTGCTCTTCTCTGGACCTGCTCCAATGAATCGATGTCTTTCTTAAACTGGGGCGCCCAGAACTGTACACAGTATTCCAGGTGGGGTCTGACCAGGGCAGAGTACAGCGGAATAATTACCTCTCTTGATCTAGCTACAATGCTCGTCTTGATACATCCTAGAATTTGGTTAGCCTTTTTAGCCACCGCACCGCACTGTTGACTCATGTTGAGTTTGCGATCTATTATTATGCCCAGATCCTTTTCCCCTGTACTCTCACTTAGTACTATTCCTCCAATACTATATATGCTTCTTGCATTTCTGTTACCCAGATGTAGAACTTTGCATTTGTCCCTGTTGAATACCATTTTGTTCACCTCAGCCCATTGTTCCAGTGTGTCTAAGTCCTTTTGGATGCACTCTCTCTCCTCTCTAGTGTTGGCCATTCCTCCTATCTTTGTATCATCTGCAAATTTTATTAGTTCCCCATTAGCCCCATCATCCAGATCATTTATAAAAATATTAAAAAGTACTGGGCCCAGGACAGAGCCCTGCGGCACCCCGCTTTTTACTTTCTTCCAGTTTGATGTATAGCCATTTAGAATTACTCGTTGTGCCCGATCATTAAGCCAATTGTGAACCCACCTCACTGATATTTTATCAAAGCCATACTTGATCATTTTTTCAATAAGAATGTTATGTGATACTTTATCAAAGGCCTTACTAAAGTCAAGATATACTATGTCCACTGCATTCCCCTGGTCCAACCATTCAGTGACTTTATTATAGAAGGAAATAAGATTAGTCTGGCAAGATTTATTAGGCATAAAGCCGTGCTGGCTTTGATTAATTAAAGCCTTCCCATCCAGGTACCTAATTAAATGTTCTTTAACGATTTGTTCAAAGATTTTTCCTACTATCGAGGTCAGACTTACCGGCCTATAATTTCCTGGGTCGTCCCTATTCCCCTTTTTGTAGATGGGGACCACATTTGCCCTTTTCCAATCTAGAGGGACCACTCCTGTCTCCCATGACTTATTAAAGATTATTGCAAGGGGTTCTGTTATTTCCTCTGCTAATTCTTTTAAAACTCTAGGGTGTAAATCATCCGGTCCTGGGGACTTGGTTTCCTTAATCTTAGCTAAGTGCTCTCTTACCAAACCTTCGCTTATAATCAGCTTGGAGTCCTCATTCCCCTCATCACTATCACCATTAATGTTGATATTTCCATCCATTTCTTGGGAGAAGACGGATACAAAATATGAATTTAGTAACTCCACTTGCTGATCCACCATGTTAACTTTTTCACCCTTTTCGTTCTTTAGGACTCCAATGGTTTCCTTCACTTTTCTTTTGCTCTTAACATATCCCCAAAAACCTTTTACATTACTCTTAACTTCTTTTGCAAGCTTCAATTCGTATTCAGCCTTGGCTTTTTTAATGCTTATCTTGCAGAGTCTGCAAACTGCTGTATACTCTCCCTTAGATATAGCTCCCATCTTCCACTTGTTGTAAGTTTCCTTTTTCTTTTTTAGTAGGTTATGTAATTTTTTGGTCATCCATCCTGGAGTTTTTAGGTGATTCCCATTTTTCTTGCTTCTAGGTATTGTTAGTTCCTGTGCATTAATGATTTCCCTACGGAAAATTTCCCACCCCTCATGTGCATTTTTGTGCTTAAGTAATTTTCGCCATGGAATTCTACTAACCCTTACCTTTAGGCCCCTAAAATCTGCCCTACTAAAATTGAGCCTTCTAGTCTTTGTCTTCTCAGGTCTTCTTCTTCTTACAACCCCAAACTCGAGTATAGCATGGTCGCTGAATCCCAATGTCCCTGCTACCCTTAATTCCTTAACCATGTCCTCCTTATTAGTTAAAACTAGGTCCAGAATGGATGTTCCTCTTGTGTTTTCTTCTACTAACTGGGCAATGAAATTGTCTGCTAGAGAGGATAAAAATTTGATAGAGCTTTTACTCGTAGCTGTGTGAGTTTCCCAATGAATATCTGGGTAATTAAAGTCTCCCATGATAACAATTTCAAATTTCTTCGAAAGCGTGGTCATTTGCTGTGAAAAAATCTCATCCCTGTCTTCTGTCTGTCCTGGTGGTCTATAATAAACACCTATTATGATGTCCTTATCATTGTTTTTCCCCTGAATTGTTACCCAAATATTTTCCAATAAGTTATCATTTTGTAAAACTGTGATTTCCGTGGAAATGTGATCTTTTTTAACATACAATGCAACTCCTCCCCCTCTTTTATTAGTTCTATTTTTTTTGAATAAGTTGTATCCTTCCATCTGTATATTCCAATCATGCTTATCGTTCCACCAAGTTTCTGTAATACCAATGACATCATATTTTTCCTTCTGTATTATCAGTTCTAATTCTCCCTGTTTATTTCCCAAGCTTTGCGCATTTGTGTAAAAACATTTCAGATTGCGCTCTGGTACTTCCTTTTTCTTAATTTCCTTCTGAGTATCCTGTCTTAGGTCCTCATTACCACATCTAGTAACCTTGTTTAGTATATCCTTTAGCTGCATGTTCTTGTCTTTCTTTTTACTTCCCATCCCCTTCTCTTCTAGTTTAAAGCCCTCCTGATAAGTGTGGCAAGTCTTCTGGCAAATATGTGTTTCCCAGGCTTTGTGAGATGTATCCCATCTCTAGCAAGGAGTCCATCATAGAGGTAATTCACTCCATGGTCCAGAAATCCAAAACCTTGCTCTCTACACCACTGCCGAAGCCACTTGTTTACCTCTAGTATTTTATTCCATCTCCTGATACCATAACCATCAACTGGGAGAATTGATGAAAATACTACCTGCGCATCCAGTTCCTTCACTTTCTTTCCTAGAATTTGAAAGTCTTTACGAATAGTTGGTAAATCATTTTTTGCCGTGTCGTTTGTACCCACATGTATCAGCAAAAATGGGTAGTTATCCTTGGAGCTGAAGAGGCATGGAATCCTATCGGCCACGTCCCTAACTTTTGCTCCTGGGAGGCAGCATACTTCTCGTGCCGTTATATCTGGCCTGCAGACTGCTGCCTCTATGCCTCTTAGCAGTGAGTCGCCCATAACCACTACTCTTCTTTTTTTCCTCGCTAAGCTATTTCTTGTTGCTCCCTCTTGTCTCTGGGTGACTTTTGTTCCTTCTTTTGCTGATAGATTATTCTTATCATTTTCATCAGTCTGCATAAGAGTTTCATATCGGTTACCTAGCTGTGTAAGTGGTGATGGCCTTGTGATCCTTTTGCATCTCTTGGTCACCTGTATCCATTTATCTGCCTCTGTAGGTTCCCTCAAGTATTCTTCCCTTACTATATTTAGGAGGTTTGCTTCAGCCTCCACCACTGTAGGCTCTCTCATACTTTCTTCCCTTACTATATTCAAGAGGCTTGCTTCTGCTTCATCAATAAAAACCTCACTTTCTTTGATGCCTCTCAACGTCTCTATTCTTTCTTCCAACCTCTGCACTTTATCTTCTAAAAGGGCCACTAGTTTGCATTTCATACAGGTGAAGTTGTCTTTATGGTCAGGCAAATCTGTAAACATATAGCATATGCTGCAGCTTACCATGTGAGTTTTCTCCTCTTCCATATTCCTCTCTTCTGGCCGTGCTGGGCCGCTACTCACCGCCGTGAAGCTCTCTCCTGGCCCCACTGTTCTGGTCTGGGTGTCCGTGGCTCCTTCCCTTGTAGGCCGCACTGGGCCGCTGCCGCTGTTCACCGCTGTGCTGCCGCCCGGCAGTAAGCCTGCAGCTCTCTCCTGGCCGCACTGGGCCGCTGCCGCTGTTCACCGCTGTGCTGCCGCCCGGCAGTAAGCCGGCAGCTCTCTCCTGGCCGCACTGGGCCGCTGCCGCTGTTCACCGCTGTGCTGCCGCCCGGCAGTAAGCCGGCAGCTCTCTCCTGGCCGCACTGGGCCGCTGCCGCTGTTCACCGCTGTGCTGCCGCCCGGCAGTAAGCCGGCAGCTCTCTCCTGGCCGCACTGGGCCGCTGCCGCTGTTCACCGCTGTGCTGCCGCCCGGCAGTAAGCCGGCAGCTCTCTCCTGGCCGCACTGGGCCGCTGCCGCTGTTCACCGCTGTGCTGCCGCCCGGCAGTAAGCCGGCAGCTCTCTCCTGGCCGCACTGGGCCGCTGCCGCTGTGCAAGCCCCTCCGCACGCTGCTCACAGCTGTCTCTTCCCGCTCACGTGACTCCCGCCTCCCCCCCGGACACGGTTGGGTCCCAATATAAAACCCCCCCCCCCAAAAGACTTTGTTCATGTGATGCATTTTTTATGAAGAAACGGATACATTTTTATTTTTAAAAAAAAAAACACATGCGGTTTTTGAAACCCTCAAATGTGTTTTTAAAAATCACATGTATTTTTCAAGAAAACACTTGCAGATTTCCGGTTTTGGGGAAAAAATGCTCTGTGTGAAAAAAAAAAAAAAAAAAAAGTTTGGCTGACTAATCACTGCTGTGAACATCTAGTAGATGTGTGCAGCGGGTAATGGCTTCTCAGGTGATTAAGACCAGCCCCTACCTCTTCCTGGCTGCTCTGGCAGTCAATAAAGTTCATACTAGTGCCAATATCATCAGTAATGACATCACATTCATGATGGGCGTGGCTAACCACTGAAGTCATGTGCATAATGGACAGCACATGATCAGGACCAGTAAGGAAGTGATTGTAACAGGGACGGTGTTTGAAAATACTGAGGAAGGAAACTCCTTTTAAAGCTACTTGATAACATTCATAATACTTAGTAGTCTGAAGCATTATTGCCATTCAGTGTTATGGCCTTCTAGACTAGTGTATCGGGCATCCTCCCTTTACTATTTATTTAGTACAGGTTTGGTTATAACTGGATTTAACCCAGATTCTCCAAAATTTGACCCGAACCCAAAACCTAAAACTATTATACTCTGGGGTCTCCTCAGACTCCAGTGTTTAGCAAGTGGAGAACCAGAGGAGGATGAGTAAAAATAACGTATATTTATATTCACCATGCCTCACCTCTCCTGGGTGTTGGCATGAAACAAACTGGAGGAATGAACCTTACGAATATTCATCGAAATGAAACTTGCGACCCATGTCTATTTATGAAAAGTTATTTTATAATTGGAGGTACTCTTAAAATACAACTTGGTAGTGGTTAAACTAAGCCACAAACCAGCCATCACTCACGATTGTTTTATGGCGTTTATAACTGAGACCATTAATTTGCATGGTCCATAGCCTTGCTTGCTCTGAAGATAATGGAAGCCATTCATAATTCTCAAAAAAAAAAAAATAAAATCCTCACTGAAGTAAAGTACTGCTTTTGGCTCTGTTAAGTCTTCCCCCAGGAGTTAATACTCAATGGAAACTGTTTGAAGATTTGTCCAGTATTTTCCCAGGCTCATTTCATAATTTTTTTTGTTAATAATTTTAAAGAGGAGCTTTCATCTCCTCTGACTTTTTGTTAACCCCTTCCCACTCTTTGCCGTACTATTATGTCATGCTGAGCATATAGATAACACTCAGCTGCATAATAGTACAGCACTCTAATGCCGCAGACACAGGATCTGTGCCTGTGGCATTGCTTCCAGGTCTTGACTGTAATACACAGCCGAGACCCGGGACTAGCTGTCGTAGTCAGAAAAGACTCTTGCAGCTTAACCACTCAGAGCAACTGCCTTTCCCTATTACACATAGGGAGCCCATGTGTAAAGTATTGCAGTACATTGCACTGGGGATTAGCAGATCCCTGGTTGAAGTCCCCTTGTGGGACAGTAAAATAATAAAGTTGAAGAAAAACACCTTTTAATTTAAAACACACATAATGTAAACAAAATAAAGTAAACAAACATGTTAATTATCCCCATGTGCAATAAACAGCGATCAAAAACTCATACATACCAAACATTGGTACCAATAGAAACTACAACTTGCCCAGAAAATAAGGAGCCCTTGCATATCTCCATCAACTAAGCAATAAAAAGTTATAGGAAGAAAATGGTGACCCTTATAAAGTTGCCATGTCATTTTTAATGGAATGAACGTCCTAGAAACAAAATGCAAAAAAAATTCTAGAATTGTGTGTCTTTTTTTTTTTTTTTTTTTTCCTCATGGACCATGCAAAAACATTAATAAAAGCTAATAAAAACATTATATGTACCCCAAAATGGTGCCAAATGAAAGCACAACTCGTCACACACAGAATAAGCCCTCAGTTAGTTATGTCAACCAGTCAAATAAAAAAATGTATGAATTTTGGAAGGCGGAGAAAGAAAATATGAAAAGTTGCCAGGCATTAACGTACAAACTACCCTGCATCCTTAAAGGGTTAATACACACATACAGTAGTGCTGCTGTGCTAAAACCACAGCAATTATTTTTCTGTGTGGCTTGCCTGGTTCCAAAAATATTGGTGCTGCTACTTTTGGCTACTGATAGAAGTGTAAATGTCAAGTGGGCAGTCCTTCACTGCCCAGCGTCATTCTATCTGTAGCTGAAAGTAATGGCACTGATTATCTTTGGAACCAAAAATAACAGTGGTGGATTTAGAACAGTGGCGCCAGTCTATCGGTATTTAAAACTCCAAGTCAGAGGAGATGACAGATCCTTTTTAACTACTTCATCACTGATAATCAAAAAATTTAAATCAAGGATCCATAGAAGTAATATGATGTTTATAAGGTAACATTCAGTATAACTACATGCCATCCACCTTCTATTTCGCTCTTGTTATGTAATATGAAAAAGAGATTAATTCATAAAAAAATGGATCAAGTTGTGTTAACTGAAAGTGGGGAGCCTTTCCCTCAACATTATGTGCCATTGAAGATGCAGTGAAAAATTTCTCTTGAGAAGAGAGGTCTAAAGATGAAAACGAAAGAATACATGAGTCTCTAAAAAAAAACAAAAACTTTTTTTTTATACAAGGTGCTCTCATATGTGTAGTCAAAAATACCCCTTTATATAATTTGTCTGTATTTTGTATTTATTTTTAGTGGGACTTTGAAGATTTAGATGAGAATTGGAATCCTGATTCTGACTTTCCAAGTATCCAACCAAATGACAGCTCTGTCTTAAAAGCCATCAATGTCAATCTTGAATAACTGTTCCCGTCTACCATCTGGCCAAGTTTCAAAAACCTTGAGTCCACTACAAGCTATAAGAACATACAATCTGCAGACCTGATAAAAATAGAACAGGGGTGAAGAAAAAATGTTTGTTGACTTTACATCACAAAAGGGATGTTTAGACTTCATTCCCTAAGTAAATCATTGACTTTTAAAATAACTGTGTAGACAAGTTCCGGGAGGACAAATTCAGGAATTCTTTAGGAAAAAGCTGCTTTTTGTGGTCCAATACCTGGCACCCCATGTTATCCATCATCAGCTGCTTCTATTCCATGGTGTTGAACATTGTCTCTTTCAGGAGAATAGTTATCATATTCCACATTCTACTTCTACATGTTTTCTATGTGTTTTTTTATAGAGGTAGACTATTTATACTTTTCAAGACATTTTTTCAGAATGTGAATTTTGCCTGTATGCTTTGTGTATAATCAAATTCCTAAAATTTGGAAAATTAAATTTTTAATTACTGTATATATGTAATTTTTTTTTGCTTCCGTGGCGTTTGATGTCTTATTCACTTTTCATTCCATTTGTGTCTTCAACTGCATAACCCTGCATAAAATGTTTCAAAATCCAGACCTGACTAAGGCCGGTTACAGATGATCGTGCCGCAACCAGCCTGCTGTGATTTCAAAGCACGGGCTTCACACATAATTGGGCCTTTTAGACATTTTTTTTTCTTATAGCTATTACTTTGTATTATGTGCTAAAGTATTGGTGAATGTAAGTGTGATTAAAGCAGAAAAATACAGCTATGTATAATGACCGATTTGTATTAGTATATGTCAAGGCTACAAAAGAAAAAGAGAGGGGCACTCCCTAGTGCAGAAATCACAGGAACACATACAAATATGAACAGACACCAACTTGCTAGGTTAGGTCTCACCTAACCTGCAAAGGGAGATACAACTCTGATAATGAGCCTCAGTAAACTCTCCTGGGTAGTGTCGGTCTGGTTCCTGTGTGAAGGTGGCTGCTGCTCGTGGTCCACGGTTAATTAACCATGGGAAAATATACTGTAATATATATCAAAATAAAGAGAGAAAAAAAGGACCTTAAAGCAAGCGCTGCCAAAATATAATTTATTTAAAAGAAAACTATTGACATAAAAATATAAAATGGCAACACATTTCAGCAGAAGAACTACTGCCTTTCTCAAGCCATTGAGAAAGGCAGTAGATCTTCTTCCGAAACGCGTTGCCATTTTATCTTTTTGTAAATTTTGGGGGTTTTTTTGTTTTGTTTTTTAATAAATTGTATTTTGGCAGTGCTTGTTTTAAGGTCCTTTTTTTCTTTATTTTGATATTCGTATATGTCAAGGATTTAACTTTTTTGAGTAGGGTGTGCAGATGTAATAGAACTTCACAGTGACGAAGAAGCGTGCATGTGTTCATAGTAGACAGAGGAGTAATCTGCTGACAGACACTACTTGCAGTTGTTTTTCTCTCGTGAGAACAAAGGGCTGGGCACCCTCCCATAGTTTACTGAATTGAATCACTTGTACATGTTGTTTTTCACATACCAATGCTCTGCCTGAACAAAGTAATAGCTGTTATGATATGGAAACCTTATGTTGATGTACACAGTTTATGAAGAACTAAGAAGGTTTATGAGGAAAGTGTAAAGAATATGTGTATTGTTTATGGAAGTTCTCAGTACTATATTACAGTATAGTTATTTGAAATGATTTTCACTTATGAACCCAAATACAGCCTGGTAATAACAACCTATAGCTTTTATTTGGGAAAATAAACTGTAATAGTCCACAGTGCACATGTACAGTGCCTTGCGAAAGTATTCTGCCCTCTTGAACTTTTCAACCTTTTGCCACATTTCAGGCTTCAAACATAAAGATATAAAATTTTAATTTTTTGGTGGAGAATCAACAACAAGTGGGACACAATTGTGAAGTGGAATGAAATTTATTGGATATTTTAAACTTTTGTAAAAAATAAAAAACTGAAAAATGGGGCGTGCCAAATTATTTGGCCCCCTTAAGTTAATACTTTGTAGCACCACCTTTAGCTGCGATTACAGCTGCAAGTCGCTTGGGGTATGTCTCTATCAGTTTTGCACATCGAGAGACTGAAATTCTTTCCCATTCTTCCTTGGAAAACAGCTCGAGCTCAGTGAGGTTGGATGGAGAGCGTTTGTGAACAGCAGTTTTCAGCTCTTTCCACAGATTCTCGATTGGATTCAGGTCTGGACTTTGACTTGGCCATTCTAACACCTGGATACGTTTATTTGTGAACCATTCCATTGTAGATTTTGCTTTATGTTTGAGATCATTGTCTTGTTGGAAGATAAATCTCCGTCCCAGTCTCAGGTCTTTTGCAAACTCCAACAGGTTTTCTTCCAGAATGGTCCTGTATTTGGCTCCATCCATCTTCCAATCAATTTTAACCATCTTCCCTGTCTCTGCTGAAGAAAAGCAGGCCCAAACCATGATGCTGCCACCACCATGTTTGACAGTGGGGATGATGTGTTCAGGGTGATGAGCTGTGTTGCTTTTACGCCAAACATATCATTTTGCATTGTGGCCAAAAAGTTCGATTTTGGTTTCATCTGACCAGAGCACCTTCTTCCACATGTTTGGTGTGTCTCCCAGGTGGCTTGTGGCAAACTTTAAACGAGACTTTTTATGGATATCTTTGAGAAATGGCTTTCTTCTTGCCACTCTTTCATAAAGGCCAGATTTGTGCAGTGTACGACTGATTGTTGTCCTATGGACAGACTCTCCCACCTCAGCTGTAGATCTCTGCAGTTCATACAGAGTGATCATGGGCCTCTTGGCTGCATCTCTGATCAGTCTTCTTCTTGTTTGAGATGAAAGTTTAGAGCAGGGGTCCCCAAACTTTTTACACAGGGGGCCAGTTCACTGTCCCTCAGACCGTTGGAGGGCCGGACTATAAGAAAAACTATGAAAATCCCTATGCACACTACACGTATCTCATTTTAAAGTAAAATAAAAAGGGAACAAATACAACATTCAAAATAAAGAAATAGTAAATTTAAGTCAACAAACTCACCATTATTTCAATTCCAGCACTCTGCCCCCATATAAGTCCAGCTCTCTCCCCCATATAGGTCCCATGCAGTCTCCCTCATATAGGGCCAGCTCTTTCCCCCATATAGGTCCCATGCCCCCGCATATAGGTCCCATGCTCTTTCCCCCATATAGGTCCCATGCAGTCTCCCCCATATAGGTCCCATGCAGTCTCCCTCATCTAGGGCCAGCTCTTTCCCCCATATAGGTCCCATGCCCCCCCATATAGGTCCCATGCTCTTCCCCCATATAGGTCCCATGCAGTCTTCCCCATATAGGTCCCATGCAGTCTCCCTCATATAGGGCCAGCTCTTTCCCCCATATAGGTCCCATGCCCCCCCCCATATAGGTCCCATGCTCTCCCCCATATAGATCCAGCTCTCTGATTCCCCTCCATGCCCAGTAAAAAAAAAAAGTGAAAATATACTTTACCTAGCACTGCAGCCGCTCCCGCGCTGTGGTCCCGGCTCCTCTGTCTTCGGCTGTAAGGCCTAGATGAGCACGTCGTGCGTCATGACGTGATCATTCTAGGTCCGGGCGACGAGCGTCTACACAAGAACGAGACTTCCCGTGTAGCGCTCGGTGGGTTATTTCAATTGTAAGCGCCTGTGCCCTCACAATTGAAATAACAAAAGGAAATTGCGACGCGGGCCGGGTGCGGATGACGAGCACCGAGCGTCTACACAGGAACGAGACTTCCCGTGTAGCGCTCGGCGGGTTATTCCAATTGTAAGCGCCTGTGCGCTCACAATTGAAATAACACAAGGAAATTGCGACGCAGGCCGGGTAAATGGCCTCCGGGGGCCGGATGTGGCCCGCGGGCCGTAGTTTGGGGACCACTGGTTTAGAGGGACGGCCGGGTCTTGGGAGATCTGCAGTGGTCTGATACTCCTTCCATTTCAATATGATAGCTTGCACAGTGCTCCAAGGGATGTTTAAAGTTTGGGAAATGTTTTTGTATCCAAATCCGGCTTTAAACTTCTCCACAACAGTATCACGGACCTGCCTGGTGTGTTCCTTGGTCTTCATGATGCTCTCTGCGCTTTAAACAGAACCCTGAGACTATCACAGAGCAGGTGCATTTATACAGAGACTTGATTACACACAGGTGGATTATATTTATCATCATCAGTCATTTAGGACAACATTGGATCATTCAGAGATCCTCACTGAACTTCTGGAGTGAGTTTGCTGCACTGAAAGTAAAGGGGCCGAATAATATTGCACGCCCCACTTTTCAGTTTTTTATTTTTTACAAAAGTTTAAAATAACCAATAAATTTCGTTCCACTTCACAATTGTGTCCCACTTGTTGTTGATTCTTCACCAAAAAATTTAAATTTACATCTTTATGTTTGAAGCCTGAAATGTGGCAAAAGGTTGAAAAGTTCAAGGGGGCCGGATCCTTTTGCAAGGCACTGTAGCATGACTCTGTTTTCCCAGTTACCCTAGTCTATTCTAGTACCCTGCCTTGTCTGTTTCTTGTGGTTTTTGCTTTGTTCTTGTGTTTTATTTTAGTCCAGTCTTAGCCTTGTAGTTTTTGTTTGTAGTTGTAGCTCTCGGTAACTGACTTGGCTATGTTTAGTAATTATTCATCTTGTACATTTTACTGTAGGTCAGTATTGCAGAATGTCACCACGATCACCTGTTTGTGCCTGTCATGTATTGTTGTGTAACCAATTTCTCTGCATTTCTAGTTACCTGCAGTGTTTGTTGCATACCTCATATTATTGCTTATCTGACTGCCCTGGTGTTATGTCATTCACCCATACTGTAAATCCTGGCGGTATCTGAGTATCTGAAGAAACTGTTAGTACCTGGAAAAGGCAATTGCTATAGATTAAGTCCAGTTTAGCTGTCTAGTATTCAGTCAATATCATATACTTTCACTCATGTTAGTGACCCTGCATCTTCAGGGAATGGAGTGTTTCAGTTATCTATCCGTAGCCAGTCTCAGGATTCTGGTGACCTCTGTACAACTTGACCTTAAGGAATCTTTCTAATGCCTAGTTTATAACACACTTACTAAGAACCTCTCTGCCAATGATCTACTGCATTCTTTATCATCTGGCTCATTTCCATTGCAATCTTTAGAAATACTGCTCATAAAGGTAGCAAATTATTTACCCATATTCATCCAACGCCATTTCCTTCATTTTTATTCTCTCCTTTCTGCTTAAAGGGGTATTCTCACAACAACAATCATATTTCATGTAAAAGTAATTTACAAAATATGGCAAGTATTGAAAGCAGTTAGCAAAAGTGTATATGTCACTAGAAAAAGCCCAATGAACCCCCCCCCCCGTCGTCAATGGATACGACCTGTAGCCCATCTTCATTCAGGACGAGCGTGCCCAGTTTATTTCTTTCACTTTCCTGTAGCTGCCTATTAGATCAGGGCTACATAACCATGCATGTGCCATCCTAACAGATGGAGCATTTGTAGTGCATGAATCACTTCTGTTAGGAACAATGACCAGTGCGGCAGTTAGAAAGTGCACAGAGCAAGATGTATCTGGGAAATTTACTTATTATTAGTAAGCAGGCAGTCACATTCTCCATAGTAAGGACTGCCCACTCTTGTCATTGTAATCTGAAAATGTAATGGTGCTATTCAGTGCAGATCTTGAAATATAGGGTACATAGGAGGTGGGTAAAGTCACAGGTACAGTGCAGACAATTTATCTTTATGGTTGTTCAAATTTTTAAAAAAAAACTATGTTAGGAAAACCCCTTTAACTGTATTTCATATCAAAGTGACATACTGTATGTAGTGACAGTTGTCGCTGGGTTCCATTATATGTAGCTTAATGCCATAGGTTGCCTGTTTGACAAATGATGAGGGTTCTTATGCTGAGGCCATTATGCTCATGCATTCTGTTGCTAACCATATTGTATATTGTTGCTAATAGCTAGTAGACAAATACTTTTTTAGGTTTACAAGCTATACAAGCCTGTCAGTTCTATTTGTTATGCATTCTATGGAGAAAGGTATTTGCAGTAATTGTGTTTCATTCAATTGCAGTGATGTTTAATTATAGCAGTTTAACAAATATTCTTTTCAGAGAAATCCACCCCTCTAAGCATTAATAATCCATTGCATCAAATAAAGCACCTGTGACTAAGTAACAAAAATGGTTGTCCCTTTTAGAAAAAAACTCAAGGAAAGTCTTTACATTCACTGATCAGCTGAAGTCTAGAAATAGTACAGAGAGTGGAGTCACATTACTGGAATTAGTGTGGAGATTTGCAGTCTTTATATAAAGTCGCTTGAACAATGAGTGCTCCAAACAATAATCTGAGTTATGAACAGAAATGTCCAATATGACACTCTGGGTGGCCAGTTCGAGGTAGTTGTACAAGAGCTGAACCGCTTTTTGGAGTCCTGTATAGAGAATGATGCAGAAAATATCATAGCACATGCTTGTTTAATATGTCTGTGTGGTTTGAGACTTTTTTTAAATTTTTTTATTTTAACAGTTTACCAACCGTATAATAATTGCAGAGGAGGCAAAAATGCCCCACACAGCATTATAAGATGCAACATATACGGAATTCTGTGTAAGATATAACTTGCTAATGACCAACCAGTAGACTTTCTACATCAGTCACTTACGTATGATTTTCTTCAACATATGCATTGCAATAAGTTGGTGTCTCTTGCACTGTATAAGGCGAAGTCCTCATGTAGCGAGCCACAGCCAAAAAATGTTGAAGAAAAGCATCACATTTTTTTTTGCAGCTTCTCTTCCATGCTTCACAGTGAAAACCACACATACACTACCGTTCAAAATTTTAGGGTCACTTAGAAATTTCCTTCTTTTTGAAAGAAAAGCATAGTTTTTTTTCAATGAAGATAATATTAAATGAATCAGAAATACACTCTATACATTGTTAATGTGGTAAATGACTATTCTAGCTGCAAACGTCTGGTTTTTAATGCAATATCTACATAGGTTTATAGAGGCCCATTTCCAGCAACCATCACTCCAGTGTTCTAATGGTACATTGTGTTTGCTAACTGTGTAAGAAGGCTAATGGATGTTTAGAAAACCCTTGAAAACCCTAGTGCAAGTATGTTAGCACAGCTGAAAACAGTTTTGCTGGTTACAGAAGCTATAAAACTGAACTTCCTTCGAGCTAGTTGAGAATCTGGAGCATTACATTTGTTGGTTCGATTAAATGGCCAGAAAAAGAGAATTTTCATGTGAAACTCGACAGTCTATTCTTGTTCTTAGAAATGAAGGCTATTCAATGCGAGAAATTGCCAAGAAACTGAAGATTTCCTACAACGGTGTGTACTACTCCCTTCAGAGGACAGCACAAACAGGCTCTAACCAGAGTAGAAAGAGAAGTGGGAGGCCCCGCTGCACAACTGAGCAACAAGACAAATACACTAGAGTCTAGTTTGAGAAATCGACGCCTCACAGGTCCTCAACTGGCAGCTTCATTAAATAGTACCTGCAAAACGCCAGTGTCAATGTCTACATTGAAGAGGCGACTCAGGGATGCTGGCCTTCAGGGCAGAGTGGCCAAGAAAAAGCTATATCTGAGACTGGCTAATAAAAGGAAAAGATTAATATGGGCAAAAGAACAAAGAACACAGACATTGGACAGAGGAAGATTGGAAAAAAGTGTTATGGACAGACGAATCGAAGTTTGAGGTGTTTGGATCACACAGAAGAACATTTGTGAGACACAGAACAACTGAAAAGATGCTGGAAGAGTGCCTGACGCCATCTGTCAAGCATGGTGGAGCTAATGTGATGGTCTGGGGTTGCTTTGGTGCTGGTAAAGTGGGAGATTTGTACAAGGTAAAAGGCATTTTGAATAAGGAAGGCTATCACTCCATTTTGCAACGCCATGCCATACCATGTGGACAGCGCTCGATTGGAGCCAATTTCACCCTACAACAGGACAATGACCCAAAGCACACCTCCAAATTATGCAAGAACTATTTAGGGAAGAAGCAGGCAGCTGATATTCTATCTGTAATGGAGTGGCCAGCGCA
The DNA here is from genome assembly GCA_947044405.1 of Leptodactylus fallax. Taxonomy (NCBI): domain Eukaryota; kingdom Metazoa; phylum Chordata; class Amphibia; order Anura; family Leptodactylidae; genus Leptodactylus; species Leptodactylus fallax. Next base: position 3,405,509 of record CAMRHE010000167.1, read on the forward strand.
GTCACCAGATCTCAACCCCATTGAGCTGTTGTGGGAGCAGCTTGACCGTATGGTACGCAGAAAGTGCCCATCAAGCCAATCCAACTTGTGGGAGGGGCTTCTGGAAGCATGGGGTGAAATTTCTCCAGATTACCTCAGCAAATTAACAGCTAGAATGCCAAAGATCTGCTGTAATTGCTGCAAATGGAGCATTCTTTGACGAAAGCAAAGTTTGAAGGAGAAAATTATTTCAAATAAAAATCATTATTTCTAACCTTGTCAATGTCTTGACTATATTTTCTATTCATTTTGCAACTCATTTGATAAATAAAAGTGTGAGTTTTCATGGAAAACACAAAATTGTCAGGGTGACCCCAATCTTTTGAACGGTAGTGTATAGAAACCATCTGCTCACCTTTTCTATATCTCACAAAGATATGGAGGTTGTAACAAAAGATCTCAAATTTTGACTCTTAAGACAGCACAGATTTGCACTGTTCTAATATCCATTCTTTGTGTCTTTGCAGAAATTTGTTCATAAAGGCCTGATTTTTACACTCTCCTCTAAACAGTTGATGCTGAGATGTGTCTCTGAAGCATTTATGCAGGCACTAATCTGAGGTGCTGTTAATTTGTGAGGTTTCTGAGGTTGGTAGCTCTAATGAACTCATCCTCTGCAGCAGAAGTAATTCTTAGTCTTCCTTTCCTAAGGTAGCTCTTGTGAGAGCCAGTTTCATAATAGCAGTTCATAATTTTCATGACTGCAAATGAAGATACCTTCAAAGTTCTTGAAATTTTCCATATTGACTGATCTTTGTGTCTTAAAGTAATAAGACTGTCTTTCTCTTTACTTACTTGAGCAGTTCTTTCCAGACTGTGGATTAGAACAGTAACTGAATAGGACTAAACATTGTATGGAACTTTGTACAAATTCTACCTCTGCACAACACAACTGTTGGTCTTAAAGCATATTATGAAGGTAAGTAATTCCACAGATTAACCCTTGATAAGGCATACCTGTTAATTGAAAACCATTCCAGATGATTACGTTATGAAGCTGATTGAGAGAATGCCAAAAGTGTTTTCCACTTGTGAATCAATGCTTCCATTGCTGAGTTATTCTGGTTTATGTCAATATACAACTGAGCTCTTTGGAGCAACAGAGGCCTTGCTATTGTCCCAAAGAGGTAATTTGTATATTGCCAAAAATGGTGATATCTTGGCACCAAAGGCACAAGGAGAAAACACTATTAGAATCAGAAGGACCCATACCTAATAATCTGTGGGGCTGGGTTGATATGTTGAGTTCTTGAGACCATTTAATGGGTATTTTTTTTTATTTTGTACGATTACATATGCTCTGAGGCAATTTTTTGAAAATCCCAGACAACCTTTTTCATTTTTGACCTTGAATATTTGTGGTGCAGGTTTGAAGCATTTGCTTTTCCAGTCAAATGGGAACTAGTCAGCAATCACGCTATCAGAGAAACCAAGGAGAAAAGGCAAAAAAATGCTTATTTTTTTTGTAAGTCACCTGGGATGACAAAGTTGCTAGGTCTTGGTAGACTCTTGAAGGTTTAAAAACAGAATAAAGCACAACCTTTTAAGAGTTTTCTGGTCCTATCAACCAGTAAACACAGGATACACAGTCGGGGTCTGCTAGCCTGATCCTGCACCAATCAGTTGATCATGCTTCCTCTGTATGGACCTGAAAGCCGTTCTGCTTCTATTCAAGCAGGAGTTTATCCCCTGAGGAAGCCTGGTTAGCAGGCGATACGCGTGGGGTGATGGTGGTGGATCTATCATTTGGTAGACATCATTATTTTTAGTGATATCCATGGTACGTAGGTCTTTTCAATAGTAACTTATATTATGATTTATATTGCCTTTGTTGTATGACCTGTTCTTATTTATTTTCACATGTTTATATATATATATATATATATATATATATATATATATATTGATCACAAATCACGTGGTTACTTGTATTAGTATAATTTATTCATTGCTTCCCCTTTTTTTTTTCTTATATTTCACAGATGGCAATTGTTTGTATACATTGTAGGGCTGTATTGGCAGGGTCACCGTCATAGATTACATATTCCACACACAGTGTGCACATACAGATTTGAATAGACCTCACCAACTACTATAAAGTTTTCCTGCCATTTTCTAGATTCCATTGACTGGCTTTCTTTTAATTGTTTTTAACTTATTTATGGTCCAATAAAGATTTGTTATATTTTTGATACATAACTGGGTTGAGTGCCTTCCTTTTAGCCATGTGCCTTTTCTTTCTTTGTTGACATGACTCATTTACCATGGCTTAGACGCATCCCCATATTATAATAGTGGTGCCCACTACTTTATTCATTTCAGAACCTATTCAAGTAATAGTCACAGAGCTCCAGGCTGTATAGTGGTGCTGCAGCTCTGTGCCTATTATTTGTATAGGAGAAAAGCAGCTTCCGGCTCCATAAACCTCTATCGCTTCTGACACCCTGTGTTCTGATTATGGGTGCGGGGGTGTGGGTGTCAGTCCTGCACTGATGAAATACGTTTGTCCTATCCTGTGGATAGGTCATCAGTAAGAAAAACACCTTTTGGGGCCAGAAAACCCTTTTAAGGCTAAGACCCCACTTTGCTTAAACACAGCGTTTTTTTGTTGCAGATTTTGCTGCGGTTGTTTGAGCCAAAATCAGGAGGGGATTTAACAGGAGGGAAACATCTAAGTGCTTCATTTTTTATTTTCCATTACTTTTCAAGCCGCTCCTGACTTTGGCTTCCAAAAAACGCAGCAAAATCTGCAAAAAAAAATGCTGTGTTTCTGCAACGTGGGGCCTTAGACCAAAGGACATCTGTTCACCATTAGTCTAGTTAGTATGACGTAGAACAGCCTTTATTCACTAACCAATAGTCTTTGCCATAGCAGGTAGACAAAAATGACCTTGTCATAATAAATCTAAACACTCTACATTATATGCAGAAACTGGAAAAAGAACATTTTAACAGATAGTTTAGAAACAAATTGTGTTCTCTCTATGATAGCTAGACAGGGGTCTTGACAGGGCCAGTTCTCTGTAAAAATGTGTCTATGACTGGTTATCTAGTTACCAATAAAGTGTCACTTTGTAATAAAGTCAGCATAAGGTGAACACTGTGTAAGCGGATAAAGAATAAAACAGTGATCTGCTGCACAGAGGAAGAAACCTCAGTGTTTGCTGGGCAATGAAATGACTCTCTTTTGAGTATAGACTATATATTACAGACAATAATGCTCAGTAGCAGTGGAAGAATGATATTATAATGTCATTATAATATTTTTACATTCATTTTTCTGTTGAAATATGTGATTACTCTCTTTATTTAAAGAATTTCACAGAATAAATTCATTTTAATGATGAAACTTATCCCAAAAACACTTATACGGTGCACTAAGGAAAAACCTCTCAAAAACGTTGCAGTGATTCTCAAGAAACATAAGATGAATTGCCTACATTAACTTGCAATCTGGAAAACAAGACAATAGAGAGATTGGATTACACAATGGAAGGAAATTCTTTGGCTGTATTGCCTTTTCCCATTAAGATAAGATAGTGGAGGGACTTCATTTATTTTCACACAGTAATACACCACAATGAGAATGTCGGCTCTGACTAATGTGTTTAAGTGTACCTCAATCTGAGGTTCAAAGTCAATGACCATTTGTAAAGATGACAATAGAGGGAATTCAGGAGTGAAGAAAGATTAAGTGTGGTTGTCCAGATGTTAAGTACATTCCCATACAATTTACAACCAATGTTGTATATGCAACTGGTGAACATGACATCACTAACTTAAACAGAATGAATATTAATGGGTAATATTAACTCATTACAATTCATTGTTGCATATTAGTCACACTAAGGATGGTGGTAAATGCTATTACAGTTACTATTATAGTGAAAGAAAATGAGTTACAAAGATGATTCCCTTGTCTATGGTTCTATATTATGAGTACAGGTGGGCATTATGCCAAACAGTAGAAAAATAGTACAAAAATATGGAGATGTATGTTTAACCCCTTAATGACCGGGCCATTTTTTGTTTTTGCATTTTCGTTTTTCCCTCCCCACATTCCAAGAGCCATAACTTCTTCATTTTTCAGTTCACAGAGTCACATGATGGCTTGTTGTTTGCCAAACAAATTGTACTTTGTAATGTCACTATTCAATATGCTGTGCAATGTACTGGGAAGCTGGAAAAAAATTCAGAATGAGGTGCAATTGGAGAAAAACTGCATTTGCGCCAAATTTATATGGGTTTAATTTTTACACCATTCACTGGGTGGTAACAATGACATGTTACCTGTATTCTGCGGGTCAGTACGAACACGGCGATACCAAATTTATATAGTATTTGTAATGTTTTGATACCTTTTAAAAAATTAAAAACTTTGCTAAATAGAAAAAAAAATTTTGCGTCGCCATATTGTGTCACCTGTAACTTTTTCATATTTACATGTATGGAGCTGGGTAAGGCGTCTTTTTATGCGGGACAACATGACGTTTTTATTGATACCACTTGGGGAAAGATCTCATGGTTTGATCACTTTTTATTCAATTTTTTATAGGAGACAAAGTGTTGAAAAAAACGCTATTTGGCCATTTTGATTTTTTTCCCCGCTACGCCGTTCACCGTATGGGATAAATATTTTAATATTTTAATAGTTCGGGCATTTTGGAGCGTGGGGATACCTAATGTGTTTATGTTTACTTTTGTTTATTTACTTTTATATCTGATCTAGGGAAAGGGGGGTGATTTGAACTTTTGTGTTTTTTTTAATTTTTACATACTTTAAAAACTTTTTTTTTATACTTTTACTTGTATGATCAGACTCCCTAGGGACCTTGAAACCTAGGGAGTCTGATCGATCATACTATTCACTGCGATACTACTGTATCGCAGTGAATAGCAAAATGCCTTCACTGCTATTAGACGATGCCTCTGGCATCATGTAATAGCTATACTGTAATGACAGGCCTGGGAGCCTTCAATAGGCTCCCGGCTGTCATGGCAACCAAGCGCCGCCCTCCGATGACGTTCTGGAGGGCAGCGATGAGGTAAAAATGGCGGCGCCCTTGTCGGCTCCGCAATTTAGACGCCGCGGTCGCGTTTGACCGCGGCATCTAAAGGGTTAACAGCCGCGATCGGTGCAGGCACTGATCGCTGCTGTTAGCTGCGGGTCCTGGCTGTATTATACAGCCGGCACCCGCGGTGTACGGACAGCGCTCAGCTCCTGAGCGCTCTCCATACATCGTCATGCGACTCAGGACGTACTATTACGCCCTGCGTCGTTAAGGGGTTAAACCAACAGTTTTTTCACCTTTTCTTTGCTATTGTATAGGGATGGGTTTGCTGAACAGTTTTGTAATATAGTTTATTAGCCTATTTGTACTTTCTTTTAGAAGAAAACAAGTTCTAAAGTTCAGCCTAGCAATGCAATAACTAAGCATTGCTAGGATGGTCCACCCCGTATTCGACATATATTGCCGATACATCTACAAATAGCAAATGCCAATGGAGGATGGGGGGTGTCACTTCAAAGCACTGTGTCTCCTATTTATGATACCTATGAAAGTGCTCAGTTTTAGCTGTAGCTGTAACTGAGAAAAACTAGCTAAAAACAAGTTGAGAATGTGATTTTTTTTTTTTTTTTTTTTATGCTGCAGCAGTGACTATACATATTTGACTTGGGTCACTGAACTTTCCGATTTCAGTATGAAAAGCCAACTATCTAATGTGAATAATGTAGTTGGCCGAGGTTTAAATGGAGGAAGAATGGTTTGGAAATGTTGAATTTTATCATGGTTGATCCTTTGCTCCCCTCAGGATCTTAGTTTTCTATCTCCGTTGAAAACATATACAGTGGGGAAAAGTATTTAGTCAGCCACCAATTGAGCAAGTTCTCCCACTTAAAAAGACAGAGGCCTGTAATTGACATCATAGGTAGACCTCAACTATGAGAGACAAAATGAGAAAACACATATAGAAAATCACATTGTCTGATTTTTTTTAAGAATTTATTTGCAAATTATGGTGGAAAATAAATATTTGGTCACCTACAAACAAGCAAGATTTCTGGCTCTCACAGACATGTAACTTCTTCTTTAAGAGGCTTCTCTGTCCTCCACTCATTACCTGTAGTAATGGCACCTGTTTGACATTGTTATCAGTATAAAAGACATCTGTCCACAACCTCAAACAGTCACACTCCAAACTCCACTATGGTGAAGACCAAAGAGCTATGGAAGGACACCAGAAACAAAATTGTAGACCTGCACCAGGCTGGGAAGACTGAATCTGCAATAGGCAACCAGCTTGGTGTGAAAAAATCAACTGTGGGAGCAATAATTAGAAAATGGAATACATACAAGACCACTGATAATCTCCCTCGATCAGGGGCTCGACACAACATCTCTCCCCGTGGGGTCAAAATGATCATAAGAACAGTGAGCAAAAATCCCAGAACCACACGGGAAGGCCTAATGAATAACCTGCAGAAAGCTGGGACTAACGTAACAAAGGCTACCGTCAGTAACACACTACGCCGCCAGGGACTCAGATCCTGCAGTGCCAGACGTGTCCCTCTGCTTAAGCCAGTACATATCTGGGCCCATCTGAAGTTTCCTAGAGAGCATTTGGATGTCCCAGAAGAGTATTGGGAGAATGTCATATGGTCAGATGAAACCATAGTAGAACTGTTTGGTAGAAACACAACTCGTCGTGTTTGGAGGAGAGTGAATGCTGAGTTGCATCCAAAGAACACCATACGATTGTGAAGCATGGGAGTGGCAACATCATGCTTTGGGGCTGTTTCTCTGCAAAGGGATCCGTGTACATGAAAAAATGAATGGGGTCATGTATCGTGAGATTTTGAGTGCAAACCTCCTTCCATCAGCCAGGATATTGAAGATGAAACGTGGCTGGGTCTTTCAGCATGACAATGATCCCAAGCACACTGCCAGGGCAATGAAGGAGTGGCTTCGTAAGAAGCATTTCAAGGTCCTGGAGTGGCCTAGCCATTCTCCAGATCTCAACTCCATAGAAAACCTTTGGAGGGAGTTGAAAGTCCGTGTTGCCCAGCGACAGCCCCAAAACCTCACTGCTCTAGAGGAGATCTGCATGGAGGAATGGGCCAACATACCAGCAACAGTGTGTGCCAACCTTGTGAAGACTTACAGAAAATGTTTGATCTCTGTCATTGCCAACAAAGGATACAGTATATAAATTTGGTATCTCCGTAAGTGTACCAACCCACAGAATACAGCTGACATATTGTTAGGGCTGCCCAGTGAATGTCTAAAAAATGAAGTCCATAAGAAAGTCACGCAAACGCAGTTTTTCTCCAATGCAGTCCCATTTTAGAATTTTTTAAAGCTTTCCGATACATCATACAAATTATTAAATGGTACCATTATGAAGTGCAATTTGTCTCAAAAAATTAAGTGCTCATAGGCCTCTGTGAACGTAAAAAAGTTATGGTTTTTGTAATGAGGATAGAAAAAACAAAAATTTAAAAATGGCTGCTATGGGAAAGGATTAAAGCGTACCTGAGTTTTCATGAAAAGTTGAAATATGTGCAGGGTCTTGATGGGCAGTCTGTTCTATGACTGTATAAGCCTTCATACATGGTGTCCTATCAGTTTATTAGGTTTTCTGCTGCTAATATCCTCATTATGGCTGCCGCACATTTTGCATTTCTTCCTGAGATGGGCGTGTACAATAAGGAGTAGCCTGCCCCCCTCCCCTATTCCATTAGTAATACTACTGGGTTCTTTACATGTAATTCTGTCAGGAATAACTTTAAAATAGAAAACAAATAACTAAGAAAAGCCCAAGTGAGCATAATATCAGAGATCCAGGTACACTGAACTGCATATATAGGGCAAATACATGCAGGCATGATGCAGGTAAAAAGATCCCTGACAGAGTAAAAGATCAATCTATGAACACAGTCGGGAAAGCTGCTTGCCATTGGTGAATAATATGAATAATATCCCATCTGTACTTGCACCAGCAGCAAGTAGATACAAATACATGAGTAGGTGTTTCTTACACTATAAACCAGGGGTAGGAAACCTTTTTTTTTTTTTTTTGGCGTGTTGATTTCAATTAAAAAATCAAAGTTGAGGTACTCGGAGTGCCGGTCAATAATTGTAAGTCTGATGACCCCTGCACATGGTATTATGTCCCATAGCGGCCCCTACACATGGTATTATGTCCCATAGTGGCCACTCCACACGGTATTATGTTCCGTAGCAGCCCCTCCACACGGTATTATGTCCCATAGCGGCCCCTGCACACAATATTATGTCCCATAGTGGTCTCTGCACACAGTATTATATCCCATAGTGGCCCCTGTACATGGTATTATGTCCCATAGAGGCCCCTGCACATGGTATTATGTCCCATAGTGGCCCCTGCACACAGTATTATATCCCATAGTCACCCCTGCACACTGTATATGTCCCATAGCCGCCTCTGCACACGGTATAATATTCTAACTTTTATAATATTCCAATAGTCGTCACTCAATAGCTATTATACTGAAGAGACCCCAGAGTATAATAAGCGGAGGCAGTGGTGTAACAAGGAATGGCTGGACTCCAAGGTGAACATTTGACATGGGGCCCCCCCAACTGCCCCCCGCACAAACTGCATTCCGGCGCACACTATTATGCCCTATAGTGGCCCCTGAACACAGTATTATGCTCCACAGTGACCCCTACACACAGTATTATGCCCCATAGTGGCCCCTTCACACAGTATTATGCTCCATAGTGGCCCCTGCACACAGTATTATACATCATAGTGGCCCCCGTACACAGTATTATGCCCCATTGTGGCCCCTGCACACAGTAGTTTGCTCCATAGTGGTCCCTGCACACAGTAGTTTGCCCCATTGTTGACCACCCATGAACGATTATTATAATGATCGGAGACCCAGGGGAGGATACAAACATAAAAAACAATGCTACGTACCTCTTCCTCACTCCGGTGCACTCCCGTGCGCTACTTCGGCCATCTTCAATGCTGGACCGGATCTTGTGTGATCCAGGCCGGTGTCGCGATGCATAATGACGTCGGCTGACGTCTGGGACGTCACCAAACAGGCCTGAAACCTGTCTGAGCGCAGGAGAGGTGAGCTACAATGTTTTTTTATGTTCCCTCACCTCCCCTGGGTCTCCTATCGTTATACTAGAGGGTCTGAAAAGACCCCCGAGTATAATGATAGCAGTGTTTTTGGGGTTCGCGGTAGCGGCTGCCACAGGGCTCCGGGCCCCTTAATTTCCCCGGGCCCTGTGGCAGCCGCTACCGCAGCTACCCCGGTATTTACGCCCCTGAGCGGTGGGCCAAGAGAGATGACAAACACAAAAAACAATGTTAACTCACCTTTTCCTGCACTCCGCAGCCACTCTATTCTCTTCGGGCGCTTCTGCCTGTAGTCAACGACTGTTGATTGAGTCTCAGAGGTCACGTCACGTCTCTGTTAAATAAGACTAAGTTGACTGAAAAGTTAGTGACCATTTAAAGGGATTTTCCTCCTTCTAGTTTGCCTGCTATCTCCTCTTCTTCTCCTCACTTCCTGTATTCTTCAACAAGCTGGTGTGTGGGCTTTGACTGTTTGATGGACAAGACACTATGAAGTACCTCACTCGATACAGACATGCCTTTAGCATGAGAGATTATTTTTTATTATTACTAGAAATCTAATATAAATGCAGATAAAATATGCACAGTAAATGTATATCACAAGGTTGGAGAACACTCACATGCTCCATGCTGACCACAGACTTACAGTAAACTCAATGTTATCTTAGTGTTTACATAGAGAGATATCAGACACTGTCTGAGCAGGGGCGTAAATACCGGGGTAGCAGCGGTAGCGGCTGCCACAGGGCCCGGGACATTAGGGGGCCCGGAGCCCTGTGGCAGCCGCTACCGTGAACCCCACAAACCAGTGGCTTAAAGATCGCGGTTGCAGGGGGTGCGACCGTGACCGGACCCGGCAGGGTACAGGGCCTGTGGCCAGCTGGAGATGGCCGGGCCCTGGATCACTATGGTAACAGTTGAGGAAAGCCTGGTTCCCCGACCGCTATACATACTGTTATTGGAAAAGGACCCTGACATATTGCAGGCCCCTTTCCAATAGATGGCAGTCCAGGGGAGGTGACTGAAAACAATAAATACATATTCTCACCTCTCCTGGGCACAGCGTTCTCTCCGGTGCTCTTCCGTCATGTGACTGAGGCCTGTGATTAGGCCCAGTGGTTAGGCCCAGTGGTCACATGGGGCGCAGCTGCGTAATGACGTCAGTGCGCCCCTACGAGACCGCTGAGGCCTAATCACAGGCCTCAGCAGCGACGTCGGAAGAGGGCCTGAAGACGCTGAAGACAGCAGGATGGAGCGAGGATGCCAAGGAAAGGTAAGGCAAGGTAAGTATGAATGTTTGTTATTTTTAATCACCTTTCCTGGGCCTCTGATTACTATACTCTGGGGTCTGAGGAGACCCCAAAGTATAATAATAGCACCGAAGCGGAGGTGGGGCTGTTGGGAGCTTATAATACTGTGTGGGAGCCACTGTAGAGCATATAATACTGGGTGGGGGCCACTGTAGAGCATATACTACTGGGTGGGGGCCACTGTAGAGCATATAATACTGGGTGGGGCCACTGTAAAGCATATACTAGTGGGTGGGGGCCCCTGTGGAGCATATAATACTGTGTGGGGGCCACTGTGGGGAGCATATAATACTGTGTGGGGGCCACTGTGGGGAGCATATAATACTGTGTGGGGGCAACTGTAGGGAGCATATAATACTCTGGGGCCCACTGTGGGGGGCATATAATACTGGGTGGGGGCCACTGTGGGAAGCATATAATACTGGGTGGGGACCACTGCGGGGAGCATATAATACGGGGTGGGGGCCACTGTGTCGAGCATATTATACTGTGTGAGGCCACTGTGGGGAGCATATTATACTGTGTGTGGGGGGAGCAAGGTAGAGCATATAATGCTGTATGAGGGCCACTGTGAAAGCATATAATTCTGTGTGGGGGCCACTGTGAAGACCCGCATATAATTCTGTGTGGGGGCCACTGTTGAGCATATAACACTATCTGGGGCCACTGTTGAGAATATGTTACTGTTTGGGGACCGGTAACCGGTTCGGAGGGGGGGGGCAATGTCATATGTTCGCCTTGGGGCCCAGCCATTTCTAGTTACGCCACTGTGTCTGAGTCTTTATCTGCACACTGCAATTAGCTGAACTGATTGCCCAGACCTAGAGCAGTGAGTCATGTCATCCAACCTGTATAAGATAGCAGGACGGGTACCTTGACAACAATAAATACACAATGTGAGGAGTAGTTTCACTTAGCAGGCAAATGAAGCAGCATTACTAGAGCAATGTATTCAGGAAAATGCTTTCATTTACCTAAGTAGTATAGATAGGATCCTTGAGCTGGGACTAACCTCTTAAGGAACAGTAAACCTAAAAATGAAAGATAAAAGGTAAACAGTAGATTAAATTGCCTGTAACAATTTGTAATTGTGTCTGTTTCTTACAGTCTTGCAGAAATTCTGCAGAGAGCACAGGGGTTAATATCCTGCTCATCTGTTTTTGACTAAAAACAATGAGAGGGCAATGTTTAATAATTTTTTTCTTATCCTTTTATAGACTAGCTCTAGCCATTTGTCATACGACATGTTGTGGTTGTGCTGGAGCAGTGGCCGAAACCACACTACATGGGAAGGTAAAGTTGTATGTATTTGTTGTTGCATAGTTCTCAGACATGCAGGAATAATGAAAGCACCATGGCAATGTGTGAATGTATTCATACAAAGAGAGACAGAATAGTGAAAAAGAGAAGTATTGCTGATCAGTTGGACATATTTCAATATGTTAATTTTTAACTTTCTAGTATATTATACAAAATAACTTCTTAGGGGAGGAGAAGACTGGGGAGAAAGAATTAGGTTCTTATTGTATTTCTTGGCATTTCCTATTTAGCGGGATTTTTTGTTTAGAGAGGATCAATACAAATATGTAAAACTTGGTTTCAGGCAAGTGTCCTCAGTGGAGCATGTAATGGAAATAAAAAAATTAAAAAGAGTCTACTACCTCCCCCAAGCATATTGAACTGTCACCAGCGCATTACAGAGATCATTACAGTGATAAACATCATACCATCTTGAGAAAAACAACTTTGAAGTAAAACAACAATGTTTTATGCAAATAAGGAAGTTGGTGCACTGAGGACGTGTCTTCTTGCTGTTCAAATAGCATAGGTTATGTCATAACAGTGGGAGGTTTAAGTCCCACTGCAAGGGATGGTGTAGACAGGAGGTGGTAGGGGTCTTAACGGTAAGAACAGTGCTCCAGGGAGTTGAAGGTCCACCCCCAGCGCACTCCAAAGGCATACTGATAGGGAACCTGTATTGTGAGCCCTGTATGGGACAGTTACTGACTATGCCTGTAAAAGTATTGCTGAAAATGTAGGCACTATAGAAATAAGAGCAGTAAATAAATACATAACAGTATGCTTGAGGGAGGTGGTAGACTTCCTTTAAAATAAGAAGAATTGTTGATTTTTCCTGGAAAAAAAATCTCTCCCTATTTTTCAATTTTGGACAACCTCCAAACAGTCAAAAAAAAAAAATTCAGCCATCCCACTGCAAATATTTCACCCTTATTCACTTAAAACTTTTCATAGAAAATGTCTCCTTGTTACCCATAGCAACTAATCAGAGCTCCGCTTTTATTTTTTATTCTTGAGCAGTGCTACAAGTAGTAGCTGCACTGTGATTGGTTGTTATGCACAACAATACAATTTTCATTTATGAGGCCATTATGCTTTATGTTCTTAGACATTGCTGGATTTTTTTCTGCCCTGTAGCGTCAGGTGGCTTTTATCCACACGACATCACTTCCAGTCATTTAGTCAGCTGTCTGCTATTTATTCCTTCCTTCATAGATGTCACAATTAAATTTGTTCTAGTAAAGTAAAAATGCAGGTGTAAATAAAGTGTAATATTACTGCCCCAGGCTGCATTTATTACACAGCAGGTTTTATTGCATTTTTCACCTTAATTTGCATAAAATCACAGTATAGCTGTATAGGCTATATGTGTTTGTGTGGAGAGGTGGCATTGTATAGGCTGAGTCTCAGGGGAGAGGGCAGTACTGTATAGGATATAGGTGTGTGGGGTTATTACTGTATATAAGCTGTGTGTGGGGGACGGGATATTACTATATATGCTGTGTGGGGGGGCATTGCTGTATAAGGATGTGTATGTGAGGGCATTACTATATAGGCTGTGTGTAGGGGAGGGGGCATTACTGTATATGATCTGTGTGTGTGGCATTACTGTAGAGGATGTGCATGTGGGGGCATTACTATATAGGCTGTGTGTAGGGGAGGGGGCATTACTGTATATGATCTGTGTGTGTGGCATTACTGTAGAGAATGTGTATGTGGGGGCATTACTATGTAGGCTGTGTGTAGGGGAGGGGCATTACTGTATATGTTGTGTGTGGGAAGAGGGGGCATTACTGTATAGGCTAAGTGTGGGGGAGGGAACATTACTATATAGGCTGTGTGTGGGGAGCTTCTTTATAGATTTTTTTTTTTTTTGTGTGTGGAGGAAGGGGTCAGATATTTATTCCAAATTCCTGGATAACCCCTTTGAGCCCACAGTTAGCCTCCTTCAACTCCCCAAACCCCCCTCCCCCAGCTAGAAAATTAGGATGGGAGGTCCTGTGAAAAGTTTGTTATGGATCCCAGGCTTTCCTAGTTATGCTCCTGCTGTTACATATTTCACTTTTGTAAATTATGAGAAAAACAACTTTGAAGTTGTATGCAAATGAGGAAGTTAGTGCACTGGGGGCGGGCCTTCAGCTCCCTGGAGCACTGCTCTTGCCACTTAGACCTTTACCATAAATTGCCTGTACCACCCTGTGCTGTAGGAGTTTATGCTCCCTCTGCTATGAAATCACATATCCTGTTTGAGAAGAAAAAGCAGTGGACTAAAAGCGTGTTGACAGCGCACCAACTGTTCATTTGCAAAGTTGTTTCCTACAAATCTATGAAAGTGATATACAAAATAAAGATATGTTGTTTATCACTATATTGTTCTCTGTAAATTGGTGGCAGCAGTTGGATATGCTTGGGGAAGATGGTAAACTCTCTTTAAGTATTGTAGTAGAATTGTTATATGCTTATGTTTTTTTCATTTTCATATCTCTTTCGACAGGGTGACATGCTGCTGTGTAAATATAAAATATTTCAAATTATGAATTCAAGGAAAACCTAGGTCAGTTGTATTGCAAATTTATCACTGACCCTATTCAGAGAGTGTCACTGAAAATTGCCCGGTGTCATTGCTTATGCTTGGAACATTTTAAACAATACATTGACCTTCTAATGGCTGTTAGAAAGTTCCCAAACTTTCCAAAAGGGTTCTATTGTTAAAAACTCAATCCTTTCAAAGCTGACTTACAACCTAGAGGAAGCCCTGGACTGACTAGTTTTTAATGTCTATAGTAAAACTAGGTCTACATACAGTGCTTTTTTGTGAAAATCTGTAAATTGGACCTTCCCATGCTTAACCTATAACCATTGTAACACTAAAATGGATGGAAACATTATACAAACCTTAGCCCATCCTATACCACAACAGTGTTATGACTATTCTTACACAATGAGGTTTTTTTTTTTATAAAGATTCTAATAGGTGCACCCACATTGTAAGAACAGACCTACCAACCATTTTCTATACTATTTAATTAGGATGTGTGTACTAGAAAATTATAATAGTCAAAAAAGACCAAGAAGTTCATTTCCATCTGCTGCCTCTTGAGTTACTTTCTTTTCATATTGTGGACCTCTATTCTGTGACATTCCAGAAGATAACTGAGACCAGAGGTACAATATTCTAGCAAGATTGGTGGAGTTCTACAGTGGTTTGTGAATCTTCCAGGATCCCATTCTAGGGAGGATAATAAGTGACTTTAATTTCCTTCATTTGTACATAGTTTAGGTTTTGAAACTTCTCTAGCCTGATGAACATCAACAATTCTTTTTCTGATGTCCTCATAAATCTCCTTTGTTCATATCATGGTACACTTCTACAAATGTGTTGTGAAAATCAGACTTTGATAGATCCCTGTTTTTTAAATAAAACAGGTCACTCCTCACACCTGATTGCCATCCGATTGACATTCCCACCTGCTTATCCTTAGGCTACATTCAGACAACCGAGGTGCAAAACGTCCATTTTTCACAGCTGTCTTGCATCCGAGGGGCACCCGTTTTCCTGGATCCCCCATACATTTTAATGTTATGGAGGGATCCATGAAAACAGACAAAAATAGGACATAATCTATATTTTGACAGTCCGTTACAAAGGACAACTCTGAAGGGTTCACAAAATTTCAAGCACTATGGCTGACCATACAGAGCTTTTAGCGAAATGAGCAATTAAATAGGGGGTGGCAAGTAAGCAAGAGAGAGAAGCAAGCAAGAACAAAAATGTGAGAGGCCTGAGAAAATCTAATATATTATAAATCCATTAATAAAAAATATATATGGTCACAATGTGTTAAATAATCATGAAAGTATAACATACAGTTGAAACCAGTAGTTTACATACACTATATAAAAAAAAACACATATGCATGTTTTTCTCACTATCTGACATGAAATCAGAATAACCCTTTCCTGTTTTAGGTCAATTAGGATTACCAAAATTATTTATATTTGCCAAATTCCAGAATAATAAGAGAGAGATAATTTTTTAAGGTGTTTTTATTACTTTCTGCAAAGTCAAAAGTTTGCATACACTAAGATTACTATATCTTTAAACAATTTGGAACAGCCCATATGATGATGTCATGTCTTTGGAAGCTTCTGACACACCTGTGGATGTATTTTAAGGCACACCTGAAACACACTGCTTAGTTGTATAACATCATGGGAAAATCTAAAGAAATCAGCCAAGATATCAGGAAGAGAACTGTGGACTTGCACAAGTCTGGTTCATCCTTGGGTGAAATTTCCAGATACCTGAAGGTGTCTCGTTCATCTGTACAAACAATTATATGCAAGTACAAACAAGATGGGAATGTCCATCCATCATACTGCTCAGGAAGGAGATAGGTTCTGTGTCCCAGAGATGAACATGCTTTGGTACGAAATGTGCCTATCAACCCAAGAACAAAAGCAAAAGACCTTGTGAAGATGCTGGCTGAAGCTGGTAAGAGTGTGTCATTATCCACAGTGAAACGAGTACTGTATTGACATGGGCTGAAAGGCCACTCTGCCAGGAAGAAGCCATTAAACATAAAAAAGCCAGATTAATGTTTGCAAATGCACACAGGAACAAAGACCTTCATTTTTGGAGACATGTCCTGTGGTCTGACAAAACTAAAATTGAACTGTTTGGCCATAATGACCATCGTTACATTTGGAGGAAAAAGGGAGAAGTTTGCAAGCCTGAGAACACCATCCCAACTGTGAAACATGGGGGTGGCAACATCATGTGGTGGGGTTGTTTTGCTGCAGGAGGCACTGGTGCACTCCACAAAATAGATGGCATCATGAGGAAAGAACATTATGTAGCAATACTGAAGCAACATCTCAAGACATCAGTCAGGAAGTTAAAGCTTGGGAGCAAATGGGTATTCCAAATGTACATTGACCCGAAGCATACTGCCTAACTGGTTACAAAGTGGCTTAAGGATAACAAAGTCAATGTTTTGGAGTGGCCATCACAAAGTCATGATCTCAATCCTATTGAAAATTTATGGGCAAAGCTGAAAAGGCAGGTGCGAGCAAGGCGGCCTACAAACATGGCTCAGTTACACTAGATCTGATAGGAGGAATGGGCCCAAATTCCTACCAACTATTATGAGAAGCTTGTGGAAGGAGATCCCAGACATTTGACTCAAGTCATACAGTTTAAGGGCAATGGTACCAAATACTTATGAAATGTATGTAAACTTTTGACTTTGCAGAAAGTAATAAAAAATGCCTTAAAAATTCTCTCTCTCTCATGATTCTGGTATTTGGCAAATTATAAATAATATTGGTAATCCTAATTGACCTAAAATGGGAAAGGTTTATTCTGCTTTCATGTCAGAGTGAGAAAAACTTGCATATGTGTTTTTTTATATAGTGTATGTAAACTTCTGGTTTCAACTGTATCACATTTTATTATACTGCACTTCTTGGTATATCGCTTTGGCATGCCTAACTACTATAGATTTTGCGGCCAATCAAAGTGAATGTTGTGAGTTCATATGTTCTAACCAAGTCTTACATCTCTCTCCAAACATTACTAGTGCCTTAAATGGAATGAATAGATGCAAAGAACATATATACACATCCACCTTTTGCATTCATTCTTTCTTAAAAATTAAAGTAGAGGTTTACCTTGGGTAAAGCTTTTGTATATTCTCCAGCTACCAAATATATTTGCATCAAAAGAATTATGCCTATTATAAATGGGAAAAGACTGATAAAAGAAATGAGGCTTCTTAGAAGACTGAAGTAAATATGCACTTAAAGCCCATAAGCATTGACTTAATAAAACAGTTAAATAAAATGACAACAGAAAAAGATCTGTACACACAGTTTGCATAGAGGAACCTAAAGGCAGATATCGCAACATAAACAGTAGTAGAAGTGGTACTGAAGTAATGACTTGCTGATCTCAGGTCTGTCTCTTTCTAATCTTTCAACCTTCCTACACATCTTCAGAAATATCCATGACATGTTGTATTTGCATTCCATTCTCACAGTATTGATCACAGAGAAATATGTTTTTTAATGACATGAATATAATGTTATGTTAAGGCAGTGCAAAACCTACACTCAGCAGACATTTCAAGAGCCAAACATAATACAGCAGACTTCCTAATCTCACTCTAAAGGCAGGCGAGCGACAGAACAGCATGCTTCTTAGTGACAGCCATAACACTGTTAACAGGATTTACTGTGGCAGAAAGAGAAATTAAACTATGCTCAGCATTTTCAGGCTTTATAAAATATGGAATTTTACAGTCTCATCCTCCTGTTCATTAGAGTAACAATATGTTCAGTGCAATGAATTAGGGTGCATTCAGAAACAACAGATTTGTTGTAGAAATTTTTGAAATTGTCCCATTTTATCTGAATGGGGCTTGCACAAATGTATGTGCTTGGTGCAGAAGCAAACCCATTCAGATATATAGATCAAAATTTAAAGAGGGTTTTCCATTAATAACATTTATACCCCAACCACAAGATTGGGGAATAATATCTGTCTGCAGGGTGTAAGACCCGTGGGACACCCAGCAATCATGAGAAAGGGGCCAGAAAGTTCCCCTGTGTGTACCATGTGAATGATGTAGTGGTATGCATGCTGGACCACTGCTCTATTCACTTTTCGGGTAGCTTTGTAGAAATTGATGGAGAAGTGGCCATGTATGCATGTTACTGCTCCATTCACATGAGTCCTAACAAACAGACCCTTATCTATACCCTGTGGATAGGGGTAAAGGTGTCTACAGGGGGAAGGCCTCCTTCGGTGGGCTGTAGTGTATACAAGTTTTGGGATCCATTTTACAGTAATCAATCCCATCCTGTTCATGGGTCTAATGTCCTGAAATGGTAGCTTCATATTGATCTATCGTAATGACATTTGGGTCATTAAAGATGAGGGTCAGGATAGGATTTATAGCTATGATGTGTACCCATAAATACTTTGTGTGCATTACAACCATCTGAAAGAGACCTAAGCCACAGAAATATCTGCAACAAATCTGCCATATGAAAATTCATGCATAAGGACGTGTGTCAGACATCTCATTACCATGCAGGTTAATTAACAATGTTTCACAAGGTCTAAACGCAAGGGGGCACACAAGACTGGTAGACACTATGGTACACATGGAGGTGGAATCCTGGGGTTTCTGTGTGATATCACCCACAGAAAGGGAGCCTTCTATATAGTTACAGTACAGTTGAAAAAAGTTCAACCAAGGGATGGGAAAGAGCATGACTGAAGGGAAGGAAATAAGTATTCTATACATTTACATAAGCATCAATGTCATTTTGCTGTAAAAAGGCATCTAAGCTGTTTATGAAGCTGTCAGATGTTGCCACTGTGACCAGCACCTGGGGTAGGCTATGCCACAGATTCACAGTCCTTACAATGAAGTCTTGTTGCCTATAGAGATTAAACCTTTTTTTCCAGAAGAAGGAAGTGTCCCCTCGTCTTCTGAAGAGAATTTACATGAGGAAGGTTTTATTGTTAGACAGGCAGCTTGGGGAGAGGCAGAAGTGAGAGTAGTCAGGGACAAAAGTGTGGTCCCAGGAGTGACGCAAGGCATTGAACAGACCAAGTGTGTGCAGTAGCTGCAGAAGGGGAGAAGTTAAAGGGGTTGTCAAGCTTTTTGATTTTTTCAAAAAGGGCCTCCATTATCTGAAAAATTAAAGCTAGACCCATGCCACATTTGGATTCAGAACTACATAGTTACCTATAAAACGCTCTAATATAAGTGGCAATAAAAGTAGTGTTGGCCAGTGTAAAATCAGTTAATTTGCTAGGACAAATAATAGGGAAAAATGTGGAATTACACTCATAAAGAGCATGGTGGCTCAGTGGTTTGCACCGTTGCTTTGCAGTGGAGTCCTGGGTTTAGATCTGATCTGCATTGACGCCTGTATGTTTTCACTTTGCTTGCATGTTTTTTTCTCCCACACTTGAGAGAACTACTGATAGGGAACTTAGAATGCAAGCCCTTCTTGGGACAGTGGGTGGTGACAATGTCTGTAAAGTGCTGAAAAACATGTGGGTACTAGTTAAGGCTAAGTTCACATCTGCTGCGACAGAAATTGTCGGTGAGAAAAGTCCTGCAAGGAGGAATTTTCTCTATGATGGTTTCTGTATAAAAACTTTGGACACCCAGCGGACCCCATTATAGTCTATGGAGAGCCCAGCGCAGATGTGAACATAGCCTAAGCAAAATAAATAATGATACCATCTTTTCAGTAGAGAAAAAACACTGGTTTAGCAAACTGCATCTAAAAATCTGACACTGGGGTTTCCCGTGGAAGCAGACCTTTTATCAGTAACTATACTTGCTAACAAATAAAAAAAGCTGCCACTGCAATAAAACAGGGCCGAAACATAGCTCAAACATCTGAGGGTCTGTGTAAGAATAGTATATAGGCCCCTTGCTCACAAAGGGGTCCATATTCTGTATTTCTAATATTTCACCAGTAATTCATTAGACAGTGCCCCTCCTTACCTGGTGCAAAGGCTGCACATATAATATGCCTGCCCTTGCATGATGTATTGTCAGTGGTTTCCCTTAGGACAGCAGGTAAACCTACAGCTTCATGTACAAAGCTGGTCATATACATCAGAAAGTCCTGTTCGCTTTAGCCAACAGACTAACATCTAATACAACTGACTGTCTGCCCCCTGACATCCAGGAAAATATTACCACACAAAAACTTTCTGATTCTAGGAACACCTTCTTATCCCTACAGGTTTCTTCCACCAAACAATGTGAATGAGACAGCCTTGTAAGAGGGGCTCTCCAGAATGATGCAGGCATTTTCAGTCAAACTAATAGTTTTAATGAAGAGTGAAATGACTTTTCTGAGCTATCCTTAAACTAGAGTTGAAGACCTGACCCAGCAAAGCACTTCGGGCCAAAATGACTTTGGCTATAAGCCCGCTCCTCTATGCAGCTATGGGTTTCTTAAAAGCCTGTCTTGCATAAATGGTACTTGTTGAATTCCACCACTCACTTAGTAAAGAAATATTGCAACTCTGCAAGTTCTAGTGGCTGTTACGCTACTACCTTTCATGTAAACCAGACTACCCTCAGCTGCAAACATGCAACATGCAGATCACATAATACTCTGTGCCAAACAGGTGACCAGTCCCAAACCAAAGGTTAGCAAGTAAATTTATAGTTCAGGTCATTTTTAAAATGAGTGTTGTCTCACAGGCATGCAGTACAGATAGAGATGTATGCAAAAGGAAGCAGTGGAAATACTCCGACAGGGCAACAACAAAATATAAGAGGGAACACGATAATACTGCTGATTTTAACAAATAAGCAAGTAACATTGGGAAATTAGGGTTGCCCTCCTTAGAATCATACATCACTACATCAAGAATTCACTATAGGCAAACTGTAAATGTGATAAAAATACTATTAATATAATAATAATACATTTTATTTATATAGCGCCAACATATTCTGCAGCACTGTACAATTTTTAGGGTTCAAGTACAGACAAAAAAGATACATTACAAAGAAATAGTCAATTCACACAATGGGACTGAGGGCCCTGCTCGCAAGAGCTTACAATCTATGACATAGAGGGGGTGACACAAGAGGTAGCAGGGGCGGCAACAGATGTAGCATTGCTTATACAATGGTCAGACAATTTTGTAATAGAGGTTACTGTCATTACACATAAATACAGCTGTATGAACCATCACCAGTCGTGTCCTTTAACGTGCAGATGGTGCCTGGACATATAAAGTTAGTCTGATACAGCATCATATTCTGTTAGGCGTGAACAGAGGAGGGTACGTTTTAGAGATTCTAACTACAGAAGGGTTTACATTAGGAGTTGTGATAGGCCTGTCTGAAAAGATATGTCTTTAGTTTGCGCTTGAAGCTGTAGAAATTGGGGGTTAATCTCTGGGATAGAGCATTCTAGAGAAGTGGTGCAACTCGGGAGATGTCTTGTATATGAGCGTGAGAGGTTCTGATAATAGAGTATGTTAGTCTTAGGTCTTTGAGTGAACGGAGAGCACGGGTTGGGCGATAGACAGAGATGAAGGAGGAAATGTAGGGAGGTGCAGCATTATGGAGAGCCTTGTGGATGAGTGTGATAAGTTTATATTGTATTCTGTATTGAATAGGCAGCCAATGTAGTGACTGGCACAGACTGGAGGCATCGCTGTAGCGTCTATACTGATAGATGAGCCTGGCCGCCGCATTCAGAATAGATTAGATTAAGTTCTATTAGGGTGGGTTCACACTTGCGCGGCACTCTGTCCGCCGTGAATCTGACCTAAATGTCAGAAAAAAGGATTGGGACAGGATAGGGAAAGGTTTAAGACTGTTTGCTTAAAAACCCATCCACTTGAATGGTTTTTTAAAGCAAAACCGTCTTAAACCTTTCCCTATCCTATCCCAATCCTTTTTTTCCGACATTTTGGTCGGATTCACGGCGGATGGAGTGCCGGCGCAAGTGTGAACCCACCCATAGGTTAACATATTCAGCATTTGCACTGGCATTAGAATACTAACTTGTTAGCAAAGAATTATTGAGGTACACATGGTAATAGAGTAGGCCAGAGTGGCAAATATGCATACTTCATACGTTACAGTAGAATGCGTACATTAATAATATAGTTACATAATTTACACATCATATACATGTATGAATAGGGAATTTGGAATAGCTAGTATGCACTGCCTTGTAAAAGTCCTGGCTGCTGGAGGCTCCACACATTCCCAGTCTTCCCTTGATCGGTTATACTGCAATGAGCACAGTAAGTACAGTACTATGACTGTCTCTTAAGAGTCTGTGGCTGACCAATAACATCACAATAAACAGAGTCAATAAAACAATACGCTTCCGATACACTTATTACTGCCATAGTTGTATTGAGGGCTGAAGTTCACACTGCTATTTATAAACCTCAAAACTGTTGAACTGACATCTAGACTGCCTGCTTGACTTAAACAGCAGTGACTGAATGTCACTTCAATATTGCTGTGGCCATAGTTTTGCAAACCCCTGTTCAGGAGTAGGATATCACAGTGATATTTTAGCAGATGTTGGATCTAGGAGTGACACATACAGTATATGAAGGCATCATATTGAAAATGAAAATTCTACCCATACAATTTGGGCTTGTTATGGTATTAGATGCGGAACTTAGGTATTGAGTGAATCCCAGCACCAGACAGACTGAATGTAATGGCAAAAACAGCGCAATGTGTCTGGCGCCCTCCAGCTGCACCGCTCCCCGACCCACAGAGGTCTTCACTGAGAGCCCCTGAAGGTGGGGATGGACTTGATACCACTGCCGGTCGAGGCAGACCAACCGAAGGGCGCAGGACGCTCGACGCACCACAAGTCCTAGCACTCCCAGACACCGAAATCACTTACCAGAATTTGTCCAAGGATAAGGCAGAGATGCTGAGGGTGTAGAAGGCTACTGTGAGCAGGAACCAGGAGATGGCAGCAGAGTGATTAGCGTAGTCGTCCAAGCCGGTTTGTTATTGTGAGGTCAGCACAGTACCAAGGGATGTCCAGAAGAGAGGTCAGACAGGCCAGGTTGTTACCGTGAGGTCAGTGCAGTGCCAAGGGTTAATCCGGAAGAGTAGTCAGACAGGCCAGGTTGTTACCGTGAGTTCAGCGGAGTACCAAGGGTTAATCTAGAAGAGTAGTCAAGGAAGCCGGGTCGATAACAGGAGAGCGGAGTGGAGCCAAAACAGTGATCAGGGAGCTGGAGTCTAGAAACAAGCCGAGGTCAAAACAGGAGAGCCGTTGGTACAGGGTCAGGAGGTAAAGCAGAGCCAGGGAAAGGTATGGAGAGGTCTGATAGGGCACGTGAGGAGAAAGGAGAGAGCTAACATCCAGGGTAACTGAATAGCCAGCACCACATGTGAGCGGAAGTGACCATTAAATAGACCTGGGCCGGGAAGTCCAATTAACCCCCACCCGGAAGAGACCAAGTTTCCCGGCTCATATCAGGAGCGGACCGGCAACCCCCCGCACGGGAGGTGCGGAGGCTCCGGCACTGCTCCTGACAGTATCCCCCCTTCTATGAAGGCCCACTGGGCCACCAAAAGTTGGAGCAGGTTTAAGAGGAAGCTTTTGGTGAAAATTCTTTACCAAAGTTTGCACATGGACTGACCTGACTGGCTCCCAGGAACAATCCTCAGAAACATAACCCTTCCAGTATATCAAATACTATAGAACGGCTCTGACTCTTCGTGAGTTTAGAATCTTGGCCACCTCATATTCCTGACTCCCCTCAACTAGGACAGGCGGAGGAGGACAGTCAGAAGGGCGGACAGGTGAAAGATACTTTTTCAACACAGATTTGTGAAAAACATTGTTGATCTTGAAAGAAGGAGGAAGAGCCAGACGGAAAGACACTGGTTTAAAAATTTCAGTAATCACATAAGGTCCAATAAACTTAGGCCCTAACTTGTGAGAAGGAACCTTTAACTTCAAATTCCTGGAAGAGAGCCAAACCTTTTCCCCCAGGGCGAACGTAGGACCTGCTGAACGGGCTCTATCGGCTAAGCTTTTAGTAACCACCTGAACTTTTCTCAAATTGCACTGTACCTGATGCCATACCGTACATAACCTCCTAGCCTCCATATTAATGTCTGGATTGGCCATTGTTGGAGAAAAAGAAAAAAAGCGGGGATGGAAAGCATAGTTACAAATGAACGGTGAAGAGTTTAAGGCAGCATGATGGTGATTATTAATAGCAAATTCTGCCATAGACAAGTAGTTAATCCAATCTGACTGACTGGCTGAGACATAGCACCTCAAATATTGTTCTAAAGTCTGGTTGAAGCTTTAAGTTTGTCCATTAGTTTCAGGGTGAAAGGCAGAGGAAAAGGCTCTCCAAAACCATGGAGCCTGAACACATGATCTAAAAACAAACGGGACAATGATTTGGTGCTGGGCAGTTGGGAGAGAGGAATGAAGTGACACATCTTGCTGAACCTGTCCACCACTGTCCACAAAACAGTCTTCCCCCCTGAAACCGGTGAATCCATAATAAAGTCCATAGATATACCATATGTGACCATGGTCTCTCGGGAACCGGTAAAGGGAGCAGCTCCCCCACGGGTTTGGTCCTCGGAACCTTAGCTCTAGCACATATCACACATGCCGACACATAGGCCACAACATCCCGAGACTTAGAAGTAATGCTGCGACACTAACTTCTTAGTGCCCGTGATGCCTGGATGACCACACAAGACCGAGTCATGGAGTTCTTTAAGAACCCTTAGCCTAAACTGGGGTGGGACAAACAACTTCCCCTCGGGTTTGTTAGGAGGCGACAAATGCTGATTCTCTCTGATCTCAGAAGCTAACCCCACGGAGACAGCAGAGACCACCATTCCCTTGGGTAAAATTGGTTCAGGCTGGGAACTATCGGGCTGAGAGGAACAGAAACTTCTAGACAAAGCGTCAGCTTTGACATTTTTGGTCCCAGGCCTAAAAGTAACAATGAAATTGAACCTAGTAAAAAACAATTCCCACCAGGCCTGTCTGGGGTTCAATCTCTTAGTGAACTCTTGTGATTAGTTAACACAGTTATTTTGTGTTTGGCCCCCTCCAGGAAGTGTCGCCACTCCTCAAATGCCCACTTGATGGCCAAAAGTTCCCGGTTGCCAATGTCATAATTCTTTTCTGAGGGGGAGAATTTCCTGGAAAAGAATGCACTGGGTCTTAATCTAGTAAATGAGGGGGTACCCTGAGATAAAACGGCCCATACCCCAACTTCTGAGGCATCAACTTCCACAATAAAGGGTTTACTGAGATCAGGTTGAATCAGAACTGGAGCCTTAGTAAAGGCTTGCTTAAAAAACTCAAATGCATCAATAGCCTCCTGTTTCCAGTTTAACAAATCCGCTCCTTTTTGAGTGAGATCAGTTAATGGCTTTGCTATAGAGGAAAAATTACCCACAAATTTCTGATAGTAATTGGCAAAGCCCAAAAATCTTTGTAATGCCTTTAAGGAGGTAGGTCAAATCCACTCAAGCATCACCTGAACTTTGGCTGGGTCCATATTGATGGTAGAGGAGGACAACACATGACCCAGGAAGGACAACTGCTGAACTCCAAAAAGCTTGTTATCTCTCAAAACCTGCAACACAGACCTAACCTGTCCCCAGTCAGGAGAAAAAATTAAGATATCATCTAAATAAACAATAACAAAATGTCCAGCAACATTCCAGAAAATATAATTAACAAAAGCTTGAAACACCGCAGGTGCATTACTTAACCCGAAGGGCATTACCAAGGTACTCATAATGACCTTCTGGTGTATTGAAGGCCGTCTTCCACTCATCACCCTCCCAAATACAGATAAGATTATATGCCCCCCGCAGATCTAATTTAGAAAAAATTTGATTCAGAAAATCAGGGATGAGAGGCAAAGGGTATTGATTTTTAATAGTTATCTTGTTCAACCCCCGATAATCGATACAGGGCCTTAAACCTCCATCTTTCTTTTTAACAAAAAAGAACCCTGCCCCAGTAGGAGAGGTGGAAGGACGGATATGGCCCTTTTGAAGGGCATCCTTCACATATTCTTTCATAGACTGTCTCTCAGGTTCAGATAAGTTAAACAACCGACCCTTAGGAAATTTAGAATTAGGGGTCAACTCAATGGCGCAGTCGTATGGTCTATGAGGAGGTAGGAACTCTGCCCCAGGTTCAGAAAATACATCTTCAAAGTCAGAAATATACCTTGGTAGAGATATAGTGACAGAAAAGACAGTTAGAGACAAACAAGAGCTCGTACACTCAGAGTTCCACTTAACCACGTCTCCCAGACTCCAATCTAACACAGGGTTATGAACTTGTAGCCAAGGTGATCCTAGGACTATCTCAGAGGGCAAGTTCTCCAGTACAAAGAAGGGAAGTGTCTCGGAATGACTGATTCCTACCTTAAAATTCAAGGGCGGAGTAATAAATTTAACTGAAGTCTGGGCTAAAGGGGTAGGTAGATTCAATAGCAGTGATAAAAATAGGCTTCTGTAGTGGAATTAAGGGAATACACAAAGACAGTGTTATCCTTAAATCAATCAGATTGGCCATGGAGCCACAAATCAACAAAAGCACTACCCTGGAAGACCTTATCTACCACAGCAATCTCCATAGGTAACATAAATTTACTAGAAGAGGTAGACGGAAATACCTGTGCCCCCAGAAGGTCCTTCTGAGGGTCCCCTAGGCGTTGAGGTCCTTCTGGCTTAGGCCTTTTGGGACATCTACTGAGCATATTATCCGTATCAACGCACTAAAAGCACAGCCCTTTTTGCCACCTAAATTTCTTGCGGTCTTCCGCAGTCATAGCCACCCCAAGTTGCATGGGTTCTGGAACAGAATCTAGTGGTTGAACAGGAACAGAGAAAAAAGACTCAGTTGTTATGCGCTCTCTCCTACGTTCCCGTAGACGTCTGTCCAGTTTTATCGCAAGGTTCATGCTCTCTTCTAGGGAAGATGTTGGTGGGAAGTTAACTAAAAGGTCCTTAATGGAATCAGACAATCCCTTGTGGAATTAATGACAGAGGGCCGCACTGTTCCACTGAGATGGGCCCAACCACCTCCTAAACTCCGTACAGTAGTCCTCAGTTGCCCGAGAACCCTGGCGGATAGATGAGAGCTTGGCCTAGAGCTTTCTGGTCAGGTTTGTCATACAACATTCCCAAGGTCATGAAAAAGTTGTCCACAGAAGATAACTCTGGAGCTTGAGAATCCAAGAAAAAAGCCCAGGCCTGTGGATCTCCCTGCAAGAGAGCCATCATTATTGCCACTTGCTGCTGCTGATTCCCCAAGGAGTAAGGCTTGAGGTGGAAATAAAGCTTGAAGGCCTCCCGAAAATTAGCAAATATCTTGCGGTCACCCGAAAACCTGTCTGGTAAATTTATTTTAGGTTTCATTGAAGCTGCCCCCTGAGGAACAACTTGTGGCCAGACTTGCTTTTAATCCTGCACCCTAAGAGCCAGATCCTGAACCAACTGAGTAAGATTCTGCATCTGATCCACCAAGGCTTGCATAAATGAGATACTTGGTGTAAAGGCTGGCTATTCTGTTATGGTATTAGATGCAGAACTTAGGTATTCAGTAAATCCCAGCACCAGACAGACTGAATCTAATGGCAAAAACAGCACCGAGCGCCTGCCGCTCTCCAACCGCACCGATCCCAACCCACAGAGGTCTTCACCAGAGCTCCTGATGGACTTGATACCACTGCCGGCCGAGGCAAACCAACCCAGCACTCCCAGACACCAAAATCACTTACCAGAATTTGTCCAAGGATCAGGCGGAGATACTGAGGGTGTAGAAGGCTACTGTGGGCAGGAGCCAGGAGATGGCAGCAGAATGATGAGAGTAGTTGTTCAAGCTGGTTCGTTATCGTGAGGTTAGCGCAGTACCAAGGGATGTCCATAAGAGAGGTCAGACAGGCCAGGTCAATACCATGAGATCAGCGTAGTACCAAAGGTTAATCCGGAAGAGTAGTCAGACAGGCCAGGTCGTTACCGTGAGGTCAGCGGAGTACCAAGGGTTAATCCAGAAGAGTAGTCAAGGAAGCCAGGTCAATAGCAGGAGAGCGAAGTGGAGCCAAAACAGTGATCAGGGACCTGGAGTCTAGAAACAAGCCGAGGTCACAACAGGAGAGCCATAGGTACAGGGTCAGGAAGTAAAGCAGAGCCAGGGAAAGGTATGGAGAGGTCGGATAGGGCACACGAGGAGACAGGAGAGAGCTACATCCAAATAAATGAATAGTCAGCACTGCATGTGAGCAGAAGTGACCATTAAATAGACGTGGGCCGGCAAGTCCAATTAACCCCCACCCGGAAGACACCAAGTTTCCCGTCTCATATTAGGAGCGGACCAGCAACCCCCGCACGGCCGGCGCGGGAGGCTCCGGTACCACTCCTGACATGGCTACTTTCATGTCTATGTCGTATTTCCATTGAAAGAACAGAAAAACTTATAAAAATGGAAAGGAATATCCAAAAAACCCAGTTCCACAAGTGCTGGATCAGTATTTTTACATTAAAGTCAATGGCAGACATATACAAACTAAAGGTAATCCCTTTATATCTATCTGTTCTGCCCTTTAATAGGAGCAGAAACATACCTGTGGCCACAAACTGATGAAGAGATACAAAGAGAACCATCTTTTTATGGATATGCAGATCAGCCTGGAAGTGCATCGGTGACGGGGCCTGATTGGTAGACCACCAAAAGTGATGCCTGATCTCGCCTCTTTAGCAGTGAATTACATTTTTAGTGTCTTCCCTTTGAAATTTGGAAAATCAGGCCCTGCCACTATACATTTGGCAGAGGCTGGCTTGCATATCCATTAGTTCATCGGTTTGTGGTAGAGGTATGTTTTTGCTCCTAGTAAAGATCCCTACAAGGCACTATTATTGGTTTGAAATTTTGGACCTGACAGACTCCCTTTAATGAC
This sequence comes from Leptodactylus fallax, assembly GCA_947044405.1. NCBI lineage: Eukaryota > Metazoa > Chordata > Amphibia > Anura > Leptodactylidae > Leptodactylus > Leptodactylus fallax. The sequence continues at coordinate 3,434,795 of CAMRHE010000167.1, forward strand.
TAAGCCAGGTTTTTGTGTTGTTGCATATCACGAGCCATAACTTTTTTTTTTTTTTCCAACTATGTAACTGTATGAGGGCTTGTTTTTTTGTGGGAAAAGTGGTAGTGTTTAATGGCACAATTTGGGGGTACATTTATCTGATTGACAAAGTTTTATCAACTCTTTCTGGGAGGGAATGGGAAAAAAACAGCAATTCCAACATCATTTTATGCTATAAATGTTGTGCTATTAACTGTGGAGCTTAAATAATATGATAAATGTATTCTCTGGGAGGCTTACTACAGGGAAGTGTCATGGAGGATACTACTACCACCGTATTCCACACTGCAGGACACCTATTCACCAGCCCTGAAGAGTGCTGGAGGGTTGGTCAATAGGACTACAACCACTGTGATACTAATCCCATCTGCCCTGCTTTCTTCTACTTTGTTGCTGCACCATCATACTGGCCATTCAGTGTAAATGTCATGATCTACTGTATATGTCATTGAGTCAGTATTAATGTGCAATTCAATGAAACATAAAGAATCCAACCACAAAAATAAATTCTGAGTTTTTCTGCAATGTTATAACCAAGGCAATTCAGTTAAATTAATGGAGCTGTCCCAGGAAAAAGATAGCAGCAGGCCACATGGCTGAGTTACAGAAGTTCATCATTTTTGGCACCAATATGACTGAGCAGCTGAGTAATTGATTATAAGTACTGACCACATGACAGAGACCGTGAATAGAGATTACATCATTATTATTACATGGTTTACTAATAATAGAGAACATTCAGCTCATCTGTAATGCCTTATTTTCTGGCTGATAAAATGTAACTAATGAAATACATAGAAAAAAAAAATTCAGAGAGCTATAATTAACAATATAATATACAGTGCCTTGCGAAAGTATTCGGCCCCCTTGAACTTTTAAACCTTTTGCCACATTTCAGGCTTCAAACATAAGGATATAAAATTTTAATTTTTTGCTGAAGAATCAACAACATGTGGGACACAATCGTGAAGTGAAACAAAATTTATTGGATATTTTAAACTTTTGTAAAAAATAAAAAACTGAAAAGTGGGGCGTGCCAAATTATTCGGCCCCCTTAAGTTAATACTTTGTAGTGCCACCTTTGGTGCGATTACAGCTGCAAGTCGCTTGGGGTATGTCTCTATCAGTTTTGCACATCGAGAGACTGAAATTCTTGCCCATTGTTCCTTGGAAAACAGCTCGAGCTCAGTGAGGTTGGATGGAGAGCGTTTGTGAACAGCAGTTTTCAGCTCTTTCCACAGATTCTCGATGGGATTCAGGTCTGGACTTTGACTTGGCAATTCTAACACCTGTATACGTTTATTTGTGAACCATTCCATTGTAGATTTTGCTTTATGTTTGGGATCATTGTCTTGTTGGAAGATAAATCTCCGTCCCAGTCTCAAGTCTTTTGCAGACCCCAACAGGTTTTCTTCCAGAATGGTCCTGTATTTGGCTCCATCCATCTTCCCATCAATTTTAACCATCATCCCTGTCCCTGTTGAAGAAAAGCAGGCCCAAACCATGATGCTGCCACCACCATGTTTGACAGTGGGGATGGTGTGTTCAGGGTGATGAGCTGTGTTGTTTTTACGCCAAACATATCGTTTTGCATTGTGGCCAAAAAGTTCGATTTTGGTTTAATCTGACCAGAGCACCTTCTTCCACATGTTTGGTATGTCTCCCAGGTGGCTTGTGGCAAACTTTAAACGAGACTTTTTATGGATATCTTTGAGAAATGGCTTTCTTCTTGCCACTCTTCCATAAAGGCCAAATTTGTGCAGTGTATGACTGATTGTTATCCTATGGACAGACTCTCCCACCTCAGCTGTAGATCTCTGCAGTTTATCCAGAGTGATCATGGGCCTCTTGGCTGCATCTCTGATCAGTCTTCTCCTTGTTTGAGATGAAAGTTTAGAGGGACGGCCAGGTCTTGGGAGATTTGCAGTTGTCTGATACTCCTTCCATTTCAATATGATCACTTGCACAGTGCTCCTTGGGATGTTTAAAGTTTGGGAAATCTTTTTGTATCCAAATCCGGCTTTAAACTTCTCCACAACAGTATCAGGGACCTGCCTGGTGTGTTCCTTGGTCTTCATGATGCTCTCTGCGCTTTAAACAGAACCCTGAGACTGCATTTATACGGAGACTTGATTACACACAGGTGGATTATATTTATCATCATCAGTCATTTAGGACAACATTGGATCATTCAGAGATCCTCACTGAACTTCTGGAGTGAGTTTGCTGCACTGAAAGTAAAGGGGCCGAATAATATTGCACGCCCCACTTTTCAGTTTTTTATTCTTTACAAAAGTTTAAAATAACCAATAAATTTCATTCCACTTCACAATTGTGTTCCACTTGTTGATTCTTCACCAAAAAATTAAAATTTTATATCTTTATGTTTGAAGCCTGAAATGTGGCAAAAGGTTGAAAAGTTCAAGGGGACCGAATACTTTCGCAAGGCACTGTAATTTGGCATTCCAAACATTCCTACTCAGTTGTCCCAGTCTATGGTCTTATTTTTTTTTTTTTTAATCAAGGTATAAATGTATTGAAACCAAGAGATGGTTACAAAGTACAATGCATACAGTAAAAGTATTGTAGGAGATCAATACAGTATCCCTACATGGTGAAAAGGAACAGAAAAAAAAGTACATGGCAAGTACATGTCAAACATATGTTGCATCAATCACATAGCGTCTGTACTGAAGTAGTTGTAGTTACATAAAGAATATCAAATATTACAAATATAATAGCAATTATCTGGAGAGCGAGAGGAGAACATCCAAGGGGAAACGCTTATTAAAATTTTCTACTGTAATCAATGAAATAGCAAATTTTTCACAAAGCATAATAGAATTAATTTAGGATATTACATTTGCAAAGTTTAAATCACAGACATCCACTTAAAGGGGTTGTCTAGGAATTTCAGCAATCCCAGAGGTAGCCAGGGGATGTGAAACATTCCTAAAAAAAATTATACCTGTCTCCGGAGATCCGTTGTCCGACACTGCTGTACGTGATGTCACCGGTTCCTTACCTGTGACCACTGAGGCCATCGATTGGCCTCAGTGGTAAGCTGCGGCGTAGGACTTCCATTGGCGGCTTCACAGCGCATGTCAGAATGGACAGCAACAGCGGATACTGGAGTGGAAGGAACAAGTAAGTATACATTTTTTTTATGTTTCACCTTCCTTGGCCTCCTCCAGGATTACTTAAATTCCTGGACAACCCCTTTAAAGGCAATATGGGATGAATTGGGCAAGTTTAAAAAATGGGCTAGGAATGTTTTCTGCTCAACAAACATAGAGATGGCACCCTCATATTTGCTAGACTGATCACAGCCGTGTGCATGGAACTCATGAATCATGTTTCCTGAACGTAATACAGTCATGTACATAAAGCCTAAGGGTTTCACAACAGTTTTCCATTTCTGCAAAGTACTATAAATTTCCTCCTCCTACCTTAAAGGAGTTGTATAATGAAAAGATATACAATTTTCCAATATACTTTCTGTATCACTTCCTCACAGTTTTTTTAGAACTTGCCTTGCTTATTCATTGTTTAGTTCCACTGGATGACTATATGGTAACGTGATGTCCAGTCCGTGGTCATGTGATGGATAATTGGCTCGTTACATGGCTCGTTACATGTCCGATTACTGTGCTGTGACTGTAACGAGCTGTACACCTGTGTGTTCATTTTTATCCACCGGAAGTATCAAAGAATGACACGAAGCAGAGATCTCGAAAACTGTGAGGGACTTATACAGAAAATATATTGGAAGATTGTAAAACTTCATTATACAAACAATAACTGATGAAAATGGACAACCCCTTTAACATGTAAGGCAAAGTAGAATACTGAAGGGGTTGAGAAGCTACTCATACTGGACCATATTTTGCTATTGACTCAAATAACAAGTTAACCTCTTCTATTGTACATGGCAATAAGTAATATAAAAATGAAAATACTTGATTTGTCCAAAATTACTCTAACAGTGGCAGTGGATATTGTAACTTAAAGAGGAGAAAATACTAAATAACATACATCAGTTGATTCTTGCCTTTCCCTGGACAATTTGATGTTTTTCTTTTTAAAATCCGTCGACTTATTCAAAAGATACAGTCATATGAAAAAGTTTGGGCACCCCTATTAATCTTAATCATTTTTAGTTCTAAATATTTGGGTGTTTGCAACAGCCATTTCAATTTGATATATCTAATAACTGATGGACACAGTAATATTTCAGGATTGAAATTAGGTTTATTGTACTAACAGAAAATGTGCAATATGCATTAAAACAAAATTTGACCGGTGCAAAAGTATGGGCACCTCAACAGAAAAGTGACATTAATATTTAGTAGATCCTCCTTTTGCAAAAATAACAGCCTCTAGTCGCTTCCTGTTGCTTTTAATCAGTTCCTGGATCCTGGATGAAGGTATTTTTGACAATTCCTCTTTACAAAACAATTCCAGTTCAGTTAAGTTTGATGGTCGCCGAGCATGGACAGCCCGCTTCAAATTATCCCACAGATGTTCAATGATATTCAGGTCTGGGGACTGGGATGGCCATTCCAGAACATTGTAATTGTTCCTCTGCATGAATGCCTGAGTAGATTTGGAGCTGTGTTTTGGATCATTGTCTTGCTGAAATATCCATCCCCGGCGTAACTTCAAATTCGTCACTAATTCTTGTACATTATTCTCAAGAATCTGCTGATACTGAGTTGAATCCATGCGACCCTCAACTTTAACAAGAATCCCGGTGCCGGCATTGGCCACACAGCCCCAAAGCATGATGGAACCTCCACCAAATTTTACAGTGGGTAGCAAGTGTTTTTCTTGGAATGCTGTGTTTTTTTGACGCCATGCATAACGCCTTTTTGTATGACCAAACAACTCAATCTTTGTTTCATCAGTCCACAGGACCTTCTTCCAAAATGAAGCTGGCTTGTCCAAATGTGCTTTTGCATACCTCAGGCGACTCTGTTTGTGGCGTGCTTTCAGAAACGGCTTCTTTCGCATCACTCTCCCATACAGCTTCTCCTTGTGCAAAGTGTGCTGTATTGTTGACCGATGCACAGTGACACCATCTGCAGCAAGATGATGCTGCAGCTCTTTGGAGGTGGTCTGTGGATTGTCCTTGACTGTTCTCACCATTCTTCTTCTCTGCCTTTCGGATATTTTTCTTGGCCTGCCACTTCTGGGCTTAACAAGAACTGTCCCTGTGGTCTTCCATTTCCTTACTATGTTCCTCACAGTGGAAACTGACAGGTTAAATCTCTGAGACAACTTTTTGTATCCTTCCCCTGAACAACTATGTTGAACAATCTTTGTTTTCAGATCATTTGAGAGTTGTTTTGAGGAGCCCATGATGCCACTCTTCAGAGGAGATTCAAATAGGAGAACAACTTGCAATTGGCCACCTTAAATACCTTTTCTCATGATTGGATACACCTGGCTATGAAGTTCAAAGCTCAGTGAGGTTACAAAACCAATTTTGTGCTTCAGTAAGTCAGTAAAAAGTAGTTAGGAGTATTCAAATCAATAAAATGATAAGGGTACCCAAATTTTTGCACCGGTCAAATTTTGGTTTAATGCATATTGCACATTTTCTGTTAGTACAATAAACCTCATTTCAATCCTGAAATATTACTGTGTCCATCAGTTATTAGATATATCAAATTGAAATGGCTGTTGCAAACACCCAAATATTTAGAACTAAAAATGATTAAGATTAATAGGGGTGCCCAAACTTTTTCATATGACTGTATGGCTCCTGGAAGAATATATGTGTACTAGCTCTCATTCTCCATGTCGGGGCGGGAATCTTATTTTGTTATAGAAAAACAGGTTACCACCCACTTGGAGAATCAGAGCTAGTTTACGTATAATGTTCCAGGGGCCATATCTTTTGAAAAGGTGGATGAATTTTAAAAAGAAAAACAACAAATTTATCAGGGGAACATCAAGAAACAAATGATGCATTTAGCACTTTCTACTTGGTGACAGATCCTCTTCAAGACTAAGACTCCACGAAGCAAATCGCTGCAAAAAAACACGGTGGAAAAGGCCGTGGTGAACATGCATCAGTCATTTTCTGCAGCGTTTTTCACAGAAAGTATGCAGAGTTTTCCCCTGTGGACTTTCTGCCCCTATTATACCTATACAAAAAACGCCAGCGTTTCTGTAGGTATAATTGACATGCTGTGGCTTTTGAAATTGCAGTTTCACCAATGCGGATTTTTTTTGCAATGTGTGGATGGGATTAGCCAGGTGCAGGTAATGTAAAATGTAGCGTTTTTTGCCGAGGCGTTTCCGCTGCATCCAAAACACTCTGTTTTTGCAACGTGGGGCCCAGCCTAAAGGGTTTTTACCATGCACATTAAACATATTAAAATTTATAGAAAATTTAAAGTTACACATTTTTATAAACAGTTAACAGTTCTGCAGAGTTTTAAAAATGTTCTATAATCATCTTAGTGGTGACAGTATTTTGTCTTGATCAGTTTCTAATGAATATGACCATGAATGCAGGAACTTTAAATGCTCTGGCTCTCCCAGCCATGATTTCTTCATTCCTTACATAGACTGGGACAGTGCATGCATGACAAGAAACCCTGTGTGCTCCAGCCTGGGACCACCCACCTAAAAGTAGCATATTGGGTGCTGAAACTAACAGAAATGATCGCTCAGGAATGGTGGGTCTAGAGAAAAAGATTGAACTGCGCCAAAATCAATGGAAGGATGCAACAGTACTTAGGATACTGGGGCTCACCATTAGAGCCCCGGGAACTGCAGTTTTTACTGCTTTCTGAATGCTGTGATTATAACTAATTACCTGAGAATCAGAGGGGAGTTAGGCATAGGGGGATGGACTCTAACGCTTGGATCTAGATTTATCACTGCCAGGTTTTAGAGGCAGGGGTAGCGTTTGGAGATATTATAGGTCCTGCTATGTGGTATATACAATCACTACTATTTGCTCCTGATGAACTCATTTCAATATGCTAATGATGGAAACGCGTTGAGCTTTTAAATCGGCACTGGGATCCATTGTTCTCAGCCGCTGTTTGTTTGCTTAGCTGTTTAGAGCTTGCAAATTGGTGCTGTGATTTATTATTCTTAACGCTTTGTGTGTATAGCAGCTTAGGTGATTTCGGAGCTGCACTACTGCTCATACACAAGGCATTAGCTTATTAAGTGGTGCTGGGATAAATGACTCTCAGCACTGCTGTGTGTATACCAGCCTAGGTGATCTTGGAGTTGCACATACTGCTCTGACACCAGACATTCAGCTGATGTGTTAATTATAGATTTGTTCTATTTATGAGTTTCCAGTGATTTTCATCACAGTACCAGATATATTTTTAGACACTCACATAAATAGTGGCTTGTCCACTTTTATTAGATTATAATAAATGTTAAGTTTTATTATATTATTTTTTTGAATTCCACTCCAATTCTGTGACATATATGCCTGTAGGGGAATGGATATACACCCTCTGTGATTTTGTCACTTCTGTATCTAGCACCCCGAGACTGATGAGGTTACTTTATAGGACTTTTCTGTTTTCAAAAATGACCTCTTGTCATTGACTGTAAGGAGGGCCAAAATGCTTTCCTTACGGCCTGTAAGACCTTAAGGTGATGGTGAAAATTTTGCTCATGGCTACACATAGTTTAAATAAAAAAACAAAACAAAAAAAAAACTTGGACCCTAATCCTCTGGACCTCAACTTATGTTCCCCTTTTCTTTAGCACCCTTCTCCTATTCATTGTTGTAGCCTCTCCAGACTGTAGTACTCAAGTCTCAACATATTCTTCTTCTTTTGTTATGTACTGTAAATATTTAATTGTTGGCTTTTGCACAATATATGATGTTACTACTGTATACTTATTACTGCACCTGTATACATCACATCTATTTTGTGGAAAAACCCTTTAAATAAACAGAGGAGGATCCAATACTTGACTGATACCTCTATAATTGTGACCCAACTAAAGATTAGAATGAAGCATCAAATCAATGGGCAACAGGGAGGGTCACAAAATCACTGAACACTGAAAAGTGGTGCATTAAATCACTGGATGGCAGTGCCTGTGGCACAAAGCCATACTAAGGCTAGGTTCACACCTGCATCCGGTTTCTGTTCGGGGATTCCGTTCTGCACTTTGAAAAATGCAGCGCTCTTCTCTCCGCATTTTTTGAGCGGAAACCTGGCGGACCCCATTATAGGTAAACGTTTTTTAAGCGGATTGGGTTTCCATTTTTAGGGTTCCCAAGCGGACCCGAAGAACGGAAACCAGGTGTGGAAACACGCAGGTGTGAACCTAGCATAAGGAGCATGGAAGCCAGAGACTGAGTACCAAATTAGTGAAATCAGTTACAGAAGAGCCACAGCTGTAGAAACAAAGCAGAAAAATCCCCGTAAGCCTCAACTGTATTAAAATGACCAAAATAAAGACTAAAAATAAAGACTATTAATAAATACTACTCCCCCTCCCCTCTCCATAGACTTTTATAAACATTTGTGACCTGCAGATTATCTTGGATACAGCAGGGATTTTCTGAGGGAGGGCGAGCAGGCAAAAGTTGAAAAGTTAGTGAGCATTTAAGTTAAATTCCCATTTGTAAATGATCTGCTATATATTTTCAGATAAAATTTTATTGGGAGGATACAATAATAAGACTTCTAAATTTGACATATGAACTGCATATAGAAATAAAGTCATATAAAATATAACATGCAATTGTCTACTTATTAATATAAGTTCCGTATTTTAGACCTTTTCAATAAAGAGGTGATTCCAAATACAGTCATGTTTAAGCAGACCATAGAAATGTGCTACTTTATAGCAAAACAACTGTTTGGCTCACATCTATCACCACCAAACACCACCATAATCAGGCCCACTTTGGTTGACCAATTTCTGCTACTGGCATTGGTCACTATATACCACCAGAATTGTAATTCTAGGGGGAATTCTAACAAATTCAATGTAAGTCCTAAATGCAGCGTAAACAAAGCTTTAAAATTAATCTGTCAGGGTGCTATGGGACTCTAAACCACCCACAGATCCCTAAGGACCAGGGGTTTAGTGTCCCAAATCGCCCTGTTATAATGCAATCTGTGGCCACATTACAAAAAAAAAAGCTTTATACTCACATATCAACAGTACTCCCAGAACAGTTCTTCAGTGAAACCAGAATAGTATACCTGAGCTTCACTGCGCATGCGCACCTAAGCCGGGGTGTATATCTCTGGTTTCATTGAAGAACAGTGCAGGTGCTGGGAGCACCAGAGATGAGTCCGATGACACTCATCTCTACGTAATTATAAAGCTTTTTTATTTTTTTAATGCAGCTACCGATTGCGTTATGATTTGGGACACTAAACCTCTGGTCCATAAGGACCTGTGGGTGGTTTAGTGTCCTAAATTGCCCTGACAGATTCCCTTTAACACCTTAAGTACGTACGGTAGTTTGTACGTTAATGCTCAGTGACTTTTTTCATAATTCCCCCCCCCCCTCTTCCAAAATTCATAATTTTTTTATTTTTCTGTCTACATGTGAGGGCTTATTCTTTGTGTGACGAGTTGTACTTTCATTTGCCACCATTTTGGGGAACATATAATGTTTTGATTAGCTTTTATTAATGTTTTTTGGGGGTCCATGTGAAATAACACACAATTCTATCATAATTTTTTGCATTTTGTTTTTATGGCGTTCACTCTGCATTAAAAATGACATGGCAGTTTTGTCCGGCAGGTCATTACGATTACAGAGATACCATATTTATATTGTTTTTTGTTAGGTTTTACTGCTTTTACAAATAAAACGTCACTTTTTGAAAATGAATGATTTTCCTGGGGACACTGTTTTCTGATGCCTATTACTTTTTTCCTGTACTGTTGATGAAGATATGTCAGGGCTCTTTATTTGCAGGACAAGTTGTACTTTCTATTGTTACCAATGTTTGGTATGTATGACTTTTTGATCACTTTTTATTGTTTTTTTTGGCGAAAGCAAAAAGCAAAGTGACCAAAATACGTTAATTTGCGCATTGTGGTATATATTTTTTTTTTTACGGTGTTCGCCAAATGGGATAAATAATGCTATTTTTGGATAGTGGGGACTTATACACACATGGGAATACCCAGCATGTTTATTTATTTTTGTTTACATTATATTGTTTTTAAATATAAAGGTGCTTTTTTTAAACTTTATATTGTTTGTTTATTTATTAGTCTGTATCGTAAACTATGTGTGTGTTTTTTTTTGTTTTTTTTTTTACATGTCCCACAAGGGGACTTGAAGCCGGGATCTCAGATCCCCTGCGCACTGTACTGCAATACATAGTATTGCAGAACATCGCACAGTAGTTCCTATGGGAACTATGCATAGGCAGTCAGGAGGCCGTGGCCTGGCCTCCTAGCTGCCATGGCAACCTCTTGGAACCCGCGAGTGGGGGGTGGAGCGATCTTGCCCCTGGATGCCGTGATGGTTATTGATAATGACATCCAGAGGGTTAATCCGCCGGAGTTGGAGTATCTTTCGACGGCTGGTTCCGGCCCTTGGCTGTGTAACACAGACGAGAGCAGGAAGTAATGCCGCGGACAGCTTTTGTGCCCTGGCATTACAGTGCCGTACCACTACAGCGCGGCATTACAGCGTCGTACTACTACGACGCTGAGTGTTAACTATATGCTCAGTGCGATGTAATAGTACGGCGCAGAGCAGAAAGGTGATAAAGAGGATCTGTCACCAAGCACAAAATGGTACATGACATAAAAATTATTTGGTGCTTTTTGTATTTTTTTTTTTTTTAATCCATGAAACCTATTTAAAAGATTAATAATGTACTGCAAAAATACTAGCGCCTCGAGAACACTGTATGGTGGCCATGGTGTGGCTTGATTCAGCTGTCGGTAGTGTTGATATGAGACAAACAGTGCAAAAAAGGGGTCTGGGATGATTAATGCGCTGCTGATAGTTAGAAATCCTTTGTTGAGTATAACGGCAACGCGTTTCAACACCTAGACTGGTGTCTTCATCAGGCCACCCCGGTGGTGAAAAGGAATACCACTTCATCAGTTGGTATTCCTTTTCACCACCGGGTTGGCCTGATGAAGACACCAGTCTAGGTATCGAAATGTGTTGCCATTATACTCAATAAAGTATTTCTAACTATCAACAGTGCATTAATCATCCCGGACTGCTTTTTTTTGCACTGTTTAAAAGATATGGCCCCTGGTATGATATATGTAACTAAGCTATTCTTTTCCAGAGAAAATAAAAGGTTACCACCCACTTGGAGAATCAGAACAAATTTACATATAATGGGGAAAATAAGTATTTGATACACTAGCGATTTTTCAAGTTTTCCCACCTACAAAGAATGTGGTCTATAATTTTTATTGTAGGTACACTTCAACTGTGAGAGACAGAATCTAAAAAAATAATCCAGAAAATCATATTGTATGATTTTTAAATAATTAATTAGCATTTTATTGCATGAAATAAGTATTTGATACAATAGAAAAACAGAACTTAATATTTGGTACAGAAACCTTTGTTTGCAATTAAAGAGGTCAGACGTTTCCTGTAGTTCTTGACCAAATTTGCACACACTGCAGCAGGGATTTTGGCCCACTCCTCCAAACAGATCTTCTCTAGATCTTTCAGTTTTTGGGGCTGTCGCTGGGCTACATTGAGTTTCAGCTCCCTCTAAAGATTTTTGATTGGGTTCAGATCTGGAGACTGGCTAGGCCACTCCAGGACCTTGAAATGCTTCTTACAGAGCCACTCCTTAGTTGTGCTTTCTGTGTGTTTTTCGGGTCATTGTCATGCTGGAAGACCCAGCTAGTAGCAGATATAGTTTTGAGCTATGATTTACACAATATATAGTGTAAATGATACTACTTTGTTAGGCCACAGAACTTTTTTCAAACCAGAAATTTTCTGATGGGATAAATATTTTAATAGTTCGAGCATTTTTGAGCACAGGGATACTTAAAGTGTTTATTTTTATTATTGTTTATTTATTATTATATGTGATCTAGGGAAAGAACTTTTGTGTTCTTTTATACTTTTAAGAACTTTTTTTTCTTTTACTTTAATGTTCAGACCCCTAGGGACGTGAACCCAAGGGAATTTGATCGCTCATACTATACACTGCAATAATAATGTACTGCAGTGTATAGTAAAATCCATAGCAACCGATCACCGCTTTCCAATGACGTTCCGACGGGTGGCGATTGGTGAAAGATCACTGTGCCCATGGCGCCTGCGCACTTTAGATGAGTAGTCGCGTTTAACCACAGCATCTAAAGTGTTAACAGCTGTGATCGTTGTTGGCATTGATCGCAGCTATTAGCGGCGGGAGCTTGCTGTGTTTTACAGTTGGCATCTGCCGGGTATAAATGCTTTCGACTGTGAATGCACACTGTGTATGTATTCATAAATCCCCATGACGTACATGTACGTCATTGGTCATTACAGTAAAAGGGTTGTCCAGGCAAAAATGGTCAACCCTTTTAACGTTTAAATCAGTTGGGGGCAGTGAAAAAAAAAAAAAAATGCATACTCACCTGTCCCCAATGCTCCGGTGTCCTCCCGCATGTCCCGGTTCTTCTGCTCCGGCGGCTTCTCCCGGGTCTCTTCCGGAGTTCCGCTGATTGGAATCAGTGATCACGTGACCACAAAGGCCAATCAGCGAAGGGCCTGCAATGTCACTACCTGTGACATCACGGGTCCTCTTCCTGAGGCCAATCAGCGGCTTCAGCGGAACTCCAGAAGAGACCCGAGAGAAGCCACCGGAGCAGAAGAATTGGGATGCGCGGGAGAACACCGGAGCATCAGGGACAGGTAAGTATGCATTTTTTTTATTTTTTTCACTGCCCCCAGCTGATTTAAAAGTTAAAAAGGTTGTCTATTCTTAGCAAAAATGTATAGTTACCCATACCCCTGGGGCGGTCATGTAACTGTCCCAGGCACATTTTCTGATTATCTGGTGACATTCCGTTTCCTAGTTTCCGGAAACAGAATGTCACCAACTCCCCCCCCCACCATCATACTTGCATATCTTCCTGTCCAGACTTTCCTTCTGGGATGGCTCCTCCTCTTCTTTGACTCTGCCGACACGTGTGCAGGCCAGAGGTGCCTCCAACGCTTGCGCAGTAGAGATGGCACTCCATCTCTACTGCGCAGGCGTCGGAGGCACCTCGGGCCTGCACACGTGCCGGCAGAGTCAAAGAAGAGGAGGAGCCGGTCCCCACAGAAGGGAAGTCTGGACAAGAAGACACGTAAGTGTGATGGGGGGGGGGCTGAGTTAGTTGGGATAGCTAGTGAGACAGGGAGGGGGGTGTGAGGTAGGGAGAGAGGAAGGGGGGAGTAAGAGATGCATTGCATTAGCTAAGACAGCAGGAAGCTACACCATGTAAACAAATGCAGAGGATGCCAGGAGCTCCCAGAGTAACCTGGAAATGACTCAAAACACTGCTAAAGGTATTTGCGTGCACTTATTAACCCACTAATAGCACTAACAGACCTTTTTTTAAAAAAAGATTTTATGATACCCCTTTAAGCTCTGCATATGTACAATATAACTGTGTACGGACTTTCCCTAGCAACAGCTCAGTTAGAAGGTTGACATGCTGTGGCTTTTGAAATTGCAGTTTCACCAATGCGGATTTTTTTTGCAATGTGTGGATGGGATTAGCCAGGTGCAGGTAATGTAAAATGTAGCGTTTTTTGCCGAGGCGTTTCCGCTGCATCCAAAACACTCTGTTTTTGCAACGTGGGGCCCAGCCTAAAGGGTTTTTACCATGCACATTAAACATATTAAAATTTATAGAAAATTTAAAGTTACACATTTTTAAAAATATAAAACAGTTAACAGTTCTGCAGAGTTTTAAAAATGTTCTATAATCATCTTAGTGGTGACAGTATTTTATCTTGATCAGTTTCTAATGAATATGACCATGAATGCAGGAACTTTAAATGCTCTGGCTCTCCCAGCCATGATTTCTTCATTCCTTACATAGACTGGGACAGTGCATGCATGACAAGAAACCCTGTGTGCTCCAGCCTGGGACCACTCACCTAAAAGTAGCATATTGGGTGCTGAAACTAACAGAAATGATCGCTCAGGAATGGTGGGTCTAGAGAAAAAGATTGAACTGCGCCAAAATCAATGGAAGGATGCAAGAGTTGGAGCTGCTGGAGATGGTGAAAGGTCCTTTTTAAAAGCACATAGTAACACAAGTTGCTAATTAACAAAAGAGTCTTGTTGCCTAAGTAACATTTTAGAGTGCCACCAGTGTTGGACTGGCCCACAAGAGTACCCAAGTTTTAACACAATTATGCTTCAGCAGACGACACCAAATTTGTAGGGTTCTATGATTTATTTCCTACGGATTGCTGACGCAATCTTCATCAGAAATATCTTATCTGGTGTGCCCTAGGAACCTTAGTGTGAAGCGGAGTGCCACCATAGGAAGTAAACTGCTTTAAGGACTGGTGGAGAGACCATTAATGAGTAGCTGGGAAATAAGCGACAAAATCCATATTCAAAGCGTACCTAAACTTTCAAACCACTTTTGACTTTCCGTGGAAATCCTGTGTTAAAATTCACTTTTTGTCCCTTATTTATTCTTTCCAGTTTCTCTATTGTCAGCAGAAATCCTCCCATTGCTTCTCATTGGAGTATGAGTGAGTAAGTCCTGTATAGTTATAGCAGTGGACAAGAATTATACTTTATCTGCACCTATGTCAAGCTTCTTTGAGTCAGGAATAGAATTAGGGGATCCCCAGGAGTGGAAATATTTTCACGGGTTACTCTGTGTTAATAAAGTTGGGAATAAAATATGACAAATAGTAGATATCATATTAGGACATGAGAAAATACATTATTAAGTATGTATTCTGGTTATTTCCAGATTCACATGTAGAGGGAGCTAAGAACTGGGACCTCTGACAATAAAAAGAAAGGGGATTTTGCTTCCCTGATGGAACCTCACACCTCGAAGTGGTCCAGCGTACAGCACATACTGTACTGTGTGAAAGCACCATCAAAGCTATACTATCCTATGCTTCACATCTAACCACCCCCACCCAGCACATATAAAAATTCCTCTTTTACCACCACCTGACTCCACCGTGCCTTGCTCCCCCAGTTGCCCCATATATATTAAATGGCTCCCCAGTGGCCCCCAAGCAGCTAATAATGATTCCCAGTGGCCCCCAGGCACCCAATATGCTCCCCAGTGGCACTCATGCACCCCAAAATGCTCCACAGCACCTCCCAGGCAAGTAATAATGTTCCTCAATGGCCCCCAGACAAGTAATAATGCTCCCTAATGGCTTCTAGGCACCTTATAATGCTCCCCATCGACCCCCCGGCACAGAATAATGCTCTGCAGTGCCCCTCCAGGCGCAGAATAATGCTCTGCAGTGCCCCCCAGGCACAGAATAATACTCTGCAGAGCTCTCCAGACATAGAATAATGCTCCCCAGTGGTCAGTTATGCCACATAAATAAGAATCAAACACTTACCTCGTTACCTCGCGACTCTCTCCTGCTTTGTTCCTCTTGTCTCCAGTTCGATGCAGAAGGTCTGTTTTGATTCACAGACATCAATATCAGATGCCTGAATGGTAGAACAGCAATGGCTTCCCACTCACCATTGTATAAGGATGCTGACATAATTGAATGATGACATCTTACCACATGAATGTCGTGGCACCCCTGGTGGGTCTCCACGGCACCCCAGTTGGGAAGGACTTGGCTAGATGATGATCGTAACCTGTACTATGAGGTCATTCCAGATGCAGGCCAAGATTATGCACTGCTCTAGCTGACTGCATCTGTTCCTCCTTCTCAAACAACATTTGGACATAGCTCCTAGCCACTTTACTGCCCCAATGTAGATGTTTCACCAACACTGAAGTCAATTATGGATTTGGTTAGGCCCACTGGTAGAATATATACTTTGTGCCTGACTACTGACTGAACTCTCTTGGCAAAACATTTGATGGCACTTCTGTATCTAGCACCCCGAGACTGATGAGGTTACTTTATAGGATTTTTCTGTTTTCAAAAATGAACTCTTGTCATTGACTGTAAGGAGGGCCAAAATGCTTTCCTTATGGCCTGTAAGACCAGTAAGGTAATGGTGAAAATTTTTCTCATGGCTACACATAGTTTAAATAAAAAAAAACAAAAACTTGGACCCTACTCCTCTGGACCTCAACTTATGTTCCCCTTTTCTTTAGCACCCTTCTCCTATTCATTGTTGTAGCCTCTCCAGACTGTAGTACTCAAGTCTCAACATATTCTTCTTCTTTTGTTATGTACTGTAAATATTCAATTGTTGGCTTTTGCACAATATATGATGTTACTACTGTATACTTATTACTGCACCTGTATACATCACATCTATGATGCTGAGATGAAACCAATTCAAATACATGGCAGAAGTTTATATCAATGTTTGAGAGGTGGGGGTATGAACCTCAGGATCAGCAGAAGGAAGGAAACATAGTGCTTCAAGGAGTACTCCAAAGCCTTCATGGTTTATACAGGCACACCGCTGTTTGTAGATGTGACTGTGTCTGGTACTGAACTTCACTCCTATTCACATGAAAAGAACAGATTTGCAGTAATAGGCACAGCCAATAGAAAGGTAATGAAAATATTTTGTGGGAAAACCCTTTAAATAAACAGAGGAGGACCCAATACTTGAATGATACTTCTATAATTGTGACCCAACTAAAGATTAGCATGAAGCATCAAATCAATGGGCAACAGGGAGGGTCACAAAATCACTGAACACTGAAAAGTGGTGCATTAAATCACTGGATGGCAGTGCCTGTGGCACAAAGCCATACTAAGGCTAGGTTCACACCTGCATCCGGTTTCTGTTCGGGGATTCCGTTCTGCACTTTGAAAAATGCAGCGCTCTTCTCTCCGCATTTTTTGAGCGGAAACCTGGCGGACCCCATTATAGGTAAACGTTTTTTAAGTGGATTGGGTTTCCATTTTTCGGGTTCCCAAGCGGACCCGAAGAACGGAAACCAGGTGTGGAAACACGCAGGTGTGAACCTAGCGTAAGGAGCATGGAAGCCAGAGACTGAGTACCAAATTAGTGAAATCAGTTACAGAAGAGCCACAGCTGTAGAAACAAAGCAGAAAAATCCCTGTAAGCCTCAACTGTATAAAAATGACCAAAATAAAGACTAAAAATAAAGACTACTAATAAATACTACTCCCCCTCCCCTCTCCATAGACTTTTATAAACATTTGTGACCTGCAGATTATCTTGGATACAGCAGGGATTTTCTGAGGGAGGGCGAGCAGGCAAAAGTTGAAAGTTAGTGACCATTTAAGTTAAATTCCCATTTGTAAATGATCTGCTATATATTTTCAGATATTAATTTTATTGGGAGAATACAGTAATAAGACTTCTAAATTTGACATATGAACTGCATATAGAAATAAAGTCATATAAAATATAACATGCAAGTGTCTACTTATTAATATAAGTTCCGTATTTTAGACCTTTTCAATAAAGAGGTGATTCCAAATACAGTCATGTTTAAACAGACCATAGACATGAGCTACTTTATAGCAAAACAACTGTTTGGCTCACATCTATCACCACCAAAAACCACCATAATCAGGCCCACTTTGGTTGACCAATTTCTGCTACTGGCATTGGTCACTATATACCATCAGAATTGTAATTCTAGGGAGAATTCTAACAAATTCAATGTAAGTCCTAGATGCAGCATAAACAAAGCTTTAAAATTAATCTGTCAGGGTGCTATGGGACTCTAAACCACCCACAGATCCCTAAGGACCAGGGGTTTAGTGTCCCAAATCGCCCTGTTATAATGCAATCTGTGGCCACATTACAAATAAAAAAGCTTTATACTCACATATTGACAGTACTCCCGAAACAGTTCTTCAGTGAAACCAGAATAGTATACCTGAGCTTCACTGCGCATGCGCACCTAAGCCGGGGTGTATATCTCCGGTTTCATTGAAGAACAGTGCAGGTGCTGGGAGCACCAGAGTTGAGTCCGATGAGACTCATCTCAACGTAATTATAAAGCTTTTTTATTTTTTTAATGCAGCTACCGATTGCGTTATAAAATGATTTGGGACACTAAACCTCTGGTCCATAAGGACCTGTGGATGGTTTAGTGTCCTAAATTGCCCTGACAGGTTCCCTTTAACACCTTAAATACGTAGGGTAGTTTGTACGTTAATACTCAGCGACTTTTTTCATAATTCCCCCCCCCCCCTCTTCCAAAATTCATAATTTTTTTATTTTTCTGTCTACATGTGAGGGCTTATTCTTTGTGTGACGAGTTGTACTGTCATTTGCCACCATTTTGGGGAACATATAATGTTTTGATTAGCTTTTATTAATGTTTTTTGGGGGTCCATGTGAAATAACACACAATTCTATCATAATTGTTTGCATTTTGTTTTTATGGTGTTCACTCTGCATTAAAAATGACATGGCAGTTTTGTCTGGCAGGTCATTACGATTACAGAGATACCATATTTATATTGTTTTTTGTTAGGTTTTACTGCTTTTACAAATAAAAAGTCACTTTTTGAAAATGAATGATTTTCCTGGGGACACTGTGTTCTGATGCCTATTACTTTTTTACTGTACTGTTGCCGAAGATATATCAGGGCTCTTTATTTGCAGGACAAGTTGTACTTTCTATTGTTACCAATGTTTGGTATGTATGACTTTTTGATCACTTTTTATTATTTTTTGGGGAAAGCAAAATCAAAGTGACCAGGTATCGAAATGTGTTGCCATTATACTCAATAAAGTATTTCTAACTATCAGCAGTGCATTAATCATCCCGGACTCCTTTTTTTGCACTGTTTAAAAGATATGGCCCCTGGTATGATATACAGTGCCTTGCGAAAGTATTCGGCCCCCTTGAACTTTTCAACCTTTTGCCACATTTCAGGCTTCAAACATAAGGATATAAAATTTAAATTTTTTGGTGAAGAATCAACAACAAGTGGGACACAATCGTGAAGTGGAACGAAATTTATTGGATATTTTAAGCTTTTGTAAAAAATAAAAAACTGAAAAGTGGGGCGAGCCAAATTATTCAGCCCCTTTAAGTTAATACTTTGTAGCGCCACTTTTTGCTGCGATTACAGCTGCAAGTCACTTGGGGTATGTCTCTATCAGTTTTGCACATCGAGAGACTGAAATTCTTGCCCATTCTTCCTTGGAAAACAGCTCGAGCTCAGTGAGGTTGGATGGAGAGCATTTGTGAACAGCAGTTTTCAGCTCTTTCCACAGATTCTCAACTGGATTCAGGTCTGGACTTTGACTTGGCCATTCTAACACCTGGATACGTTTATTTGTGAACCATTCCATTGTAGATTTTGCTTTATGTTTGGGATCATTGTCTTGTTGGAAGATAAATCTCCATCGCAGTCTCAGGTCTTTTGCAGACTCCAACAGGTTTTCTTCCAGAATGGTCCTGTATTTGGCTCCATCCATCTTCCCATCAATTTAAACCATCTTCCCTGTCCCTGCTGAAGAAAAGCAGGCCCAAACCATGATGCTGCCACCACCATGTTTGACAGTGGGGATGGTGTGTTCAGGGTGATGAGCTGTGTTGCTTTTACGCCAAACATATCGTTTTACATTGTGGCCAAAAAGTTCGATTTTGGTTTCATCTGACCAGAGCACCTTCTTCCACATGTTTGGTGTGTCTCCCAGGTGGCTTGTGGCAAACTTTAAATGACACTTTTTATGGATATCTTTGAGAAATGGCTTTCTTCTTGCCACTCTTCCATAAAGGCCAGATTTGTACAGTGTACGACTGATTGTTGTCCTATGGACAGACCCCCCTACCTCAGCTGTAGATCTCTGCAGTTCATCCAGAGTGATCATGAGCCTCTTGGCTGCATCTCTGATCAGTCTTCTCCTTGTTTGAGATGAAAGTTTAGAGGGACGGCCGGGTCTTGGTAGATTTGCATTGGTCTGATACTCCTTCCATTTCAATATGATCGCTTGCACAGTGCTCCTTGGCATGGTTAAAGTTTGGGAAATCTTTTTGTATCCAAATCCGGCTTTAAACTTCTCCACAACAGTATCACGGACCTGCCTGGTGTGTTCCTTGGTCTTCATGATGCTCTCTGCGCTTTAAACAGAACCCTGAGACTATCACAGAGCAGGTGCATTTATAAGGAGACTTGATTACACACAGGTGGATTATATTTATCATCATCAGTCATTTAGGATAACATTGGATCATTCAGAGATCCTCACTGAACTTCTGGAGTGAGTTTGCTGCACTGAAAGTAAAGGGGCCGAATAATATTGCACGCCCCACTTTTCAGTTTTTTATTTTTTACAAAATTTTAAAATAACCAAGAAATTTCGTTCCACTTCACGATTGTGTCCCACTTGTTGTTGATTCTTCACCAAAAAATTTAAATTTTATATCCTTATGTTTGAAGCCTGAAATGTGGAAAAAGGTTGAAAAGTTCAAGAGGGCCGAATACTTTCGCAAGGCACTGTATGTAACTAAGCTATTCTTTTCCAGAGAAAATAAAAGGTTACCACCCACTTGGAGAATCAGAACAAATTTACATATAATGGAGAAAATAAGTATTTGATACACTAGCGATTTTGCAAGTTTTCCCACCTACAAAGAATGTGGTCTATAATTTTTATTGTAGGTACACTTCAACTGTGAGAGACAGAATCTAAAAAAATAATCCAGAAAATCACATTGTATGATATTTAAATAATTAATTAGCATTTTATTGCATGAAATAAGTATTTAATACAATAGAAAAACAGAACTTAATATTTGGTACAGAAACCTTTGTTTGCAATTAAAGAGGTCAGACATTTCCTGTAGTTCTTGACCAAGTTTGCACACACTGCAGCAGGGATTTTGGCCCACTCCTCCATACAGATCTTCTCTAGATCTTTCAGTTTTTGGGGCTGTTGCTGGGCTACATTGAGTTTCAGCTCCCTCTAAAGATTTTTGATTGGGTTGAGATCTGGAGTCTGGCTAGGCCACTCCAGGACCTTGAAATGCTTCTTACGGAGCCACTCCTTAGTTGCCCTTTCTGCGTGTTTTTCGGGTCATTGTCATGCTGGAAGACCCAGCTAGAAGCAGATATAGTTTTGAGCTATGATTTACACAATATCTAGTGTAAATGATACTACTTTGTTAGGCCACACCACTTCTGGCATTTCAGAAAAGTGCCATTGATAGCAGAGAGCATCAACATTTTTTTTTTTTTTACAGAAAAATGGGTTTAATCCTAAATTTTGAACTTTTTTCAAACCAGAAATTTTCTGATGGGATAAATATTTTAATAGTTCGGGCATTTTTGAGCACAGGGATACTTAAAGTGTTTATGTTTATTATTGTTTATTTATTATTATATGTGATCTAGGGAAAGAACTTTTGTGTTCTTTTATACTTTTAAGAATTTTTATTTTTTTTACTTTTATGTTCAGACTCCTAGGGACGTGAACCCTAGGGGATTCGATCGCTCATACTGTACACTGTAATAATAATGTACTGCAGTGTATAGTAAAATCCATAGCAACCGATCACCGCTTTTCAATGACGTTCCGGAAGGCGGCGATTGGTGAAAGATCACTGTGCCCATGGCGCCTGCGCACTTTAGATGCAGTAGTCGCGTTTGACCACGGCATCTAAAGTGTTAACAGCTGTGATCGTTGTCGGCATTGATCACAGCTGTTAGCGGCGGGAGCTGGCTGTATTTTACAGTCGGCATCTGCCGGGTATAAATGCTTTCAACTGTGAATACACACTGTGTATGTATCCATAAATCCGCATTAAAAGGGTTGTCCAGGCAAAAATGGTCAACCCTTTTAATGTTTAAATCAGTTGGGGGCAGTGAAAAAAAATAAAAAAAATGCATACTCACCTGTCCCCGATGCTCCGGTGTCCTCCCACGTGTCCCGATTCTTCTGCTCCGGTGGCTGGTCCTGGGTCTCTTCTGGAGTTCCGCTGATTGGAATCAGTGATCACATGACCACAAAGGCCAATCAGCGAAGGGCCTGCAATGTCACTACCAGTGACATCACGGGTCCTCTTCCTGAGGCCAATCAGCAGCTTCAGCGGAACTCCAGAAGAGACCCAGGAGAAGCCACCGGAGAAGAAAAATTGGGATGCGCAGGAGAACACTGGAGCATCAGGGACAGGTAAGTATGCATTTTTTTTATTTTTTTCACTGCCCCCAGCTGATTTAAAAGTTAAAAAGGTTGTCTATTCTTAGCAAAAATGTATAGTTACCCATATCCCTGGGGCGGTCATGTAACTGCCCCAGGCACATTTTCTGATTATCTGGTGACATTCCATTTCCTAGTTTCCGGAAACAGAATGTCACCAATATTCCCTCCCCCCCACCATCATACTTGCATATCTTCCTGTCCAGACTTTCCTTCTGGGATGGCTTCTCCTCTTCTTTGACTCTGCCGACACGTGCGCAGGCCAGAGGTGCCTCCGACGCTTGCGCAGTAGAGATGGCACTCCATCTCTACTGCGCAGGCGTCGGAGACACCTCGGGCCTGCGCACGTGTCAGCAGAGTCAAAGAAGAGGAGGAGCTGGTCCCCACAGAAGGGAAGTCTGGACAAGAAGACACGCAAGTGTGATGGGGGGGGGGGCTGAGTTAGTTGGGATATCTAGTGAGACAGGGAGGGGGTGTGAGGTAGTGAGAGAGGAAGGGGGGGAGTAAGAGATGCATTGCATTAGCTAAGACAGCAGGAAGCTACACCATGTAAACAAATGCAGAGGATGCCAGGATCTCCCAGAGTAACCCAGAAATCACTCAAAACACTGCTAAAGGTATTTGCGTGCACTAATAGCACTAACAGACCTTTTTTAAAAAAAAAAAGATTTTTTGATACCGGAAAACCCCTTTAAGATCTGCATATTTACAATATAACTGTGTACGGACTTTCCCTAGCAACAGCTCAGTTAGAAGGTTGGTAAGGAGAATATTACAGCCTGTTTTATAATAAAAAGGAATTTAGATAGGGTAATAAAGTATATTACAACAATGGTCACCAAACACACCAGGAAAGAATAGCAAAAAAAAAAAAAAAAAAACAAACCCTGGCAGTTACCCTTTAATATGATCCTTAGGATAAACAATCTATCTCAGATCATTGGGGGGTCTGACACCCAGCACCCCTATGATCACCTGCTGTGGCTGCGGGATTTGCATAGACCACTGGTACACTGTGTGGTGGCCACTTTATCAGCACCCATTCTCTCCGGCCGCTCTGATACAAGATGATCTGTGGTTGGTGCTTGGCTTCCTGTTTTGTCCTTCCATCACTAATCCACACCTTCATCAGTTCTTCCCACACACAGCACCCTGACCTATCCTGCTCTATCAGTCTGACAGCTGCTCGCTCTCTCCATCACCTCTGCTGCTGTCACACAGGAGGACCTCCTCTATCCGGGGAGCTGTCTGTCACAACAACCAATCACGTTCCCTCTTTCATTTTAATACCCGTAGTGTTACAGTGAGTGCTAGATTCTTATTGGTTGCTATGGACAACTGTTCATCTTCGTTCTGTTCGTAGGCCAGTGCGGAGTCTGCCCAGTGCCATCCTGCGCTCCGTCACGTTGTTTACCTCAGTGGGCGCTCCTTACCTCACCTTGCCCCAGCCCCGCTCCCCACCTCCAGTGTCCCCCTCCTCTGTGTTGTCAGCGCTTTACTCCTCCCCCCGAGTACTCTCGTCTCCTCCGTCCCTCTCTATGGTGTCTCCTCCTTCTCCAGTCCTCGCTACTGCTGCTGCTGTTCTCCCGCCTGCCTCGGTGTCTTCACCTCCTGTCACTTTCTGCCGCTCTCAGGCTCCGGCCCTCGCACCCACCATGGGCCTTAGGTGATAAACCGAGACGGCCGCCGGATTCAGCGGGCGGAGAGCAGAGCTACCGGAGAGCGTGGATTCCCGGGCCTGACCGCCCGTACCGGGGGCCTCAACACCGGGTAAGTCCGCACCTCCGGGCGCGTATTATCTTGTCATGTGGCTGTAATAGCGCGGGGTTATCCGTCATGAGACGTGCGTGTCAGGGGCGCCTGTATTGTGACAGACGGAGAGGCAGCAGGTTGTGTACACACGTAATGCTGGGTGACATGTGCCTGCAGTCTGAGCCTCCTCATCATCATGTGCAGGCAGCCTCTTCCGCTTCGGTGTCTGCCATTCTGTCTGTCAGTGGTCAGTGGCAGGCTGTCAGTGCTGTCTCACCCTATGGCTGGACGTCTCCACGTGGTGTGTGCCCCGGA
This sequence comes from Leptodactylus fallax, assembly GCA_947044405.1. Classification (NCBI taxonomy): domain Eukaryota; kingdom Metazoa; phylum Chordata; class Amphibia; order Anura; family Leptodactylidae; genus Leptodactylus; species Leptodactylus fallax. Next base: position 3,459,163 of record CAMRHE010000167.1, read on the forward strand.
CCCGCAGGCGGAGGGGAGTCTGCTGGATGAGTCACCTCTCCGGGGCTCCGTGTGTGGGCAGCTCCGGCCGCTGTGTGCGCCAGCTTGTACACGGCTGCTTTGTTTTTCTGCTGTCAGGCTGTTTTGGTCCAGTTGTAACTGGAAAGTGCTTCTACCTGAGAGGACGGCTCCTGGGGACAGGCGGAGCAGTGATCATAGGCTGTGAGCCCCATATTCACCGTGCATAATCACCCCTGAAAAGAGTGGCTAAATACAAGGGCCTAAGGATAGCTAGGTGTAGTTCTCTGTGGGGTGATCTCCCATATGAGACAGATGATGCCATTCAGAGATCTATCTGCTAATGCTGGGATCTGCTAGCTGTAATGGTACTCCTGTATGTTGTCACTTGGCTTGAATGGAAGCTGTTTTATAGGATCAGATGGTTTGCCTAAGTAGGGGTATTGTATAAAATGACAAGACAGGGGACTAAAGTGGTGACCGCTTTGCCTGTAATTGCATTTATAATGCCCCCCACCAGTCTTTGGCTGCATTGATGACAACACATGACCGCTGCCGTTCAATCAATTATCCTTTTTGGCACTTTAAGCAAATTTTGCCCAATCCTGGAAAACTACTTTAACAAGTTGACTAAACAGAAAAATGTAAGAACCAGTTTTTACAGGTGATATTTTTGAAGGTTATCATCTTGATGCACATAGTAAAAACTTGTTGACCTTGTTCTTCATTTCCCGGGGTTCATACAAGCTGCATCTGAGCTTTTTACCTTACAAGCAACTTCTGTGCATCTATTATTGCTTCCACCCCCAATGTTTAGATTGACCATCTACTTGTAGTGTATTACAGTGCCTACTCCTTACTGATGTCAACAGTTCCTGTGGATGTCCTCCATCATGATACCAACAGTATATTGGTGTATCCCTAGTCTTCATGTATCCTATATGTTCATATTATAATACGTTTTGTGCCGAGCTGAACGAGTAAAAGGTGGGGCGATACTTTGTGACTATGCACCTTTCTTTTGCCCAGAGATTTATTGCTTGGGAACAATTGGAGATGCAGTAAACTGTTAGTAAGGGAGATAATCTCTGGAATGACTTCTTATCTGCCATCTCTCCTTCCCACACAGCATGTCAGCTACATATCATGAGCCATTTCTGTGGAAGATAAGGTAGCTGCTATTGTAAGTTGTACTTTGTTATTGATCTGTAAGGGTCCTTTTGTATGGAAAGATTATCTGCCCATGCTGAGAAGCCATAACCAAATTCGTCAGTGCCTGTATTGCTTTAATTTTCACTACTCAATGTTTTTGAGAGGGTATGAGCAAGCCATTGTCTGGTCCCCCCTTCCTCTCATACAGTAAAAATCCTTTTAGGCTGTTTGCTGGGCACCTTTTACATGGTATGAGGCAGTGATCGAGAACAAGTGTTCAGGCAACCATTTCTCGATGTCAAAGGCCATTCATTTCCCCAAACACTTGTTCAGCTAACTATCTCTTGCACATGTATGCTTGACCAAGCATGCATGTGTTCTCTGTGGGGAGACTGAACAAATATAAACGCTGCTAAACACTTCCAGCTGTGTCTTGTCTCCCAAGAAAAAAAAAAATGATCAGGCATATTGAAACCAACATGCCTTGACCTTTCTCCACTGGCATGCTGTTGGGGAGAGTTGCTAGAGCTCACACAGTCTGTAGTTAGAGTTTATAAACACAACTGTATTCCGACTTGATTTTGTGTGTATTAGGCCTCCTGCATGCGGCCGTAATGCATCTGGAGTGTATTACAGCCACAAATCACACTCTGATCTTGGGTCTAATGATGCAAACTTACATCATTCATAGATGCTTATAATGTTGTAAGTTTGGGCCATGTAATCCATGGTCAGGAGAGAATTTGTGATAGTAAATCTGGATGCGTTATGCCACGTTAAAGGGGTATTCCCATGAACATAATCATATCTATATTTGTAGATAATTAAAAGTTAAATATTTTTGCAAATATAAGTAGTTAAAAATTCTGCAGAGTTTTAAAGATTTCCTCTAACTATCTTAGTGGTGACAGTCTGTTGTCTTGATTGGTTGCCAATGGATACGAACACGAATGCAGAAACTTTCTATGGTCTGGGACTTGTCAGGAACCCAGCCATAATTTTCTTATTGTAGCTGGGTTATCAGGTAGGGACACTACATGTATCAGAAGATATCCCGGCCACAATAAGGAAATCATGGCTGATTTTCTGACCTTAGAAACGTCCTGCATTCATGGTCGTATCCACTGGCAACCGATCAAGACAACAACTTGTGACCAAAAGATATTTAGAGAAAATCTTTAAAACGCTGCAAAATGTTTAATTACTTAGTATATTTGCAAAAATGTTTAACTTTTAATTATCTACTAATTTAAAAATGGTTATGATCGTGGTAATACCCCTTTAAGGAGTCCTCAGGGCTGCCATAGAGGTTTCATAGAGCAGGTAGAGTTAAAAGTTGGAGTGATCTTTGTGCTGCTGCATTCAAATGTCTGTGCCAGGATGTAGCTGAAGATCAGGAAATGTTTTATTGGAACAATTGGGAGAATATCAATCCCCTACGCCAGGTCCCTGTCGTAGAGGGATGTTGTTGTGGTGCACATTTGAAGCAAGGCTCTATCTTGTACCAAAAGTATGCCACAACTCCAGTTCCTCACCTCGCTCGCCACACTGCGTGAGTTATAATGGAAATCTGCACCAGTTTCTAACAGAGCCTCCTCATAAAATAATCTGGGGCCTTTATTAAGACCGGCGTATGAAACACTTGTCTGAATAAATCTGCCCCAATGTCTTCTTCATACCAGAAAAACAGCGATCTTCATTTACTGAATGCAGTAGACAGCTGTTTCAGGATCTATGTACTTCATCTGTGCTGAGACCCCGCTCTGATCTGCAGCTATGGTACCAGACACTTAGTGTAGTATCATGATTCTGGATATCAAAACAGAACTTTGCCATAAAAAAAACCACAAGAATACTATTTTATGTGATGTACCATGCTATCTTGAGGTTTATGTGAGCTATACAATGGAGCATTATAGAGAGTTATGATTAAGAGTAAGTTCCATTACCACAGCTGTGGTCAGTCCAGGAAATACCGCTGGAACATAGACCACGTTTGATAGATGGAACATGGTTGTGTGAATAAGTTCTTAGTCCGTCACTGTCTAATACCTGCCTGGGGCTATCCCTAATTCTACACGCAAGCACATATTCCTGACTTCTTTTCCTAATGGTGCTCTCAACACATTGCCTGTATCGCTTGCACAAGTAGCAAGTCTTTCCCAGTACTAAAGAGATTATTTGTAGCAGTGGAGAAAGAAAGGAGGAACATTCCTCTCTCTTCCTTTAATGCAGCCGGCCCCCCCTGATGGGGTGGGTGCTGAGCAGAGAACATAGCAGACTCTGGGTAGTGCGCATGATATGTTCTCCTGAGGAGCAAACACTCCAATTCAGTTGAAACAGTAAATTGCGCTTGTCGGTAGTCTATTCAAGTACCAGCGCCAACCATCAGGTCCCCGCGAACTACAGTTTTTAATGCAATTTCATCTGCTCCTGGCTAGCTTTAGACCCTTTACTACTTACTCATCCTTATGGAAGTCTCCTGATGAATCCTAATAGACTGTGGGGGAAACGTGTAGAGATAATTGCAAACTATATTGAGACAGTATCAAATAGCATCTTGCATCTTAGGGTGGGTTCACACCTGCGCTTCAGTCCGTCCGTTGCCAATCCGAGAGAAAATCTCGGCGAACGGGATTGGCATCGGAGACAGACAGGTTAGCGACGCATTGGTTAAAAACCCATTCAAATGAATGGGTTTTTAACCAATGCGTCGCTGACCTGTCTGTCTCCGATGCCAATCCCGTTCGCCGAGATTTTCTCTCGGATTGGCAACGGACGGACTGAAGCGCAGGTGTGAACCCACCATAACTGAGATGCTCATAGATTGCATTGAGACGGTATCAGGCTAGGTTCACACTAGTGCTCGCTCTCCGTTCGGGGATTCCATCCCCCATTCCACTTGAAAAATGTGGAGAGAAAAGTCCCGCAACGGTTTTGGAAATGGCAGCGTGTATGCTGCGTATATTTTTCCACATTGTGTAGATGGGATTTGCTAGGATCCTAACCACTTTGCAGTGACTGTAAAATGCTGTGGCCAAACCGCAGCATTTACGCCTTATTTTCTGAGCCGCATATAATTTTTAATTGAAGTAATGCCTGGCACATGTTACTATACATTTCACCTGTATGGTAATGGCCATTAAATTGAAATCCCCTGGTTGTTGGCATACAGGTGAAATGGATAGTAACATGTGGCACTTATTACTGCAGTTAAAAACGATGTGCAGTTGATCAGTAGAAAAAAAAGTGCCCTCCAAGTCAACCGAAGAATACTGGAGCCACTTCTTTATCAGCAAGTTTATAGCGTTTATGGCATCCTGAGTTTGCCCTTCGTTTACATGTAACTGTGGGATGAGACATTTTGTCCCCACTACTAGTTAGCATCTGTAAGAGATACCAAAGAAATTCCTTTTGATAGTGGAATCGGAGTAAACAATAGGGATCTTGCATACTGATGAAACACATTTCCCACATTAATTCACCTAAAGAAAATATCTTATTATATAACAAGTATCACAGGGTTTTCATTATTTATAAAATAATGATTAAGGCTAGGGTCATATCTGAGCCTAGAAACCGCGAAAATCAACAGAGAGAAAAGTCCTGCATAGAAGACTCATAAGGATGGTCTAATTTGATGCACCCGTTAACCACTTCAGTACCGGGCCAATTTCTGGTCCAGGACCAGACACATTTTTGGATATTTTGTATGTGTGGTTTTGAGGGCTATAACATTTTTATCATTTGCGTTATTCAGCTAATTTCTGCGTCTTTTCGGTGACACAAGGCTTTATTTTTATGTTTTTATTTTTGCATGTGTTTTAATTTTTTTTTTTTTAATATCCGGGAAAATGTAAACAAGAGGAGTGAAAATGTGTCTGTTTTTCACTTTTCATTTTTTTTTTTTTTTATTTAATAACACAGAGTGCTGCTAAAAAACTTTTTAAGGCTAAGGTCGCATGTTGCGGAAACGCAGCTTTTTTTGTTGCAGATTTTGCTGCAGTTTTTTTGAGCCAAAGCCAGGAGTGGATTGAGCAGAAGGTAGAAGTATAAGAGCTTCCTATATGTTTTCCATTCCTTTTGTAGCCATTCTTGGCTTTGGCTAAAAAAAAAAGCAGCAGAATCTGTAACAAAAAAAGCTAAATTTCCACAATGTGGGGCCTCAGCCTAAAATAGTTTTTTTTTCTCTCTGTTACAGTAATTTTTATTTTGTATGGTATCGCCAGGGTTGGGGCTATAACCTTTAATAAGGGTATTTTATTGACAAATTATTTTATTTTTTTACATTGTGTCCCCATGAGGTCATAATAAACCTTTGGGGACATCTGATCTCATTTTTTTATTTTTTTTTTTTTTGGGTGGGGGGGGGCAGCTAATTTCCCTTCATTGTTTTACACGGGGCTGACTGCTTGTATAAACAGGAGTATATAAACAACCAACACTTCACAATTTGTGACTGAGGTACCTTTAACCACTTCTGGACCGCCCATAGATTATATTCATCCGGAAGTGGCTCTTTTGTTCTGCAAGGACGTACCGGTACATCCTTGCAGTTTTAAGCAGCTGCAGAAAGGGGGAGCTGGCGGTAACTACAGCCGGAGCGACAGGGAAGGTTTATTACTGTCCCTGCCTTCCTGATCGCTGTATACACAGCTATGGCAGGCGCCAAGAAGTGGCTCCCCTCTGACCCAGCGGTCACGTGATCCGCCGGTATCAGAGGCTGTAATAGCTGGTGGGTCCTACAGGACCCAGATCAGCTCTGTAGTTATGGGCAGGAGGCTGTATTCCTCCAGCAACTGGGGCTAAATGTATCAGCCCCAATTACAGGGGAAATCAGCCTCCCCCGCCCCCCCCCCCCCCCCCAAAAAAAAAAAAAAAAAAAAAAGTGGTCAGATTATGACCTTATGGAGACACAATGTAAAAAATAAATAAAAAGAATAGAAAAGAAAAAAAAAATTACCATAACGGAGAGGAAAAACTATTTTGGGCTACGGCTCCACGTTGCAGAAACGCAGCTTTTTTTTGTTGCGGTTTTTAGAGCCAAAGCCAAGAACGGCTATAAAAGGAATGGGAAATATATAGGAAGCTCTTATACTTCTACCTTCTGCTCAATCCACTCCTGGCTTTGGCTCAAAAAGCCGCAACAAAAAAAGTTGTGTTTCCGCAACGTGGGGCCTCAGCCTTAAAAAGTTTTTTTTTGTGCTATTAAATAAAAAGTGAAAAACAGACATGTTTTCCCTCCTCTTTTATTTATATTTTCTCGGATATAAAAAAAAATAAATTAAAACACATGCAAAAATAAAAACATTAAAATAAAGCCCTATGTGTCACCCAAAAAAAGACACAGAAATTAGTTGAATAACGCAAATGATAAAAATGTGATAGCCCTCAAAACTGCACATTAAAAAAAAAAAAGTGTCTGGTCCTGAACCAGAAATTGGCCCGCTACTGAAGTGGGTGAGGAAGTCTATCGCCTCTCCCAAGCATATTCGGCTATCACCATTGTGTTATATGTTATATATTGTTTATCACAGAGCACATTACAGTGATAAACAATATATAAATGTAATATTTGGAGAGAAATGTCTTTGAGATCTTATGCTAATGAGGTAGTTGGTGCACTGAGGCCAGGTCTTCAGCTCCCTGGAGCAAGGCTCCAGCCACTCCAACCCATACCATCTTCTGCCTTCTCTACCCTGTGTAGTGGGAGTTAATCCTTCCAATGTTATGACATTGCCCTAGGAGCACTGCTCTTGCTGCTCAAGACCTGCCTTCAGTTCAACAAACAGCCTTCTTTCTATAAGACTTTAAAGGTTTTTTTCCCCCCCAATTCTACAAAAATGACATGTGTAACAAAGGTATGTTTTTTTTTTAGTTATCACAGTAGTGTGCTCTGTAACGTGATGGTGGCAGTTGACTATGCTTGGGAGAGGTGATACACTCCCTTTTAAAGAAAGGTTTAATTATTCATTAAAGGGGTGGGGTGTTCAGATGATGGACACTGAAAGAAGGTCACAACAATGGATATTGGTGCCACTTTGTCACAGGTTTTCGGTGAGCGATCCACAGTGAAACTCTGCCACAAGTCTCAAACTTCAGAATGTGGTCTAGTTTGTGTGAGATTGTGCTGTAATACTAGAAACATCACCTGGTTGGTGCAACCAAAATATTGGGTTATATAGATAGGATTTTGTAAATTACATTCACAGGCATTACACTCTACTGCATTAAAATGCAGCTGAACCCTCAAACCAACTTTTGACTTTCTAGCAATATTTGTGTCATTGATAGGTGTAATATTCTTTATTAACATATTTTGGCTCCTTTTCGTGAATTTCTGCACTTATTTATTCTTTCCCTTGTTTCTCTATTGCGAGTTGTACCCTGCAAGGAAGCTGAGGCCTGTGGGGGTCACTTCAAACAGATAGATCTTGGGCCTGTTAAAACCTAGAAAGATGTTCTTTTGGTGTACTTTTGCAGATTCTCCACAACATATCTGGTGTATGGCTCTGGTCACATCATGTCTGAGCCTTCCATCAGTTAAATAACTGACAGAAAGTCTGCAAAGTGTATCCATTGCATTGGTGTTATTAAAAAAAAAAAAAAAAAAAAAAAAAAAGGGAGGGTTTTTTTTTTTTCATTGATTTACTGTATGTAAAAGTGCAATTAACTGGGCCTTCCTGTAGAGTTACATATAAAAGGTATGTCAACACACATTAGCCTGACAGAGGCCAAAAGCACACTTTTTTGGCCTGCATTGGGTCAGTGAGGGCATAATATGTTTAGTGTATGTGCCATGAGATTTCCTGCCATATACGCCAAACGTAAGCAAGTGTCTGGCATCCAGTGAAAGACATCTCCTGCATATATGGCAGCGGTTTACTCCCATGCAGTGAGTGTGTATAGTATGCTTGGTTGATTCTTAGTATTTTCCTGCATTGGTAGGGCTTATTCAGACGCCCGTTTTTAATGGACGTGTGCAGTTTGAGCTCAACACACACGCCATGTGGATCCATTTTATACATATCCAAGACCTGGGACTATCCTCTCAGATGCCGTGATCACGGCATCTGGGTGGTTGGGGGGGCAAGATTGCCTTCATGCCACCCCTCGGACCCCCTGTGATGAGATTGTGGGGTCTGAGGGTTTGCCTTGACAACCAGGAGGCTGAGCAATGGCCTCTTGAATGTATTTCCCTATTGCACAAAGGCAGCATATTTGCCATGTGCTGCAATACAATTTATTGCAGTACATTGCACTGGGGATCAGCAGATTCCAGGTTCCCATATTGAAAATCACATTGTGGGGCAGGAAGAAAAAAAAATTAGTTGAAAAAGTTAAAAATAATAAGTTAAAACACCACCTTTTGAAAAAGTGATCAAAAAGTCATGCATACCAAAAATTGGTATGAATAAAAACTACAACTAGGCCTGCTAATAAAGAGCCATGATATATAGCTGTTAACTAAACAGTAAAAAAGTTGTAGGCGTCCCAATACAGTAACCTCAGGAAAATTGTTCATTCTTGAAAAATGATGCTTTATTAGTAAACGTGGTAAAATATAATAAAACTAAACTAAATATGGTATCACCGGACAAAGTTGCCTATATCTAACAAATGTTTACAAGTTGCACCCCCACATACTGCCTTTGTCAATGTTTGCAGTCTGAGGTGCCCTCATAAGGAATATTACAATTAATAGAAGTTTATATGCTGTATTTTTTGGACTATAAGACACACCGGACCATAAGACACACCTAGGTTTTAGTGGAGGAAAATAGGGAAAAAAATTTTGAAGCAAAAAATGTGGTAAAATATTGTAGTTGTAGTTGAGCAACAGCTGCAAGACCACATTGACAGGTGGCCCTGCAGCTGTACAGGGATGCATAGAGCATCTTTTTTTTTTTCGGGGCCAGATGTTCTTTGTAATTATACCATTTTGGGGAACGTGTATTGCTTTGATCACTTTTTATTCAAATCAGAGGCGAAAAAGTGAAATAAACGGCAGTTTGGCACTTTTGATACTTTTTTCCCACTATGACGTTCACCCTATGGAAAAATATTTTTATAAGTTTGCAGACCGGGTGTTTTCAGACACAGCGATACCTAATGTGTATGTGTTTCACAGTAATTTTCTACTTGTATGTGTATTCTAGGGAAAGGAGGGTGATTTAGAACTTTTCATTTTTTAATTTAATTTATTTATTTTTTTAAACTAAACTATTTTATTAGCCCCAGCCCCCCAGGGGGCTTGAACCTGCAGTCATTTGATTGTAAGTCCCATAGACTGCAATACAACTGTATTGCAGTCTATGGGAGATTCAGAGTGGACTCTGATCGCGGAGACTGGTAGCTGGCAGCAGAGTGGCCGCCATTATCTTTACAGACCCGGTATCCGTGGATGCCGTGATGGGTTCGTGCCGCCGGGAAAACACTCTCCTGCAAGCACATCGGTGACAGGAGTCGGGCGATGCATTCGGACTATAAATTTGGGGAAGAAAGTGCGTCTTATAGTCCGAAAAATACGGTAGGTTTCTCCATTGGTGCTAGTTTTTAGTTTGATACTATTTAAACTGTTTTGTATACATGTTATTTATGCTATTATGAAGGACCGGGTCTGCTTGAAATGCGTCAGTGTTCCTGCATGTATGATGCTTTTAACCCCTTCCCACTGCAGGCATTTTTCAATTTTCATTTTTGACTCTCTGTCTTCCAAGAGCCATATTTTTCTGTTCACAGGGCCATATGAAGGCTTGATGTTTGTGGGACAAATTGTACTTTGTAATGGTATAATTTAATATTCCAAAAGATATCCTGAAAAAAATCAGAATGGGGTGAAAACTGCATTTCTGTGACTTTCCTCCGAGCTTCGTTTTTACTGCCTTCACTGTTCTGCCAAAATGACATGTCGACTGTATTCTTTGGGTTGGTACCATTCCAGGGATAATAAATTTATATAGTTTTCTTTACGTTTTAACTCCTTAAAAAAAAAAAAGCAAAATAAAAAAAAAAAAATTGCCATATCTGATACATACCTGTAACTTTTTTAAATTTCCGTATATGGGGATACATCGGGTGTCTTTTTTTGCAGGGCCAGATGTACTTTTTAGATTTTGAGGAATGTCTGTCACTGTGTGTGTGTGTGTGTGTGTGTGTGTGTGTGTGTGTGTGTTTTTTTTTTTTTTTTTGTTTTTTTCCATGAGAAGTGAAATGGGGATTTCAACATTTTTAATAATTTTTATGTTTGTAGACCAGGGGCTTTCAGTCATAAGGAATTTATTTTTTTTGTTTATCATTATTTGACTTCTACAGAAAGGGTGATGATTTGAATGTTTCTATATTTTATATAGTTGTTGTTGTTGTTGTTTTTTTTAAACTTAATGGAAGAAGTGACCAGGCAGGAGGGCACCGCAATGGTAGGCCATTTTTTTTCTCTCTGGCTTAAATTAATGGATTAATATCTCTTGCTCTGATCACGGGGTATTACCACCGGGTCTCTGCTGCATAATACAAAGGAGACCCAGTGGCTATGGCGCCGCTCAGCTTCTAAACAGCAGTCCTATTTAAACATACAACTTCTGCTGTAATAGTATGGCGGATGTCAAGAGGGAATTAATTGCCTCCAGCTTTGCTCATCTAGAGAATGAGATTTTTGCTCATTTTTCTTTTCTCAAGCTCAGCCAGATTGGATAGAGAGCGTCTGTGAACAGCAATTGTCATGTCTTGCCACAGATGTTCGATGGGATTTAGATCTGGACATTGACTGGGCCATTCTAACACATGAATATTCTTTGATCTAAACCATTCCACTGTAGCTCTGGCTGTATGTTTAGGGTCATTGTCCTGCTGGAAGGTGAATCTCCTTCCCAGTCTCAAGTCTTTTGCAGCCTCCAACAGGTTTTCTTCCAGGATTGCCCTGTATTTAGCTCCATCCATCTTCCCATCAACTCTGACCAGCTTCCCAGTCCCTGCTGAAGAAAAGCCTCCCCACAGCATGATGCTGCCACCACCATGTTTCACAGTGGGGATGGTGTGTTCAGGGTGATGAGCAATGTTACTTTTCCACCACACATAGCGCTTTTCGTTTAGGCCAATCTGGCTGAGCTTGAGCTATTTTGCAAAGAGGAATGGGCAAAAGTCTCAGTCTCTAGATATGCAAAACTGGTAGAGACATACCCCAAAAGACTTGCAGCTGTAAAGGCAGTGAAAGGTGGCTGTACAAAGTATTGATATAGGGGGGCTGAATACTTCTGCATGTTACACTTTTCAGATTTTTTTATTTGATTTAAAATTTTGAAAACCATGTATCATTTTCCTTCCACTTCACAATTATCTGCTACTGTGTGTTAGTCTGTCACGTAAAATCTCAATAAAATACATTTATGTTTGTGGTTGTAAGGTGACAAAATGTGAAAAAGTACAAAGGGAAGCCAAATTTGGGAAGGGAGTGCAAATTTGAAAAAAATCTCAGTTGCACCATTTACTTACTAGTTTTGTTTTTATGGCTTTCAATATGTATAAAAATGATAGGTTTCTTTTATTCTATGGATGCGTATGGTTGCGATACTAAGTTCACATAGGTTTTGTTCTATTTTAATGCTAAAAATAACTTTTTTTTTTTTTATTATATATTTCTCCCTATATATATATAATATAGAGCTATATCCTGCATATTGATGCAAGCTATATAATGACAAGCTTGGGAGCTGTTGGTCAGCTCCCAGCGGCCCCTCTAACAATTGGGGGAATTGCATCCCAATATGTTGGTACCGATTTGCCGCAATGGTTTGGGTGCACAATCTTGCAATTGACCATGGCATATAAGACGTTAACAGCCACCTTGCTGTCACTGGTGTCTGCTGTATATTACAGCTGTCTCCCACTGTGCATAGAGTAGACTCTGCTCCTGAGCCATCCTCATACTCCCCTTATCAACATTATGACGTACATGTACATGAAATGTAGGGAGGGATTAAGCCCAGATCTTGTTGTTGGTGATGGTTTGTGTCGCAAACCTGCTCCCAGGGTCCAATGAGAGCATGGTCATGAAGTTGAGCTATTCTGACCTCCTACATAACAGAGTTGCTCATGCAGCAGTGAGGAGTCTTATGACAGATCTAAGAAACATTGGATATATTTTTAACCCTGCTGCCACACATTTTTTCCCATTGGAAAATCTATTTTAGGCTGAAGCCCCACGTGGCAAGAAAATGCTGTGGCAAAAAATCATCTGCGTTTTACAGACCCTGCAAAGTGGATGGGATTCTAGCAAATCCCATCCACACATTGCAGAAAAATACCTGGAGTGGACATGCTGCGATTTCCAAAACCGTTGCGTTTTTGTAAATGGCAGCATGTCAATTATACCTACAGAAACGCTGTTGGTTTTCGTATAGGTATAATGGAAGCAGAATGTCTGCCGTGGAAAACTCTGTGGACTGTCTGTGAAAAGTGCTGTGAGAAAAACTGCGATGTCTTTCCACCACAATTTTCCCGCAGTGCTTTTTTTCTGCATCCCGCTACGTGATGATTTAGCCTGAAACTTGTTAAATGTAGCTTAAAGTATTTTGCTCATCCAAAAAACATCATTGTGTTATATAATGTATGTAAGGTACATTGATAAATACATTGCTGAATAGCTAAATGACTGAAATGTATTGATATTCTGTAAAGAGAATAAATTACTAAAAAGTAAATTGAAAAACTAAAAATTCTTTGCTTTTGTTAATAAATAAATAAATAAATAAATAAATCATGTTTTTCATTAAAAATTAAACCAAGGGGAAGCACAGGCAGCTCTGCATCATACAAGCTCTCTGATCACTTATTAGCCATCACTTTATATTTTTCTTGGTTTTCTGAAATGAGCAAATTCATCCTTGGAATTGGATTTCAGATTATCCTTCATCTGCCTAATGTCATTTCGATTCCCACTCCCTCTAGTGGTTAACTAAAAGACATTCCTTGTTCATGAGATAAAGCAGCCTACTATAGGTGTGACTGTCTTCTTATGCTAGCTTTATGATGTCCTTGTTTCTTGTTTTATAGGTACCACAACCGTGGTACTTCATTATTCTGTTCGCACTGGTGTTTTTGGATGGATCCATGACACACACAGGTCGCACTACATTTTTTCTGGAAGAGTAAAATTACTCCTCTTGTAATTTTTGAGGAGTATTCTTAGCCATGGAGGAGTATCTTTAACCAAAGGAGTTCGAAATCCTCAGTAATGGAAATAAATGCTGCACTCCCCCACTGCTCTAATATGCCTGCATGAATGCAAGAATGGTTCAGGCAAGATTTCTGCTTAGCTTCCTAGTATGTTCTGGGGTCTTTATTCACCTCCCATGGGCTTCCTCTAATTATACAATGGTGTCTGCAAACAGTGTTACCTGCCTCTCCTGGGCTATAGGCGGGTCTTTGTTGTATTCCAGCCTCCTAAATGACATCAGGGACCGCTGAGGCCCAATTATGTGCATTGTGATGCATGGATTTCATGACTCACTTTGAGTAGGTCTCAGTGGTCAATGAAGTCATTCAGGAGATTGGAAGAGGACCAGGACTGGGGGCAGATCACTGAGGAGGTGTGTAACACTGTTTGCTCATCTGCTATGGGCTTCTGCTAATTATACTCTGGGGTCTGAAGAGACCCCAGAGTATAATAGCAGGTTTGCCCAACACATACTTGCCTCTGTAGATTCTGTATATTGTACTGTATATTCCCATGCCCCACAACAGTAATCAACTGTATCGGTGGAAGCAGTTGATCGTATTGTAGTTAATTACAAGGTTGGATTGTAATGGGGGCAAATGGGAAATTACTTGCCGTTTGACCCCAGGTTGCAACCCATTTCATCCCTGGGTACAGGCTTTTAAAAAGTGGGTGTTGTGTAAAATAGTTATTAATCGTAATCAAGATAAAATCCAATTGTGATTTTTTTTGATTAAGGTCATAATCTCCAAGCCAACTTCTATTTATAAATTAGTAAATTTAGAGTTTCCTTTTGATGGTGTTAACTGTGTGGTAAAAATGACACGTTGCTTATATTCTTTGGGTTGTCATGAGCATAGCGATGTATACAAATATTAGAGTTTTTGCCATGTTTTAATACCTTTATAAAAATCCCAAACTTTGAAAAATGCAAAAGATTATTTTAGTCATCATTCTGATGCCTGTAACTTTTCAATGTGTGTGGTGTGTGTATTTATTTTTTTTTTTTTTTTTATATAGCTGTGGTGTTTGCCATATGGGATAAATATTTTTGTATTGTTATAGTTCGGGCATTTTCGAATGCAGGGATGGCTAATTTGTTTGTTTTTGTTTTTTTTGTTTACTTTTTGGCATCTAAGTATAAGAGGAGGGGTGTGACCGGGGGAATGGGGCATGGAGGCAGGATCGGGGGCCTCAGATATACTAAGTGCCCTCGATCACCGAGGACTCTGATTGTGGACATTAGTGCCGCAGTCAGAAGCAGAGCGAGCGCTGTATTTAAATTGCAAACTTCCTCTGTAATATTTCGTTGTATGTCTGGCAAGGGTGACTTATACTACCATATGTCTGTCGAAATATGTAGGAAGCTTTTCATGGGATAAATAATGGGGGGTTACTTTGAAGTGTTAGAATTTAAAAAACACATTTTCCAACTTATTCTTTTAAATAAAAAAAAAAAAATACTATTTTTATTTATTTTTTTTAGCCTCTGATCAGTAGATTGCTTATACCATAGACTGCAACTCTACTGTATGGCAGTGTGTGCTAAATTTCTCTTATTACTATGTTACTTACTGTTACTTATTGTTATGGCTGGTCAAGGAACCTTCAGAAGGTTCCTCTGAGTTGTTTAATACCATAAACTGAAGGTAATTGAAACCCCTCAGGTGCCTTCTGTGGTTACATCTGACCATGGCATCTGAGTGGTTAATGTGCTGGCGATCAGAGATGTCTCCAGCTGTGATGTGTGATCAGATCCTGACTGGGTGCTGTGCACCAATGGAGGACCGGCCTATCCGTACACATATGGCAAAGGTTGACAAGTGTAAGTAAAAAATTTTATGCGTATTAATAGATATCCCAAACATCCTAAAAGTTGTTCAAAGCCATAATACAGCATGGCATCTATAGCGGTCTAGGGAACCCTGCTGTGCCTCAATATGTCTACAAATTGTATGAATTCACTAGGAATAAGATTGTGGCATGTGGAATCCGATGCCATTTAATAGCAAAGCTTCTAAGAGAAGATATCTCTGTGGCACATGAAGTGTCTACAGCTTCAGAAAACAGCTGTAGCAATGCTAGGAAAGTCTGCATGAAGTCTAATGAAATTTTTTTTGTTTTGTTTTGTAGCATCAATTTGTTTGCTAGGCAGTACAGACAGTAATTTTGGGTTGTTGCCTAGCAACTGAACCTACAGCTAGCAGGTGATACTGAGTCTTGATGTGCCTATGTAAGCAAGTGGTACAAGAGGGCTGACCACATATTTGTGTACTTAGAAATGAATGCAGGACAGGCAGATGTATAATAAATGTATTCTTTAACCCCTTAATGACGGGCCATTTTTTGTTTTTGCATTTTCGTTTTTCCCTCCCCACATTCCAAGAGCCATAACTTTTTCATTTTTCAGTTCACAGAGTCACATGATGGCTTACTGTTTGCGAAACAAATTGTACTTTGTAATGTCACTATTCAATATTCTGTGAAATGTACTGGGAAGCTGGAAAAAAATTCAGAATGAGGTGCAATTGGAGAAAAACTGCATTTGCGCCAAATTCATATGGGTTTAATTTTTACAGCATTCACTGTGTGGTAAAAATGACATGTTACCTGTATTCTGTGGGTCAGTACGAACACGGCGATGCCAAATTTATATAGTATTTGTAATGTTTTGATACCTTTTAAAAAATTAAAAACTTTGCTAAATAGAAAAAAAAATTTTGCGTCGCCATATTGTGTCACCTGTAACTTTTTCATATTTACATGTATGGAGCTGGGTAAGGCGTCTTTTTATGCGGGACAACATGACGTTTTATTGATACCACTTGGGGAAAGATCTGATGGTTTGATCACTTTTTATTCAATTTTTTATAGGAGACAAAGTGTTGAAAAAAAACGCTATTTGGCCATTTTGATTTTTTTCCCCGCTACGCCGTTCACCGTATGGGATAAATATTTTTATATTTTAATAGTTCGGGCATTTTGGAGCGCGGGGATACCTAATGTGTTTGTTTACTTTTGTTTATTTACTTTTATATCTGATCTAGGGAAAGGGGGGTGATTTGAACTTTTGTGTTTTTTTTTTAAATTTTTACATACTTTTAAAAACTTTTTTTTTATACTTTTACTTGTATGATCAGACTCCCTAGGGACCTTGAAACCTAGGGAGTCTGATCGCTCATACTATTCACTGCGATACTACTGTATCGCAGTGAATAGCAAAATGCCTTCACTGCTATTAGATGATGCCTCTGGCATTGTGTAATAGCTATACTGAAATGACAGGCCTGGGAGCCTTAAATAGGCTCCCGGCTGTCATGGCAACCAAGCGCCGCCCTCCGATGACGTTCCGGAGGGCGGCGATGAGGTAAAAATGACGGCGCCCTTGTCGGCTCCGCAATTTAGATGCCGTGGCATCTAAAGGGTTAACGGCCGCGATCGGTGCAGGCACCGATTGCTGCTGTTATCTGCGGGTCCTGGCTGTATTATACAGCCGGCACCCGCGGTGTATGGAGAGCGCTCAGCTCCTGAGCGCTCTCCATACATCGTCATGCGACTCAGGACGTACTATTACGTCCTGGGTCATTAAGGGGTTAAAGCCATACACATAAGATATTTATCTGCAGACCTTTGGCACTTCTGGATTTGCCAGTGATCTGCAGATGAACGAACTGACGGCGCTCACCAGGCATCATCAGGAGTTTCGGTAGTGTAGCATGATGCTGCTTACTTGGCTCACTGAAGTTACTCCGGACACCCTTGTCTCCTTTGATGGCTTTAAACTCCTTCGGGCGGACAGGACAAGAGAGAGCGGTAAAAGGAAAGGAGGAGGGCTGGTGATATTTGTGAATGACAGATGGTGTAATCTTAGGCACATTGTGATTAAGGAGCAATCGTGCTGCAAGGACATTGAACTATTAGCTGTGAGAGTGAGACCTTTCTATCTACCAAGGGAACTATCGCATGTCATCGTGATAGCTGCATATGTCCCCCCCCCCCTTCCCCCTGCGAAAGCTGACGCTGCCTCTGAGGTACTACAAGCCGCAGTGAGCCAGTTGCAGTCTCTACACCCCCAGGCTCTCCTTCTTGTGTCTGGAGATTTCAACCATGTCTCTCAATCATCCACACTGCCCAGTCTCACACAGTATGTAACCTGCCACACAAGAGATAACAAAACATTGGACTTGTTGTTTGCTAATGCGAGGGAGGCATATAACTCATCAGACCTACCGCCCCTGGGAAGATCACCCTAGTGCTTCTCCGACCTGTGTACAAGCCACTTATAGGTAGAGAACCAGCTGTCACCCACACAGTGAGGATATAGTCCGAGGAGAGTGATGAGGCTCTGAGGGACTCTTTTGACACAACTGCATGGGAAGTGCTGCAGGATATTTATGGGGAAGATGTAGAAGGACTCACACACTGCATAATGGACAACACAGGACCCACAAAAGTGTTGAGGTGCTTCTCTAACAACAAACCATGGTTTAATTCTGATATAAAAGCATTACTTAAGGAGAAAAAGATGAAATTCAAGACAAGAGATAAGGAGGGCTGAGAGAGGTACAGAATGTGCTTAGGTGTCAAATCAAGTAGGAAAAAGCCAATTATAAGAAAAATATAGAAAAGCAAATGGAAAGAAAAGACATAAGGGGAGTCTGGGATGGAGATGGGCTTAAGTCAGTTTCGGGTAATAGTCTGTCTACCATATAGAGGCAGATGTTTATTGGCTTAACGAACTAAATCTATTCTTCGATAGATTTGATCATACACCAGCTCCTCCCACCCCAGCATGTCCTTTAGTTCCCCCCACCACAATGACTTCGCCCCCCTGCGGCTACTTCCCACCAGACCAGTAAATCTAGAAATCTGTCTTTATCTGACCACAGTCAGACCTTTACACGTGTCCAGGTGAGAAAAGAGCGGCAAAGAATCAGGGCGGGAAAAGTAGCAGGGCCAGATGACATCACTGCAAAGCTAATTAAGGCTTGTGTAGTATAATTACATATATGTTCAATATGAGCCTGAAACTGGAAATTATCTCTGAATTATAGAAATCTTCCTGTGTGGTACTGGTTCCAAAGAAACCTCACCTTATGGACCTCAACAACTACAGACCTGTAGCACTGACATCCCACCTGATGAAGAGCTTAGAGAGAGTGGTCTCACACATCTCCGCCCTCTAGTGAGTCCCACTATGGACCCTCTCCAGTTTCCTTATTGGCCAGGCATTGGGGTGGATGAGGCCATCATCCAGCTTCTGCACAGGGCTCTTTCTCACCTGGAAAAACTTGTGAACACTGTGAGAATAATGTTCTTTGATTTCTCCAGTGCTTTTAACACTACCTCACAAATCGACCTCAGTATGTGAGAGCCCAAGACTGTGTGTCAGTTACCATGATCTGTAATACGGGGGCACCTCAGAGTACAGTTCTTGCCCCTTTCCTCTTCACACTGTACACTGCAGATTTTAGGTGCAACTCATCTAGCTGCTACCTACAGAAGTATTTGGATGACACTGCAATAGTAGGTCTCATCACAGACGATGATGACAGGGAGTACAGAGAACTGAACCGGGACTTTGTGGACTGGTGCCAGCGGAACCACCTGAAGATTAACGCGGGGAAGACCAAGGAGATGGTGGTGGACTTCTGTAAATATGGATGCCCTCCTAAACCATTGGACATCCAGGGGACAGGCATTGAGATTGTGAACACCTATAAGTACCTGGGTGTGCTCCTTAATAATAAGCTGGACTGGGCAGATCATATGGAGGCCCTGTACAGAAAGGGCCACAGCAGGCTCTACCTGCTTAGGAGACTGAGAGCCTTTGGAGTCTAGGGGTTACTTCTTAGGACTTTTTTCAACTTGGTAGTTGCATCAGCCATCTTCTTCGGAGTGGCCTGCTGGGGGAGCAGTATATCAACCAGGGATAGAAATAAACTTGACAAGGTGATTAGAAGGGCCAGCTCTGTCCTGGGGAGCCCACTGGACCCAGTGCAGGTGGTGGGTGACAGAAGGATACTGTCCGTGGTGAGCTCCATGCAGAGGAAGAAGTCCCATCCCATGCATGAGACCGTGATCGCGCTGGGCAGTACTGTCAGTGACCGACTGCTCCACCCTAGGTGTGAGAAGGAGCGCTATCGAAAGTCTCTCCTCCCCACTGCGATTAGGCTGTACAATCAACACTGACCTAAGCGGAGATTAGTCAATACAGAGAACTGAAAGATCTTTCTGTCTGATATATCCCCCCCCCCCCCCCCCCGATACTTCTTTTCTGTCTGTCTACTATCAATGAAATGCCTCTACCTTGGAACATTCTTGTACATGTTGTATTTGTATTGGTTATCTTTGCTGCTGAAACACACTGAATTCCCCCATGGTGGGGCTATTAAATGATGATGATGATGATTATTATTATTAATATTTTGGGTGTAACCAGCTTGAGGCTACAGACTATAGCCTAATAAGCAAGTGAGGAGAAAATGACAGACTTTGATGTGGTGTGCAGCAGATCTCACCCTCACTCAGTGGCCCCCTTATATGCCAAATAACACAACTCTATCTTGTCTAAAGGCTGTTTCCAAATTCCTAGGATGGTCATGAATTAAATTGGTGGTGGTGTCAGACATGTATGGATCAGCCAATGAAGCTAAAAGCAGACAGCTTGGTACACTGTGTAGTTGTCATGCCACACTGTTGTGAATAGGAGTTGCAATAGTGTGGCATGGACACAGTACACAGTGTATGGAATGGCCTGCTCCCGGATCTGAATTACTAATTGATATGGGGTGCAGTTTGTTGGACCCCCCCCCCCACCAATCTTATATTGATGACATATCCTAAGGATAGGCCATCAAAATACAGTCTTTGAAAACCCCTTTGACTTTAGTTGCTTTTTTTATTTATTGCTACCTGTAGAATGGCATCTTCCGTAAGTACAGTTGTATTACCACTATGACCACTGCAAATCTCTAGTCTGTAAGTAAGGCTGTGTTTACACAGTGCTCTTTTACTGAAGAACTGCATGCTGTTTTTAATTGCAGTTATGATTTGCACATGATGCTATACATGTAAATCAGAGGTTTTCCATGTAATGGCCATTACATACAGGAGACATGCATAGTACCATGTGCTACTCATTACTGCAGTTAAAAACTGGATGCAGTTCTTCAGAACAGAAAAAGCACCTTGTAAACTCAGCCTTGAGAAATATGGTAATAATTACTATGTATACTTCCATGTAGTGCTACAGATCTGACAAGTCGTCATCTTTTACTATCTTAGAACGCGATCTCACTATTAGCTGCTAGTACTGCCCAAATAAAATATCAGTGCTGAATGTATTTTTGCCAATCCCACCATTTTCTTAATGTTTACTTTGCTTAGAGATCTGACCTATAGAAGGTTCAGTACTGCTTTGACCTGTACTATGGTTAACTGTGTCTGCTGAGTATTTTGTCTTCAAAGCAAATTCAACTTCTGCAAATCTGTTCTGTGCTTATTGGCCCTAGTAGTATGAACTTCCTTGTTGTACATTGTTCTCATCAGTAGAAAAAGAGAAGAACATTTAGTTAGAGACTTTTTGAGAAGTGCAAAAATTAAAACATATAAAAAAATGTCCTGATACCTACCTGCATTCTCTGGCTGGCACTGCCCCGACTCCACCCTCTCCAGCAGCAGGGAAACAGCCCAGGATTTGACATGGAAAAGGGCAAAACAAGCTCCTGCATTGTACTAAGAGGATGCATGTACGTGTGAGGGCAGGTACCCTGACATTTTATTTATGTATGGATTTATTTTTTGCAGAATTCCTGGAAAACCCTTTAACTGCATGTATACTGACTATTATTCTGACTACTGTTTTATAAAGACAGAAAATGCACTAAAAAATACAGTCAGTTTCTCCTTGCGTCGCCATCCTTTTTCACCTATTTTGTCTCCCATTACAATTAAACCTAATATATGACAACTGGCTTCACCCAAAGCCTTCCTGCTCTGCCTTATTTGCAGTAGGACAAAAAGATTACTAAGGCCCACCTCCTTAGTGATTCTCCACCCCAAGATGGAGCGTGTCAGCAGGAGGTTAACTCTGTAGGACTGTGTCAGAATCATTCAGAAAATGCTACAGATTGACTGACAAACAGTGAGGACAGATTTTTTGTTTAAAGTGAGTCTGTCACTAGAACGACAGCACATCAAACATTGTTTTCCTCATGTGAATTTGTGCCTTGGTTGCTGCAATAGCGCTGATTTTGTCACTATGCAAATGAGCTCTTTGGAGCAACAGGGGTGTTGCCACTTTACCTCTTTGGAGTAAAGTCAATCCCTCATTTCTTCAGAGCTCATTTGCATATTGACAAAAATGACACTTGGCAATGGAGGAACCGAATCACAATGAGAAAGTCCATGTGATTCAGGTGATTTGCTAACTTATCTATCAGCAAAGCTGGATTCTGGTGGCAGGTTCCTTTAAAAAGGGGTTTTTGGGCCTCATACCAAAATTAGGAAAGGACAAGAAAGTGGCTAAAAAAACTTAAAAAAACAAAATAGACATAATAGAAATGAGTTTTTCCTTCTGTCTCCACCCTTTTCCAGTATCGATGATGTAGTAAGTCAATTGGCTTTTGTTTACTTGAGGTTTTTTTTTTAAATAATACAGTTTCTTGGCATTGTAGATGACAAACAGATGCTATTTCCACAAGAAGTTTTTATGCCAAGAAACGATGATTATGTCTGCATAAAATATGAAATCAACAACAAATGAGGGAATTATTGCTGCATATGTACACTGAATATTCACTGTGAACAATCCTTTTGGCAATTATCACTACATGTAAGTCTCTTAAAGAAGTCCTCCAGCAAAAACACAGCTTCACAATACTGCACTCTTCACCTGATTTACTATGACACTGGACTTTTAATGTGTATTGTACTAACTTAGTGTACCTGCTTGTTCATCCTCTTCTCTGCTTCTCTACAATTCTGTCTATCTCATGATGCAGCAGCACTTGGCCAGCTAGAGGAAGTACCATTTCTTCCTGCTGGGAGAATAGTGAATTTTTCTTCTCTCTTTATTTTGCTAAATTACCTAAGATGCCATAAGTATACAGTCAGGCAAGATCAGATTTCATTTCTGCCTTATTACGCTAGGTTCACACTAGTGTTCGGCTCTCTGTCGTTTGGGTCCGCATGGGGATTCGAAAGACTGAGAACCCTGTCCGCTAAAAAAAGCTGTTACCCACAGTCATGGTCGGGTTTATACTGAACTTTTCTCTCCGGCAATTTTAGACGGAATCTGCGACAGAATCTCCTATGGAAACTTCAAAGTAGATGTGAATCCAGCCTTAGAGTTTGTCAGGAGCTGCCAGTTTATCTTCAGTAACTGTGATAGGAGTTTGTGTTTTCTGCTGTGGTACAGTTAATGCTGCCTGTGTGAATAACACATAAGATCTTGACAACGCAAGTACACTGAAGCTTGTTTCACCATGTTGCAATGCAATGATCCCAGTGTGATATACAGAGATGGAGAAGTAACAAGAAAAACAGGTGAAATACTGACACATGGGAAACCTTAGTTTTGATGGAGTTTCCCTGTAAGTGATGGAAACCTCTGAGATATACAACATAAAAGTACAATGTTAGAAAATCAGGTAACAGTACTTTATTTAAAGGGTACCTAAAGTTTCAGTTGACTTTTCAGAATAAGCCATTATACTGTATACTGTACATGAGGAATAATTCTATTTCTCGTCTACTTCACTGGGGGACACAGCACCATGGGTATAGACCTGGTCACTAGGAGACAAGACACTAGGAAAAAGCAAAAGCTGTTGGCTCCGCCTCCAGGCTATACCCTGCCACAGCCACTGTGCATGAATCAGTTTGAAACCTAGTGTCATAGGAGGCAGACACGACCTGACTCAGGTCTTCTGTCTTGCATCGTTTTTATTTTTACCTTTCTTTCAGGTGCAGGGGGTAGTCAGCGTGTACGCCACACTAGTCATACTCTCCTGCGGGCGCAGCGCTCTGTAAAGAGCAGCCTCGCCGGTCACCCAGTCCCCACTCACCATTCGCCGCACCCCGAAAGCGGCCGGAGTACCGGTGACCCCACTCCCACGTGCGAGGTCCTACCGAGGGGGTGACCTTGCGGCGCCTGAAGTCGCCAGACTGGTGAGTATGAGAAGAATAGAAGGCTGGTGAGTAAGTTACCTCAGCCCCTCTCCATCTCCCCTTCAGGCCCTCTCCACCTCCCCTTCAGGCCCTCTCAGCCCCTTAGTGCCATTTCCCAGGGGGACAATAGTATGGGTCCTGTTTAGGGGGGCATCACAGGGTTCCCCTGAACTGGGCCTCAAATCTTAGTAAATAAGCCCCTTTTTTCTGGGGCGTTTTTGGGCTTTCTGGACGCTCCTACCGAGCGGCCCCCGTCGGGGGGGCACCCGGTTCCCCCCCCCGCTCGTGTGGGGACCCCCTTTCCTGGCCCCCCGGTACCTTTTCCCAGGCCTCCGCGGAACCTCCGGAGTTCGCGGTCGCGCGGCGCCGCCGACGGTGCCTCGCGGTCGGCCGCGTTGTACGCGAGTCCGAGGCCTGGCCGGGAACTAGGCCGCAACGGGCCCGTCCCTTTCCCGGGCTTTTCTAGTACCCAGACTCCGCCTAGGGCTTTCCATTGGCCAGGGGGCTGTCCTGGCAAGCCATCCAGCCTGCCCAGTAGCAACTGAGCCTGTTTTTACCAGGGGAAGAGCTTTGCTCTTCTCATATTCTCAATGTATTTATTTTTTGGCTTGCTGGGACAGCAGGGATTCTTCCCAGTTCCCTGGGAGACATTGCACCTGCGGAACCCTTGCTGCAGCAGTTTGTGAGCGGCCATCTTTTGCAGTCTGGTAGGCTAACCCCCTGGGTTACCCTAATTTTCTTGGGCTCCCCCCTCCGGCCCCTCTGGTTGCGTCACGTTTTTATACGTGCACCCGCTGTATCAAAAACAGTTGCCATGCGGACAGCCCGAGCCCATGTGCTCTCTCTGCCTTCCGCCTCAGCCAGTCAGTAACCTCCTGGCCCCTCTCCGGTTTTTCCATCCCCCGGATTGGGCGGCCTCCCTAACCTTGGCCATGGTGTCCTTACCAGACTTAACTAGTCAGTGCTGGAAACTTGGAATGGCTGCTTTCCCAGATCGCCGCTCAGTCGGCTGCTTCTAGGGATCTCCCTGGACACCCTCATAGTTCCCGTCGCAGCTCCAGGAGCCTCAAAAGGACCAGGAAGTCTTCCTACGGTTCACGGTCCGCCATCCCTTCCTCTGGGTACTCCCCAGATAGGAACTCAGCTCACGGCTCCACTCCGACAGGCGGATACCTTCCTCCCTCTGCTCGGTCTATTTAACTGGGGACGCCTCTGACTCCGACTCGGAGCTTCAGCTAGGCTCATCTATATCTGCTGCTACGCGGGAGTCATCTATGCGATAGAGACCCTACAGATCTCTGAGGACCCGGACTCATCCCCTCAAGTGGACATCTCTTTCTGCCACTGGATGTTTGATATCATCTTGAGGGCACAGTGACTTCTCCCTGGACCATCCTCTGTCTTCGACTAGGAAATCGGACATCCCTTCCCTTGACCTGTGTGTCTCCAAGTGGAAGGTGAGCTCGGGCAGTTCTGCCAGGCTATGCTGTGACACACGTCTCTAGCTCTCCCTGGCTGGCAATGATGAACATCCGAGGCAAGGGAAGCAGGTTGCTCCAGTGGTGCAATCGGTTAGCGCACGGTACTTAGATATCAGTAACTAGTGAGCGCAGGCTGGCCTGTCTTGACATTTTGTCAGCGAGCCGCCCCATGTGTCGTTTCCTATCACTAAGAGCCTCCCACGGTGGATCCCATGATAGCTAGGCTCTCCAAGGCTTCTAGTCTGCCTTCAGCAGTTTTTGCCTACCTCAGTGATCCCTCGGAGTGAGATCGGATCGCATCTGTTGTATTGTTTGCAATGCAGAACTGATACATTGCATTGCCCTAAATGCTGGCTATTGCATTGCTGCAAGAAGGTGGCTTTCCTCACCAGGGTGGCCTTCGTAGTGGCTGGTTTCTCCCTGCGGCTCTCCTTCGCTGCCTCTTGGGTCATCAAGGCCTTCTTTTCCTGGGCCAAACAGCTTCAGTCAAACCTCCCTGATGCAGTTTCCCTCCAGCCGCTCGTCTCTGAGATCCTGAACGCTTCCCAATAACTAGAGATGCCTCCCAAATCTGCCAAGGCGGCCGCCAATGCAGTGATTATCTGCCATACCGTTGGGATCCGTTGTGGAATACTGGGTCCGCCTCCAAGAAGGCGAACGCAGCCCTTCTCCCTTTCCATGTCGTCCTGGGCCAAATTTTTTGTTAAGGGCGTCGAGAAGCTTATCCCTGAGGCCACGGGGGAATAGATTCTTCCTCCCTCAGAGGCGTCCTATGTGTCAGCCGTTCTCCTGCTCCAGAAAGCTTCTTTCAAGTCCAGGCCTCCCTGGCGGTTCTGCACTAGGTCGTCCAGGTCTTCCTCTTCCTAGCCTCCTCGGCATGAAGTTTTTTCCCCTCTCTGGGCATCTCAAATGGCGGGACGTCTGGAGCCTGGGCCTGAGAGGCGGTGTCGTCCGGCTACTCCAGTTTTCGCTGGAGTCTCTTTGCCTTCGCTATGTCGGACAATCCAGGCTGTCTCCAATCTCCAGCGGCAGGGAGTCAGCGTCCCTGTTCCCGTTGCAGAGTGTATCTGGGGTTACTATTCTTACCTGTTCTCCATTCGCCTAGAAGGACGGCTTCCTCTGTCCCATCATGGACCTGAAAGGGCTCCACAGGTTCTTCCATGCCTGTAGGCTCCGTTGTAGTCTATGCAGTCTGTGGTGGCATCCCTGGAGATGGGCGAATTCTTCGTCCATCTACATCATCTCGCTGTGCCGTCAGCGGTTTCTTCGTTTTTGTTGTGGATCCTTGACCTTTCCAGTTGTCTCTCTCCCCTTCAGGCTGGCCTCTGCCACCGGGGGTTTTTTCCCTCAGTGATGGCGTCTCTCATGGCCATCCTCTGCGCCAGAGGTGCTGCCGTGTTTTCAGACTTTGACGACCTCCTGGTGAAGCCCCTCCAGGTCAGACAATCTGACCAGCTTGTGGTTCACCTTGGATGTTCTTCGCCGGTTCTGCTGGCTCATCTATGAGGATGTCTTGTGTCCTCTAAGCACATGGAATCCGGGACATGATCCTCTGCTCGCTCCATGGTGTGATTCTCCCTCCGGAGGCCAAGATCCTGAGTGTCCCACCTTTGGAGGTACTCTCCTTGCTGTCTTTGAATCGGCATGTGGGTCCTGCGCACGATCGCCTCAACCATCTAGGTTGTACCTTTCATTCACTCTGTCGTTCTCTCCTCTTGAAGATTACGGCCTGCTGGGACAAATCTGCGGACAGCCTCATCTGCTTGGTTCTCTTTCCACCTTGGTTCACTGAGAGATTCTTTAGTGTATATTCCTCCCCAGGAATTTCTCAAGGGAAGTCCTTCTTCCCCTCTGTTGGTAAGTGATTCCCACTGCCACCAATTTCCCCGGCTGGGGAGTGGTCCTCGATGCTTTGATTGTTCAGGGCCTGTAGTCCAGGGCCGATTCCTCCCTCTGGTTCAACCTGCTGGATCCCAGGGCTATCTTATTTGCCCTTACTCCTTGGACCTCTCTTCTCCAAGGACATCTGTCACAGTCCAGACTGACCTCTCCTCCATGGTCGCCTACTTGAACCCTCAGCGTGGCACCAGGAGCCGTGCGGCCTTACTAGAAGCCTCACAATTTCTTCCTTGGGTAGAGCGCCTTGTTCCAGCTCTTTTGGTGGTCAACCTTTTTTTGGGTGGCAGACTACTTGAGTCGAGAAAATATTGCTCCGGGCGAGGGTCGCTTTATCTGCAGATCTTCCATCCACTGTGCTCCCGCTGTGGTGTGACAAACGTCGACATTTTTAGCCTCCGCCAGAACCACAAGGTCCCCGGCTAAATTGCCAGGTCTCTGGATCCTCGAGCCATCATCGCTGGCGCTCTTGTAAGTTCGGTTTTTCACTTCCTCTTCTCCCTTGGGTCCTCCAGAATCTCAAGACCAAGGGGGTTCAAGCTATCCTGGTGGCACCAGATTGGCCCTGCCGGGTCTGGTATGTGGATCTCATTTTCCTGTTGGCGGATGCTCCTGGCCTCTTCCTCTGCTGGTCGACCTGCTGTCTCAAGGACTGCTGTTCCTACCCACCTTGACTCAGCTGCGTTCACGGCGTGGCTGTTCAATCCGAGGTTTGAGGCATCGTGGTTTTTTCGGAGTTTGTTATTCTAACATACTCAAGGCCCGGAAATTCCAGATAGCTTAGATCTGCCATCAAACGTGGAAGGCTTACGTCCACCGTTGGAAGAGTAACGATTCTCATCGGATCTTCTCCAGTCTGGTCTGGATCAAGGTCTTAGTCTTCTTTCGTTTTAAAAGACTTTCCTACAGGAGTGCCACTCTGTGCTCCTTTGGAACCCTTGGATCCGTGGGATCTTAACCTCATCTTTAAGGTGCTTCAGGTTCTCCCCTTCGAGCCTA
This sequence comes from Leptodactylus fallax, assembly GCA_947044405.1. NCBI lineage: Eukaryota > Metazoa > Chordata > Amphibia > Anura > Leptodactylidae > Leptodactylus > Leptodactylus fallax. Next base: position 3,487,075 of record CAMRHE010000167.1, read on the forward strand.
TGATATTCTTTTTTTTTTTTTTTTTTTTTTTTTTGCCTTCTGTCCTGGTAGAATGAGTTTCTGGTGGCCATTACCTCCATCCTAAGGGGTCCCTAATTGGCTGCCCCTTTTTTTCGGCAGCCTCCCTTTCTGGTCCTCCACAAGGATAAGGTTTTCCTCTGTCTGCCACAGTCTTTTTTTCTTAGGGTGTTTTTCCTGCTTCCACTTCGAGGACTTGGTCTTGCCCTCCTTCTGCTCGGTCCCCAGGCGTCCACGTGAGTGCTTGCTCTTCCCTGCCCGGTTGTTGCCAGGGCAATTTGCGTGTATACTGTTCCTCACGGATCCTTTCTCTTGTTCGGACGCTTTGCTCATTCTCCCTGAGCGCCCTTGCCAGGGCCTGCTTGCTTCCAGAGCTCCCATCTTCCGATGGCTTTGGTCTGAGATTAGGGAGACCTATCGATTTAAGAGTACGGCTCTGCCTTCCTGTGTGACGGCTCTCTCCTCTAGAGCTGTTGGAGTTCCCGGGGCCTCCGGCATCAGGCTTTTGCTTCCCAGGTCTGTAAGTATCCCACTGGGCCTCCATCCTTTTTCTCTAAGTTTCTCCAGATTCATTCTGTGGCCTCTGCTGATGCCAATTTGGGTTGTAAGTTTCTGGAAGCGGTTGAGTATTACAGGTTTGCATGGCCGTGTTATTCCCACCCTCTGGGACTGCTTTAGGACATCCCATGGTGCTGTGTCCCCCAGTGAAGTAGACGAGAAAGTGGGATTTTTGTGTACTCACCGTAAAATCCTTTTCTCGTTGTATTCACTGGGGGACACAGATCCCTCCCTTGTTTTTTTCAGTGTTCCTGCCCGAACTGTGTTGGTTCCTTTTTGGGTTCAGGCATTGTTGGTGGTTGTTGGTTCCATGTTCCTTTGTGTCTCTCTCTCCTACTGCTACGGTACAAACTGATTCATGCACAGTGGCTGTGGCAGGGTATAGCCTGGAGGCGGAGCCAACAGCTTTTGCTTTTTCCTATTGTCTTGTCTCCTAGTGACCAGGTCTATACCCATGGTGCTGTGTCCCCCAGTGAATACAACGAGAAAAGGATTTTACGGTGAGTACACAAAAATCCCACTTTCTCGCCATTTTATGCTTTCTATGTGGCAATTTTTAGCAGTTTTCCTTTCTGTGTGGGTCATTTCTAAATCGCAGTTGTCCCTTAGCTGGTGGGTGAAAACTTAATGTTGTGCTGTCTCCCATGGACGGCACATGGAGAAACGAGTGGATTCTGCTTCTTAATGCTCCCTGACTCAGCAAAAGCATCATGGAGGACATTATACAGCAGTTCTGAGCTCTACTGGTGAGAGCGAAAACCTCCTATTAGCTGTAGCAGCATGTCCACTCATCTCTCTTGCCTGTGAAGGTCACTGTACTAAGCACTTGGAGTATCAAGCTTTCCCCGAATGTTGTCATGAAGGGACCCTTGGTGAATAACCTCACTAAAGAGTTATTCCAGTTACTCATTATTGATGATCTATCCGCAGGATAGGTTATTAATAAGAGATCAGACCTCTGCTGGTCACCTGTTTTGCGTGAATGTTGTGACACCTTCACTATTTATATCACCCTCCTTTTGTATTAGAACGGCCGTGGAATGTTATTACAGGCTGTAATTACATTGCGCGGTCGCTATAAAGGAACTGGAATAACCCTTTCAATGGATTATTCATCTTTTAAAAATTGATGAGCTATCATTAACCCTTTCCTAACAGCTGTTGTACTATTACAATAGATGTCAGGTATTTAAATATGGCGGTCACTCAGGAGCTGCTGCTGGGTCTCTGCTGTAATGTAGACCTATAATAATCCCAAATTGTTCAGGGGAACAGCAACAATCAAATGTGTGTTATTTAGTATATTCTACTTGGTTACTGGCTCCCTTTTAAGCCAATGGGGTTATTCATAATTTGTCAAAAGTGCAGTTACCATTTTAAGATCATGTTCAAATGTAAAGATTTATTACAGATTCTGCACTGAAACTCCAAAGTACAGTACAATACTTACCAGTGGAAACCCCATTTACTTGTATAAACATCAGTGCGGATTATTGGCATAGTGTGGTTTTTTAGTTCTTCAGCATGCCAAGTAATTGTGATGGCCTGATAGAGGTACTACAGCAGTCTTTATAAAAGCAACCTAATTTTTGTGTGGACAACACAGTACCCACAAAAGTGGTGAGGTGCTTCTCCAACAACAAACCATGGATTAACTCTGATATAAAAACACTACTTAAGGAGAAAAAGATGGCATTCAGGACAAGAGATAAGGAGGGGTTGAGGGAAGTACAAAAGGAGCTGAGGCATCTAATCAGGCAAGGAAAAGCCAGTTATAAGGAAAAAATGGAAAAGCAAATGGAAAGAAAAGACATAAGGGGGGTCTGGGAGGGGCTTAAGTCAATTTCGGGTCATAAACAGTCGGTCTGCCAGATTGAGGCAGATGTTAACTGGCTTAATGAACTAAACCTATTCTTCAACAGATTTGATCACACACCAGCTCCTCCCACCCCAGAATGTCCTTCAGCTCCCCTCACCACAATGACTTCACCCCATTCACCCCATGTGGCTACTTCCCAACAGACCAGTAAATCCAGAAATCTGTCTTTATCTGACCACAGTCTGACCTTCACACGGGCCCAGGTGAGGAAGGAGATGAAAAAGATCAAGGCGAGGAAAGCCGCAGGGCCAGATGACATCAGTGCAAGGCTAATTAAGACTTGTGGGGACCAGCTGTGTGGTATAATTACATATATGTGTAATATGAGCCTGAGGCAGGAAATAGTCCCTGAATTATGGAAATCTTCTTGTGTGGTACCAGTTCCAAAGAAACCTCACCCTATGGACCTCAACGACTACAGACCTGTAGCACTGACATCCCACTTGATGAAGATCTTAGAGAGATTGGTTCTCACACATCTTCGCCCTCTAGTGAGCCCCGCTGTGGACCCTCTCCAGTTTGCTTATCGACCGGGCATTGGGGTAGATGATGCCATCATCCACCTTCTGCACAGGGCTCTGTCTCACCTGGAAAAACCAGGGAACACGGTGAGAATAATGTTCTTTGATTTCTCCAGTGCTTTTAACACCATACAGCCCAGGTTACTGAGAGACAAGCTGGGCCTTGCTGGAGTGGACCACCACCTCTCCAACTGGATCCTAGACTACCTCACAAATCGACCTCAATACGTGAGAGCCCAAGACTGTGTGTCAGGTACCGTGATCTGTAATACGGGGGCACCTCAGGGTACGGTTCTCGCCCCTTTCCTCTTCACACTGTACACTGCTGATTTTAGGTGCAACTCATCCAGCTGCTACCTACAGAAGTATTCTGACGACTCTGCAATAGTAGGCCTCATCACAGATGATGATGACATGGAGTATAGAGAACTGAACCGGTTTTTTGTGGACTGGTGCCACCAGAACCACCTGAAGATTAACGCGGGGAAGACCAAGGAGATGGTGGTGGACTTCCGTAAAGGCAGATGCCCTCCAAAACCAGTGGACATCCTGGGGACGGGCATCGAGATTGTGAACACCTATAAGTACCTGGGTCTGCTGCTTAATAATAAGCTGGACTGGGCAGATCATATGGAGGCCCTGTACAGGAAGGGCCACAGCAGGCTCTACCTGCTTAGGAAGCTGAGAGCCTTTGGAATCCGGGGGGCACTTCTTAGGACTTTCTTCAACTCGGTAGTGGCATCAGCCATCTTCTTTGGAGTGGCCTGCTGGGGGAGCAGTATATCAACCAGGGACAGAAATAAACTTGACAAGCTGATTAGAAGGGCCAGCTCTGTCCTGGGGAGCCCACTGGACCCAGTGCAGGTGGTGGGTGACAGAAGGATACTGTCCGTGGTGAGCTCCATGCGGGAGAATAACTCCCATCCCATGCATGAGACTGTGATTGCGCTGGGCAGTACTGTCAGTGACCGACTGCTCCACCCTAGGTGTGAGAAGGAGCGCTATCGGAAGTCTTTCCTCCCCACCGCGGTTAGGCTGTACAACCAACACCGACCTAAGCGGAGATCATTACATACAGAGAACTGAAATATCTCTCTGCCTGTTAAATCCCCCCCCCCCCCCCCTCTGCTAAGTCCTATCTGTCTGTCTGCTATTAATGTAATGCCTCTCACCTTGGAACATTCCTGTACATGTTGTATTTGTATTTGTATCTGCTTATCTTATCTTTGCTGCTGTAACACACTGAATTTCCCCACTGTGGGACTATTAAAGGACTATTATTATTATTATTATTCATTCCACTGTGCAGTGCTGTCTGCTGTGATTTATCTACATGATGGCTCTGGTTGGAAATTGGCACAGGCTAGTAGTCTGGCATCTGTTTGTTTTGTAAAGTGGTATTGACGTGTGATTGCTGCCAGAAATGTGCAGGACTGTTATTGGCTAGGTTTCAGCTCTTTACCTCATGCTGACCATCTGTTGTAGATGGTGGATTCTGAGTTGTGTCCTTTGAATGCCAAGTGGATGCTAGAAGATTGAGAGGTATACTTGTCACAATGAGTTTGCTGGGTTGCTCCTTTCAAGAAATTTGCACTTGTTTGTAGATCTGGAGTGAGTAATAGCTACCTAATATTGAAACTTTCTACCTTTTAACAAGTTGGAGTGACCCAAAGTGGTCTTAGGTTTATCCACCAGACCATGCTGATAATGTTTCGACTGTAGAGTGACAGGACCACATTTTTTTTTTTTTTTTTTTTTTTTTTAGCCTCTGCTCCTTATATTGGCATTTTCTTACACAGCGACCCTCCTAGCCATCGACTTTGTATGGGACTCCAGCACTGCCCCATACACTTTAGTCATGAAGCGGATGCAATGGCAAAGGGCCAGTCACATGACATCCACTTCAAATTCCTCTACGTTTTCCTTCCTTCCGGCCTCCTGCGGCAGAATGGCGAAACAGTGCTTTGGCATTCCACAGCGGCTTTCCAATGCTGAATGGGCCTACTGAGCAGGATGTCTTGAGCTGCATACTCTGTATGTGAATCATCTGGATCGAGCAGCACATTTTGCTTCCTGTTTCAATCTCTGCCTCACGGTGGAATCTACTGCTTATTGGTGGATCCAACTCAAAATTACCGCCAAATTCTGTTGCGTGAATAGGTCCTAAATAATCAGTGTGGTCCTTTCATTCTTCAGATCCATGGTGATCTTAACACCTACCACAGAGCGGTGGCTTATTGTAATGGATTGCCATCACATTATAAGGTAGGAATACCCATTTAACATATGAAGTGGAGCTCAAATTTCAAGCCTTTTTGATTAAAGTAATTCCACAATATTTATTTTTCTATTATTAACTGAACCTCCTATACATGACGCTTTTCAAGCTGAGTTCTGGGCATCTACAACGGACTTTTAAACTAAAATCTATGCCAGCTGCTGACTGGTAGGTTTATGGCATCATTTATGCCAGAAAACTGGCGTAAATTATGATAAATCTGACTTGAAGTTAGTGGTGTGCTAAATGCAATATTTCATACCTAGCCATGTCTGCAGGACTAACTACTAAACTACTGTTTAGCAGAAATTTTATTACTCAGTTAAGCTGGTTGCACACGGCTGCAACCGTGTGCTAACCAGCTGCCGTGAATGAACGTCACGGGGGACACTTGGATGTCATCCATGTGCCACCCGTGCATTGGCCGTGCTTCTGCAGCCCCTTTCAGTCAATGAATAGGAGCCGCGGAAACAGTGTCGCAAAATTGGACAGGAATAGGAACTGTTCCATATTTTGCGGCCCGGACTGTCGGCCCACACACGGGTGATATTTATGAGCCATTAGAAATCAATGGGTCAGTGTGCTATCTGTGAAATACACGGATAGCACACTGATCACAGCCACGGTCGTCTGCAAGGGGCCTTACTCACCATCATTATATTACACAGCCAAATTCCGCCAAGTCTTAAATTCACAAAAAATTGCAACATGCCCTCAATCCTGCACAGATTATTTCTGCTACACATGGAGACAATATTGAATGCCTATACATGTTACAACAAAAATCTAAATTATGCAAGAACTCAAATGAATAGTGACCAAAGAAAGATGAGCAATAAAATCCATTTAAAGGGGTATTCCCACGTACATAACCATTTTTAAATTTGTAGATAATTAAATGTTAAACATTTTTGCAAATATAAGTAATTAAACATTTTGCAGAGTTTTAAAGATTTTCTCTAAATATCTTGTGGTCACAAGTTATTGTCTTGATCGGTTGCCAGTGGCTACGACCATGAATGCAGGACCTTTCTAAGGTCAGAACATCAGCCATGATTTCCTTATTGTGGCCGGGATATCTTCTGATACATGTAGTGTCCCTGTCTGATAACCCAGCTACCATAAGAAAATCATTATTGGGTTCCTGACAAGTCCCAGATCATAGAAAGTTTTTGCTTTAGTGGTCGTATCCATTGGCAACCGATCAAGACAACAGATGTCACCACTAAGGTGGTTAGAGAAAATCTTTAAAACTGTGCAGAATTTTTAACTATTTATATCTGCAAAAATGTTTAACTTTTAATTATCTACCATTATAGATATGATTATGTTCATTGGAATATCCCTTTAATATCTTCATGCATCATTGTAGTGTTCATTTGCTTTTGTATAGCCATTATAGCATATGTACGGGCCCATAGAAATGAATGGGCCTGGAAAGACCCGGATAGCACACTGACCATTCATACAGTGGTCTGCAAGGGGGCTTATTCCTTCTTTAACACCTAATAATATTTTTTTTGCATATCATGTAGTCCATGTTTGTAGAATTTGTGAGCGATAGGTATATTTTGCATAGTAGATCTCATCAAGTGTGTTTAACATAGACTGAATCCCTTTCTTGAAGGTAATTTCCAGCACTGCAGAAATGTAAATACATTTGTAGCTGGGTCTCCTAACACAATGGTCTTCCTAAAGTCTAAACACTAAACAAAAGCTTGCCTCAAAATACATGTCCCCAGATGGGAAGTGATAAAGTGAGCACGGAGTATGGGGCTTTGTGAGCATTTTCCATGTATTCATGCTCTTTATTATGTCATTTCTATTGTTGGCTATGCCATTCATTCTGTAATTCCGTCAGTAGGATGTGCCCTGTACAGTACTTAGTTCTTCTAAGTGGATGTAGTGACACAGCATTATACCTGTCTTAATAAATATTGATATACTACTGGTATAATACATTTTGATGTCATGCATCAGTAATAGACGGCTTCAATTTGTAACGTTTGGTTGTGTACAGAAATTATATTGCAATAAATGCGTGCTTCATGGTTTGTCCCATACATTTTCTTAAATGTTTATCACAAGAGCAACTTATTTTCTACCTGGCAATCATGTAAAAATAAAAGGAGCAGCAGCGTACCTGCGCCATCACTGCTCCATTCACACGGCGGGGAAAGAACTCCTGTTCTCATGATTTGTAGCAATCCTCTGGACACCTGATAAATTGTTCTCATGGACAGACCCTTGTAGTAGTTCAGAGGTTTTTATGTGAATAGTTGTTGTAATAACTAGACTTGTGAAAATAACTTTTCCCTATGGCCAGGTTAAAAGTCATCAGGCCCTTTTAAAATTGATGCCCTGTCCTGTCCTTTCCTATCTGACGTAAGGCAGGGAAGAGCACTTCAGCATCTTTTGTTTCATGTCCAGTCACTGGCGTAGATTTACTAAGAGATTTACCCTGTAGTCACACGACAGACTCACAGCATCACATGGCTAATTTCACTGTGTGTGAATGGGGGCTATTTACACGACCTACGGACCATTAAAATATAGGTCATGTTCTATTTGAACATTCAGTACTGAAGTTTGAGCGTCCCTTCGGGTTTTGCACAGCGTTCTTGAGAATGTAGTGTTAGACAGTGTGAACTTAGTCTGGAAATGCACTAGACATCACAGTGACTGCTGCTGGATGATAAATCTGGCGTATCTAGTCTATATTTAGAACACCTTTTACTCTGCTTACTTTGAGCCAGGATTTTATGACTCCATTTTGGCGCATTATAGCACATATAATTCCCCCCTCCTTTTTCTGAGAATCTCTCCCCACTTGCCCAGCAAGTTGAAAACCTTTTAACCCAAACTACATGGTTTTCTGGCCACCTTTTATGTGTCGCTTTGTTTGTGGCAAGGCACAGTATGAGCCATTCTGCTGCACCTCTTGGTGACTGGACAATAACTAAAGATTTTAGGTGACTGGAAAAGCAGTATAGATCATGTGGGAAGAGCGCTAAGTATTTGTGAAGAGGAGCTGTAGGGACTGCAGGTTGGAGTCTTCCCTATTGTAGATTGAAGTCCAGAGCTCAGATGAGATGTGGGAGTGGGGACAGAGTAGGGAGTAAGTGTTAAATAATTGTTAGGAGTTGTGAGACAGACATTACAAGAGATAAGTAAAGTGTTACAATTTTCCAGAAATTAATAATGGCTTATATCTGTGTTAAGTGTTCCTTGAAGTGGGTTTCTGCCCTGCGCTGTCCTACAACACTAGAAGATTGCTTCAGTTTTTTGTCAGATGGGTGTGCTAGGGCCCATTGACTTGTCAGGTTGTGTTGTGTGAGAGTGGTCTGACTGAGCCGAGAGCTGAAGTAATTGTAATGTGATAGAAGACAGTGGCCGTCTCGTGAAGTCAAGATGTTGTCTGTGAATATCCAGATGCTTAGGCATGAATTTGCTGCATTTTGTCCACATGGATTTGCATTCTTATTTTGAGACAGATTTGCTGCAGCTTTATATATACGGTATATATAATATATATATTTTTTTTTTCTTTTAAATCGACAACTGATATTGCTGACCTACACTTCAGACTACCATAGTGGAAAACAAGTATCTGACAGTCTGAATCTAGATATAAAGGACTACTGTATACTGGACTCAAAAACAGTGCCACATCTCTCACAGGTTGTGTGTGGTACTGCAGATCAGCCCCATTTTAATTATTGCTAAGCTGCCATATCAGACTCAATCCAAGGATAGGTGTGGCATTGTTTCTGGAAGAATTGAGCCATATCTTTCTTGTTCTGTAACACACGGGGCCCCTTTCCATGTGTGACAGTAGATCGTTCCTTGCGCGGCACAACCAATCACAATGCAGCTTTCATTTTCCCAGCGCAGTGTTAGGAATGATAGCCGAGCTTTTGTTCCTGTGGATGACAAGGACAGTTTGTTATTGTTAGCGGCCTCATTTATCAAAATGGTCTGTGGTGGCAGATTGTCCTAGAGGATAAAAATCTGCTACGGACTCCCATTGGCATGATGGGAGAATTAGGAGGCGTTTTTTCGAGGCAGAATTTGCAGTGGATTATACCTCAGAATGCCTCTGCAAAAAACTCAGTGTGAACATACCCTGGTGGTATAGGCGCTACCCCTTCCCCATATGTCAGTGTTCGACCACTTGCATCCATATCAGAGGAAGGTTATTTTTGGTGCCTTTCTATAATAACTATTTTTATTTTTTAATTATTTTATTCCATTTTAATGTGATGGAAAAAAGCAACATTGTGTAAAGACAGAAAGAAAATTGAAGAAGTGTTAGCTCCAAGAAAATATAAATGCAGACTTGGAGACTTGGCAAAGAGGCAGCTTACATTTAAAAGGGGAAACTTTTCGTATATTACGTTATTGTGCGTCTTCATGTGAATAGTACAGACGCAGCTTCTGGTTAGACCAGGAGTTTGTCCATGCTGGTGACATTCCAGGCCCACCCTGGATGCGGTGTGCATGCTTTCTGTTCCTCTTTGTCTTTTTTTTTTTTTTTTTTGTTCTTTCTTATCCATAGTTTAGAAGTACCCAGCATAGATCTGGTCATTGTAAATGGAAGGAAGGGTTTGGTCAGCAGCATAATATCCTATAGTGCTTTACCCTGGTAGATAACATCAGGGCTCATGCATGCACATGGAACTCTGTCCGAGGACTCCATGAGCTGTCTGTTAGGGTTGAATAGAATGAGCCACAGCACTTGTCTGGGCGCTGAAGGCATATCCTCTACGAGGGCCCGATTAGAGGTTGCAATTGTTCCAAATAAACAAACAGTGCCAAATTTCTTTGATATTGTAATCTTTTGATAAAGAAGTCTGAAAGGTCCTTGGAGACCTTTTTTTAGATTTTAGACAAAATAGTTGAGTGGCAGGACTTCCCTTGCTGATATGCTGTGGTCTGCAGAGCACAGCTTCACTTGACCATTGATAAGAGGAGGAATTGCACAGGACTGTTGATAGAGGGAAGCTGGAAAGAGGTAAATGTTCATTTTTGGGCATTTAAGGGGTGAAAAAATGTTTGGGTATGTTTTATATACTGAATTGCTTTAATGTTCAGTCTTGAGAGAGACATCTGAAAGTTGGCCTTGGAGGGGCTTTTACTGCTTCCTTTATTCTATTGTGCTTAAAGAGAGATCAAAGATTTGTATGTTTCCAGGTAGATTGCTGTCCTCTGTGTTCAGGTCTATTGGTCAGTACGGAACTGTGAATCTGGAAGTAACTTTTCCCCCTTTAGAGATAATTTAGTAAATGAGTAGTTGCTTGTAATGTGCCAGTTGCCTAGCTGTGGAAAGTGCCAGCATCACTGTGTGTAAGTGGGATCCCATCATACAGTGGTGACTCTGTCTTTCCATAATGACGTACTTGTGCAGCATTTTCTTAAAAATACTTCACTCCTCATGTGGGCACGTTAAACAGCTTTTTCTAGAATGGGGAGGGTACAGGGTGGGGGTATGTATTTCTGAATGATGTTTTATGACTTCTACCACTATATGGTTTGTAGATTTGCATGTAGTTATGGTTTTATAATGTGATTCTGCTAGTTGTTTCTGGATTGTTGTTTTCTTGACGTGATGTGATAATACCTCACAAATTGACCTCGGTATGTGAGAGCCCGGGACTGTGTGCCAGATCTGTAATACGGAGGCACCTCAGGGTACGGTTCTCGCCCCTTTCCTCTTCACACTGATTACTGCAGATTTTAGGTGCAACTCATCCAGCTGCTACCTACAGAAGTATTCTGACGACTCTGCAATAGTAGGCCTCATCACAGACAATGATGACAGGGAGTACAGAGAACTGAACCGGTATTTTGTGGACTGGTGCCACCGGAACCACCTGAAGATTAACGCGGGGAAGACCAAGGAGATGGTGGTGGACTTCCATAAATGCAGATTCCCTCCTAAACCAGTGGACATCCAGGGGACGGGATCGAGATTGTGAACACCTTTAAGTACCTGGGTGTGCTCCTTAATAATAAGCTGGACTGGGCAGATCACATGGAGGTCCTGTACAGGAAGGGCCACAGCAGGCTGTACCTGCTTAGGAGGCTGAGAGCCTTTGGAGTCCAGGGGGCACGTCTTAGGACTTTTTTCAACTCGGTAGTTGCATCAGCCATCTTCTTCAGAGTGGCCTGCTGGGGGAGCAGTATATCAACTAAGGATAGAAATAAACTTGACAAGGTGATTAGAAGGGCCGGCTCTGTCCTGGGGAGCCCACTGGACACGGTGCATGTGGTGGGTGACAGAAGGATACTGTCCGTGGTGTGCTCCATGCGGGAGAATAAGTCCCATCCCATGCATGAGACTGTGATAGCGCTATGCAGTACTGTCAGTGACCAACTACTTCACCCCAAGTGTGAGAAGGAGCGCTATCGAAAGTCTCTCCTCCCCACTGCGATTAGGCTGTACAACCAACACCGACCTAAGCGGAGATTAGTCAATACAGAGAACTGAAAGATCTTTCTGATATCCCCCCCCCCCCCCCCCCCCCCGCTACTTCTTATCTGTCTGTCTACTATCAATGTAATGCCTCTTAGGCAGGGTTCACACTACCATTGGATTCCGTTATGAAGGTGCCCGTTAACAAAAAAATAACGGACACCTATCATAACAGACATTAATGGACACTAACTGATGTTAATGTGTCAGTTTTTTAACTGATCCAATTAATGGATCAGTTTAAAAAAAAAATAAAAAATGGACACATTAGCGTCCGTCTTTTAACACTGTCCGTTTTTTTTTGTTTCTGCTTTCTGAGCATGTGCAAAAAAAAAAAAAAAAAACGGACATAAAATAACGGAGAGTAACTGATGGCTATCAGTTACTGTACATTGTAAGTCCGTTACCCATAAACTTCAATGTTAAAAAAATAACGGACACTTGCTTTCCGTCAAGAATCCGTTTTTCGAAACGGACAAAAAAGTCCTGCATGTATGATTTTTTTGTCTGCACAAAAAAAAACTGACTTCTGACGGATTGGGTGTAAACGGACACTAACGGACACAATATGTAACGGACAATAGCAACGGACACTACTGACTGTCACCAACGGTAGTGTGAATGCCCCCTTACCTTGGAACATTCGTATGTTGTACTTGTATTGCTTATCTTTGCTGCTGAAACACACTGAATTTCCCCATGGTGGGACTATTAAAGGATTATTATTATATTATTATTAATATGAGCCTTTAAATTGGATCACTGCATTTTTCACCAAGCATATGTTGGAATAGCCTTTAGAAAGGCTATTCTAGTCCTACCTTTCTTCTTTTCTTCTTAGCCGTTTTTTGAATAAAACTCTCTTTTCTGATATGCAAACTCTGTGCACAGGGGACGTTACTCAGGGGGCATCATCGGCAGTATACTCAGTACTCCTTAGAACTATAGGAACATACTGCGCCTGTGCGGGATTTGGATCTCGCAGAAGATACTTGCTACTGGTGATGCAGCAATGAAGATGATGAGGAGAATTTGTTGTGAAAGAAGGGGGTGTCTCTGAAAGCAGGAGGAGGCAGAATGCTGTCAAAGACGGCGCTGTGCTCTGGGCACAGGGGTAACACCTTCTGTGCTCCGTGCACAGAATTTGCATATCAGAAAAAAAGAGTTTTATTCAAAAACTGCTTAGAAGAAATGAAGAAAGGTAGGACTAGAATAGCCTTTCTAAAAGTTATTCCAACATATGCTTAGTGAAAAATGTGTTCATCCGATGATGGACCCCCTCTAAACCATTTGCTGCCAGGGGTCTCCTGATATTATGCAGAACAATTTTCACAGTTTTGAGATGGACAAATAAAACCTAAATTACAAAATTAAAAAAAAATCATACTAGCTCCCCCCCCCCCCCCATTCCTATATTTTCTTTTTTTTAAAGACACCTTCAGCATTGTCAAAATGCCACTTGGAACTGTATATGAACCGTCACCTTCATGCAATTTTGATTTAAAATTTGTTTGATCTAAAAAAAATAAATGCAAATGTATATTATTTGCTAAAAGTGGAAACCAAACAACATGTTATATGCACCAAACCTCTTAAAAATAAGAGATCAACATGTGCAGAGTTCATTCATGTCACTAAGGCCTGCACCTGTATGCACATATCTTCATAAAGTCACCAGAACTGGAAGGAACAAAAATCTGCTTTGAAGCTGGAAATGTTAAAAAAGTATCATCCTATAAAATGTAGGGATTACACACCGTGAAAAGCAAGTGCACCACTAAACCCTAGATATTTCTTGAAAGTAGACAACCCATTGAGACACATGTAATCTTCAGGTTATCAATAGCCATGTCCACCTTCATGTAACTTTGTGATAAACACAAGTAATTTTTTGAAAAAATGCACTAAAACATATATTTGCACCTGAAACTCCTATTCAAGTATTGTTCCTCTGCCTCCTGCACAACTGGAGCAGAGAGGAGTGGGCAACATCACAGAGAGTCAGAACAAACACACGGGAAGAAGAGCACAGAGACTTCAAGCCCCCTGCTACGCTCTGGAAATCCAATAATTGGAGTGCTGGGGGACCATCATCTATATAGTAAGGATGTTTATCCAGTCCAGGGATTGCCCTGTGAAAAGTTCTCTATTCCCATATAACCCTTTCCCTGCCACCCATGTATTTATACATCCTCCCACTGCTGTGCTCTCAACTCTTAACAATCTGGGACTTGTGGGATCATCTTCTGTATCCAGTGCAGTGTATTATTTTGAATCCAAGGAAAAAGGCAGCACTTCAAATAGTATCAAACAAAATTTGTGAAGTTTATTCCATCTATAAGCGACGTTTCGGCTCCGCTGAGCCTTTGTCAATATTATTTTGTGTGTGTTTATGTAATTTTTTTTTTTAAAGCTAATTAATACCAGATTTATTTTATTTTATTTTTTTTTGCAAACCAATGAAGCAATGCCGAGATGATGATGTAAATGTTTCATGTATATGGAAATCAGGCTCCAAGTGCAACTGGGGTGGGTCTAGTTTGCCAGATTTGCCTACACACAGCTGTGACACATGCAGAGGCTGGAGATGTCAGATACGGGTAAAGGGGCAGTGTTCGGTGCCTATTTCAGAGGAGAGCTGGAGCACTTTTGGCTGTCTAGGCAAATTGACCTCACCCAGGTGCACTTGCAGGGTGATTTCATATCCATAAAAAGATGATCAGTTTGAGGCAACAAAGTTATGTTTCTGCTCCTATTAAAGCCCCCCCCCACCTAAATGGCATTATTATTGTGCAGGTGCTGGTTACAATTTAAAGATTCTCTTTAAAGATGGGCCATTGGTTCATGGATAATAGGCTGAACTAGATAGCGGTTTGGTGGAAAGTCTATAGGACCTGCTGTGTGTGTCCTGCTCAGGGATGGGGAGGAGGTGAGGTAAAGTGCTAAATTTAATATTATTAACCCTTTAATATTATTAACACCTTTAAAGCCTGGGACAATTAAAACATTTTTAAATCGGGGTTTTTTTTTTTTTTTTGTGTGTTTTCAGTTCACAGAGTTCCATGATGACTTATTTTTTTATGGGGCAAATTGTACTTTTTAAAGGCATCATTCAGTGTTTGGGGGAATATACTGGAAAAAAATTCAGAATGAGGTGGACTTGGTGGAAAACACATTTGCACCAATTATGGGTCTAAGGGCAGCAGCACACGACCGTGTTTCACCCATGAAACACTGTCTGTGTGTTAACCAGATTTACCGGCTTGAACTTCGTGCTGGGAGGCAGGGATTCCTAGTATCATAGATAACTATACTGCTAGGAGTCCCTGCCTCCCAGCACGAAGTTCAAGCTGGTAAATCTGGTTAACACACAGACGTGAAACAGTCGTGTGCTGCTGCCCTTAGGGTCTGATTTTTAGGATATTCACCATATGGTACAAATTACATTGCTTATATTGTACTGGTACCAGATTTTATATAATATATATATATATATATATATATATATATATATATATATATAATTTAAATACTTTAAAAAAATAATTTTCTTAATTAAAAAAAAAAAAAAAAAAATTGTTGCCATAATCTGACACACTTAACTTTTTTCATATTTCCATATATGGAGCCAGGTAAGGAGTTTTATGTAGCACAATATATAATTTTTGATCACTTTTTATAAAATTCTTCTTTATTCTAAGGAAAAATTGTTGAAAAAAATGGCCTTTTGGTCATTTAATGCCCCCCCCACATGCCTTGGTGTTAATGGTATTGGATAAATATTTTTATATTTTTTAGATTTTTTTTTTTTTTTAGGTGGGAATACTTAGTGTTTATTTTTATATGTAGTCTAGGGAAAGTGGAGTGATTCGAATTATGTTTTGTGCTTTTTTTTTTTTTATACTTTAAAAGCATTTAAATGTTTTCTTTAACTTTTTATTTTTAGACTTCCTAGTGGACTTAAGCCAAAAGGTACAAAACCAAAGGTATTGTAGTATATTGCAAAAGCCATTGACCTTTATTACGCACCTTCTATGACAGCGTGTAATAGCACTATAGTAAAGACATGACTGGAGCCTACAATAGGTTCCCAGCTGTCATGGCATCAGGTTACTGCCCTCCTTAGATCACATATAAAAACATTCAAAATCAAAACATTAGGCATCAACACATCCATAAATGCCCAAACTATAAAAATGTAAAAAAATATTAGTGGGGAAGGAAGTGGGGGTTTGGGGTATGGATTAAGAATCAAAATGGCAGTTTCACTTCCAAAAAAAAAAAAAATCCGATAAAAAGTGATCGAAATATCAGACATGTTACAGGTGTCACAATATAGCGACACAAATTTTTTTTTATACTTTTCAAAGTTTATTTACAGTATTAAAACACCAAAAAAAAACTATATACTGTAAATTTCTTGTGAACATACTGATCTGCAGAATATAGGAAATGTCATTTTTGCCACACCTTTACACTGTAAAAAATTCACCCCAATATGATTTTTTTCCCCCATATTCCTAGTACATTGTACAGAATGTTAAATATTGCCAATATGAGGTGCAATTTGTACTGCAAAAAAAGAAGCCCTCAGTTCTGTGAACGGAAAAATAAAAAAGTTATGGTTTTGAAATGGGGGAAGATAAAAACAGAAATGCAAAAGTGAAAATTGGCTTGATCCTGAAAGGGTTAATATTATTATTTAACATTCTACCGTATAAAATATTTTTTTATTTTGAAGCCCAAGTTGACTTTAATGCACTTTTATACTGACTCCACAGCCCTGATGACTTATCACCTGTTAGTGGTCGATCGTGGGTCATCTTTCATTGTTATCCTCCTTGTCATAATGAGAACTGTTGAAAACAGATCTCCAGTTACATAATATAACAATGTGGAACATTAAAATCTTTTATAATTTAAACTATAGGTCTTTTTCTTATGACACATTCTCTTTAAATTAGGGATCAAGCATGTAAATAATATACTAATGTTTTATATTTGGCACCATTCCTATTGTGATACTTTTCTCTGTTCATGTGGTCATGTATACAACCTCAATTTTTGATTGTAGAATCCCTTAACCCTCGTCTGGCTGAGTAGGTACAATTGTACCTATTCCTCTGCAGCCTGTTAATGTTGTAAAATTATGCAGCCTGACGAAGGTTAAAATTGATGTGTGCATTTGGTTTATTGGGTGGAAGTGGAGATCCACCCTGAGGCTGCTGCTGCACCCTGGCCCGAGCAAATGTCTGATTATTGGGCAAAATAAATAAATAAACAGCAAGAAAGAGGAAGATTCCAGCACTCAAGGAATCCAGTGAAAATGGTGCTTTATTACCAAATATGTAAACACAGAGCAAAACAGTTAAGAAATTGGACGTGGCATCTGTGGCCACTTGGCCCTTACTCCTAGTGTGAAGGACTACAAGCCCATGTTTATACTAGCCCCACATGAGGTGGTCATAAAAAAAAAAATAAAAAAAAACAATAAATCTCAAAACAGACTAGGGTACTAAGCATCCAATAACCTTCCCTACTGAGAAGGGCATGTCTCTGTCATTTGTCATTGTTATAAACTGGCCAGGGGCAAACATTTGTAATGTGTTTTTCTCACGTGGGACTCAGAGCGCAGGGGGCATTGTAGAGCTGAGGAGTCAGTGGCTGCCATACAATAGCTTATCCCCAACACCTACAAGGGTCAGTTGTGTTTTACCGATCAATAACTTTTTGATTTTCTGGCACTATTTGTGTTACTAAGTTTTATAATCTACTTTATTAACAGATTTTTGTCTCCATTCTGTGAAATCCTGCAACTTCTTTCTTCTTTCTTTTGCTGTTCTATTGACAGCTCTACCATGCCTCTGTGTATGGTATATACATATGTGCGTAATGCAGGGAAAATAAGGGTGGGAGGGTTACTTCAGACAGTTACAGTGGGGATCTGCATGGAGGAATGGGCCAACATACCAGCAACAGTATGTGCCAACCTTGTGAAGACTTACAGAAAACATTTGACCTCTGTCATTGCCAACAAAGGATATATAATAAAGTATTGAGATGAACTTTTGTTATTGACCAAATACTTATTTTCCACCATAATTTGCAAATAAATTCTTAAAAAATCAGACAATGTGATTTTCTGGCTTTGTTTTCTCATTTTGTCTCTCATAGTTGAGGTCTACCTATGATGACAATTACAGGCCGGCCTCATCTTTTTAAGTGGGAGAACTTGCACAATTGGTGGTTGACTAAATACTTTTTTTCCCCACTGTATATCAGGGGCATTATAAAACGTAGCTTGTAGTTCTACCTATATTATTTCTAGGGATATCACTGGCTGAAAACACAGTTCGAATTGGGATTTTCATATGCAGCTGCAAGGTAAAGATTAACTAAATGCAGGATTTCTTGAAAAAAAGACAAAATTTGTTAGTAAAGTATATTTACTAATCAGAAAATCAAGTTTTTTTTTGAAAGTTTAGATATGCTTTAACTTCTAGAACTAGCTCTGAACCGCAGTGTATAAAAAACAAACAAACAAAAAAAAAAAACAAACCTAGATTTAAAGGGGGTTTACAAACTACGTAACATGATTTATCCTGAGGAGAAAACATCAGTTTAAAAGTCCTGGAAAACCCCTTTAACCAGCGCCTGTGTCTTCCATGTGATGAAGGCCCCCCCCCCCCCCAAAATAAAAGTGTCCTCCTCATACAGCATAGGTAAGTATCTGATGACCATTGGATACTCCATTTAATTTCCTACTAAATGTAGTAACTTACATCTGCCTCTTTGTGTCACTCTTTAGTTTATCTACATGAATAAGCAGCTTACTACCTCTTTGTTTAGCGCTCCGCAGAGTGCGTTTGGGGTATACTGGGGTCTGCAGTCTGGCCATAACATTGTTAGCATTTGTTTGGCCTGAAGCAATTTACCTGCAGGAATTCCTTGAAATGGTATACAGATGACAAGACTTCCCATGTAGAATGTTATAGCTGCTCTGGGTTTGTGATGCATACTAGTGTGAACAGTATGTGAGTGAAAATCTCCATTTAAAGTCAAATCCAAAAAGTGAACACACAGTTCATTACCATTACAGGATTATTATTTAGTCGATGAAGCTAGATTATTGTCTGCTGCCTGTTACTGACCACATGGTAACCTGCAAAGCTGTGGCCAGTAGCAAGGTGCAAGCAAAAATGGATATATGTTTCACTGTGTTCATTGAAAACCGTGGCTCAGCCTGGCATGTGACAGCATCGGTAAGCCACTTTTATACTATTGGTCTTGAGAACACTTGTTTCCTTTGAGCGCTCATCATGTTGAGGAGAAGAAACATATTTGTTCACATTATGATTGTTGAGCTCCAAACTTTTTGGTTATGGCCTTTTGTGATATGTCAGGTCTAGCCTACTCAAATGTGAGTGGATCTTGATGCTATGTGTGTACTTGAAAGTTACAATTTAGCCAATGTTGTTGTTGCACTGAATCACCTATGTGGGGCTCTGTATCTTCAAACTTGTATTGTTTTGCCTGGCTCTGAAGTGCAAGCTTCATGTGTGAGTCATGGCGGTGTGTTGCAGTCTGTGATGCTCCGTTAGTTCTCCAAGTTTGGGCAGGAGTAGCGTGATGAATAGAGTGTTATTTTTAACAGTAATATTGTCTTGCATTCTTTATGAATGACTCCTGCACCACAACTTCTTCCATTGAATCATCAGCCACTTAACCCCACTGTTGCCAATACCAATCTGCGGTGCTGTGTCTATGTGCTGTAAAACTTAGTCTTTTATTGCCAAGACACATATTGCACCTGTCCCAATTTTCTGTTTGTGTAGAACAGACTACACTTTCTCTCACTGTTGGGGAGTTTGATTAGATAAATGTGAGCAGGGCCCTCAGTCACAGTGTGTGAATTGACTATTTTTTTGTAATGTATCTTTTATGTCTGTACTTGAACAAATTGTACAGTGCTGCGGAATATGTTGGCGCTATATAAATAATTATAATTAATTACTGTATAGAAATTACTTTCAAGTCCGTGGGTCGCCAATGCAGTACCCATAACTGCCACTATCAAGAATATGGCAAGTGAGCAGCTCAACGCCTGCATGTAAACAACACTTGCGTCTAAGGAAACAGCTGATCTGTGGGAGTCCCAACTGTTAGACCCCCATCATCTAAAATGGATTACATGTCTTAACAAGGCCATGAATTGTTAAAAGGTGGATAAACCCTAGGACCCATGCACCTGACCGTTTCAGTTTTGGATCCAATCCAAATGTCTGTTTTTTGCATCCGTGTTGTGCGTTTGTTTTGCATCAGTTTTTCACGGCTTGCATTTATTAAAATATGTCTCTTGGCAATAGATCAGTGACAAAGAGATGGCATCTGAGTGCCATCCATTTTATTCACTGATCCATAGACTTCAGGGGACAGCTCTGTTCAGTGAAAATGGGCCTGAAGCAGCACCAATATACAGTCATATGAAAAAGTTTGGGCACCCCTATTAATCTTAATCATTTTTAGTTCTAAATATTTGGGTGTTTGCAACAGCCATTTCAATTTGATATATCTAATAACTGATGGACACAGTAATATTTCAGGATTGAAATGAGGTTTATTGTACTAACAGAAAATGTGCAATATGCATTAAACCAAAATTTGACCGGTGCAAAAGTATGGGCACCTCAACAGAAAAGTGACATTAATATTTAGTAGATCCTCCTTTTGCAAAAATAACAGCCTCTAGTTGCTTCCTGTAGCTTTTAATCAGTTCCTGGATCCTGGATGAAGGTATTTTTGACCATTCCTCTTTACAAAACAATTCCAGTTCAGTTAAGTTTGATGGTCGCCGAGCATGGACAGCCCGCTTCAAATTATCCCACAGATGTTCAATAATATTCAGGTCTGGGGACTGGGATGGCCATTCCAGAACATTGTAATTGTTCCTCTGCATGAATGCCTGAGTAGATTTGGAGCTGTGTTTTGGATCATTGTCTTGCTGAAATATCCATCCCCGGCGTAACTTCAAATTCGTCACTGATTCTTGTACATTATTCTCAAGAATCTGCTGATACTGAGTTGAATCCATGCGACCCTCAACTTTAACAAGATTCCCGGTGCCGGCATTGGCCACACAGCCCCAAAGCATGATGGAACCTCCACCAAATTTTTCAGTGGGTAGCAAGTGTTTTTCTTGGAATGCTGTGTTTTTTTGACGCCATGCATAACGCCTTTTTGTATGACCAAACAACTCAATCTTTGTTTCATCAGTCCACAGGACCTTCTTCCAAAATGAAGCTGGCTTGTCCAAATGTGCTTTTGCATACCTCAGGCGACTCTGTTTGTGGCGTGCTTTCAGAAACGGCTTCTTTCGCATCACTCTCCCATACAGCTTCTCCTTGTGCAAAGTGTGCTGTATTGTTGACCGATCCACAGTGACACCATCTGCAGCAAGATGATGCTGCAGCTCTTTGGAGGTGGTCTGTGGATTGTCCTTGACTGTTCTCACCATTCTTCTTCTCTGCCTTTCTGATATTTTTCTTGGCCTGCCACTTCTGGACTTAACAAGAACTGTCCCTGTGGTCTTCCATTTCCTTACTATGTTCCTCACAGTGGAAACTGACAGGTTAAATCTCTGAGACAACTTTTTGTATCCTTCCCCTGAACAACTATGTTGAACAATCTTTGTTTTCAGATCATTTGAGAGTTGTTTTGAGGAGCCCATGATGCCACTCTTCAGAGGAGATTCAAATAGGAGAACAACTTGCAATTGGCCACCTTAAATACCTTTTCTCATGATTGGATACACCTGGCTATGAAGTTCAAAGCTCAGTGGGGTTACAAAACCAATTTTGTGCTTCAGTAAGTCAGTAAAAAGTAGTTAGGAGTATTCAAATCAATAAAATGATAAGGGTACCTGAATTTTTGCACCGGTCAAATTTTGGTTTAATGCATATTGCACATTTTCTGTTAGTACAATAAACCTCATTTCAATCCTGAAATATTACTGTGTCCATCAGTTATTAGATATATCAAAATGAAATGGCTGTTGCAAACACCCAAATATTTAGAACTAAAAATGATTAAGATTAATAGGGGTGCCCAAACTTTTTCATATGACTGTATATATATATCTACTGTATTTGGTAATTAGTTTGTACAAACAAGCACCATAACATTTCCATGGTCTTCAAAAATGGATTAACAAATAGCTACATATTCTTAAATAATAACTAATAAACTACAGCTTCACCCATAAAAAGCAAGGCCTCGCACAACTATGTGAACAGAAAAATAAAATGTTTTGTGTCTCAGACTATGATGACACAAAGTGTCTTTATTGTTCAAAACTAGGCTAAGACTAAGCTGTGTCCTTAATTAATTGTCTTGTTTTTCATTCAGCATAAAAGTCCGGTATCTTGAAGTTTGGAGGGGCTTTTTCTGAACTCAGTGAAAATGGAGAATGGGGAGAAGATCAACAAAGGGCAGGAAGATGAGATGGTGAGTATACAGTTTATTTTTGATGTGTATTATGTTGGTCATTGTTTGAAGATTGATTTTTGCTTTAAAGGAACATTAATTGAATAGGGCAAAGCTGCAGTACCCTGCACCACCAATGCAGTGCTCTCAGGAACATACTTTCCTGTCCCCAGTGCTCCGGTGTCTCCCACCACTGTCCGATCCTGCCACTCCAGGCTCTTATTTTGGTGGAGGTCCTTGCAGCACATGACCACTGCGTCTATGGAACACGGGATGTCACGGGATGTATGCAAGTGACGTCCAGGTTCCTTTACTAAGGCAGCTGATTGGCCTCAGGGGTCATGTGCGGCGGGGGCTTCAGCCAAAACAAGATCCTGGAGCAGCAGGGTCGGACCGCGGTGAGAGACACTGGAGCATCGGGGACAGGTAAGGTATGTTTATTTTTAATCCCTTCCCCAGCCTCCTTGCCAGAAAGGGTTATCTGGACAACCCATTACAGTAAGCTGTATTTGTAATAACTAGACAACTATGTAGTTGAGTTGAAAATGGCACTTTCTAATTCAGTCATTCCATTCAGCCCATTTGTAATTTTTTTTAGTGCCATTGTAACAGTTTGATTTTATTTCACTATACAGGAGATTTATGGATACAATCTTTGCCGGTGGAAGTTGGCTTTAGTAGCTGTGGGTGTGCTGTGTACTGGAGGATTTCTCCTCCTCCTTCTCTATTGGATGCCTAAGTGGCGCGTGAAAGCAACATGCACTCGAACGACATTGAAAGACTGTGACGTTGTGCTACTAAGAACAACTGTAAGTCTCTGTAGGGTTAGATTGATCTGACTAAAATCAGCTGAAAGTAGCCATAATAAGCTCCTGAACATGAAGGCTCTATAGCTCTGAGTTTATAGCCATTTATCTAGTGTTGACTATAACTATGAACAACAACAATACCAATAATGGTATGGCTATAACATTGGATGGACTAATAAGTCAATGTACCAAAATTACAGATTTCCACTACTTGTAATAGATGTTTTTTGTTTTATTGAAAACAATCCTGCAGAGTTGCAACACAAAAAGAAACCTGCAAAAGTAATAATTGGGATATCGTATTGATCCTGTTGTAAGTCCAGACGTAAGAGAAAGTACAATGTATGCAATCTTATCCTCATACTAAACATACTGTCCTAATATTAACAAATCAAGTGCTTTGTCTATTGAAAAAGGTAAGATAAAATAGAAGGTTGTCTGCGTTGACACCTCACCTGAGAAGAAGGCCAGGGAGATCAATTCCCATGGGCCAGCAGTTCCTAAATTGTGCAGGTAAGATCTCACAACAAGTAAGCAAATAGAGGTGACTGACACTAGTGTTCCCAGACTTCTCATTACTTTTTGTGTGGATGTTCAAGGTGGTCTTGTTTCCATCCACCTCATGGCTGTTGTTTTCATGGACAGGACTCTTCATCCCGGATACTGAATCTAACTGCCATCAACCTGTTATCCAGGGCCATAACAGGTTTGTGATTCAATCTTTTGAAAGATTTAACATAACTGAGAAAAATAGCTTTAAACATTCTCTTCAGATGGCATTAAGCAGTCACAGAAGTGGAGTTTCTCCTTAAACTGTCAAGCTGGGCTATATGGATGCCTTCAGACTGGGTATGTCTTCAGAAGCCACCTCCTGTGTCACTTTGGTATACTGGCCTCTGCTTCATCTGAACACCCCACATACAGCGGATGCGACTTGAGATGGCTATTGATGATGTTACCTGTCTTGTGTGGTGGCAATGAAGCCAGGAAGGGGCCTGGTCACTTGGACTGTTTGGCAGAGCAGCTCCATCCGTAATTCCTTACTACACTTTGATTACAACATTCAAAGTTATTTTTTCATGTTATGGAGAATATTCTAGAAGTTAATCATTGTGAACATGTTGCAGTCCTGGATAACAGGTTTGTGGCAGTTTGAAAGTCCTAAATCATACCGATAGATTCCCTTTATGTTGTCCTCACCACAACACGCTTTCTGTTTTGAGGAAAACTACCGAACTTTAAAGCATAAATATCCTGAAAGTAACCTGACATGTAATGAATACACATTAGAATATCACACTGGTGGGGGCTGCTCTTCTGCTGACTTCCCAAACTCTAGTACAAGCTAACGAAAAACTGATAACCAAATGACTCCACTAGTACCACTGGCAAGTGTGAAACCAAAGCAGGAGTGCATAGAAGATACAAAAGTATAGTAAAACAGTAGTTTATTTAATCCAAAGTGGATGAAAAGCAAAAAGCATCGCGATCACCAGGGGATGCAACCTGAATAACTTTAGAAACTCCTTTAACCTATTACATTCTACAAAAGTGGAATAAGGCTACTGCTGAACATGTGAACAGTAACTAAACTATGTCCTAAATGATTTTTTATGTAAATGAAGCCGCATATGAAATTCCTAGTAGTATGGGGATTATAACCATAAACAACATGTCAAAAATAGATGTCCCAAACAGTGTAAAAGATCTATGAAATGAATAAACCAATGCAAAGGAAACCATTGATGAAAACTGTACGACACCAAAATAAATTAGATGATAATATTGCCAGTAAACAATGTAGTGGCCAGGGGTTTGGGGAAATAACAATCCCCAACTTCCTTGGGGACTGTGTGCTCCCTCTTTTTTTAGTTTCAGAACTCTAAAAACCCTCAGACTTCTGTAGTGATTTCAAATGTATCGTTCTTAACAAATTCAGTTCAGCAGTGTTTTACATGAATTTTGCCCCAAAGACAATGAGTTGAGCAGCGGAGACTCTGGACCACCATTCAGTGATTGGTGGGGGTCCCAGGAGTAGGCAGAAATTAATATAGTATACCCATTAATGCATGACTGGTATTCATTTTTGTATTGGATTTTCATCATCTCTGAAATATTGGTACGGTATAATTGTTGCTTTTTTTTTGAGTAGCTGGTCATTGCAATACTCTTGGTTATGAAGCACTGGTTCTCTAGTTGATATGTAACGCCAGCTTGCAGTTTTGCAGTATGAACATTTGTGTGTGCACAGTTATAACCTCTAAGAGCCATTAAAGCCCCTTTTGAAATCTGTTTCTATACAAAACATTTTTTTCTACTTTGCTAGGATGAGTTCAGCAGATGGTTTTGTGCAAAAGTGCGAATACGTTTGTGCCCAGGAACAGACCCCTTTCAAATTCCTGAGTCTATGACAAGCAAAGTGATCAATGGTCACACAGGCCACCTTCCTGAGAGTCCCACCGAGCACAGTGAAGATCGTCCAATGAACAATGCAGCAATCCCACTAAACGAGGTGAAAATATATTCTAATTAGTGTATGTTGTGTGTAAGATCTGCACATTCATACCTATGTCTCTTCAGGAGATGGACTGCTTTAATTTGTGTGTGTGTGTCTAGTGCAGGAGTATCAGCTTTGCAAAACTTCACTCTAACAGAAGTTTGTATATGTGTACTGCATGTATGCCTTGTGTGTATATCCTAGCAAGAAGCAAGGTGAAATACATGGTTGGAGCAAATGAAGCACTACAATGATGCATGAAGAGATGAAATGGATTTTATTGTTCATCTTTTTTTTGGTCACTATTCATTTGAGTTATTGCATAATTTATATTTTTGTGGCAACATGTATAGGCATTCAATATCATATCCATGTGTAGCAGAAATAATCTGTGCAGGATTGAGGGCATGTTGCAATTTTTTGTGAATGTAAGACTTGGCGGAATTTGGCTGTGTAATATAATGATGGTGAGTAAGGATGGGTTCTCATGTAGTGGCCACACCATGGCCAATATGGTTTTACTGCAAGCTGTTGCAGTTCTTGGTTTGATTGTTAATGGCCGCACATGCTGTAATTTAGCCACAAAACCAATAAGAAAAGTACAACACTAGACAGTATATGGTTGTGTGGGGGTGTTTACTTGTTCTCTGCTTCTACAGATGTAATTTTTATTGTGTTCTTACCTACGTCCTTACGCTCTCTAGCATGAAAGATTTTGATGAGATCAGGGTGATACAGAATTGCTATGTAGAAATGTTCTCTGTAGAGATCTAGTTGGCAGCAGCATTGCTAACCTTTGTTCAGCACAAGCACAGAAACAGAAGCTCATTGTCTAATCTGGTGTCTGTACTGCCGATTTTAGCTGCCAGCTAACATGGAAACTGTAAGTTTAAATGGTGTTTTGGGTACATGCCATGCTTGTAAATCAGTAATTCTCAGGGAAATACTAAGGTGGAAACGATGTTTACTATAGATGCATCTAATGTTAATGGCACTTAAAACAAATAATAGTAGTGTTGTATTGTGTAAGCTGGTGTTGGAGGCACTGAAGGATGTAGGCCTCTGATGGGTCCTGTGAGTTAAAAGGTATGTGTCTTCTCAATGTTTGTTTTATTTTTTGTAAATGTGTAGGTGAAGGATATAAAGGACTTTTGTAACATACTTTATTAGTGAACTCTAGTTTTTTTGTTTTTTTTAGAGGTTAGCCTGTAGTGTTCCTTTTGACAACTAACTCACTGATGGCACTGCTTACTCCTTCCTCCCAATGTGTTCTGGCCAGCTTCTTAAGCTGACCATAAACATCAGATTTTAGACCACCATCACTCGTCTGAAAAGAACTGTGGTTGGTTGTTCGTACGGCCTACTGTCCAAAACACATGAATAACCACAAACCTTCCAATAAGCAGTCGACTATCCCAGACACTTGGAAAATTAACCGATGAAAGTCGCTCAATGCCAATGAAGCAGAAATGACGGACACTTTGTGGGTGTGTTATTAGTACAAACTCATGTCCACAGTACAAAAATCTCCCACAGGCCTGTCGGTTTAGCCCATACACAGCAGATCGTGTCAGACAAATGGCAGAAAAAAATCCTACACAACAGATTTTTGCTCTGACCAACTTTAGTTGATGGTTTGCTGTATGGGACAGATTGTTTGTAGATTTATGCAAGACCAGCAGTAGACCAAAATTTGCCACTTCAGCATTCTAAAATCTAATGTGTACGGCCGACTTTAGTCAGTGAGTGCACAAGGAAGGAAGTGGGCAGTGAAACTCATATTAGTGTCTTTATTCATGGTACACTGAATACTGGTATTCCTTAGCAACTCTGTCAGTTGCTAAGTAGATACACTTGAGGCTGTTTTCTTATAAAAACGTAATCATTTTGTTAGAGGGAACCTGTCAGGTGGTTTTTCTACCATAAACTGGCCCAATCATGTGCGTGATGAAAAAATTCTCTTTCCATTGGCCCCTTCTATAATATTTCTGTTGCTGCAAAGTGAAGATTCAATGTTTGAAAGCATAAAAAGTCATGTGTAAATTACCCTAAGTAGTCATGGTGGGCGGAGAGCAGGTTCAGCCTAGTCATGCTGTCCACCCTCCTGAGCTGACTGACATCTCCCTCTCAGTCCCCTCACTCCCTGACGTCGCAAGGGATATGTCATTCACACCCAGGAGCAGTGGACAGCATGACTAAGCTGAAGATGCTCCTCCCTCACTGGGACTACTTGGGTTAATTTATGCTTTCACACATTTAGAACTTCCCTTTGCTGCAACAGAAAGATTACAGAGGGGCTAATGACACTTACACTTTAAAGGGGTTATCCAGCTCCCAAAAATGATCTGCAAATACAGCCACAGCAGTGCTAAATACTCACTATTCCCTTGTGCAGCCTTGCTTGGCTTTATTTTACTTGCTGCACCTTGTATCACTGTTATTTACATGCAGTGAATATGTGCACAAACTACATTCCCATTATTCCTCTGCTTTCTCTCACTCTCAGCGTTTGCTCTTCGCAGGAAGAGGGGTGAGCTTGCAAACAAAACTTCCCAGCAGCATGTGACCTCAAATGTGAGCGTGATTTATTTTCTCTGATTTCATTGGATGGGGGAGTGGAGAAGGGAGGGGTACACACAGAGTGAGAGCAGGTAGATGAATCATGGGAAATGTAGTCTTGTCCAGATTAACCACATGTAAATAACAGTGATACAAGGTGCAGCAAGTGAAATAAAGCCAAGCAAAGGCTGCACAAGGGAACATTGAGTATTAAGAACTTCTGTGGATATATTTGCAAATAATTTTTGAAAGCTAGATAAACCCTTTAACTTTAGCTTTTTTCTTCAATTATAATATTAATGCCTCTTGATATCATTCCCAGGTTCATTATTTTGTGCATCACAGTGTGACTTACTACTGGAATAATTTGCACCAAACATTCAACTATTTAACGTAAGTAAGCTGCTATCAACTGCGGTCATGCCATTTTCTTTGTCTGTATCACCTTTTGTCTCAATAGCCGTTTTAACTGCTGGTATGGTATCGACCCCTGATGAATCATTAAGAGGAAACGCGCATTATCTTCTCCTTCTATTCACATACTGTCTGCTGTCTTTTCCTTCTCCATTAGTGGTGTTTCAGTGCTGTAATATCCTCCCTATTGGTGGCAATAACCAAGTCTGGCTCTGTTGGTGTGTCATTAGGCCAGTAGTCTCTAAGGCTAGGTTCACACTTGCACAGGGCTCTCCGAACAACAGAGAGCCTGTCCGCTAAAACAGTATAAAATTTTCGGTATAAAATATGCAGGACTTTTCTCTGCTGATTTTCGGCTGAGTTTCCTATGGAGACTCCGATGCAGAAGTGAACCTAGCCTGAGTCATACTGTTGAATTGTTGGTGCCTCTGACTGTCTTTGTATGGTGGAATTGATAGCACTGACTCCATTTGTTTATTTAAGGATAGCGAGGGATTGTTTCTTTATCTGCCTTTTTTCTGATAGGCTTTATAGTACTGGTCACCTGGCACCTTTAAGGACTTTTAATTAAAAGTTAAGCTTTATCTGACACTTTACACAATCGACTCAGTGAACTTTATTTAACATAAGTACTTGCATATGTTTGTGAAGTACTCCATGTAAATTTCTTGTATCCTCTTGCAACTTCACTGTAAAGAAATGTAATACCTGGGTTATCTTATGTAGACATGCAGTTTTCTAGTGTTTGACTTGGGCAAAGGACTACTCCATTTTGGACAGCCCCCCCCCCCTCCCCTCCACGACACTTGTGAAAAGCATCCCTTGAACTTAAGCTATTCATAAAGTATCTCCCAACTGAGACTTCAGGGCAATATAACATTTCCTTGTATGAACTCCTCAGATGAAATTAGGCATTACACAATGCTTATTCAAATCTGTGGGTTATCTGTGTAATGCAGGAGGGACAAGTCTTAAAGAGAGAAGAGGGAAAAAATGCATCTGGCTGATGTTAGGTTCAAACTAGCATCGGCCTTTCCACTGTTCTGGTCTGTCGAAGGACCAGAACAATGGATATTTTAAACTTTCAGAAAAAGAAATTCACCATTTTCAACTTGATCTCCTTGCTTTTCAATACTTTGTCCATCCGTCAACAAGCTTTTGTATTTCCTCATTTAAAAGGGAAAGGGAGCTACAAATGCATCTCTCTTTCCACTTCTTTATCAGATGTGAATCTTTGTGAATTGCCATATAATCCATTTTCACTCGTCTGTTTAACAGAATCCGTTCACGTGCACGCTCCTTGTTGCCGTCAGTTGTGGGCAGGTTTCAGCTTCCTTCTTCATGGCTGACACTTGTACGAACTTCCTCAAACTTCTCGATCCATTCATACACACTTCTTTGTAACAAAACACCTTTACCATTTTGTGCACAAAATCTTAGATAAAATATCGGCAAATATCTTTCGTGCAAATCACAAGTAGGGTAGCCATTTTTTCTCTTAGTGCAGTCACAAATGAACTGACATAATCCAGTCAAACCTGCACAGCAGTGACTGGGGAGAAAGCAACCTTCTACAAAAAACCGCCTGTGCAGTCAACAGAAGATTTAATATAACAAAGTACGGATATTTTTTAACTCCGCCTTGTAATATAGATGTAAAGTCCCGGAAAAATATTTACTTTTTTCTGTGTAATTTCACAATATAGTGTCAGGATTTTATGCTTTAACATATGCGTTCTGTTTCCTTACATAGATCTTGACATGATTTACACTGTTTCTCTGTAGGGGTCTAGAGGATAGGGTTTCATGTGCGGCCATACACACTGAACACAGCAGAGGATTAAGTGAGGAACTCCACGATTATAGGTACGTACCTGCATTTGTGGTCAGTAAGCTAACAATAAACATTGCTGGTGAGGCTTTTTTAATTTTAGTTATTTTATATTCTGTCACTGGTTACATTGCCTGTGAGTGTATTCTCAATGTAATAAACTCAAGCCTTGAAACTGTTTTTTTTTTTTTTTTTTTAGACCATGCTTTTTTATATGCTGCTTTTTTACATGTTCACAGCTAATCCTAATAAATATGCAGTGCAAAAGCGATAGTAAGATGATTCTTTTTTACTATCAGTACAGTTTGCAGTATGTTGTGCTGATACCTAGTGGTCATTTTAAATACTGCAATGCTTCATGAGTGTTCACGCTAAGATTTATACAAATTGAAATATGTAAATGTGTATTTTAAATAATCAATTCCAAGAAAATATCATCTGAACACAAGTTGTCCAAGTGCTGATCCTAGCAGCATGTCATCAGATCCTTCCATTATCAGCACTTTTATTACTGATCAAATTACAAGGACATTTTACTTTCTTGTGTGGTTGATATCTCTTAGAGATATGTGCAGTGTTTCTATACACATGTTGGTATACATAGATTTTAGATTGCTCTACAAAGCGATGCAGTGTAAACCTTGTTAAGTAATATCCTCTAGATAATGTTACCTAGTCTGCATACCATAGTTAGTTATGTCTCTGGCTGCTTATATTCCAAAGGTAAGGGAGCAGCGCAATATCAGCGAGAGGGTGCCAATTCTCAAGAATGGTGACGAGTGGACGGCATTTACAACATCACTGTCTAATATTGTCTGTGCATATAAATACGTGTCCAGCCAGCATCTATCTTATTCATTCTTCCTAAAAATGAACAAATAATGAGACTTTTTTTATTTTCTTTAATTAAGAATTAAGCTTACATTAGTTTCAGGAGAGGGAATCTGCAATAGTATCAGAGAGCTAATTTGGCATTCTGCAGCTTGCTTTGTAATAGAATATGTGTAAGCTACTGAAACCAGCATTTTTAATTAAACTCAATTTTTTAGCACACAAAGTGATCAAAGGTGTCCATAGCATTTTAATATTGTACTGTAATATTGGAAAATGTATCATAGTTCATATTAGCATTTAGTGTGCCCTTTGAACTGAATACATGTAATACAAAGTCACATTGATAACAATTAGTCAAATTAAATTATCTTCCAGCTGACGTCACTTCTCTCCTCCATACTGACATCTGTTTAGATGTTTCATAAGTATTTATGGCAGTTCCATGCTGTAGGTGAAGATATAAATGCCTGTTGTATCTTTGTATAACTTCTGTATTTTGTGATTGCTCTGAATATAAGCTAGAATTTGAGAAGTAATGATGCACATTTTCCTTTAAGTACAGTATGGAAAGTAAAATGTTGGACCTCTACATTATACCTGGCTTTACATCATACATAAGAGCAAAATTTATCAAAGGTGGCATCAGTTTACCAATGTGTATGGTAAATCTAGACTTTTTTGAAACATTTTTTTACAGCCTCTGCCATCTTTGATAAATTTGTCACAACAGACATTAGCGCTATTAACTTTCACACAGGTTAAAATTCCAGCATATTTTACGTCGCTACAACATTTAAAAATAGAAAAAAAAGTGTTTTTCTATTGAATATCATTGGGGGACAAATCACGATGGCCCGGTCACTAGGAGGCTGACACTAGGAATGGAAAAAAGTGTTTGTTCCGCCCAGATGGGCTATAACCTCTCCACAGACAGTAGGCTAATCAGTTTTAGCCTAGTGTCCATAAGAAGCAGACATGTCCTGCTTGTAGGTCTTTTGCATTTTATTACTTTAGTTTTTTCTTTCATTTCTTTCTCTTGCAGGGGGGGGGGGGCTTCAGCGTGTATTGTCAGATTAGTCACATACCCCCTGTGGGTTTGCGTTTTTATTCACCACTGCAGCGCCACACTGGTCACCCAGTCCCCCAGGTGTTTGCTTCTGCTGGGGAAGTTCTGGTAACCCCACTTCAGTGTGAGGTTACCGAGATGATGTGGTGACCCTGTGAGCACCTATGTCTGGTAGGCTCCCTAGGAAACCCTTCAGCTTTCCCTGGCTCCCATGAAGACTCCCTCCGGAAACCGTCCCTCTCTGGTTCACTGCTCATTTGGGCGATCCCATTGCTACTCTAACTTGGTGCACCTAGTCTGTGTCCCTCTGTCGCCATCACCCCACTTGAAATTCCACTTAGATCATGAGCACTTCCTATTCGGCCCTCCTGGACTCAGTGTCCTTCCCAGGCCATATTGACAATTTATGTCTGTGATTGACACCTTGGGGCATTGGCTTGCTCAGAAGATACCTGGTTGGTCCTTCCCTAAGATTCTCAGGAAGTAGGCTCTCCTGGCATATAGCTCACCAGTAAGCTAGGACCTTCACTCCTTCAGGGTCATGATCCTCTTCCGGCCCTCAGTATAGGTCCCCACAAGCCGGTACCCTCTTCCTCCCCGCTTGATCCAAAAGTAAAGAATAAATAAATACACGCCTGGGGACTCTGCTGACTCTGGCTCCAAGTCTGAGTTAAGCGCTCTCCTGCCCTCTTCCACGCAGGGCCTTTATCTGTCTCTGCGACCTCTCTTCAGGAAGGATTCATGGTTTAACTATCTATCTCTTCCTGGGCCTGTTGAGGCCTATTCCATGCCATCCTGGCTAGTTACCCTGGCCTAGAGACTTCACCTTGTGGAACTCACAACCTACTTTGCTGGAAGGCTTCTGCCTCTGCTTGAGTCCCTCACCAGGTCTCCTCCATGTGTCCATTGGCTCCATCTTCTGGACTTCCATGTTGGCCTATGTTGACAGTTAGCTCTCTTCTCCTCCCTCTCTGGGCGTTGGGAGTCTTGTCATCTTTTCTTCACAGTTGGGTGCTCCGTTTCTCTCCTTCAGTTTGCTTTAGTCCTCTTGCTGCTTGGGCTCTTCTTCTTGGGCCCATCTTCTGAATTCTCTAGTTCTGGATCAGGCTTCTGCTCCCTGCAGGTGGCCATGTTCGCCACTGCTTGTCATTCTACATGGTTCCCGGCTTATGTGTTTCTTTCGCAATGTACTACCAGTTTCCTACTTAGCTTCTACTTTTGTCCAGATTTTCTTGCATTGCAGCCTCTTGTGCTTCAGTGGACTGTTTTTAGGACTTCCCATGGTGCTCTGTCCCCCAATGAGATTCACGAGAAAATTGGATTTTTGTACTCACTGTAAAATCCTTTTCTCTTGTATTAATTGGGAGACACAGACCCCGCCTTCTGCATGCTTGTTTTCTGCCCTTACATTAGCTTCATGGATTGGTTGTTGCTTTGCCTTTTTTTCCCTTCTCCTACTGTTTTTGGGAAAAAACTGAGTAGTCTGTCTGAGGTGAGGGTATAGCCCATCTTGGCGGAGGCACTTTTTTTTTTTCTCTATTCCTATTGTCAGCCTCCTAGTGGCTGGGCCTATACCCATGGTGCTGTCCCCCCAATGGATGCAACAAGAAAAGGATTTTACGATGAGTACAAAAATCCAATTTGCAGTTTTGTTTTACCAAATCTTATAAGTCATTCTAAAGATAAAAGTGCTGTTAGTGGTTATGCAATTTAGGGTCTAATAGCCAAGTCAGCGGTAACCACCCTAAGAGGAGCCCACCAGAATGCTCAGGGTGACGGCACCTATCAGATGAGATATGCTTTTGGGGTTTTTTGAGATGTGCGGACAGGTCCGTTTTAACAGCTTAATTTTCATTAAAAATAACCTGGTTAATTTGTGTTTGCTTTCTTTCAGAAAATTATTTTATGGAATAAATGAAATAACTGTTAAAGTGCCTTCTCTTTTTAAACTTCTAATTAAGGAGGTAAGTAGATTCCTTGTTCAGTTTTACTTCCTGGGTTTTGCCACTTACTTATGTTGATAATGTAATGCAAGTAGTACTTCCTTGCTGGTTACTTGTAGAACTTCTATGGTACAAAGTTTTGTCTTTTTATGTCCTAATAGAGTGTTTTACATTATTTAGCATGTTTAAGTCAGGAGTATTACATCAGCTATAGCCTTTTTTATGCCATGATAAAAGCATAAAGTCCTTTTCACATGATCATAGGTCATAGTTGATGCAAATTCTCTAGAAAAAAAAAAATAACAATTTTATGCCCCAAATTAACCCCTGATATCTCCCTCTTCCTTGCCATTTCAACATTGACTGCCAGATAATAAGCATAGGTATAGAGTCTCTCCCAAACTCCTTCCTGGGCAGTTCAGACTGTGATTCCTGGTAATTACCAATGAAACCAGCATTGCTTATTATCCAGCAGTCCGTGTTGAAAAATCAAGGGAGAAGGGGAGATTGGGTTAATACTTGATAATCAAGGGTTAATCCTGGCCAATCAATCTGTATTCTTACTAGGGACCAGAGATGGTCCGCCACCTGGAACAGGCCGTAGCACATCATTTGTTTCATAGTGGCCATGTGATGTAATGACAGCCTTGTCTGATTTGTGTCTACAGGACAATGCTGTAATTACTATGCACAGCCACTATGAAACAAATGGAGTGCAGTGTAAATGGAGGTCACTGTGTGTCAAACTTATCAGCAGTTGAGGTCCCCTCTGGGTTTTTTTTGTTTTTTTTTAATTACCTATCTGAATTACAAAAGCACAATGGTCATTCTTTGCTCAAACAGCATTTTACATCCACATGTTTGATGTTTTTGTACAGGGGAGAAATTGTGTAACAAATTGTGTACATTTTCTCCTTTTAACCACTTGTGAAAATGAAAAATTTAGGGCTTAAGCAACATTTTTAGAAAAAATGTATGTAATTTTTACTTTTTTTGTGGCCTACTTCAATGAAACACCTGTAGGATCAAAATGCTCACTATATCCCTTGATAAATTCCTTTAAGTCTCATTTTCAAAATGGGGCTTTCAAATGGATGTTTCAACTGTTCTGGTACCTCAGGGGCTCTGCGAACGTGACAAGGTGCCTGAAAATAATTCCAAAACTTCTACAGCCATATAGCACTCTTTCCCTTCTGAGCCCCACCATGTGCCCATACAGTGGTTTGTAAACTCATAATGGGGTATTGCTATATTCAGGATAAATTGCAACTGCACAAACTCTTTGGTGCTTTTTCTTCATTAACCCCTTGTTAAAATTCTAAATTTGAACTTAAAGCAATGTTTTATTAAAAAAAAAAAAAAAAAAAAGTGTAATTTTTCATGGCCCACTGTTAATAAATTCTATGAACCGGGTGAGGTCAAAATGCTCACTATACCCCTTGATAAATTCCTTTAGGGGTCTTGGTTCCAAAATGGAGGAATTTATTGGGGTCTCCACTGTTCTATTTCAGGGATTCTGCAAATGCATCATGTTACCGAAAAACTATTTTAGCAAAATCTGGCCATCAAAAACCTTTAATGGTCCTTCTCTTCTGCAACCTGCTGTATGCCCTTACAATAGTTTACAACTCCACATATGGGGTATATCCATACTCAAGAGGAATTGTGCAACAAATTGTGGGATGCATTTTTTCCTTTAACTCCTTAGCGAAATGAACATATTGTTGAAATAATTTGATATTTCTAAATTTCACTGCTGCATCATCACTAAATACGCCCATCCTGCATTCAGCTTGTCCCCCTGGGCAGTGTGAAGATCAGCTCAAACTGCCCAGGGGGAGGAGCTGAATGTAGGATGGGCGTGTTTAGGAGCCACTCACTGTCCAGGGGGAGGAGCTGAATACAGGATGGGCGTTTTTAGTGATGATGCAGCAGTGCTCAGTAATAGAAGAAAACTCCCCCTGTGCTCCAAGATCCTCATTTGAATAACGAATAAAAGTACTTTTTCTCTGCATCCCTGGGGCTCTGAAAGAGAAGAAAGATATTGTTTTTATTCTGCTAACAGCATCTACAGCACTATTGGAGCAGTTTAAAGTAGCCAGGGCAGTGATAGTCTCCCTTTAAAAGCCCCTTCAGCACGGAATTGATCCGTTAAAGTTTGGGAAATTTTCTTGATAATTGGAAAATTGTTATACTTCCATGCCTTCTAACTTCTTAAAAAAATTAAAGTCAACATAAAGCAGAGATATGGTAAATATTAACTAATTTGGCTATCTGTCTGAAAAGCAAAAATTATACATTTGGAAGTTTATGGGTTTTTCCAAAGTGTTTCATAAATAAATGCAAATTATATAGACCAAAATTTACCATTAACACAAAGTACAACGTGTCACCAAAAATCGCAAAATGTCTTGGGTACATTAAAGCGTCCAAGGGTTATCACAGAAACTCACACATGTCAGATTTGAAAGATGTGGCTTGGTCCTTAAACTAGTTTTAGGCCTTTTCCTTAAAGTGTTAGGCTGAGGCCCCATGTTGCGGAAATGCAGCTTTTTTTTATTGCAGATTTTGTTGTAGTTTTTTGAGCCAAAGCCAAGACTGTCTACAAAAGTAATGGGAACAATATAGGAAGTACTTATACTTCTACCTTCTGCTTATTCCACTCCTGGCTTTGGCTCAAAAAACCGCAACACAATCTGCAACAAAAAAAGCTGCGTTTCTGCAACATGGGGCTTTAGCCTTAAAGAGGACCTGTCACCAAGTACAAAATGTTAAATGCCGTACAGTCCCTGAGCAATGTTGCAGTGTTATTGTTTTATTTAAATCTGTCCACTGGAAGGTTACATATATATCGTCTCTTAGGCAGGGTTCACACTACTGTTGGATTCCGTTATGAAGGTGTCAGTTAACAAAAAAAAAAAAAAAAAAAATGGACACCTATCCTAACAGACATTAATGAACACTAACTGATTAATAGATCAGTTAAAAAAAACGGACACATTAGCATCAGTTAGTGTCCATTTTTTTAACACTGTCCGTTTTTTTCTTTTTTTTGTTTCTGCTTTCTGAGCGTGCACAGAAAAAAAGGACATAAAATAACGGACAGTAACTGACAGCTATCAATTTCTGTCTGTTATAAGTCCGTTACCCATAGACTTCAATGTTAAAAAAATAACGGACACTTGCTGTCCGTCAAGAATCTGTTTTTCCAAATGGACAAAGTCCTGCATGTAGGTCTGCGGAAAAAAAAACTGACTTCTGACGGATTGGGTGTAAACGGACACAATATAAAAACCCATTGAAATGAATGGAAATTTTAACGGATTTCTGACGGTTCAGCTAGTGTCCGATGCTAAAATCTTGCAACGGACAATAGCTACGGACACTACTGATGGTCACCAACGGTAGTGTGAACGCCCCCTTACTCTTCAAGTGGGCGGTAACACTTTGTATTTCTCAGATAATATAAAAAATTGTAAAGAGTTTACATATAACCTTCCAGAGACCGTACTTTTTGAATGGGTGGACAGATTTAAAAAAAATAAATAAACGAACGGAGCAATCAAATGATGTGTGTCATTTAGCATTTTGTATATAGTGACAGATCCTCTTTAACTTTTTCTGAGAGGGAAGAGAAAAAACAAACAGCATTTCCTCCATTTCCTTCTTACATTTTCAATTTTGCACCAAATGGCTTAAATACCCTGATTGACTGACTTATTGTATGATTACAGTGATACCAAATTTGTGTGTGTGTATGTGTGTGTGTGTGTGTGTGTGTGTGTGTTATATATATATATTATATATATATATATATATATATATATATAATATATACAGAGGCACGCTATATATTTGATTTTATATTTGTTTTACTACTTTTGCACAATAAGAAAACCTATAAACACGATTGTATTCCTTATGAGGCTGTGTTCACACGGAGTTTTTGGCAGCGGATTTTGACGCGGAATCCGCCTCAAAATCCACCTGAAAAAACACCTCCCATTCATTTCAATGGGAGTCAGTAGCGTTTTTTTTTTTTCCTCTAGCTGTTTTTTTCCGCTAGCGGAAAAAAAAAGCGACATGACCTATCTTCAGGTGGATTCCGCCTGGAAAAACCAATGGAATTCAATGGGAGGCGGGAAAAATACGATGAGGTTTTCGACGCAGTTTTTTGAAGCGGAGTTCCTAGGCCCAGACCAAAAGGGGTGTAAACTACATCCTACATCCGCGTCAAAAAACGCGTCCGAAAACCATTTCCTAATTCCTGAAGCTGGTTTTTTCTGCCTGCAAAAAACTGTGTGAACATACCCTGACAGTATCAAATATGTGTTTGTTTTGAAAAAGGCAAATGTGTTTAGGCTTAAAAAACAGGCATATGTATTGTAATAAAGTCCCTTAGTGACTGAAATTACATCTTTTTATGGTAGGCACTAAGGGGTTAAAATAATGCCTGGTATCTAAAATAATGCATGTATAGATCCTTATGCATTGACACTATGGGATATAATTACAATATGTTAGACATATAGAAATTTAGAGAGTAACCTTCTTGTTATCCTGCTAGGTTGTGATCTCATGTACCTGAATGCATGCATTCCGCCTCTTAAAGGTGTTGTCCAAGGTTAATGTATTTATGGCCTTTCCTATGACGGGCCATGAATACGTGATCAGTGGGGCCAACAGATGGCCCTCACACCAGTCAGCTATACGGAGCCGCTTCCAGATGGGCACCATCACTGCCCTTCAGCTTTCTTTGAAGTCTGCAGGAAGATGGAACTTTTATGCTTCCCTCCATGCATTGTGTATAGCACAGGCACCAGAAGTGTCTCCCCACAATTGGTCCTGGGGCCATCTGTAGACCCCACACGCATCAGGTATTTATGGCCTATCCTAAGGATAGGTCATAAAACTTTAATCCTGGACAGTCCCTTTAATGCAGTGCGCAGACTCAGACTGTATTGTGTCAACTTTGTTCTGAGTGAGTTTCCATTTCACTTAAGTTTTTCTTCAATGACACAGAATTCAGAGCTGCAATCTCTTCATTTACCAGACATGGTCCCATCCATTTTGTAGGCGCTGCACATGTGTAAAGTATGGCAGCTAAGTCTCATTCAAATGAAATAGGACCAAGCTATGTGCGGCACCAGCAACAGACCCCATACAATGTAAAGAGCTGTACCTCATACTAAGGGCCCTATTAGGTCCTGTCTGTTAGAGCTGTCGATAAGCTGACTAATGAGGGAACGCTTGTTGCTTGGCTGATCACATCTCTTCTGCAGGATAAAAGATTCAGATTATTGGCAGTACATCACCCTATGTAGTCAGGACCGTGCTACCGATAACCCATGCAGCAGAATGGTGGAGAAACTATTGCAGTAGCGAGCGCTCCTCTCTCATTCACTTTACATCGGCCTGTATAATTGGACCGATGCCAGTGAGTGCAATAAATATGTTTCTCATTGACTGGCACTTCTCCTAGCCAAGATTTGGCTTTGTAATACAACCTTAAAGGGGTATTCCCATGAACATAAGCATTTTTAAATTTGTAGATAGTTAAAAGTTAAACATATTTGCAAATATAAGTAATTAAACAATTTGTAGAGTCTTAAAGATTTTCTTTAAATATCTTGTGGTCACAAGCTGTTGTCTAGATCGGTTGCCAGTGGATACGACGATGAATTCCGGACCTTTCTAAGGTAAAAAAATCAGCCATGATGCCCTTATTGTGGTCGTGATATCTTCTTATACATGTAATGTCCCTGCCTGATAACCCAGCTACAATAAGAAAATCATTGCTGGGTTCCTGACATGTCCCAAACCATAGAAAGTTTCTGCATTTGTGGTCATATCCATTGGCAACCAATCAAGACAACAGACTGTTACCACTAAGATGGTTAGAGAAAACCTTTAGAACACTGCAGAATTCTTAACTACTTATATTTGCAAAAATGTTTAACTTTTAATTATCTACAAATATAGATATGATTATGTTCATGGGAATACCCCTTTAAGGCTAAGGCCCCATGTTGTGGAAACACAGCGTTCTTCCAATTACATAAACACAGCAGAAAAAAAAATGCTGCGTTTTACAGTACAAGCAAACTGAATGAGATTCTGGCTAATCCACACATTGCGGGGGGAAAAAAAATACTGGGAAAAACTGCATTTTCAAAAACACAGCATGTCAAATCTACCTGTGGAAACACTCGTGTTTTCACTATAGATTTAATAAGGGAAGAAAAACTCAGCAAAAACGCTATGAAAATGCTGCAGAGAAACGTGGTGCATTTCCGCTTCATTTTTTTCCCACTGTGTTTTTTAGCTGCGTTCCGCAACGTGGGGTCTTAACCTAGAAAGGCCACAGAGCCACGACCTCTATTATCTAATATTGAAGGCTTATCCTAATGATGTTGATTGTAAAATATTTTGTCACATTCATTGTTTTCATATTTTTATTTTTCTTCCAGGTTCTCAATCCTTTTTACATTTTTCAACTGTTCAGTGTTATTTTGTGGGCCACAGATGAATATTACTACTATGCATGTGCCATTGTGTTAATGTCTGTGATCTCCATTATCAGTTCTCTGTACACCATTAAAAAGGTGAGCCTTAC
Organism: Leptodactylus fallax; assembly: GCA_947044405.1. NCBI lineage: Eukaryota > Metazoa > Chordata > Amphibia > Anura > Leptodactylidae > Leptodactylus > Leptodactylus fallax. Next base: position 3,527,855 of record CAMRHE010000167.1, read on the forward strand.
CAATTTGGAATTTCATATTTCATTAGAAAACACTGTATATTTTTGTAATGGTGTTTATATATGAATCTGCTTGTTGATATATTTTTTTTCTTTTGCTGACTATTGTCTGTTGTTAATACAAATCTGTTAGCCCAGATGTTACAGCAGGATTATTTACTGCAGAGGTGCTGTGGATAAGCTCACATGGCTGGGGCCCACAGATACTTTGCACATAGTGTGCCCTGGGCTTAGAAACCCTGTGGAATATCTTTCATATGCTCTGAGCTAGTCTGGTTTCACATCATGCTTTGGCCAACAGACCTATATCTTCATTAAAAGAAAAAAAAACAAAAAAAAAAAAACTTATCCTCATACAGTGGCAACACCCCATTTCTAACACTTGCTAGTTTTTGCTTTAAAAATTTAGGTTTGTTTTTGGATTTTTTAAATTGTGCATTTCAATAGTCTCTGTTCATACCTTGTATTGTGGTGTGACTGCAAAATGAAAGTTCATGTTATTGAACACTCCCACCAAAACACTTTTTTTTTTATTTTTTCTAATTCCTTTTATGAAGCTGTGTACTGCTTCTTTTTTGTGGGGCTAGTAGTAGTTTTTATTTATTCCAATTTTGAGGTTATGTCTGATGTTTGAAGAACTTTTTATTTATTTTTTGGCTATTTTAGGTTTTTTTTTCCCCACCGGTGTTCACCATATGGGATTAATATTTTTGTATTTTTATAGTTTGAGAATTCTTGGAAATAGCAATACCTTATTTGTAGATTAGTGGGTGTGATCAACCATACAATTATTGCAATACTACATCTTCAAAATAACATGTCTGCAATCAGATTGTCTCTAATTGTGGACATTACTGCTGGATCTTCAGCAGTAGTGGAAACCAAGTGGCCACATGTTTAACGTGTTGATAACTCCCATGCATGTACAGTGTATGTAAGGAAGTGGTTAAAGAGGACCCATCACCTCACCTGACATGTCTATAAAAAATTGTATTCTCCTTCATGTAAGAATTGTGGAACATGTTTTCTCTGAGCTGTTATTTCTCCTAAAAATGTTTGTATGTTAAAAGACAGCTGGGTGTTACCAGTTGTGTCCTTACATTGTCCAGTCACTGCTGTCAGTATCACACTATGCAGGGACACACTTCTCTGACAATGGTAAAACTAAGTTGTCCAGTTATTCATCCACATCTAAGAGAACAGAAAGATGCCCTCTTATTATTATATGTGAATTGCAAGTATTTGCTGAAAGAGGTCGTTCAGAAGTGGTGGGGGGTCTTTAAAGATTTACTAGTTATAAAAAGCACAGGAAAAAATGCACCAAAATTGTGACATGTGAACTGGCCCTAACACATTGTATCTTTGAAGAAATTGTTCAGTATGTGTCAGTGTAATTTCATTTGTTTTTTATTTCTATAGCAATATATAATGTTACATGACATGGTTGCAGCTCACAGTATTGTCAGAGTGACCGTGTGCCGCGCAAACAAAGGTATGTCATTAAAACCTATTTGAGGCTGAGGACCCACATTGCTGAAAAGCTACTTAAACATAAAAGAGTGGGGCCTTAGCCTTAGGGTTATTGCATAAAGCTGGCTCTGAGGTTGAGAATACTGATGCTTATAACATTTGACAAATACTGCAATATACAGTATGTGCATGGCTGATGGTGAAGACACACAATGCAGCTTTCCTGCGGGCTACCAGCTTTTGCACTTGCATTTGAGTTCTAGCTTGGTAACTTATTGGCCATGCATTTTTGAAGATAAGGCTAAGTTCACATTTGTGCCGGTGTCTCCCATAGGAGAAACTGACAAAAAATAGGCAGAGAGAAAAGTCCTGCATGGAGGACTTTTTTTCTCCGCCACTTTACAGTGTGCACCTGACGTACCCCAAAATAGTCAATGGGGTCTACCGGTCTCTGTGTGTAACCCATGGCGCTAGTGTGAACCTAGCATGAGCCTGCATAAGCATGCAGCCACTAACAGTAGAGCAAGCTATAATCAATAAACTTAAAGGAGTTGTCCTTGCCACCCATGACCTCAGCAGTTACAGGAGCAGGAGAGGACACTGATCCTCACCAGTGACGTCTCGTTCCCTATTCTGTGACCGCTGAGGCCACTAATTGACCTCAGTGGTCAGTTGTGTGCAGCGAGGACTTCCGCTGGAACAAACCTCCCCTGAGTGCTACTGGACTGCAGTGGGGAAAACTGGAGCAGCGGGGATGGGTGAGTATAGGGTTTTATTTATTTTATTATTTATTTTTTAGTTTTCCCTTTCCTTGGCCTCCTGCCAGAGTTCTGTTATTCCTGGACAACCCCTTTTAAGTGCAGACATCGGTAGCTGGCCTGGTGTAAAACATTGTGTGTTTGTTCCATCAAGTTGCATGATAGAAATAATGACTTTGTAATGCCTGGCACTCTTATAAGCTTTATATGTAAGGATTACTCACTTTCCTAAGAATGTTTGCAAGGTAGGCAAAGCTTTGTTGGATAGAACGTTATTGAATGCACTTGTGCCCACCATCTTTTATGGGCCTTCCATAGATTATTGTAATCGCATAAACTAGATCAACAAACTCCCTTTAGCTTCACTGCAAACTAATTGATGTCAAAATCTTCTTGATACTCAGTATTTTGTTGCAGGATAAGACAGAAAAAGGGAGATTAATGTATGTCACATAGTAATTTATAGTATCTCTCATTCAGAGGTTGAAGAAATCATGTCTACTGACCTTGTACCTGGGGACGTTATGCTAATCCCACCTAATGGGACCATTATGCCTTGTGATGCCGTCCTGATTAGTGGAACTTGCATTGTGAATGAAAGCATGTTAACAGGTAATGGGGCACAGGGGTGGATTTGAAAGCATCTTAATGGCTGCAAATGTGTTGATACTAATCCATAATTTGTAAATTTCCTTTAGGTGAAAGTGTACCAGTAACAAAGACAAACTTGCCAGATCCATCTTCAAATTCCAGAGGGGTGGAGGATGAGATGTATAATACTGAAGTTCACAAGCGTCACACTTTATTTTGTGGGACCAATGTCATCCAAACCAGATTTTATGCTGGAGAATCTGTCAAAGCCATAATTGTCCGGACAGGTATATAATTTCCATATGCTTCATTAAGGGAGTTATATCCTACCTCTAGTTCACAAACCCCAAGTAATTGGAAGAATGGCGACCTGAAAGTTTGCATGAGTGCTAATAATGTGAATTAAGCACTGGTACACATGCATGGACAACGCTTCAATGGCATGAACATTGAGAGGAACTTTTAGGGCTCCTGTTTCCCTTATCACTAGACCAGGGTACAGGTTTCATTTGTGGCGCAATCTCTTTAACCCCTTCCCAACATCTGCCAGCGGATGTTGGGTATTTAAATATGGCAGCCCCCATAGCTGCCGGGCCTTTGCTGTATTATACAGCAAAGACCCAGCGCTAATACCCATGATCACTACCATTTTCCCAGTAGCACATGGGCACTGCCATTTTGGGGAGGATCGCTGGTGCCTGGAGTGAGATTCAGGGCTGGTGATCCATTGCCATGACAGCTGAGAGCCTATTGAAGATTCACAGGTTTGTCTGGCATTCATATGTATAACAGGCTGCTCTATGCAGTCTTTTGCAATGCATTGCGTCAGTTATCAGACCCCCTGGTTTTCAAGACCCCTAGGAAGTCTAATAATTACAGTAATTAAAACAAAAAATTTTTTTTTAAAAAGATTTAAAAACATTACAATTTTGATCACCCTCCTTTACCTAGAACACATATAAAACAAAAAAAAAAACAAAAAACTGTGAAGCACATACACATTAGGCATCCCTGTGTCCGAAAATGCCCAGTCTACAAACTTATAAAAATCCTTTTTTTCTGTATGTTAAACCTCCATTTTTTCACTGTTTTGCATCCGATAAAAATTTGAATAAAAAGTTATCAAAGCAATAGACATTCCTCAAAATGGTATAAATAAAAAGTACACCTGGCACTGCAAAAAAAGACTCCCTATGTATGTATGGGTGTCAGAATATGGCGACTTTAAGAGAAATTTATTTATTTTTATTTTTTTTTTTGCAAAGTTTTGGATTTTTGTTAAAGGGTTAAAATGTAAATAAAACAATATAAATTTTGGTATCCCCTCAATTATACCGAAACATAGAATATAGGTCACATGACATTTTGGATGCACAGTGAACGCCGTAAAAACGAAGCCCGTAAGAGTCGCACAAATGCACACTTTTTCTCAAATTTCAGCCCATTCTGTATTTTTTTTTTTTTTTTCCAGCTTCCCAGTACATTGTACAGAATAATTACCACTATGAAGAACAGTTTGTCCCCCAAACATTAAGCCCTCATATGGCTCTGTGAACGGAAAAATAATAAAAAAAATTATGGGGTTTGGAAGGCAGGATTCAAAAACGAAAAATGTCTCTGGCAGGCAGGGGTTAAAGAGCGGGTGTTCTCCTTCTACTTCTTAGGCAGTTTATGCTTTTATTCTGTATTTTACCCTCAAATTTTGCCACCTGTCGGGTTTTTTTTTTTTTTTTTTTTTGGAATGGCTCAATGTTCTCTTGTATTTTCAGGATTCAGCACATCTAAAGGACAGCTTATTCGTTCCATACTCTATCCAAAGCCAACGGACTTCAAGCTTTATAGAGATGCCTATCTGTTCCTGCTATGTCTTGTAGGGGTTGCTGGAATTGGGTTCCTGTACGCTGTTCTAAATAGTATTTTAAAAAAGGTGCGAATCTTTTTGTGACTTTTTAACCCTCTTTTCATAGTTTTCTGGTTTACAGTAATAGCTTTTTTGTCTATCTCTTGTTTGTCTAGGTTCCAGCCAGCACTATTGTTATTGAATCACTTGACATTATAACCATCACAGTACCTCCTGCTCTTCCTGCTGCCTTGACTGCTGGGATTGTGTATGCACAAAGACGTCTGAGGAAACTTGGCATCTTCTGTATCAGTCCTCAGAGGATAAACATTTGTGGACAGTTAAACCTCATATGCTTTGACAAGGTTAATATACTTTTTTGTCTGAGGCCACACATAGCAAAATGCTGCAGAAAAAAACACAGCAGTAACAAAGCCGCAAAAACACTCATTCACTTTACTGGGACTGTAAAATGCATTTTTTTTTCTGCAACGTGTCCTCATCCTTTCACTACTTTATTTTTCTGTGCACAGAACAGCAGAATGTTGGCCTAACTTTTGTGCTGACCTCTCTAAAGGGTAGTGTGAGGGCAATGGGTGTTTCAGATCACCTGTTATGGTCCCTTTTGAACAATTTTTGTTGTGGAGCAGTTTTTTTTTTTTTATTTTTTTGAAAAATTAGTTCATCTGTAATTCTGTTTTTAACGTAGATGTGAACATAGCCTTATTTACTATACCTTCTAATAGAGCAAGCTAGACAGTAAAGAAATGTGGTGTAAGGCATGTATTCCAGTTGTTTGGCGTAAATTGAACCAGAATTTTGCATTATCAATGAAGAAGATCGCCAGACTTTCTATGCCTGCACCCCCCACCTGACTGGTTATCACACCATACACAGCTTTTATGCACACTGTACTTACCTTTTGCAGTACAACCTCTTCTATACTTCTAAAAAGAGTACAAATTTAGGTTCCCTTTCTTTCTCTTTCTCTATGATTTTCTGCCAGTCCTATGATGCCACATCACATTATCACGTGACCATCTAGAGTCAGTACCACCTCTGCTTGTTATCCTTCCCACTATATTTGCCTAAATAAGAAACCTTAAAGATGTTATGTGAGAATAAAAACTTCAGCAGTTTACTGATAGATGCTGCTCCCCTGTGGCCCCGATTCTAAGCTTTTCATAGTGCTGCTGGGGGCTTGGAGTCTTGCAGCTTAGTCTCCTCTGCTGACGCCAGACTCTTCTTCACATGACTCTCTTTAATCCTGCTGCTTGTCTCAAAGTACAGCAGGAGCAGTCATGTGGCAAAAACTTGGAGCATCAGTTGAGGATCCAGACTAGAAGATTTATGCCATTTCTCCCCCCCCCCCCCCGCACCACTATAAAAGCTCAAAATCGGGGTGGTGGGAGACTGTCATGTATTAAGTGTGCTTATCCAATGCTGAAAGTTTTTATCACTTTAAGTGTACATTCAGGGAGGATGCTCTGTTATCTTGTTCATTATAACACTGACAGGAGCTATCTAATCTTCAGCAGTAGCTCTTAAGAATTTATCCCTTGTGGAGAGACAACGTGGTTGTCAACAGTCACCTAGCTGTGTATACTGTCCAGTAGAGAAAGTGTATGGCTGTAGCCTGATTCACATTGCTGCTAAACAGTCTGATATATCGGGAAAGAAGCAGCAAATAAAATAAGAGGTCAGAGACGGACACATTAAATACCATAATGGAGTACATGAAAAATTTACATTTGGGTAGAGTGTCCCTTTAATAAATTAGTCTCATTGTGTGTCATGAGAAATTTCTTGGTACATTTTTCAAATAACATATTTTCTTGTCTGTAGCCAAAAAAACTAGTAGAACTATGGCTTGGAATTTAATCATCTTTCAATCTTTTAGACTGGCACTCTTACTGAAGATGGCTTGGACCTTTGGGGAATCCAAAGAGTGACGAATGCTCAGTAAGTAACATGGAAGACCTCAGAATACCTCATAATATATATATATATATATATATATATATATATATATATATATATACACATACATACATACATACATACATACACACACACACACACACACCAGGTGAAATAGGTAGTTAACACGTCACCAATTTTCTATGTAAATATATTTTTAAAGATGCTATTACCATTTTTCCTCACAAACACTATTCACAACCTGAAGGTTTGGTGGGCTCTAGCTATGAACTCTGAGCTTTAGTTTCCTTACATATATTTTCTATTTGCTTCAGGTTAGGTGATTGGCTGGGCCATTCTAACAACTTTTATTTTCTTTCTCTGAAACCAATGGAGAGTTTCCTTGGCTGTGTGTTTGGGATCATTGTCATGCTGAAATGTCCTCATTTCATCTTCATCACCCTGGTATTTGGCAGCAGATTTTTATCAAGAATGTCTCGGTACATTTGTCCATTCATCCTTCCTTCAGTTATATGAAGTATACCAGTGCCATATAGCGAAAGACAGCCCCACACCATGATGTTCCCACCTCCAAACTTCACTGTTGGTACGGTGTTTTTGGGGTGATATTCAGAGCCTTTTGGCCTTCAAACATGGTGTGTATTATGGCATCCAAAATGTTCAATTTTGGTCTCATCTGACCAGACTATATTCTCAGACAATTCTATATTGTCTAAATGTTGTTGAGCAAACTTTAAGTGTGCTTCAGCATGCTTTTTGTTCAGCAATGGAGTCTTGCGTGGTGAGCGTGCATACCAGCTATGGAGGTTGAGTGTATTACTTATTGTTCTCTTTGAAACAATTGTACCTGTTAATTCCAGGTCTTTCGTAGCTCACCACAGGTAGCTCTTGGAGAACTCTTACAATAATTCTTTTCACTCCTCTATCTGATATCTTGTAAGGAGCACCAGGTCATGGCTGGCTTATGGTGAAATTTTGTTCTTTTCACTGCCGGATTATTGCCCAAACAGTGCTCATTGGAGCCTTCAGTAATTTAGAAATCTTTCAGTAACCAGTTCCATCAGTATGTTTTGCAAGAATAAGGTTGCAAAGGTCTTGAAAACAACTCACTGGTTTTACCCATCATGAGATGTTTCTTGCGTGGCACCTTAGCAATGAGACATCTTTTATAGGCCATCAGTTGAAGCAGCTAATATTATTTGTCACTAAGTGGCAGGATTGCTTGCTATTTACTGATAGATTTCAGCTGCTGTCAGGACTTTCCATGGCTTTTTGCATCTCTCTCTCTCTCCCCCTCTCCCTCTCCCTATCCCTCTCCCTCTCCCTCCCCCTCCCTCCCCCTCTCCCTCCCCCCTCCCTCCCCCTCTCCCTCTCCCTCCCTCCCCCCAATACTTTTCCCCTGTGTCATTTCTCATTATTACACATAACTTAATTTATGGACATCTACCATTTGATTTCTTTGTCTGTGAATTGGATGGGTTGTTACTGACGACATCTGCTTGACAATTTCATGACCATAGCACCTTTAGAAATAGATTTACTTAAAAAATTGGTGATGTCTTCAATACTTATTTCATCCGCTGTATATGATCATTTGTATTAATAGATAGATAGTTGTAACTGTTTTTAGTCTGTTTAGAAAGTGCTTACCGCTTTTTTTTACATTTTTTTCTATTTTCAGGTTCCTTTTGGCAGAGGAAAAAGCTTGCAGTGAGAGCTTGGTTAAGTCTCAGTTTGTTGCCTGCATGGCAACATGTCACTCACTCACAAAAATTGATGGAGTGATTTCAGGTGACCCCCTTGATTTAAAAATGTTTGAAGCCATAGGATGGGTAAGTGATGATTTAACTTTTTCACTGTTTGCTTCAAATATAACACTTCAAAAAGTTCAGAATTGTATTCAGTTTTCAATTTTTTTTTGTATGTCTTAATGAGAGTAACATTTTATTCTATGTACCTAAATTAAACTAGATGGTGAAAAAATATTTTTTTTACTGTAATTTTTTTAAATTCTATTTTCTGCACATAATTATGGGGGGTGTTCCACTTACCAGAGCTGCTAACCGCATTTAGAGAGATGCTTTACAGCAGCCATATGGACAGCAATAGATGGAGATGAGTAAATGTGAATAGTTTGTGTGCATTGTGCAGAGATTATTTTGCAGGGAGTGGGAGTAGGGGAGCTGTAACAATCATCTATTGTGAATGGTAGACCTTGAGTTATCTGCCTGTGATGATAATGAGACTACTGGTGAAAAGTGAACAGAATAGTGTACAGAACAGGTAGTATCAGACTGTTATTGGGCATACACAACGTTCACATCTGCATCGGGTCTGTGTAATGACAGATGCAAATGGATCTCGACAGACCCCATTGACTGTGACATTAGGGCATATTGGGTGTCTGTCTTTTTTTTTGTTTTTGTTTTTTGTTTTTTTCCCTCTGAAGTTGATGGACAAAATGAAGCCAAGGATAAAGAGTAACCAAAGGAAGTGCTGACCTATATTTTTCTCCCTTTTTTTTTTTTTTTTATGCAGTTTTTATGTTTACCGTTCCTTTAAGGGTTTTTTGCAAGGTGACTGAATTGTATAGTGACTGTTTTTGAAAGTGCAGTTATTTATGTGTATCACATTGTATACACAGGAGGTGTAATTCTTTTGTATAGCATTATAAAATAAATAAGCTTTCTGTTTTTGTTAATAAAATTACTGAAAACTTGTGTCTTAGATTCTGGAGGAAGCCACAGAAGAAGAGACTGCTCTTCATAACCAAATAATGCCAACAGTTGTTAAACCTCCTAAACAGCCTGCCACTGAGCAAAAGCCTGCCGACAGCGAAGACATGGTACTGTTATTATTTCTCTTGTTCCTGAGGCTTTCTAATCATTTTAGCCCTGCACAAAGTTTCACAATACATACAAAGGGGGATTAATGAAATCCCATATGCCAAGTTTGTGGGTTAAAATCGTTGCATATCTGTAATTTGTGGCTATTTAATGCTACTTTCAACTAAAATAATGAATTTTTGGTGCCATACATTTGTGCCTAGGTGCAAAGGCACAGCAGTAGGGGTGGTACATCATTTAATGAAGTGCTCCCTTTATATGTTTTTCAGTTTCAATTGTATCATGAGACAAAATAGGACCAAGGGAGAGGAGTATTTAGTGTTCCTTCAAAGTTATTTCACATGTAGCACATTTTCTCTGCAGCAACCCTGAAAATATTCAGTTGCTTTGGATTTTGTTGCAGCTTTCTTCCTGAAACCTGCTTATTATGCATGCTCACAGTGTTATTATCATGGTTTTGTAACTTCTCACAGTTTCTGTTTTTTTTTTTTTTTATTTTCAGGAACTGTTTGAATTACAGGTAAATACATTTTGATACTTTTTACTTGTACCGTTGTTTTCTGCATTAGACCACAATGCAGTCCTGCTGAATGTTTATTATTGCTGCCAATTCCATGTCAGTTTTTGATCTTTGCAATACAAAGGCTGAAAACTGCTCTAGCTGTGGGGGTGAAACACATGGCGAAAACCAGACTGTTTTTAGTGGTGAATTATCCCACAGCAGATCGCCACATGACGTCATAGTCTATAGTGGCCCCAACACTAACTCTGTCTGTCATACAGTTAAGTCTTTAACCCCTTTCTGCAATGCACTATACTACCACAGTACGTCACACCGCATGCATAGGTAACACTCAGTGCCTTAATAGTACAGTGCTATAGAAGTGATGCTTGGCCTATTGCTGCCAAGCCCTGGTTGTATTATACTTCCGGCTTTCACTGCTGGAGTCTGAGAGAGCGCTGATTATAAGTTTGGTATAAGTTATTTTAATTTTTACTGCACTATGAACATCATAAAAATGAAATCCAAAAAAAACAATGATGAAATTGCAGATTCTATCATGTTGTCCCTTGCAAAAAAATTGTAAATTAGAAACAACATATTACATGCATGCTATAATGATGCCATCTAAAAGTCAACTTGTCAAGTAATAGTTTTTGAAATATAAACCAAAAAAGAAACTCAGAAAAAAAAAATAGAAAAAAGTCACCTGGTACCTAAAGAGGTTTTCTGATTAAATACAGCCATATTTGAAATAGCATACAATTAAAAGTTAAAGTGGACCCTTCATGTCCTCTGACATTAGCGGTGTTACATACCGCTAGAAAGATGACCAATATCTCTGATGTCAGAGAGGCTGATCTTACAGCTCAGCGTCATTGCTGGGCAGTGAGGATTGCCCCCCTGAGGGTACTCTTCCATAGCCTTGTACTGTTAGTTAGCTATGGTCTTGGTAGCATATGAAACCAGAGCATCTGTTCTCAGTGGTATAAAATCACAGAGAAAGCTATTTGAATGGAGTCCCCCCTTTTTTGGCAACTGGAAATGCATAGTGAGTATGGGCATATGGAATAGACTCTCTTTGACAGCGCTTGGTTAAAGCATTAGGGAAAACTTTAGATTTCAATTACTACTAATAGAAAGTAAAATAGTTTAATAAGGTATATATATAGTGCTATGTTCATTCCTGTGTCTGAGTCTCCATTGCAAAGTCTAGAAGAAATTCCAAACTAAAAAAAATCCTGCAGGCATGACTTTTTCGTCTGCCAATGTCTGTAATATAATGGACACCCAATGGACTCAAATACAATCCGTTGGGTCCGTTTGTCAATAGACTTACTGGTTTTCTGGTCCTGCGATAGACCATAGAAAACAGATGTTAACCAAATACCCCACATTTATTTATGTTACTGTAGTGAAAGAAAGTGAAATGACCCAAACTGGACTGTCCTTTAAAGAGTACCTTTCACATCCTCATGTATATGCGGTTTTACATACCGCTAAAAAGCCGACAGTGCGCTGAATTCAGCGCAGTCTGCTTTCCCGTTATTGCCTGTTATATTCCCGTTTATATATAATATGAAATATATTATAAACTAACAATGCTAACCTTAAGCTATAGGTGGCAGTGTGTAGCTTTTTTTATTCTATTTTTTTTATTTATGTCTGAGAAAGCCCTTGATGTACTCCAGCTGTAGTTTTTGTTATCCAGAGTTCTGATAAAACAGTGGACAGTTCTGCAGTAATCTCATTGGCCACATACAAGTTGATCTACAGACTAAATGTAAACTGTCCTGTACTATTCAATGGGGTGTGTTATTAGAGACACCCCCCTTTAATTTCCAAATGCAGCCCTTAGGTGATAAGCTGGCTTCCCCAGGAAGCTGCAGACTTTACTGAGGAAGCTGCAGCCAACCAGGTATTTTCTTGCAGTGTCTATTATATGGAGATGGCTCAAATGTCCCAGAATGGAAGCTGGTGGTACAGAGCTGCTATCCATGTGGTTCATAGAGGGGGGTCCATATAGTTAAGATTGGTGTCTGTGTTTAAGGTTTTATATGGGTCTATTTTGGGCTGTTTTTGAAGCCAAAACAAGGTATGGTTTATAAAAGGGTATAAAGTATATAGGTCTGCTACTTGCCTCTTTTATCCATCCTCTCCTGGTTTTGGCTTCAACATCAACAACAAAAAAAACTGAATGTGGTAACCCATCCTAATAGGCACATAGACGGGGGTTGTCATAATGAGTATTTGTACAATGTTCATGGTTGTCCTGTTACATGCTAAGTTTCCTACTATGTGTTTCTGTGAGGATTATGTCTTGTTAAAAGCAGCATTATCATTTGGATATGGTAGAAACCACAGACATGAGTGGGAGACTGGTGACTTAATGGTAAAAACATTCAGCATTGGGAGAAAACCAAACATTAATAATGTTCTTTGACTGCATGGTAACCACACAATTTATGTGTTAGGTTTTCTACACTGCAACAGTTCTTTAAAATAAGCCTTTTATTAGTTTACTCCCCTGTCTGGATAAATTCTTCCTTGCTTGTAACTGCAAAATTATTAATTGTAATTTAAGTTTTCAGTGATCCAATAGGTCCTAAGTTTACATTTCTTATACTAGATTTTGCATGGTATGAAAGTTAAAGGAATTTTCTCATGAACATAACCATGTTAGATAACAAAAATTAAACTTTGTTGCAAATAAAAATAATTAAGATCCACAATTGCAATAACTTTTTAAGGTCTAGCACATGTCAGAAACCCAACCATGATTTCCTTATTGTGGCCAGTTTTATCTTCTAATGCATACACTGTCCCTGCCTGATTACCTAGTTACAATATGGAAGTCATGGCTGGGTTTCTGACAGAAGACAGGCGTTAGAAAGTTCCTGCATTCATGGTTGTATCCATTGGCAGCCGATCAAGACAGAAGACTGTCACCACTAAGATGATTAGAGAAAATCTTTAAAACTTTTCAACATTTTTAATTACTTATATTTGCAAAAATGTTTATCTTTTAATTGTCTACAAATTTGCTTATTTTCATGGGAATACCCCTTTAAGTTAACCCATGTTCTAGTTATGAAATTGGATGGGAAAAGTGCCTAGAAAAGTGGATCTGCCATTGAATTACAAGGCTTTTCTAAGGCTTTAGCGTTACTGACTTGCGTAATGACCTTTTAGAGTATCAATGCTGTTAATGTGCAATTTAACTTCTGTTTCACCTGCAGACCTCATATGAAATTGGAATTGTACGACAGTTCCCCTTCTCCTCAGCTCTGCAGCGGATGGCGGTAGTTGCCAGAGTATTAGGAGAAAAACGAATGGATGCCTATGTGAAGGGGGCCCCAGAAGTAGTAGCTAGCCTTTGTAGATCAGAAACAGGTGAAGACCAATTTTTTTATACAAGCAAAATATAACAATTTCATTCCAGTGTGGAGGCACGATTGAAGAGCAAGACAATCATAATGTTTTGTAATCACAGTGACTGATACTTTATGATAAATCTAGTGCACCTTTAGGCTGTCCAGTCTATATTTACACCTTCTTTTACTTGGCTTATTTCAAGACAAAAAGTGCACCAAAACTCTGGTGCATGGTGCTGCATCTTGGGCTCCATGCCTTCCCTTTTAAAGCCTTCCTTTTTGTCAAACAAGATTCAAAAACTGTCTAAGGCTAAGGCCCCACCTGGCATCCCGCAGCAAAAAAGCTATATGGGAAAAACCGTGGCGGCAACGCATCATGGTTCTTCCCGCAGTGCTTTGGACAAAGTTCGCAGAGGTTTCCTTTGCGGACTTTCTGCTTCAATTATACCTATAGGGAAACCGCCGGCATTTCGGTAGTTATAATTGACATGCTGCAATTTCCAAAACCATGACTGTTTTGGAAATCACCGCGTGTGCATAGCGCATTTTTTACTGCAGAGTGGGGGATGGGATTTGCTAGAATCCCATCCACTTTGCTGTGAATAAAACGCCATGTGGGGCCCTGGCCTAAAACAGTTCATAAATGTGATGCTAGATATGTACGTTAGTTTGTTTTGTTGCAGATTGCGGCAGAATTATTACGCGTTTCCATTAATCTGCGGGTACTCTGGTTTCCTCCCACACTCCAAAGACATACTAAATAGGGAATGTAGATTGTGAGCCCTAAATGGGACAGAGACTGGTAATGTCTATAAAGCGCTACAGAATATGATGGCGCTATACAAGTAAGCAAATTAAAATAATGACGTTCTACATAGAATGTACTTGTCTTGAATGGTCCTTTACTTAGGCTTCTTTCACACTAGAGCAGTAATGTGCAAGATTTCCATGAAGAGCATTTCTCAACAGAAACCTTGAACGCTTGTGTTTAATAGATGCTATGCATTTAACAGCGTAGTGTTTATCACCTATGGACTTCTAGAAGCATCTGTACGGAATACTGCAGTCTCCTGCATTATCCCATGCACCAAAAACAAACTGAATCTCTGACCAGTCATGAGGCCAAATGGACACTTTTTTGGCATCTGTCTGGTGATTGGGGGGCCTATGAATCCATTTATTGTATGTGCTGGGAGCTTTCCCACTGTCTTGGAATGTTTTGCCAGATTCCTAGTAACAGAAAAGTGTAAGTGCCAATAGAAGGTTAAGGGTTCTATAAAGAAATTTTAAGTATGCATACCCTGCCTTTGAGAGACAACTTCTTTATTAAAGAATATTTATCATCTATCAGAAGGTTAGCTTTCTGTTTCTTCTTTGTGGGACAAACTTATTTCATCTGCAAATACCTGTTTTATACTTCAGTTAAATTTAGAAATAGTTCCACTTTTATTTTAGATGATAAAATAGTAGTAGTTTACTTAAATGTATTGTAAATTTTTATTTATTTATTTATTTTGCAGTACCTTCTGACTTTGCAGTTGTTTTAGAAGACTACACAAAGCAGGGATACCGTGTCATTGCACTTGCACACAGAAAATTGGAGTCCAAAATTGCATGGCACAAAGTACAAAATATTAGTAGGTATGAAGTCTTTCTGTGTATTCATTTTTATTATATCAGCTTGTTTCTTGGTTAATGTGTTTCTATTTTAAAACATTTTACATTAATAATATTGTAAATTACGAACACAAATTTTAGTTACTATCAGATTTTCAATTAACCCTTTTGTGACCAGCCCACTTAAATTTAATATGCTGCAGAACTTGTCCTTGTATCCACTGCATGTTTAAGTGTTCTAACAGTGCACATAGCAATCCTGTTACACTCTTCATCTCTCCGTACTGGTTACAAAAGGCAGCCTTAATACAGAGGGAAAATAGTCCCCCAGTAATAATAATAATTAAAAAAAAAAAAAAAAAAAAGCTGTTATGTATATGGCTTAAACAGACACATTGAAAAATGCAAACAAATTTACTACGGGAAAAAAAAAAAAACTACAATTGTTAAAAACAAGTAAAAGCCAAAAAAGCGTATACAAATAAGAAAAATCTGGCTGCCACCATGATACATAGTTAGTCTGCCCCCAACCCTCCAAAGCATAATAGACATACGGTAACTCAATGATAAAATAATGCATGTACCTAAAACCTGCGATAACATAACCATGCATTACAAAACAACAAAATATATAAATATATTTTCCTTCCTCCTCCCATGATGTTTTTTATAGACATTGTTTGAAGATGTGACATTTTGTTGTTTTGTGATGCATGGTTATTTTATAACCAACAACAAAAGGGCTAATAAATACAAAATACCGAGGTGCTTGTGGATCATGTAATAACCAGAAACAAAAGATCATGACCATCAAATAATAAAATAACATTTTATTAATACATATATAAAAACATACATATAAGAGTAGAAAGACAAAAATGAATGAGTAATTGGATATACCATATATATATATATATATATATATATATATATATATATATATATACAGTACAGACCAAAAGTTTGGACACACCTTCTCATTCCAAGAGTTTTCTGTATTTTCATGACTATAAAAATTGTAGATTCACACTGAAGGCATCAAAACTATGAATTAACACATGTGGAATTATATACCTAACAAAAAAGTGTGAAACAACGGAAAATATGTCTTATATTCTAGGTTCTTCAAAGTAGCCACCTTTTGCTTTGATTACTGCTTTGCACACTCTTGGCATTCTCTTGATGAGCTTCAAAAGGTAGTCACCTGAAATGGTCTTCCAACAGTCTTGAAGGAGTTCCCAGAGATGCTTAGCACTTGTTGGCCCTTTTGCCTTCACTCTGCGGTCCAGCTCACCCCAAACCATCTCGATTGGGTTCAGGTCTGGTGACTGTGGAGGCCAGGTCATCTGGCGTAGCACCCCATCACTCTCCTTCTTGGTCAAATAGCCCTTACACAGTCTGTAGGTGTGTTTGGGGCCATTGTCCTGTTGAAAAATAAATGATGGTCCAACTAAACGCAAACCGGATGGAATAGCATGCCGCTGCAAGATGCTGTGGTAACCATGCTGGTTCAGTATTCCTGTAATTTTGAATAAATCCCCAATAGTGTCACCAGCAAAGCACCGCCACACCATCACACCTCCTCCTCCATGCTTCATGGTGGGAACCAGGCATGTAGAGTACATTTGTTCACCTTTTCTGCGTCGCACAAAGACACGGTGGTTGGAAGCAAAGATCTCAAATTTGGACTCATCACACCAAAGCACAGATTTCCACAGGTCTAATGTCCATTCCTTGTGTTCTTTAGCCCAAACAAGTCTCTTCTGCTTGTTGCCTGTCCTTAGCAGTGGTTTCCTAGCAGCTATTTTACCATGAAGGCCTGCTGCACACAGTCTCCTCTTAACAGTTGTTGTAGAGATGTGTCTGCTGCTAGAACTCTGTGTGGCATTGACCTGGTCTCTAATCTGAGCTGCTGTTAACCTGCGATTTCTCAGGCTGGTGACTCGGATGAACTTATCCTCCGCAGCAGAGGTGACTCTTGGTCTTCCTTTCCTGGGGCGGTCCTCATGTGAGCCAGTTTCTTTGTAGCGCTTGATGGTTTTGGCCACTGCACTTGGGGACACTTTCAAAGTGTTCCCAATTTTTCGGACTGACTGACCTTCATTTCTTAAAGTAATGATGGCCACTCGTTTTTCTTTACTTAGCTGCTTTTTTCTTGCCATAATACAAATTCTAACACTCCATTCAGTAGGACTATCAGCTGTGTATCCACCTGACTTCTGAACAACACAACTGATGGTCCCAACCCCATTTATAAGGCAAGAAATCCCACTTATTAAACCTGACAGGGCACACCTGTGAAGTGAAAACCATTTCAGGTGACTACCTCTTGAAGCTCATCAAGAGAATGCCAAGAGTGTGCAAAGCAGTAATCAAAGCAAAAGGTGGCTACTTTGAAGAACCTAGAATATAAGACATATTTTCAGTTATTTCACTCTTTTTTGTTAAGTATATAATTCCACATATGTTAATTCATAGTTTTGATGCCTTCAGTGTGAATCTACAATTTTTATAGTCATGAAAATACAGAAAACTCTTGGAATGAGAAGGTGTGTCCAAACTTTTGGTCTGTACTGTGTATATATATATATATATATATATATATATATATATATATATATATGAAGGCTAGATGAACCATGCAGGAATATATGCTTTAATAAAGTCTGTATATGGGGAGGGGAAAATAATGCTCTGAATGAGCACTAACACTGTATACAATACTGGTTTGTATCATAGGGAATAATTCCCTCTCAAGTCCAATACCTCTATAACAGTACACAATGTAAACCAGTTCCTAACCCAAAAATGAACAACCAATACAATCAGAAAACCAGCATGTAATCTCACCTAGTCACACTCTGGCTAGGTGAGATGACATGCTGGTTTTCTGATTGCATTGTATTTTCCCCTCCCCATGTACAGACTTTATTAAAGCATACATTCCTGCATGGCTCATCTAGCCTTCATATATATGTATGTTTTTATATATGTATTAATAAAATGTTATTTTGTTATTTGATGGTCATGATCTTTTGTTTATGGTTATTTTATAGTAGGTTTTAGCTCTGGTACGACTGTTTTTAACTACTGCAGTTTTTGAAATTGGGGGATTTCTAATATTAAAACCCATAAAATTGGTTCAGAACTGAACTGGTCTCTCAAAAAAAAATATTAGGTTTAAGAAATATTCTTGAAAATTCGAAAAATTGCTGAAAAACTTATAAGCCTTCTAACGTCCTAAAAACAGTAAAAGAATGTCTAAAAAAAAAATCCCACTGTAAAGTAGATATATGCTAAATCTTAAACATTTACTATTTTATGTGGTATAACTATCTGTCCCACAGGTATTAAAATTTAAGCTTTAAAAATTGCAATTTTTTTTCAACATTTTCTGTAAACTTTTTTTTATATCTAAACTCAAAACTTATTGACCAAAATTTACCAGTAACAATGTATAATGTGTCACAGAATCACTTAGATCGATAGAGGCTTTCCAAAGTTATCTCTACATAGAATAACTCATGTCAGATTTGATGGCTGATGGTGGCATACGTCTTAGGGTATGTTCACACAGAGTTTTTTGCAAGCTGAAAAAATGTGCTTCAGGAATTGGGGACCAGTTTTTTTTTACGCTTTTTTTTTTTTGTTTGTTTTTTTACATGATGCATTTTTTTGTCGCGTTTTTTCTGCTCCAGCACACTGTATGGACCTGGTAGCTTCTCTTTAAAAACCGCGTTGCGTTATTTGACGCGGTTTTTGCAGAAACTGCGTCAAAAACCGCGTCGCATTTTTTCCGCCTTCCATTGACTTCAATGAGTTTTTCCAGGCGGAATCCGCCTGAAGATAGGTCATGTCGCTTTTTTTTTTCAGCTAGCGGAAAAAAAAAAACTGCTAATGATTCCCATTGAAATGAATGGAAGGCGGATTTTGAGGCGGATTCCGCGCCAAAATCCGCCTGCAAAAAACTCCGTGTAAACACAGCCTTAAAGGTCAAAACAGTCTGCATCCTTCCAAGGTTAATGAATATCACAAATCTAGTACATTACATGTGGTATGTAAGTTTTGTAATGTTGTCTGGTGGCTTTGTCCCTGCTGGCTGATCTGTGGCACATGGAAAATATGGTTTCATACGACATTATAAATGTCAGGCCCCCTCCTTTCCAGAATCTACAGTCCCTGAAAAGCAACACTCAGGGACCAAATTGCAAAACAGATTAACCTAGTTTGGAAGGGCTATGTGGCAAAGAGAGTCTAAGAGTGATCCCTCTGTAACACATACATATACTTGACGACTACATTTCTGATACTGTATTGCAGAGATGCGATTGAAAACAACATGACATTCTTGGGTCTGATCATTATGCAAAACAAACTAAAACCAGAAACTCCAGCTGTTCTTGAAGACCTTCACAAAGCCAATATCCGTATAGTCATGGTAACAGGTGAGGCAAAAGCAAGTGTAGAACAAGTGTGTGGGGTGTGTGTGTGTGTGTGTGTGTGTGTGTGTGTGTGTGTGTGTGTGTGTGTTTCTTTTTTTTATGTTTATATCCCCAGGTCTCGAACTGTGTACTTTATGCCGATCTGTTTTATAGGAGACAACATGTTAACTGCAATTTCTGTTGCCCGAGACTGCGGAATGATTCTACCTCATGATAAGGTTATTGTAGCTGAAGCACTACCTCCTAAAGATGGCCAAGCTGCCAAGATTAACTGGCACTATGCAGACACCATGCCAAGGAGCAATTTGAATGCAATAAACCAAGAGGTTAGTATTTAACTTGGAAGGAGAAATAACTTATTTTTTTCCCCATCTTAAAGGGGGGTCACTAATATATGTGGTGGTCTGACACACAGCACACCATTAATCAGCTGTTCTCAGCAACTGATACAGAGAATGGACCAGGAAGGAGACAACCATGTTCTCTGTGTAGTGGTGAAACTGAGTCACTGCAGCTTGGGTTAAACACTAATAAATGGTAACTTATTTGCAGTAACCTTTTCTGTTCCTTTTTCTGTGTATTAGCAGCTGAGAGCTGCTAATCGATTGGGGTGCTGGGTGCCAGCCCCCACTAATCAGGTATAAGTGGCCCTATCCTTAGGATAGGTAATCAAAACCCCTAATACTTTTTAGAAGGTTGTTCCCAACTTATTACTACATATTTTGGGCCTGCATCTATGTAGAGAGCAGGAGTTCTCTGATCTGCCAAAGGAGGTGACTAAAGTGAACAAACAGAGAGGTATGTTTAGAATTGCTCCTATGATTTCTGAGTTGTGTAAACAGTCAACTGTGACTCCAGTAGAAGTGAATAGAGAAAGCTGCGTGCATGTTTAGCCACCTCTTCATTCATTCTGTACCTGGATCCAGTGACTCCTGCATTAGGCGGTTCAGGGGACTTACGTTCTCTTCATGGGTGCGAGTTCCAAAGTTGGCACCCACATCTATGAGACATTTATAGGAAATAAGCATTTGTTATAAATGTCCTTTGTGGGAATGCCTCTATAAAGAGAGCGCACTACCACCAAAGTCACTTCTAAAACACTTATATGCCATAGGAGGGCCAGTTAGTGACGTATTGAAAATGCAATCTTGTTACCGAGAAAATCTACTTTTATCTATATTCATATAAGCTGTTTTGTGCACTCTGGAGTTTTGTGCACTCTGTATGGAGGAGTATCCGTTTTCATTTGTGGTAGTCACCCAGTTTGTCTCAAAGTCAGAAAGACTGACATATCGTATAGACTGCGCTGGCAAACACAAAAAGAGAATGGTGTGGCTCTGCCCTCAGTGCGCCAGATGGGTTATTTGCATATGCAATAAAAGTTGATTTTAGCAGCAGCAAGTAACTATGTCCCTAAACACTCTATAATAGCATATGTGTGTCTAGGAGCGATTTTGGTGGTGGTAAGCTACCTTTTATATATAATTTTTTTTTTTTTTTTTTAAATCACAAAAAAATTTGCAACAATATACAAAAACTTATATAATAATTTTTTTTTGTGTGTGTGTTTCTTGGACTTTGAAATTCAGGCAGGCAGCATTTTATTAAGCTGGCCATACACCTTAGATAGTGGTTGGCTGAACACTTGACATCACTATACACATGCTCAGTCGAGCAGTGAACAAAATGATTGGGTTGAAATCCAGCTAGTCTATCTTTACTTCACCTGGCATCTGCATTCTGGGAAAGAGTTTGGAGACCACCATACATATTAGATGGCCAGCTGTTGCCATCAAAATAATTGACCTAATGTGTATGGCAAGCTTTATATAATGCACATAATATTTTAGTAACTAAATGATTTTAAAATGTCTGTAAAGGATAACTGTGAATTGTTTACTATTACATAGTGCTTCCAGATAGTAATATATTGTTTCTTCAACCCTCAGGTTATTCCTATGAAGTCTGTAAATGACAGTCTTGAAGAGAGTCAGGCAATTGATTACCATTTTGCTATGAATGGAAAGTCTTTTGCAGTCATCTTGGAACACTTTCAGGACCTGCTTCCAAAGGTATGACAGATTTTAACATTTCTGTTTCTAACTGACTTTATTCCAAGAAATCTTCTTACCGTTATTTTGTTTTGCAGCTGGTATTACATGGTACAGTGTTTGCACGAATGGCACCTGATCAAAAGACACAGCTTGTGGAAGAGTTGCAGAATGTAGAGTAAGTAACGATGTACCATTTATTGTGTTACAACTAGTAATGCTATTGCAGTTAGTCACAGAGGGAAATCGCCTAATTTAACCTTGTACAAACAGTATGTCAAAAAGTAGAAATACTATAAATCAGTAAAAATAATAAAGGCATAGCATTAATAAAAGGGGTTATTCTAATCTCCAGGATCATATATAAAGTCATATCTTAAAGAGGACCTTTCATGTCCTCATGAAAGTGCAGTTTTATATACCGCTAGAAAGCCGACTTTCATGAGGATATGAAAGGTCCTCTTTAAACTAACTGAACCAAATGCATCACTTTATTTATCTTGCTCCATTTGCCAGATACAACAGATTCTCTCCTCAGTGTTTACAGCTGGTTGTCTAGGTTACAGACCTGCTATCTGGTCGGACTTATGAGTCAGTCCTTACTTCCAGCTATCTGTATTCTCTTCTCCCTCTCTCTGCATATTGATTTCAGTTGCTAGGCAAGTTTCTTGGTCACTGCCTCTGTTATCTCTCTATGTAAGTCTGGAGATAATTGCAGTTTAGAAAGCAGCACAGAACATGTTTCTAAAACCCCTTTAACTACTCCCGGACCACCCGTTGACTACATACGTCTGGGCAGTCCACAATTAACCCTGCAAGGACGTACGTGTGTGAGTGTGTGTGTCTATGTATAATTAATGTGTATATATAGGTCCTCTCAAGATTTAAGGAGCTGGGAGTGCCAGTGGCAGGAGTGCTTAATACAGTTGGACCTCCCATAGTGAAGGCAAGGGAGGTTTATTACAGCTATGGGAGCAACCATGATGTGGCTCGACTACTGACCCAGCGTTCACATGACCGCCAGGGTGAGGCAAATGTATGAACTACTGGGTCCTAGAGGACCCAGATCAGCTTTACAGTATAGCTTAGCAGGCTGTATTCCTTCTTTAATTGGAACTAGTTCATCAGCCCCAGTTACAGGGGAAATCATCAGAAAATGCTCCCCAAAGGTTTGTTATGACCATATGTTGGGCACAATATATAAAAGATTTAAATAAATAAACGGACAAGAAATAAAATAACTCCACTACCATACCCATGTCACAGGTTTTAGCCCTGCCTCCAACAACACAAGAGTATATGTCACTGTCATAAAAAAATTACCATAAGGGAGAGGGAAAACAAATTATTTTTTTTTATTAGCACTTTGTGAAAAGAAAAAAAAGTTACAACCCTCAAAACTGCATGTACAAAAATTTGGTGCTGAAGTAAAGGTGATGGTGCTGGTGTTGGGCTGTGAACACTGTGTAGTTCTGGGCCTGGCAGCATGGGTGTCAGGTGGTGGTTTGTTTTTCTTTTCACTCTCCCAAAACAAATTAATAAGTTTTTTAACACTTATGCTTTTTTCCCTACATGCTTGCTGCTGAAAAAAATGGGCGTGGAGACAACTGATGCAAGTTGTAGTTGAAACATGTGTCGGTCCCTGGTTAGTATAGATATCAATACTGGTGCAGGGGAAGTCCAGAGATGCACCAGAATTAAGAAACCAGAGCTTCTTAGTAATTCTAGTGCATCTCTTCACCAGTAGAGAAATTAAAACTACTCAAAAATGGTGCCATTAAATGCAGGGAAATGAACCCTCATATAGCCATGTCGACAGCTAAAAACACAAACAAAAAAAACTTAGTGCCATTAAAGACCAGACTAGGCCATATGTTTAAGGGGTTAAAACTCACCCCTTGGGAAATGCTTTAGTGCTCTTCGCAAACACTTTTTTACAAGCAGCATCGCATATTTATCTGAAATGTGCCAGAATAATCCTGGAATCAGAGTTTCACATGACTGTCCGCCCCAAGTATTTAGCCATCTTCAACCTCCTTAACAATGTTGTGTGTGCTGTTATCAGAAAGATAACCGTAAAAAACCCCAAAAAACTGTGGTTTTCTATTGCAATAAACTGACAGCATACGAAACAAAAATGTTATTCTTTATTTTCCACTTGTGCTCGTTCACAAACACAATTTTTCCAGTACTTTTAACGGAAATGCGTCACCAATTTAGTATTTATTTGTAGAAAATTGTGAAAGACACTCATTGACCCCCCCCCCCCACCAATAAGGAGTTGTTGGAATGGAATGAAGCTTTATATGTGTGAATGTAATGAAGATATATGTAAGTGATTACAATATTACATGAAAAAGATGTTTATTGGGGGGGCTGTACAAATGAGAGGAGACTCTAGTACCCTGTTTGACTGCTTCTAGCTGGGGCTTGCTTTACTAAGTGTCTGCCGACTAATTAGGGGAGGGATTATTGTACCCAGATGCTTTAATTAGAAGCTAGGGACTCACATAGCTTAGTCACTGCTTGTCTTGCTTGACTAAGAAGAATTGGAAAGCAGAGTTGAAACAGGAGTGAACAAACCTGTAAGTAACCTACTTTTAAGTTTACTTTAAGTTGGATAATGGCTAGCAAGACTGGAAGAGCAAAATACAAGACTGAGAGAGATTAACAATCTTGAGCAGAGCATGATGTTCACTGAGCAAGCAGTTATTTGGTTAGCTATGTAGGTGGGAGAGCTGGAGGAGCATCAAGAGGACCAGGCAAGGAGCTATGTAAATATGGACAGAAGGGTTGGAAGGGGCTCCAAGAAAAGAAATGTCATTGTTGTTTCTGTTCATCTAAACAAAATTGAAAAGTTGGGTCAGGATGTCTATCAGAAATGGCAGACCTGCTTAACTGCTGCGTGGATAGTCCAGCTAGTAGTCAGGGGGAGGTGTAAGTGCAGGTAGCGAAAGGCAGTTAGTGGTTATAGGGGACTCTATTATTGGGAAGACAGAATAATTTGTCGCCAAAACCACTTTATCCAAACAGTCTGCTGTCTCCCTGCCAGGGTTTGACATGTGGTGGAATGGGTAGACAAATTGCTGGGAGGGGTTCGGGAAGACCCAGATGTCGTGGCCTATGTGGCTACCAGTGACAGGACAAATGGTAGGTGGAAGCTCCTTGAGAATAATTTTAGAGAACTAGACTCCAATCTGCCATGCGCAACACAGTAAAGGCAGCGGGAGTTAAATGCATGGCTCAAGTCTTGGTGCAGGAAAGAAGGATTTAGGTTCCTAGAGCGCTGGTTGCTCCACAGATAACTTGCACATGAATGGAAGGGTGGGGGGGGCTGCTATGCTGGGGGAGAGAATTCTAGCAGGGGTGGTGGAACATTTAAATGAGGAACAAGGGGAGAGGGCCAAGCAGATATAGGGGTAAATAGGTCAGAGAGGGGACAGGCAGTAGTGCTGGGGGGTTAGAATAGTTGCTAGGGAGATCGATTTGTTACAGCCGAGTAGTACAGATTATTCTGGCCATAAAACGTCAAGAATGCTCATTTCTAGAAATAAAAGTGTGACCTTGGATGGAAATTTAAAGTGTATGTTCACAAATGCCAGAAGCCTAGCAGGCAAACTGGGGCAGCTTGAGGCCCTACATTGATATAGTTGGTGTGGCTGAGATGTGGCTACCTTCTTCAATTGACTGGGCTGTTAACATTACGGGTTTTACACTCTTTTGCAAAGTCTGGGCTAAAAGGAAGGGAGGCACAGTGTGTATGTATGTCAGAAGTGGAATGAAAGTGAGTGTGAGCGGCAAATGCAGGTG
Source organism: Leptodactylus fallax (assembly GCA_947044405.1). Classification (NCBI taxonomy): domain Eukaryota; kingdom Metazoa; phylum Chordata; class Amphibia; order Anura; family Leptodactylidae; genus Leptodactylus; species Leptodactylus fallax. The sequence goes on from CAMRHE010000167.1 coordinate 3,553,094, forward strand.
AAGATTGTGAGGATGTGGAATCCTTGTGAGTGGAATTGCATAAGGATGTGACTACTGATTAAATACTTTTTTGGCACAATCTATAGACACCCCTCCTTCTTACATAACTATATGGTATTTAAAGGATCAGTTATATAAGCAAATTGAGTGAGCGGCACAGGTGACAGTGGTCTTGCTGGGAGACTTCAATTACCTGAATATTGCCTGGGGTCAAGGTTCTGTATTGTCTGCAAAGGGGAGGGAATTCATCAACTTATTGCAGGACAGCTTTATGGTCTAGAACAGGGGTAGGCAACCTTTTTTGTTCAGCGTGCCGATTTAAATTAAAAAAATCAAAGATGAGGTCCTCTGAGTGCTGGTCAATCATTTTAAGGCTGACGACACCTACACTAAAGTCATATAGCACAAACCGTAACATAGGGGTGCTGTCATACTGTGCTCCCAGCCACATGCGTTTACCGCTATTTGCCTTGATACACCTGTACTTTTCCATTAGAAGCAATGTAAGTACATGTGTAACCCACAATTAGTGGTAAATGTATATGACTGGGACCAGAGTGAGGTAACACCTGTAGGATGGTTACACACTATGCACCTGGATAATGCATCCCCGGGCCGCCAGTACTTTCACTTTTCTCTAAGTGAAACGCGGATTAATTTCAGCCACTTTTAATTCCTGCGGTAACAGCAAAACCACAGCCACGAATTACTGAGTGTCACACTTATCCCAAAGTGACAGCACTGGTGTCCAGGAACTGGATTTGGCTATAGCCACACCTGGGTACACAGTGTGTCACCACCCGAAGAGAAACACCCTAAGGCTGAGGCCCCACATTGTGGAAACGCATTTTTTTTTTTTGCAGATTTTGCTGCATTTTTTTTCAGCCAAAGTCAAGAATGGCTACAAAAGGAATGGGAAATATTTAGGAAGTTCTTATACTTCTATTTTCTGCTGAAGCCACTCCTGGCTTTGGCTCAAAAAACCGCAGCAAAATCTGCAACAAAAAAAGCTGCATTTCCACAACATGGGGCCTTAGCCTTAGGCCTCCTGCACACAAATGGCACGGATGTGGTTTTCACTGAACTATACATTTAAAAATTGACAGGGCCACAAATGCAGACAGATATAGGACCTGCTCCATAATTTGCAGCTCTTCAATTTGGCCCAGACACACAGCCGCAAAAAGAACGGTTGTGTGTATAGGCCCATTGAAATGTATAGGTCTGTACTTTTATCTATTGTGGATAAAAAGTATGGTCATGTACATTACAGTTTAGTAATTTCTTTAAATATATAAATGCAAAAAAATTAAGGTCAGAACAAGTAGGTCCCCTAAATAATGTTAATGGAGAGTTTGTCACCAGGGACCAAGAAAAAGCAGAGCTACTAAATGGGTTCTTTAACTGTATATACAGAAGGGGAAAAGCTGTTCCTTGTAAAATCCCGTCGACAGACAAGGGGGCACTCCCTTCGTCTGGAGAAAAAAAAAAAGATTTAATCTGAAGAGTTGACAAGGCTTCTTTAATGTAAGGACTGAATCTGTGGAATAGCCTACCCCAGGGGCTGGTCACAACCGCAACAGCTGACATTTTTAAAAAGGCTTTGTTGCAGTGTCGGACTAGTATGTCTAGGGCCCACCAGTGGAATTGCTTCTATGGGCCCGCCATCAGGACCCCTGAAGATCAGCGGTACTGAGACAGGGCGGCTAAAGATAATAACATGTCGGGAGCCATGCTGTTTACCTTCCATAACATGTGCACCACTGCACTACCTAAGCCTACTGCTACGCCCTGTATGGCAAGTGAACAGCGTGGCTCCTAGAATTGTTACCATTACCTGTAGATCCTCATTACATCGCAGATGTAATATTGCTGGCCTATCCTAAGCACAGTTCATCAATATTAGAAAGATGGATAAATACTTTGAAGAGGATCTCCAGGAATTGGCGCAACCCAAGTCCCGGGCGGGAGGTGTAAAATAAAAAAAATAAATAAAAAAGCATACTCTCCTGTCCCCGGCAATCCGTTGTCCACTGCCAGTGTCCATTCAGTCTTGTGCCGGCGCCTTCCTGCTGGGAGTCCTGCACCTCATGGGACCGCTAAGGCCAATTAGGTACAGGATTTCCAGAAATGAGGCGCCACCATGAGACCGAACCGACACAGGCTGAGGACAGGTGAGTATACTTTTTTTTTTTTTTTAAATTTTTTTTATTTTTACACCTCCTTGGCGGCCGCCACAGTGGTTGCTCCAGTTAATAGACAACCTCTTTTAAGGTTTTTTTTATAGCCACTTCACTGGTCCCCCCCCCCCCCCATACAGTGGCCTCTTCACTGGTCCCCCATAATGTATGGGGAACAGTGGTGGGGCCATTATATTGTGTGCGAGAAGTGATGGGGGCTAACCTCCTGTGTGATGCATATTAAAGGGATTTTCCAGGGTTAATCTTTTTTTATGGCCTATGGATAGGCCATAAATACCTGATCGGTAGGGGGCTGACACATGGCACCATCAGCTGTACAGCGTCACTTCTGGCGCCCCTTCTGTACACAACACGGGCCCGGAAGCAGAAAGCTCCATCTGCTGTATAGTTGGCCAGTGCTGTCACTGCAGCTCAGCTCCCACTGACTTCAATAAGTGCTGAGATGCAATGAAGGTGGGCAGCTAATATATAGTGGACAGAGCTTTCTGCTTCTGGCCCTATATTGTGTACAGGACAGGTGCCAGAAGTGGCTCCGTACAGCTGATCGGTCCAGGGTTGGCATCCAACAGATCAGGTATCTATGGCCTATCCTGAGGATAAACCATAACAAATTATGCCTGGACAACCCCTTTAACATACCCCCTAATGCGCCACACTTTAAAGAGGTTGTCCAGTATAATTTTTTTCTTTTTTATAATTAGTCTGGGGGAGGTGAACCCCCCCTCAAAAAAGGAAAAAAAAACAAACATACTAAACATATTCACCTATCCCCGGTCCTCCAGTGTCAGCAGCTCGCAGCACGGTCTGGTCCGCTGTCTTCTTTTGCTGGAAGTCCTCACTGGCTATGACGTCCCAGGTCCCTTCCTTTAGGCCGCTGATTGGCCTCAGGGGTCACGTGACGTCACAGGTAGTCACGTGCAGGGGGTACTTACGCTGGAGAAAACAGCTGCAGGCTAAACCACGCTGGGAAACACTGAGGACAAGAGAGAGAGGTTTTTTGTTTTGTTCACCTGTGTAATTTTAAAAATGTTATCCTGCACAATCCCTTTAATGTCCCCCAGGCTATTGGCCTCCATTAGTTATCATTTTGACAATGCAAATGCATTGGCAGAGGCGTAACTAAGGTCTTGTGGGCCTGGTGCAAACTTTTGTCCGGGGCCCCCTACCCCCTCCCTAGAGAGAATTCTTGATAGTGACGGTTACGGGTGCTGCAGCGATATCTCTGATACTTGAAAGGGATACAACTGTAGTACCCACAACTGGCAGTTATCAAGAATATGGTGAGTGAGCAGCGCCGCACCCAGCATGTAAACAATACTGGGACAGTATAATATGCTCCGCAGTGGCCCCCACACAGCATTATATGCTCCGCAGTGGCCCCCACACAGCATTATATGCTCCACAGTGGCCCCCACACAGCATTATATGCTCCACAGTGGCCCCCACACTGCATTATATGCTCCACAGTGGCCCCCACACTGCATTATATGCTCCAAAGTGGCCCCCACACAGCATTATATGCTCCACAGTGGCCCCCACACAGCATTATATGCTCCACAGTGGCCCCCACACAGCATTATATGCTCCACAGTGGCCCCCACACAGCATTATATGCTCCACAGTGGCCCCCACACAGCATTATATGCTCCACAGTGGCCCCCACACAGCATTATATGCTCCACAGTGGCCCCCACACAGTATTATATGCCCACCGTGCCCCCTCCCCAGAGCCGGTGCTATTATTATTACTCTAGGGTCTCCTCACACCCCAGAATATAATAAGTAGAGGCCCAGGAGAAGTGATTAAAAATAACAAACACTTATACTCACTTTGTCTTACCTCTCCGGGGCATCCTCGCTCCGTCTTGCTGTCTTTCCCATCTTCCTTGGTCCCCTGGTCTCCACGTCCCGTGCCCCAGACGTCACCGCTGGGGCCTTTGATTAGACCTCTGCGGTCACGTCGGGCGTGATGACGTCATTACGCCGGTGTGCCCATGTCACTGCTTCGGCCTAAACACAGGCCCCTGCAGTGAGGCCTGAAAAGTGCCGGAGACGATGCTGAGCCCAGGACAGTGAGTAGTTTAGTGTTTTGTTTTTTTTTGTCACTTTCCCTGGGCTGGCATATACTTTCCATTAACAATAGGTGTAGCGGTGGGGGAACCAGGCTTTCCCCGACCACTATCATGGTAGTTCGGGGCCCCAGCCACTTCCAGCTAGCCGCGGGCACCGTACCCCTCCAGTCGCAGTTGCACCCCCTGCGACCACGATCCTTACGCCACTGTCCTAAGGTGGTTTCTTCTTTCCACATTAATGAGGACATCGTCTTACCGTCTTTCTGCCCGGACCACAAGCAGTTGATCCAGGTCTATTTGTTTCACACTGACCCTTTCCATCATTCAGTTGCCTTGTTTGTTCCTCCTTAGGGCCTTTGGAAGTGCCTGGTTGCTTCCAAGTCAGTGTTGTATTCGGTCTGCTATCAGGGAGTCCTATGGGCTCAAGGGTAGGCCTCTGCCCTTCCATGTGACTGCTCATTCCATTAGAGCTGTTGGAGCCTCCTGGGCTGTTTGCCATTAGGCATCCACCTGTTACCGCCATTCTATGGCCTCGGGCAATGTCCGCTTGGGTCTTAAGGTTATGTTGGTTCCGTATTCTGTGTTTTTTTTTTTTTTTTTTTTTTATTTGTGTCTCTCTTCTACTGTTGCAGTACAAACTGGCTAGAATAGTATCTGGGAAGAGGGTATAGCTCAGAGGCGAAGCCGACATCTTTTGTTATTCCTAGTGTCAGCCTCCTAGTGGCTAGGTCTATACCCATGGTGCTGTGTCCTCCAGTGAATACCACGAGAAAAGGGTTTTACAGAGAGTTCAAAAATAATTTTTTTTTTGTTACGTAAAAGACTGAACAAATCTGTTCAGTCTTTTTGAAACGAACAATCCTACTGTAAGTATGTTCAGCTGCCATGTCATACTTTACTTTTGCACTTGCTTCAAGGAACAAAAACAATTTGTACATACAGTTGCGGCCCTCTTACTTGGCTAGCTTACAGTCTGGACACTAGAAAGCTTTGCCTCATGCTTTCCTCCTTAGTGCCTCCTCACCTCCGAATGTGTTTACATGGTCCATGATAGAGAGGGATTACCTGGAGCAGCAGCGTTTTAAACATTAAACATTAGAGAGAGTCCTGTGCCAAGTAAATATGCCTGAACTGCTGACCTCGGCACTGGTGCCAGAGGTTGCTGACCCCTGCTGTAGACTTTAATGTAACATCCAGCAAATGAAAATGTGACCACAAAATACATACAAATATGTGTTGACTTCCTTTTTAGGACATTGAAGAGAATAACTGTCTGTCCAAAAAGTTGGTTGCATAGACCAAATGCCAGTCATTTTTTTTTCTTCCCTAATCCTGATACAACAATCAATATTATGTGTACCAATCACTTTCTTCACTTATTTAACAGTTACTATGTTGGCATGTGTGGAGATGGAGCCAATGATTGTGGGGTAAGTGACACGTCTTTTTATGTATATATTGTTTTTTTTGCTTAAATTAAGTGGCAGACTACTGAGCCTCCATACTGCCTTTATCACGTTGACTTGAATGAGTTTGAAGACTTCTAGTTGACATACCTAACCTTTCCCAACCAGAGTACATTGAACTGTATCTTTTCACAGTTTCCTGGGGTGATTACAGTATCTATGCAGCCTCTTCTACTGAATTTTTTTTTTTTTTGTGATTTATATCAATATTACATTGTATTACATTGACAGTGTTTTTCCCATTTGTAATGCTCAGTGTATTCAGTAATAAATATATTTATAAAAGAAAATGTCCATTTTTAGTAGGGTATTAAGTAGGCTTTAATTAAAGGGTTTGCCCTTATGAAGGGTCACCAGTATGAGATCTTGCAGCTCCACCAATCAGCTGGTATCTGCACAGTGAACAAGCCAGAAGATGGCTCAATGCACTTTGTAGGAGGGCTGGGTGATTTTCCCTAAAAATAAAATCTCAAGTTTAGTCAAACTTATGAGTAATCAATTCTCAATTTTAATCTTGATTTTTATGAGAGTAAAGGCTTCAGTGAGCTTCGTCATCTTGCCACCTAACTATTCACTACAGTGAGGACACTTGATCATAGTTTGTAGCAGGAGGAATAAGCCTGCACGGAATATTTCAGACTCTGGCTAACAGCGATTTCATGATTCTGATGAAAAGGCAAATTAATTTTATTAATTGCATAACCCTACTATTATATAGTAACCTGAACTGAGCTGTTGAGCTGCCATAGTGCGGCATGGCCACAACACCGCGTACGGAGCCATCTGCTTAAGACTCTGTACACTGTGCAATATCTGCTGACTAGTGCGGTAACACTGGTCTGACCACCACTAATTTATATTGATGGACAAGGGTCCACAGTCATGGACAACCCCTTTTAATAATTGCTGTTTACGGCTGTCTAGTCAATGATTATCATCCTTAGACTAGCTATACACAGCTAATAATTATAAGATAGACACATACATAGACCACTATCTTCTCTGACTTTCCCCACGATCCTATACTCACTAAAAATAGGATGAGAAATGTGGCTGCTAAATGCTTCCCTTGCTCTAGTTTGTCTTGTTATAGAAGACTTAAAGGGAGTCTGTCAGCAGGAAAATCTCTCTTAATCTAATGACAGTGTCTTGTAGGTCTGGCTCTACCACTTCCAAAGATGTCGGTATTATTTTATGAAAATCTGCTGTTTATTCTTTTTCTCAAATGTGCTTAAGGGGTGCTGCTTTTCTGGCCGAGGCGTCGCACTGCGCTGTAGATAACTGCTGCCTAGCTTCATTGCACCTGGAACGGCCATGGCAAGCACAGTACTGACTGTACTGTATCTGTGTGAATATGTCAGGCTGCACCTAAAAGAGCAGGTGGCCACCATCAAACGGAGGCATCTGCAGACAAAGTATGACAACAGTGGGAGATGTCTCTCAAACAATGGGAGGCAGAGCTGGGCAGCAGTTAGGGGCAATTGTCTAGAGTGGAGAGTGAAACTCTGTAAGGATAAGAAACTCTCCTAAATCACTTGTCGGCTAATTTGCATAAGAATAAAACACAGATTTTAATGCTGAATAAGAAGGGCATCTTTGAAAGTGTGGAATTGGCTCTACAAGGTACTGTTGTTGGTTTCATACCAATTTTCCTGCCGTTAGCTTCCCTTTAAGTGTCTGTCTGTCTTGTTACTGAAATTGCATATATTTGCAGGCACTGAAGAGAGCCCATGGGGGGATTTCATTGTCCGAATTAGAGGCATCTGTAGCATCACCTTTCACCTCCAGGACTCCTAGCATTGCATGTGTGCCAAACTTGATACGGTATAATTTAATGTTACTTTGTTTCATTTAATGACATTTAACTATCTTTGTGCAGTCTCCTTCCTATGCATATATTCATCACTTTTTTTAGTTATATAAAAATATTCAAATACACTGTATGTTATGTGCTAAAGGGGCCCACCTTTTAGATATTTTGGCATATTCACAGAATATGCTATAATTGTCTCATAGATAAAGGTCCCACCATCCTAGTCCTGCCAGGTACAGTGGCCACTGGTTGTTTTGTCCTGGCAGAGGGTGACTAGATGCATAACAGCATTACTAACTTAAAGGGCTTCCAAAAATTATCTGCAAATACATCCACAGCAGTGCTAAATACTCACGGTTCCCTTATGCAGCCTCTGCTTGGCTTTATTTTACTTGCTGCACCTTGTATCACTGTTATTTACGTGCAGTAAATCTATGGACAAACTACATTTCCTATGATTTATATGCCTACTCTCACTCTGTGTTTGCTGCTCACAGGATGGAGGGAGGGGTGAGCTTGCAAACGAAACAGCACAGCGATATGTGACCTTGGTTGTAGGAGTGATTTATTACCTGTGCTTTTAATGCAGGTGAGAGTGGAGAAAGGAGGGGATACACAGAGTGACAGCAGGCAGTTGAATCATGGGGAATGTCATTTGTCGAACAGATTCATTGCATGTGCTCCAGGCCCTTCGATGTGGCTTTGAACTGGAAACCCCATATCAGTGAATGGGGCACTAGTCATCTAACGCACTTTTCATTTGTGTTTCATTTACATGCATGGGGTACTTTCTGGCCCCCATTCTCTTAACTGCTGAGATCTAACACTTATCCTGTGGATAACTGTCCTTAATGATAAAATCCCTTTAGGCTAAGACCCCAAGTTGCAGAAAAGTTGGGGTGTGTGTGTGTTTGTGTGTTTTTTGTTTTTTTTTAACACTTTTCAGCGTGACCCTAGTTTGTCCCTTCTACTAATACATTCTGGATGTGAGGTCTGTATGTCCATGATACTGCTGTCTTCCATAGCTTTCATGAACTGGTGCTCATGTAATGCTTTACCCCTGTAATACAGCCCTCAGGGATTTCCTCTCCTCTGTGCTGACAAGAACCCTAGGCTTTTGCAGTTGGAGGAGCCTATCAGTATTTCCTGCTGCCCAAGCAAGAGTCTCCTAACAGGTCTTAACATTTTAAGACTCTTTAGAAAGACTATTCATTTAGCATTTTGGTAGCAAAGGTTTCTATGGCCTTTACATATTTCATCTCTAATAATTGCTGTGCATTTTTCCCTAGACCTAAATGATGTCTCTGACTTGGTTCTCTTGTTGCAGGGAAGGACGTGCAGCATTGATAACATCTTTCTGTGTGTTTAAATTCATGGCTCTGTACAGTATTATCCAGTACTTCACAGTTACTCTACTGTATTCTGTGAGTATTTCTTGCAGGTATTATATAGTCACATCACTATAGACCTTACTAATACTCACTGTAATGTACCCATTGAAATAAACAAGGGGTTTCTAATGTGTAGTTGGACCCACTAGTATTATCTCTTTATTAGGGTATCAAACAAATGTCTTTTTATTAATAGGCATGTCTTTCCAGGTTTACTTGTTCTTTCTGTCATAATTTATTAATAGTCACTTTAAAGTGCCTGGGTCTGCTTGTGTCTGAATCACTGTAATGGTTGTAGCTGCTGGGAGAACACTGACCATTTACAACCAGTAGAATACAGTATGTATTGTGACATAATTTACCAATAGGCTATTAACATGTATAGTCTAAAACAAGGCTGGACAAGGGCAGAACACCTAATGAATATTCATGAACAGTCATTTGGTTAATATGCATAGATAAAACTTGGGCATGGTAAATTTTTGGAATAAAATCAGTCACATATTGCAGTATATATTTACCATATGCTTCTATAATAATTGCTCCAAAGACACAAAAACAACATTTTACTGACTAACAAAGGCTTATATGCACATGTTGTGAACTACACCCAGATTTTGCACAGTGATTTTAATGTGACAAATCGCGGAGTAATGCAGTAGCATTCAGGCCAGTTAGATTTTATGAATCTCCTCTACACAATACTTTAACACTTTGAAATTGACAAGAGATACGGATTTTAAGATCTACAGCTTGTCAATTCTTTGTGTGGATTTTCCAAATTTTGTGCCAGATTTTGTTGCAGAAAATCTACAGCAAACCCTTCATATGTGCATGAAGCCTAAAAGAGCACAAATAGAAATTAAAGACAAACAATGAAAACAAATTCCAGAAATTCCTTCCTTAAAGGGGTATTCCAGTGAACATAATCATATCTATAATGGTAGATAATTAAAAGTTAAACATTTTTGCAGATATAAGTAGTTAAAAATTCTGCAGCGTTTTAAAGCGTTTTATTTTCTGTAACTATCTTAGTGGTGACAGCCTGTTGTCTTGATCAGTTGCCAATGGATACGACCACTAATGCAGAAACTTTCTATGGTTTGGGACTTGTCAGGAACCCAGCCATGATTTTCTTATTGTAGCTGGGTTATCAGGCAGGCACACTACATGTATCAGAAGATATCCCGGCCACAATAAGGAAATCATAGCTGATTTTCTGAGCTTAGAAAGGTCCTCCATTCATGGTCGTATCCACTGGCAACCGATCAAGTCAACAACTTGTGACCACAAGATATTTAGAGAAAATCTTTAAAACTCTACAAAATGTTTAATTACTTATATTTGCAAAAATGTTTAACTTTTAATTATCTACAAATTTAAAAAATGGTTATGTACATGGGAATACACCTTTTAACCTTCTCATTTCATTTGATCTTATTTTGTCTCTTTATAGTTAAGACTGAGAAATATGTAAGTAATTCTCTGTGTACCAGGAGCTAAGCTATACCTCCTCTGTCTCCCTGCCCTGTCTTTTAGTTAAAAACCAGAAATGTCAAACCCTGCCACCTTAGCCTTTCAGTAGCCAAAAATGGAACCAATCAGCAAGAGATTAACCTCTGTGTTCACTACACGACTTGTCAGGCTGCAGGATTTTCTTCATGTTCCATTGAGGGCAATTTTTAGCCTTCATTTGTAACGTTTTGCATTCATTTCTATGTTCAGAGTTCCTAAACAAAGGGGATTTGTGGGACTCTTAACCTATGCTATATCCTCTCCAGTAATCAGCTGACTGAAAGAGCCGTGGCAGTGCCGAAAATGGCACAGCTCTGGACACTGAAATGGTAGCTGTCTCACAATAAAGTGAAGATCAGACCTCCTAGCACTGTTGGACCCCCTATTGCTCCAACTTCTCAAGATCATCTCCTTAATTGAGAGGCATTACATTAATACAATATGACTGTGACAGTTCGATACACGTATCTTTTGTCCAAAATGCTATATATGACTGGCCTGTGCTTATACACCTTAATTGTCTTGTATCTGACTGTGTCACTTCAAAAGCAATATGACTATTTTGTATAGTAAAATAAGGATCTTCTTTTCCTGCTAGATTCTCAGCAACTTAGGTGACTTCCAGTTTCTCTTCATAGACCTGGCAATAATCTTGGTGGTAGTGTTTACAAGTAAGTGTTTCGGGTTTTTGTACTTTTTTTTTTTTTTTTTGGAGGGGGATGGGAGGGGTTAAGAAAGTGTGCTTAGTTGATATTGTTTGTTAGAGCTTCTTTTGAAATATGGATGATCTATCATGCAGATTATTGGTGGGGGCAATTGATGATGATAATAGGCATGTCCTTAAAGGGGTTGTCCAAGACTCTATGTAGCCTGCACCAATCTGCTAATGCGGCTGCCTTCGGGGATCGGAAATGACATACATGTTATGCAGCCGGAGCAAACTGCAGCTTTGCTCCCATTCACTTCAATAGGAACAGAGTTGCTTCCAGCCATATACCATGTATACAGCTTCCAGGTTCTAAGACAGTCAAATCAGGTGATCAATGTGGGGTCCATGTGTTGGGCCCCCTCTGATCAGATACTAATGACTTAATCTTTTGATAGGTCAGCAGTATCCAGAACACTTTTAACTTGAAATAATAGGGCAGATTTAACAAAACAGCCGAACAGTAAACACTTTGTTGCATAGCTTTACTTTTGTTTAGCTAAGCTTCTTAAGTTTCTTGTGTTAAAGTTAATAAGTATAGGAAGGGAGCAAATGCCCATATAGAGGTATATACATCCATAGATTGTAGGCATAAATTCAATGGTATGGTCCTTACTGGAAAAAAATATTGTGATGTTGTTTCTTCTTATTACACATGTGGCTAAAATAAATTGAAATTTGTGGTTTTCTTTTATTATATATGCAATGTATGTTTTGCAATATATTTTTTTGTTTCCCTTGTGAGACTCTATTAACATAAGGTTTTAATATGTTCTGCTTTCTTTGTTCACATTTTTCATTCTTTAGCATTTTATTGTTATTCCTTTTGTAACCTGCACTATAATAAGGTTTGCTATAGTTTTTATGCCCAAGTTCAGTATTGTATTTCAGTTATGTTCTGGTTCTGTGGGCTGGGATCTTTACCCTAGGATGGTGAAAATAAAATGACAGAATAGAATTTTTATAACTAATTTAAAGAGCGACTCGAAATGGTCCTATTTTGGGCACCTTTTGCTTGCTCAGAAGAGCATAAAACTGATGATTTGTAGTATATTCCTAAAATGATCTTCAAGTTTTATTGTTGATTCAGGTTTCTAAAATAATTTTGGGTTGAGTGTGGTACTAGAAATTAGAGCTACAATTGTTTGTTTTATAAATCCATTCACCTGTTAAAAAGATATGGCCCCTCAAAAGTTATATGTAAATTAGATGTTATTCTCCAAGTGGGTGGCATCCTATTGTTTTTCTCAGAGAATATAAGTGAGTAGAAAGGTTGTAGTTTAGCCATAATAAGTACTAAAGGTATCTTTCTGATACTGTAAATAGTTGTGGAATATGTTGCTGTGTGTTGGTCATTATACAAAGGTCTCTTCTTCTTTTAACTCAAGTTATAACATGTTGTCGTGATCTGTTTTCTTCAGACCCCCACCGATTAGACTTTTCTGACATATCCAGTGAATATACATTTAGATGAGGAACCTCTTTTAAAATATTTAGATCAGTTACTTTAGTTATTACCCCATATGTTTCCTCAAAACTATAACCAAGACATCTACTACTTTTTTTTTTTCCTCTCCCCAAGTGAGTTTAAACCCAGCCTGGAAAGAGTTGGTTGCACAAAGACCCCCGTCTGGACTCATCTCTGGAGCCCTTCTCTTTTCTGTCCTCTCCCAAATCATTATTTGCTTGGCATTCCAGACCATGGCTTTCATGTTGGTCAAACAGGAGTTATGGTACAAGGACTGGACACCCAACAGCAAGTGAGTGAAGTCTTTAAGTTAACAGATTTAAGAGTTGTTCGTGGTTTATTCTTTATATTACAATTCTGTTTTTTTCCCTATTTCAGTGCATGTAATAATATCTCTATGGGTGATCACCATGAAAATAACACTGTACATGATGAGCACAACATCAGAAACTATGAAAACACCACTCTGTTCTTCGTGTCCAGCTTCCAGTACCTTATTGTAGCAATTGTGTTCTCAAAAGGAAAACCTTTTCGCCAACCCAGCTATAAAAATTGTATGTGTGACACGTTCAATATACTTTCATTTCCATATGTTTAATATCTAACCTGTGTTTTATTGGAAGAGAAAATCTGTCTACTTTTTACCAATGTTAGACTAGAGCTAGGCAATGTTGGTAATATTGCTGCAACTGTCTGTGGGGACACTATTGGCAGGTTCCAATGATGTTATACCAGTCATGGTTATAGGCAGCCAGTAATGATATCCAGTACTTGATGACAGAGACTTCATTTTATCCCAAAGGTTTACATACATGATTGTTTCCCCTAACAGTCAGCATTTCTCAATGGTGCACAATAGTATCTGGAAAGCAGACTAGTGGGGAGAACACCGGTCTTGAGGTATCTATACACCTTAAGGCTACAGCCCCACGTTGTGGAAACGCAGCGTTTTTTGTTGCAGATTTTGCTGCGGTTTTTGAGCCAAAGCCAAGAATGGCTACAAAAGGAATGGGAAATATATAGGAAGTTATACTTCTACCTGCTGCTAAATCCACTCCTGGCTTTGGCTCAAAAAACTGCATCAAAATCTTCAACAAAAAAAGCTAAGTTTCCGCAACGTGGGGCCGTAGCCTAAAGGGGTTTTTCAGGAATTGCATATTGATGACCTATCCTAAAGGATCATCAATATCTGATCATGCGGGTCTGACACCTGGAACCCCCTGCTGCTCAAAGTGACTGTGGTGCTTTGGAGAGTGCAGGGTCAAGGCTACTCGTGGTTTGTTTTCAGTTCAGTCCTTTCCAAGTTAAGGGGGATGAGCTGCAGTACCAAACATAACAACTGCACAATGTACAACATTGTGCTTGGTATTAAATGAAGACACCACATCACTTATATAAAACTCTGTGGTCCTTTCAAGCAGTTGATCTGTCAGGGGTCCTGGATGTCAGACCCCCAACAATCCCATGTTCATAACCTATCCTAAGGATATATGTAAGACCTGGAAAAGGTCCACGCACATATACTCAAAAGGAATAGAGAAGCAAGCAGCTGCCAGACACGTGTCGGCAACTTGTATCCCTTAAGAAGAAAAGATTTAAGCATGGTTGAATCCATTATGCCAGACCTTGACACCAGCCTCCAGGAGAGAGTTAGGGGACCGCCATAACAGGGTCACATGACCTTACTGAAGAGAAGAATTGAGATAAAAAGAAATAACTAAATAATGTTACACTGGTTTTATATATATATATATATATATATATATATATATATATATATATTTTTGGGGGAATGGGTACATAATGTTTTTTTTTTTGTTTGTTTGTTTTTTTCAATCACCAGAGTGTTGCTTTAAAATATCAGCGTTTATGATGGTAGTTTGTTGTGCCGTCTTGTTTCTTAATGCTCAATGTTCTCCTGAGTTTCTTGTCATTGTCTGAATTACATACTTTTAATTTATTAACATGTACAACTCTCAGAGCATAGGAAATTCTCAAATCTCTGTGATCCTTAAAGGGGTTGTCCAGGCAAAATTGGACAATCCCTTTAACTTTTAAATCAGCTGAGGGCAGTGAAAAAAAATGTAAAAAAATTCATACTCTCCTGTCCCCGATGCTCCGGTTTCCTCCAGGCGCGTTCCAGTCCTTCTGCTGAACGGGTCTCTTCCAGAGTTCCGCTGAAGCTACTGATTGGCTTCAGCGGTCATGTGACCGCTGAAGCCAATCATTGGCTTCAGTGGAACTCCGGAAGAGACCCAGGAGAAGCTGCCGGAGCAGAAGAATGGGATGCTTCGGGAGGACACCAGAGCATCAGGGACAGAATAGTATGATTTTTTTTATTTTTTTTCACTGCCCTCAGGTGATTTAAAAGTTAAAGGGATTGTCCAATTTTGCCTGCATAACCCCTTTAACCTTGAGGTATATATATTTTTTTATAGCTCATGTATTAATATAAAATACTTAAGTTCTTGGTTTTATTTCTTCCTTTAGATCTTTTTGTAATCTCAGTGTTGGCTCTGTACGCCTTAATATTTTTCTTCATGATGTATCCCATTGAATCTATTGAAAACTTCTTTGAGGTAAAGTATATGTTAATAACATATACAGTATACTTCTGCGTAAGGTAATACAAGTGATAGTGACAATTCTGTTTTATTCACATTTATTCTTGTAGTTGGTGTGTGTTCCTTTTCGATGGCGCCTAATAATGCTCTTCATTATTATTGGAAATTCCCTTGCTTCGGTTTTTGTTGAGGTAAGTCCTAGGAATGTTTTAGACAGCATTTTATGTATTCAAACAAATACTAAAAGTTTGAAAAGGTTACTAGTTGTCAGATCATGGGAACTTATTCACCTTCACAGACTACAAAAGCTGTACTGATCTTGTGCTGCTCACACAATGGCAGGGCTCCATACGAAAGAGAATGCTGATGGACTTGACAAAACTCGCTTCTTTGCCAGCAGCATATGATTGCAACAGGCTTTAGTCTACAGGCGTAAATGGGAATGTTTTCATTCACTGACAACCAATGTAAATCTGGAAAACGAATATTAATGGCTGAGATTTATGTATATGGTATAAGGAGAACTATACAAGTTTGGATCCAGATCAGTGTTCACATTTTAGTAGCCTTGCATAGTGGGATCTTTGTGCACAATGATGAGGATGTGCATTAAGGAAACACTAGAAAAGCTATTGGTACAGGTAAGTGCTGTCATGGAGGCTCAGTAGTGCTACAGATTTCGGGCCTGAAACTTCTAGCACTGCTGGTTCATGAGAAATAGAAAAAAAAATCTCTTTTGCTGCATTAAGGCCTTTCACAATATATATTTTTTGTTTAAGCTATTTATTTTACAGAAACAAAATAAGTATGCATTTTTCAATTGTGTTAAACATGCATAGTGCCAAAGTGTGTCCTTTTATGTTTTTGAGATGCATGAAGCTTAAAATCACGTTATGTGCTACAAACAGTCGCTTGTAGATGAAAACTGACTTTTGAGGTTGTAGCAAGCCAGAGAGGTTGCCCGGATTGCAAAGTTTGACATCTAAGGGCAGCTTATGACCATATAAATAAGAACTGTTTCTAGTACCTTTTTCCAGACTCTATAAAACTTAGGTTAGCGCTAGATCATTTGAATCCTATCAGCATTACCACATGAGCATTTGGGCACCTGTGCCCCTTTATTATTATTAGTAATAATAATAGAATATCACAATTTAGCTGATTTGACTTTTTTTTTTTTTTTTAATTAAAAAAACAAAACAAAAAAACTTCACTTGCTGTATACAGTGAGACACTCATTTTGCAGTTTGACACGCTATTTATGTTTAGTCAACTAAAACAAGTAACCCTGGGGGAGAATTAATTCTTGCACCTGAATTATTAAGAGCTTTAATACACATTACTTTACCCACCCCACCCTTCTTGGCAATTTTAAGACTGAGGGTGAAGAGCAAAGTGCCACATCTGGACCGTGCACCCAAGATGCTCCACTTCTGCACCAGTTTTTTGTCGTGAATATGGAAATAAATCCCCCATCCCCAATGGGTTTAGTATTTTGTTTCATTCTAATTCTAAGATTAATAGGTAGAACCTAACAGGGTATTTCTATCTTGGCTGCTGGACACTGCATCCATACTAAATGCAGAGGTGGCTGGGGGTTACGGAAACGACCACAAGCTGTACTATGGAAGTCACAGAAATAGTAAAGCACGGTAAACTACGCTGCTTCCATGACTCCCAAGTTACATAAATAGCATAGCTTCCACTCACTTTTATGGGAGTGCTCAGTAGACCTCCTTTCTCAAGTGTATTCTCTCTGTCTTACTGATGGTGTCAGCCACAAATAGTGTGTTACTATTGTTTATACGCTTTTATTGATAACCTCATTAATGCTGGCTGGTTGCCGATTGCTCTCACACCACCAAACTACACATCGCTGCATTTACTGCTGCTAGGCATGCTGCATACTGCAAAGCAAAATTGCTTGCATGTTTGCTATGTGATATCCATTGCCTCCATTTACTGCAGCACGGTCATGTATTGTCAAGACTGTTCTATTTGCATCCACGTATATCTAATAAGCATGTGAAAAGTTCAGTCTACAAATGTCTCATTCCAAATGGTCAGACAGACAGAAACTCTGTGTAAGTGTTACAATGGGTGCGTATGTGTTATGCTAATGACTGGTGGCTTACGTTGCCCCTACTTATATGGGGACTCTGTTGTATTTTATGCAACAGAATTTGCTGGTTGCTATTGTAAATTTTATTAAGATGACTAAAGACAAATAACAATTTTTATTCAAGTCCTTTTATGGTAACAGTAGCCTTGCATATTGTGAAATGTCTGTGTATGTCCCTTTTACCCGAAGAGTATTCTTATCTTATCATAATGTCCCCATTATCTGGGGAAAATCTTTACAACTGTGGCCAAGTAATACGACACAAATCTAAGCAGTGTCTAAAATGTAAGCAGTGTCTAGATTGCTGCAGTTACCTTATTTATGCATAAAATATTCATAGAGAAAGACCTCTTCCCCATTACAGTGTTGTCTTAGTTATATCAGGGATTAGCTGTTAAGTTACAGATTTCTGAAATTTAAACTTGCTTATCTCCTTGCCACTACAGGTATATATATAGGGTTTCAAGGTATTATGTACTTTAAAGGAAGGTCCTTAAATGGTCACTAGCTTTTCACATGATACTCAGTTCATAGAATGCCCCATCCAGAACATAATTGCAAATCACTTTAATTAAAAATCGTATGTTTTCCACTCTAAACTGGATTGAAAGTCCTACCACTAGGGGGTTCCTATCTTTTAAAGTTTCTGTCCACTACCTGTTACTAAATAAAATGCATCCTTAGCAACAGAAGCTGCTAAGACAGGAATGTAAGAAATAGGTGGGCGGGTCCAACAGCTCCTTCACAAGCATTATCTCTAGAAAGGCACTTCTCTCCTCTCCACCCCTGCACAGCTCTCTGTATCTACTCTGACTTCTGACTCAGCATGGGTATGAGAGGCGAGAGGTGCTTGTGTAGGACAGGACCATAGTTATTATTTAGTATATACAGTACACTGCATATATAAGACGTGTCCAGAAAGTGCCATAACTAGCATGAAAATATGTAATACATAAACAGTTGTATGAGGCTTTGTGCACACTCCTGAGCCTCGTGGAAAGTTTTGCTGTAAACTACTGACAGAGGTCCACACTGTGTACTCACTATGGGTGAACTTCAGATCAAGGTGCAAGCAAAATGGGTCCATTCTCCGTAGAAGAAAAAATAACTCAAGGTTTAACTCTTTTGAAAGATTAAACATCAACAGGTCGATGTTCCCAACAAGACTCTGCATGATTTGTAAGTTCCATCAAAAGCTCAGGTACCCTTTTGAAGGGTGATCTAGAGATTTTAGATTGCACTAAATGCAGCACACAGTACCATTCCCACTTGTGTATGTGCTGAATCTCAGTCTTTTAAAGTACTGCCAGGGGATTGGAAGTCTAGTATATTGGCCTCCCATCCTTGCGTATAAACTCTGGATCATGTTCACCCATGATTGTCCTTCTGAGTAGAGCGAGGTTGGTCAGGAGATGGTGCATCAGGAGAAGAGGCTGCCCTGGCAGACAGAGAAAAGTTTTGAGGGTACATTTGGAAAGAGGAAGAAAAATTCCTGGAGTTATCCAGGGTGGTGCTTTGGGAATACTTGTATGCCGTCTGTTGTAGAGAGATGAAGTTTAGTCACCCCACTGTTCGTCTCCCGGTCAGTTTTGTGTAGGAATTTGTATCATTGTGGTGGCAACTGCTCTGCTGAGGTTAAGCTGCTTAAAGAGGACCTTTCATGTCCTCATGTATATGCGGTTTTACATACCGCTAGAAAGCTGACAGCACGCTGAATTCAGCACACTGTCTGCTTTCCCGTTATGTGCCCCGGGGCTGGAGATATCGGGGGTCAAAATTTCACCGTTCACTGTCAGAAGGGCATTCCTGAGAGTCTAGCTGCGCTGTGAGGAACGCCCCCTCTCTCTGTCCTCATCCATAGTCGAGTATGGTCAGAGGGGGGGCGTTCCTTACAGCCCAGCGATGACTCTTAGCTGTGAGGAACGCGTCCCCCCCCCCTCCCCCCAACCCCCCCCCCCCAGTACAAGTCTGTGGACGAGCACAGTCGGGAGGGCGTTCCTCACAGCGCAGCTAGACTGACAGGAACGCCTTTCTGACAGTGAACGGTGAGATTTTGACCCCCGATATCTCCAGCCCCGGGGCACATAACGGGAAAGCCGACAGTGTGCTGAATTCAGCGTGCTGTCAGCTTTCTAGCGGTATGTAAAACCGCATATACATGAGGACATGAAAGGTCCTCTTTAAGCAGCTTAACCTCAGCAGAGCAGTTGCCACCACAATGATACAAATTCCTACACAAAACTGACCGGGAGACGAACAGTGGGGTGACTAAACTTCATCTCTCTACAACAGACGGCATACAAGTATTCCCAAAGCACCACCCTGGATAACTGTAAGCACGCTGTAAGCTTTTTAGCGGTGTGTAAAACCGCATATACATGAGGACATGAAAGCTCCTCTTTAAATGTTCATGCAGGTCAGATCATGCTTAAAGTGGATATCCCATTAATAACAGGAGCAAATGTATTTAAATAACAAGGTAAGAACCCTGTATGCACCTCTCTGATCCCATGGTGATCCAGCACAGATGCTCTGACAGTCAACTAGTATGGCAAGCCATTGCTGAACCACAAGTGTAATGTATTTATCTCTTTTAGGTTATCTTACACAAAGTCTATTTGTGTGATAGCTCCATTAATAAAACTTTGAGCAACTAAAAAAAATTTTTCCAGAACACAGTCTTTTTGTAATATTGTAGAATGTTAAGATCCATAGGTAAATTGCATTCTGCCACTCTATTAGCAAAGGTATCCACCAGCACTGCCTCTATCTTTTTTTTTTTTCTCCTGCCAATTGTGTACCCTTGCTTAAAGGGGTTATCCAGTTTCCAAAAAGTATCTGCAAATACATTCACAGCAGTGCTAAATACTCACTGTTTCCTTGTGCACCCTTTTATTGGCTTTATTTTACTTGAGACTCCTTGTATCAATGTTATTTACATGCAGTGACTCTGTGAACAAACTACATTTACCATGATGCATCACTCTGTGTGCCCCTTCCTTCTCCACTCTCCCCTGCAATGAAATAAAAGGTAATATATCACTCCCACATCTGAGGTCACATGTCCTGTGATGTTTCGTTCAAGCTCACCCCAACATACAGAGTGAGAACAGGCAGATGCATTATGGTAAATGTAGTTTCTTCACAGATTCACTGCATGTAAATTAAAAGTGATACAAGGAGTCTCAAGTAAAATAAAGCCAAGAAACGGGTGCACAAGGAAACAGTGAGTATTTAGCACTGCAGTGGATGCCTCACTGCCAGAGATGTAGATAATCCAGTGAGACAGAGAGCCATCTTCCTAAATAACTTTCACTTACATTTGTAACAAAGGTTTGTTTAGTTATCCCAACCCACAAAAGCGAGTGCATTTTATTTATCAAGATCAGCGATTTCAGCTCTGGTCTTGATATGCCCTGGGCTGGCAGAGAATGTGAGCAAATCTTATAAGTTAAGTGCATCATTAAGTCCAGCAATCTGTGTACAAAGAAGGAAGTATATGCAAGCCTGTACCTGGCATGGGTTTCATTTATCATTTACGCCATACAAGTGGCATAAAGTATGATAAATTTCACCATTCTCACAGTTACTGTTTTAAAGGAGCTTTCTGGAAACTATTTTATTTTTCTTACTGCCCACACGGGTTCTTTGTGTTTTAACATTAGGCTTTCCAGCTACTTTTGATACAGTCACGTGATTGGAACCACCTCCCTCCTCCTTCTGCCGTTTTCTCTCTTATAGAAGGAGGCTGGCTTTACTATTACAGTGGTGGCGTCTGCCAGCCCATGGAGAGGAAGAGGAGGGCGCACATTGTGATCACACATTTTGGAGCCAGCTCGAAAGCCCAATGTTTAACACACAAAGAATCTGGGTGTGCAGTAAATTAAAAATAGTCCCACCGTTTGAGTTTTTTTTTTTTTTTTCAGGTTTTTCATTGATGTTTAAGTTTTCAGGTGCATCTGTGTTTCTCTTCGTGAGATGGAAGTTACCACAAATCGAGACTTGTATAATATTTATATGTATAATTCAAAATATTTTACTTACTAAAGGGGTTATCCAGTAGGTATTTTGTTTTACAAAATGCTCTAAATGGGTAAAAAATAAAATACTTGCCTCACTGATTTCCCATTGCTCCCGTTCCTGTGTTGCCCAGATTGCACTGTGATCGCTTACTTCATGACCTCACTTCACACACTGAAAAGCCCTGCAGTCAGTGACTAGCTGAGGTGGGTCACCGCTGCTGCCAGGGATTGGCAGAGCAAGTATTTTTTGTGTGAAGAGAGACCAGGAGATAGAGACCAGCAGGGGACTGAGCGGAGTATTGCATCTTTCATTTTATTAACCCATTCTTGGCCTTTTTAAGAAAAAAATACCCTCTGAACAACTTCTTTTAACAAAAAATTCTAATGGATATGTCAAAGGCAATTTGTGTTTTGTTTTTTTTTATTTCTAAATCAAACCAATTTGAGTGAAAATATCAAGATATTTGAATGCTGAATAAACTAACAAGATATTACTGAATTATCTTTTGCCAAGTTGATTGGTAAACAGGCAGAAACATTGCATTATGTTTCTTAGTTCTGGTAAAAAATAAACCCACCTTTTGCAGGTCAAGTTGTTATTGTTCTAAAATAGGTTTCCCACTATTTTCTGCATACAGCCCTATGCAAACATGTGGATATAACAAATTCCAAGCAAAAACACTATTTTGATCCTTTATTCATGCTCCTTTTCATACAGCCTCCTCATTTTGCTGATCTATATTTTAGTATTGGTACAAATGGAAGTGGGTATGGCTGTAAAGTCGCAGTACAGAGGGTTAGTTTGTTACTGTTGTCCATTACGAAGCATAGGTTAGTAAACTGAAAACTTGAGGATATTTTTAATCGCAGAGTTCTCATTTTGGATTGATTGCAAAGGAGCCCATAGTCTTTTACTGTGGAGCACTGTAGAGTTTTAGGTTTTTTTTTTTTGTTTTTTTTTTTCCTAAATCCTAATCTCTTGGCAAAAGTGTCAATATTTCACCAATCTGTCGTGTTGAAGGACACTGAAACACTTTTAAAATCACAAGTATTTTCATGTACCAGGTAATTGAGCACTGTGATTGTTTCCTAATAAGTTATTGACCTGTTGAAATATTTCATATAATTTGCATGTATCTAATGAACTGGTGCTTTTAATTCTTCCCACCCACCCACAATTTTTCGCAGACTATCGTCCTTGATATCATACTCTGGAAACTTGTGTTCAACCGAGACAAGCAGGGAGAGTCCCACATGGTCACCCACCCCCCACAGGTTGGAACTTAACTGTTCATATGTATTGGGCAGCTTGAACTCAGCTGCCCCCTTATCTCTTGCATTAGCAGCATGTGCCTTGTTATCTATGTGCCTCTTCATCTCTTCACTACATCTCTGTTAAGCTAGATTGAATGTATTTTATGTGCATGGTGTGTGGCTTTGTGAAAGGATTGCATTGATGGAAGGCTAGCTATTGCTTCTACTATAAATGCTTGCAGTAATTCTTTCCTCAGGACTGTACTAACAAATGCACAGTATTAAGCTTAACAAACCATTTATTCCTGGTTCTGGTTTTGAAAAATGTTGTTGACCTGTATTCTACCACATACAGTACTGCTTTCTTGTGATATTGGGTGTCTGTTCATATTTTATTTCCCGCAGGTTATAAAGTCATGTCTAGATTGTGTAGATTGATAAATCTTTTTCTGTTTCATAGGAGGCAAATGATCTTTGGGCAGCACGATTATTGTCCTTTTTGTGCTTCTGCAAAAAGAAGACTCCTAAAGCCAAATACATGCACTTAGCACAGGAGCTGTTGGTCGATCCAGACTGGCCACCTAAGCCAAGAACAACTACAGAAGCTAAACCACCAACTCTAGAGAATGGCAGCTATCAAATTGTCACAATTACGTAGCAGCTACTCTATTTGGCTTCTTACTATTATTTTACAACTGGTTAATGCGCTGCATGGGATATCTGCAATGCATTGTGGAGCAGTTCACTGCAGAGCCCTTTACTAGAACTTTCATAATGCCTCCATTCATACAGAAGTCTGTATGTAATGTCTGAATGGATAACTTTTGCAAAGACTTCAGAAATGAAATTAATTTTTATTTTATCACTGCAGCACTCAGTGTGTCGATGGGCAAGGGATCAGCTGTTAAATTTGGGGACCATTGTTTGTTTGTTTTTTTTTTTGTTTTTTTTAAGATTTAGTTACTGTATTAGTGTTCCTTGTAATTTTCATAGTCTTTTTACGTTAAATCACTCATCTGCCTCGTCTTCTGTGATTGCATGAATTTACTGCTTACGTTGAGTACCAAAGAATCCTTTTCATTTTACCCACATTTTTTTAAATTCTGTCAGATTTTGGATATTTTGTCAGTGGTTACATTGTGTGGGTAATGACAGTTTTTGTATAATACTTGTAATTCTGGTATTTATTGCTTCCCAAAACCATCAAGTGTTTGCACTAGAAAGCATTTCTGAATTCTTTGGAATACATTCTTTGAAAGCGAGTGTTTTATAAATGTACATGTAAAAACTAAGCAGAAATTTCTATTTTTTTTTTTTTTTTTTGTTCAGCTAGAACTATGCATTTCAGACCTTAGAGCTGTGAATTTTGCTGTGTTCAGTTCTGATACTGTCCATGAAAATGTCACTTTGCTCAACTTCCAGGCACTAAAGAGTTAAATATGGACATAAACAAGAGTGCATCTGAATTTTTAACCACTCTTGGTCCGAAAATTCCTTAACTATTTCCTCAGTGATCTAGGCAACAGTATACAATGTGACGTAAATAGCAGTATTACCTTACCCAAATGTATATTCATTTAAGCATAAAATTATATTACATGCTGGGTGCCTGGGTATTGGGACCCATACCAGTCTTCAAGTCCATTTGAGAGCACTTCTTTGTGAAACCATTTGATCATACATTAAGAAACCATACCAAGATGTGCCAATTGACAAGCTTATCTTTGCTAAATCTGTCTTGCTTGGTCAGTGGCTTACATATTCTAAAGGTCATTTTCTTCTGCAACTCTTTGATCTCAGGGACCACTGTGTTCAGGGAGGAATTGTTGATATGCTTTTTGTGCCTGTCTATATATACAACTGTTGTGTATTTTGACACAAAATAACTGTTATTAATTTCCTCATTAACTTGTATGCTTGAATAGAGTTAAACAATGCCGTAGGTATAAATTCACACAATAATAGGTGAAAGCCTAAAACTTAACTTTAACATCAGTAAAAACAAACCAAGCTATATAGATAGAATATGTCATATAGGTTGAGGATCCTAGAGTGAAGGGAATTGGCTTAAAGGAGAGGTAAACAGGAACATATCGGGCAATAAATATCCCCACTCCTCTCCCCCTTGATATTGTCTTACACAGTCGAATATTGGTCATGATTACAATTCTACACTCACTAGCCCCAGGCTTAACAGTGATGCTTAAAGGGGTATTCCCATGAACATAAGCATTTTTAAATTTGTAGATAGTTAAAAGTTAAACATTTTTGCAAATATAAGTAATTAAACATTTTGCAGAGTCTTAAAGATTTTCTCTAAATATCTTGTGGTCACAAGTTGTTGTCTTGATCAGTTGCCAGTGGATACGACCATGAATGCTGGACCTTTCTGAGGTCAGAAAATCAGCTATGATTTCCTTATTGTGACAGTGATATCTTCTCACACATGTAGTGTCCCTGACTGATAACCCAGCTACAATTAGAATATCATTGCTGGGTTCCTGACAAGTCCCAGACCATAGAAAGTTTCTGCATTTGTGGTCGTATCCATTGGCAACCAATAAAAACGACAGATGTCACCACTAAGATGGTTAGAGAAAACCTTTAATACACTGCAGAATTTTTAACTACTTATATTTGCAAAAATGTTTAACTTTTAATTATCTACAAATATAATATGATTATGTTCATGGGAATACCCCTTTAAGCCGCCCTGAAAATAGCAATTTGGCAGGACACTGAGGTCTACTAAATAAATTTCCTGCTTTAGGCTTCATCAGGGGATATTCACAAAAAAAAGCCCATCATGTGGTCTGGCTTAGTTGACCAATGATGCGGTCCAAATGTCGTAGGTATATCTTAATTACTTATCTCTGGTGGCAGAAACAAAAGAATTGGACAGAACACATTTTATTTTCCCAATGGTAGGTGGTCTCTACGTCTAGATTTTCATGACTGAATTGACAGAGGAATTTTAGGCAGTCTTCCACTTCAGATTCCTCTCCAAAATCCAGCCTTGTTGATTTTCCCCATCTGAGAACTGAAGCATCACTTTGGCTTTCCGGAACGTTTTTACTCACTGATTAGCTCCAGGCACAGTGAGGCTAGTCACCCTGAGCCTCATGCTGGGGATTCTGCGCAAAATCGAGCAGTATGCTTTTTGGTTTTTTTTGGTTTTTTTCTCAGCATCCTTTAAAAAAGAAGCATCTGTCATTGCATCCCATTATATAAAAAAAAAAAAAAAAAATAGGAGGCTTATTCTCACCACAATTTGGAGGTCTGTCTGGCCTTATATGCATTTAGATTTGTTGACAGACGCTGTAATTTTTTTCAGGATCCATCGACATAAGCTAAATATTTTCATGCAGCCTAAAGAAATGTTCCAGGCATAATGCAGAAACTAAAATTGTGCCATTACCAGTCTTGTTGCCTGACTCATTACTTGCTTTACATCAGATAGAAAAGGCTAGGCTATATGTGTGATGTGTGGTTCCCCTCTTGTTCTATAGCAATCCAATTAACTATACAATGGACTGCAAAAGTACAGCTTTGGGGAGGGCTGCCAAGAGGAAGGGAGGTGGTTTATCTGAAAATTTAAAGGGTTAACCCCATAGAACAAATGGATATGTCATTAATATCTGATAGTACTAAATATGCTATTAGTATCTAATAGGTGAAGGACCCTGAGGTAGGAGTAACACAACTACCATTTGCTGACTCCTAGCCTCTTGTCTCCATAGAGCGAGTTTGAAATCTACTTGCTCAGTTTTCTCAGTAATTTCTATGGACACCAGTGGAGTCCCCTTTATTGAGCTTCATGGAAACTGTGTGACTTGGTATCAGCCAACAGGGGTCACCATACTTCCATTCTCCCAATAGGTTTAGGAATCCACTTCTGGGACCCTTATCGGTCAGACATTGCAGCAATTTTGTCTCCGCTTGCTTCGTGCAGAAACCACACGGACCCCATTATAGTCTATGGGGTCTGTGTGGTTTCCCAGGTAAACCCGCTTGCAATGTGTATAGGTTTCCGTTCGGAGGGGTCCCCAAGCGGACTCCCCGAACGGAAACCGAACACAGATGTGAACCAGGCCTTAATTTTATCTGCACATTAGCCCTTATGATTCAGTCTATATAATTATCATGTCAGCATCTTGTTATTTGTAACAGTTTGCTTAATTCATAGGAATATATAATGTTACTTGACGTGAAAAAACCCACAGTTTCTGAAGTTGTATTGTTTTTATTTAATGATATAGAACCGTAAATAACAATTAGCAAATCCATATAAAACATGTAGAAAATATAATGTTTGTAAAAAAATGTATGTTCAGTAAAATTTATCTAGCAATCAGTATGGTAGAAAGGAAAGGAAATTATACGGTCAGTTTAAACAATGTTTTTAAATTTCTTTTGTTTTTAGCATATTGTGAATATTATTTATTGGAAGGTAATAACCATAGCTAGATAATAATGAAATGAGAAATGTTGATGGTTAAGCCTCTTTCAGGAAGACCATATATTTTTAGTGACCATTTTAAAAGTGGGCCTTCACATTAGACTTAGATCAGCTAAGCCCTCTGATTTCCCCAGGACTTGCCAGCCATCTAATGTGTATGGAATGCTCAGCTAGTGCTTACTTAGCATAAATCGGACAATAAAGGGTTGGACAAATTTAAATTCCAAGATGCCTAATGCTTTGTTCTCAAGAGAGATAAGCCATCCAGATGGGTGGAAGCAGATTATTCCCCTTTCCCTACAGGTAATATATGCAGCCTGGGCTGAAGTGAGCATACATGTGTTAGGGAGTTTGCAAGCAACAGCTGTCGGCTAAATGAGTATTTGGCCATACACTTTCAATAGTTGAAGGCTACTCTAATTATGATCCTACAATATCAAGACAGGTGTACTAACATGTAACACAACTGGTTCCCATGTGTGTGTGTGTGTGTGTGTGGTGTGCTGGTTTGTGTCCTCCAATCTTAACACTTTATGTGCCTGGAGATTTCCTTTCTGACTGGTTGTTGTGGCAATGTTTTTGTTGGACTGCTTCACCACAAAATATGGTTTCTTACCAAGCAAAAGGCAGCTTGTATTCCTTATAAGGGCTTTAAAAAGTGTCCTTTTAACTATTTCATGTTGTTGCAGGCTCATCAACCACAGTAAGGTTTCTGCATGAAAATTTCATAGACTAGTGATTCTGCCTGATAAAACTGGTCATTCTGCAAACTGCAGTCCCCATGTTAAACAGTATAGTAGCTGATCAGCTAAACCTTATGTTCCCCCTTTTCTAAGTTGTGTACTTAAGCAAAGTATGTATATTTTGCTGGTTAAAATGAGCGCACAAATGTATAAAGAAATCTAGCTTTTGCAACAAAAATGTGTTATATATAAATATATTAAAATGTATTTTTCTTGTATTGTCTAAAAAGTAAATCTAAGCATCCCTCAGGGTTATTTTAATTTCAATTTTATTTAAATTTCTTTCATTGACTCTAGCAATTGCTAAAGTGTACTGCAGAAGTGAAATAATTCTGAATCTGCACATGCAGAATGCTTTTGCTCTGTTATCACTTAGCTCTGCCACAGGAAGATAAGCTTGGTTATTGTACCTGTTTGTATTCATAAGGTTAGTGCACCAGTGCCTCATTCTTGGTCAGTTAGAGGACATTTTTTATTCTTTCAAGTCTGTAATTTAATGTTGTAGGTACTGCACTGTTGTTAGACTAATTATATTATTTAAAGGGGTATTCCCAACTATAACTGTTATAATATTCTGATCGATGGATGTCCAGTCTCTTGGATTCATACCAATTGAGAGAAAGAAAGATTCCTATATCTGCAGATGTTTTGGAATTCAGACTCCCACCGATCAGTAAAGCTCGCCATATCCCTTAGATGTCAGCTGTAGAATCATTCAGAGCAACTCCTCCCTACATATGCATGCTCTGCTGAACATGTGTTCTAAATGGGAAGAGAAAAAGTTGGTGCCAGACACCTCTGGTGGCGGCTCATCTTCTGAAAGTACAAAGGATCAGGTATGTTAAAATCCTAACATGCTCAACTATTTTTTTCCATCTTGATCTTTGTGTTGGAGAAGATTTGGGGAATCCAATACACATAAGCCATTGGGCACCTTAGGTAAAGGCCTCCCCTGGATAAGCACTTATTGTGCTGAAAAAAACCTTTAAATATCTATACACCAGATTTGTAACACTAGTGTAAACAATGTCCTTGTATCACTTGATGAACAATCCTAAATTGTTAAATAATCCAGTACTATACAGTGGTGCTTGTACAACAGCCAAAAAAGCAAACTTGTCTCTGGCTACCCTTTGGTGCAAACCCATTGTTCACTAGTATATTTGCTGCTCTGATATTTTGTGCTTGAAATACTTACAGGGGTTTCCAGGCTAAAATAATTTTATCTGTGGAGATCTGAAGCCCACCATCCTCATTTATTAGCTGTTCTCAGCAGCTGGTACACAGCGAATGGAACATGAAGCAGGCTGCACTGTTCGCTGTATAGTGGTGGAACTAAGTCATTGCATCTTAGATCCAAATCATATGGTTGGGAAGTGATCTACAGTAACCTGGTCTGGCCATGACACAGAGAACAGAGCTGCCTGCTTCCTGCTGTATTCTGTGTGTATCACCTGCTGATGTCAGCCCCCACTTATCTGAAATTGATGACCTATCCTTAGCATACGTCATCAATAATTTTAGCCTGGAAAACCCCCTTAATGATCTGACTATAGAAACTGAAACAATGTAGGATCCACTCGTTTACCATGGATGGATCTGTCACCTGAAGGCAGTGGAGACAATAAATTTATTAAGAAAGGCATTTCCTATACCAGACTATTCATTCCCTCACAGGCACTAGATCCACCAGAACTGCTAAGTGGCTCTGCCCTAGTAATAATTCTGACGCTTGTCTGGAGGTCCCATGTACCTGGACTCAAATCTACAGCTGCCTGGGGCTGATATAGATTTCTGACGGAGTTATAGTAAATCTGATGAACCAAGATGTCCTAGATTCTTGTCCTGCTCTGCCCACTGTCTTAAAAGGTGGCGAGCGGCTTCAGAGGTGCGCTATTCTGCGCCAAAAAAGTACTGTGTTTAAGGTGCAGTTTTGGGTCATCCCAGTTAGTAAATCTGGACCAGTGAATTCTGACCTAAATTGACTAGGCAATGAATTTACAAGACCACTTTTACGTTCTTTGGTGTACTGGAAACTGGTTTCTAACCTAACAATAACGCTACCATAGCAATCTAGAAATTAAATCACTTACCTCTAAGCAATAGAAGTTAAATGTAAAGTCTTCTGTTTGTGTTGTTTTTTTGTTTTTTTTTTTTAATTTAGAAATTTTTGCTAATTTTAGATTTAGTTAATATGTGAGAGGTTTCTTTAAAGGAAAGCGATTAATGCTTGAAATAAAGGACCCAAGTCACCTACAGTAAGGCTTTTTTTAAATTTTGTTTTACAATTTTAGATTTAAGTTTGTGATGTTTAACAATCCGTCCATAGGGGGTTGATCTTGCATTTTCTTTCTTTTTTGCTTATGTATGTTTTGATAATTGTTGCAATAATTTATTTTATTTATTTGTTCTCCTCATTTGTGCTTCAGACTGTGCTGATCTATAAAATGTTTTTGTATTCTGTTGTGTTTAAAAAAAAAAAAAAAAAAAAGTCATGCAGTATCCTTTCCATATAGAGGGTTATGTCCTATCCTCTCTTACAATCTATTGCACTGTGGGACACACTTATAAGCACAGGGCCCATTTAGCTGTGTTGATGATGCATTGCACATAGTGTAACATGGCTTGTGAAAGCACAGACCAAAGTGGAGACCTCCTAATGCATTGATTTTAATTATTTCTGATGCTAATGCAAGCAACAATTGAGATTATACCAACCGAGTACGTTTTTTTTTTTTTTCCTTTGTTGGCAGCATGTTAATAAAGGACTATAACTTTTTCAACATGTTTAGGTTTCTTGAAGTAGAACAAGTAAAGTGGAAAAAGAAATTTATTTTTCCTGATATGAGTAACATATTGGTTTTATTGAAATTTTAATTGAACACTTTTACTCCATTTTATATTTATAGTTTAAATGCAAAGGAATGACTGGATATGGCCTCATATGCCGCCTTATACACTTTGGCTACAAATGAATTAAATGAGCTGCTTATATTAAAGGACAGCACAGTTATATGCAGCCATTGCTAGCCAAGAAGTCACTTTAGGAAACTTAGACAATACAGCACAGTTGACTGCAAACTCCATATTTGGCAGATTTACTCGCACTGATGGCTCACCTTACCATATGTACATGTAGACTGAAGGCGAGTTATACAGTCATGTGATTATATCATTTTGCTGTTTACCCACTGGCTGCATTTACACACTCTCATGAACTCAACTCTAAAGTTACTCCATAATATTAACCATATGTATTTATAGACGACAGTGACTCACCTAAGTTGGCTTGTAGTTTACAGTTTGACTCTTTATCATTACTTTGATGAAGAGTGCAGGGCTTCTTGAGGTGCGGTTACATAATTCAAAACACTTTACCTCCATATGGAGGTAAATGAATGCGCAAGGATCACAGAACCACTGACCATTTTTCTTTCCACATGAAATTGAATGGTAAAGTTTGTTGTTATTTCTACCCAAAACATTAGGCTTCCAAGTTGAACATTCCAGTTCCACTGAACTGTACAGTACATGTATTTTTCCATTGCCACACTGTGCCCTGCATCTCAACTACTAGTAGATTAGTTCCATGGCTTTTGCCCATGAATAAATAAAAGAAATGGATGCTGCATATCAAAATGAACAAAGTGCTGCTCTTTATGGTACCCTACTGTAAAAAAATAAAAGCATACCTTCAGAAATGTAAATACATCATGTATATAGTCATGTAAAAATAATTTTGTGATTAAAGCCCTTTTAAAATAAAACACAAAATTCAAATATGTGTCTGTTTATTTTTTGGATTCTCTTAAGGTCCATTCCGTCTGCAATACTTAAATGTTCTCCAGTTTTCAATAAACTTTGCTTATATCAGTCGTACAGTGCCTCCATCCCCACTTATCTGGCTTTGTGTGGCTCCCATCCTCCCCCTAATCTGACTTTCACACTAAAATTTCTGCTAGCAAGACAGACAGAAGGTCACAGAGTTGTCATGTTATAACTTATAAATGAAGTATGTGAAGAGGTGGGTAGTGAGCAGGAGCTAAGTGAAAAAAAGAGAGATGGATGCACAAAGAGGCTGCAAGCTGCTAAATATGAAGCTTTCTTTCTTGCCCAAAATGCTTTATTTGCCTCCATGTAAGTCAGTACTTCTCTCCAATGCCCTATGTTATCCTGCTGCAACTTCTGAGTGTAGGGGAGACCACATTCTCTGCTTTCAGCATGCACTCTATGGCAGACATCACAGGAACTAGTTTTCACCTACTGGCTCTGAGACTACTGGAAATTGAAGCTTCAGAGAGAAAAACTGCTAAAAAAAACTACAGAATACAAGTCATATAATGTCATACTTTGTTAATCGTTATGTATACTTTAGGATTATGTATATTGATTACTGGCTCTTAGTTCCCTTGTAATATAAAATACATTTTTTTTAAACTTGTAACTATGTACAATGTATTGCATTGTGAGGTCAATAAAACAAGTATTACAAAACATGCCACTGATACATTTGGTAAAAGCAAAGGAAACCGTATAGGAGAAGTAATGCACAATAGGAAAAGAATGTGATCAGTCCAATAACTGCAGTGGATTATTTGCAGGGAATACTACTGTAAATTATCCCTAAAGAGATAATACATCCCCAGTACATTGTGTATAATAAAATACATTTCTATTGTCACTTTGTTTTTATTAATAAATGAAAATACATTTCTAGATTTCCTGTTAGTGCACACTGTAAAAAACAAACAAACTGCATATTGGGTACTTCATAGGAAATCACTAGAGAAAAAGCTAGACAGGTTAAGAAGTATATCCTTAACCTTTTCCTGTCATCTGCTGTACTCTTATGAGGGATGTCAGGTTCTGAGCATCTGCCATAGCTGACGGGTCACTGCTGTAATATACAGCAGAGAACCAGTGGCAATGCATGGGTATTAGTCAAAAACCCCCCTCCCCCTCCTCCGCCTTCCCCCAACACCTTGGGCAAAGCTGAGGTGTCATATTCCCCAGCAGCGCATATGGTTGTTTCCGTTTTGGGGTGGATCGTAGAAACAGGAGTGAGATCCCAGGCTTGTCATACACTTTCTGTAATAGAAGTCTAGGCATTTCTCAATACATCACAATGCATTAGCATTGCAGCCTATTGAATTAGTGATCAGCCCCCTAGGGAGTCTAAAAAGAAACGTATAATATATATATATATATATATATGTGTGTGTGTGTATATGTATATAATAAAAAGGAACTCAAAATTCATATCTCTCTCTCCTTTCACTAGAATCCAGTTAAAAGTAAAAATAAATAAATAAAAAAATACATTATATATTGTAAAGTAAAACATATGCACATTAGGTATGCCTGGGTCTGAAAGCACCCGGCCTGTCTACAAACTCATAAAAATATGTTTCCCATACGGTGAACACCATAGCAGGGGGTGGGGGAAGAATCAAAAGAGCCGAACCACAGTCTTTTCTTTCACCTCCCATAAAAATTTGGATAAAAAGCAATAGACATTCCCCAAAAATGGTATAAATATAAGTTCATGTGGCCCTGCAAAAAAGATGTCGTGTGCATCTCAGAATATGGCCCCTCCCTAAGAATTTTTTTGCCTTTTTAGAGATGTGGATCCCACCTAAAGGATTCTCACTTCTGGATATAATGGGAATCTGGTGACAACTGTTTGCTGATTCCTAGATGCCTTATTCTACGTACACTTAGAAAGGTGGCTCTGTATACACATGACCCTGGTCCAAATGTCTTTTCTACCTGTGATAGGTGAGCCTCGCATCTATCAGGAATTTATGGGATATCTTTTTTTATATATATATATATATATATATATACAGTCATATGAAAAAGTTTGGGCACCCCTATTAATCTTAATCATTTTTAGTTCTAAATATTTGGGTGTTTGCAACAGCCATTTCAATTTGATATATCTAATAACTGATGGACACAGTAATATTTCAGGATTGAAATGAGGTTTATTGTACTAACAGAAAATGTGCAATATGCATTAAACCAAAATTTGACCGATGCAAAAATTTGGGTACCCTTATCATTTTATTGATTTGAATACTCCTAACTACTTTTTACTGACTTACTGAAGCACAAAATTGGTTTTGTAACCTCACTGAGCTTTGAACTTCATAGCCAGGTGTATCCAATCATGAGAAAAGGTATTTAAGGTGGCCAATTGCAAGTTGTTCTCCTATTTGAATCTCCTCTGAAGAGTGGCATCATGGGCTCCTCAAAACAACTCTCAAATGATCTGAAAACAAAGATTGTTCAACATAGTTGTTCAGGGGAAGGATACAAAAAGTTGTCTCAGAGATTTAACCTGTCAGTTTCCACTGTGAGGAACATAGTAAGGAAATGGAAGACCACAGGGACAGTTCTTGTTAAGCCCAGAAGTGGCAGGCCAAGAAAAATATCAGAAAGGCAGAGAAGAAGAATGGTGAGAACAGTCAAGGACAATCCACAGACCACCTCCAAAGAGCTGCAGCATCATCTTGCTGCAGATGGTGTCACTGTGCATCGGTCAACAATACAGCACACTTTGCACAAGGAGAAGCTGTATGGGAGAGTGATGCGAAAGAAGCCGTTTCTGAAAGCACGCCACAAACAGAGTCGCCTGAGGTATGCAAAAGCACATTTGGACAAGCCAGCTTCATTTTGGAAGAAGGTCCTGTGGACTGATGAAACAAAGATTGAGTTGTTTGGTCATTCAAAAAGGCGTTATGCATGGCGTCAAAAAAACACAGCATTCCAAGAAAAACACTTGCTACCCACGGTAAAATTTGGTGGAGGTTCCATCATGCTTTGGGGCTGTGTGGCCAATGCCGGCACCGGGAATCTTGTTAAAGTTGAGGGTCGCATGGATTCAACTCAGTATCAGCAGATTCTTGAGAATAACGTACAAGAATCAGTGACGAATTTGAAGTTACGCCGGGGATGGATATTTCAGCAAGACAATGATCCAAAACACAGCTCCAAATCTACTCAGGCATTCATGCAGAGGAACAATTACAATGTTCTGGAATGGCCATCCCAGTCCCCAGACCTGAATATCATTGAATATCTGTGGGATAATTTGAAGCGGGCTGTCCATGCTCGGTGACCATCAAACTTAACTGAACTGGAATTGTTTTGTAAAGAGGAATGGTCAAAAATACCTTCATCCAGGATCCAGGAACTGATTAAAAGCTACAGGAAGCGACTAGAGGCTGTTATTTTTGCAAAAGGAGGATCTACTAAATATTAATGTCACTTTTCTGTTGAGGTGCCCATACTTTTGCACCGGTCAAATTTTGGTTTAATGCATATTGCACATTTTCTGTTAGTACAATAAACCTCATTTCAATCCTGAAATATTACTGTGTCCATCAGTTATTAGATATATCAAATTGAAATGGCTGTTGCAAACACCCAAATATTTAGGACTAAAAATGATTAAGATTAATAGGGGTGCCCAAACTTTTTCATACGACTGTATGTATATATATATATATATATACACACACAGGGTCTCACTGCATTGACCCAAAACAACATTCTTCTTTTTAGTGTTTAAGCATAGTGCCACTTCTAACCTCTTTCCAACATGTGCTGCACATGTATGGTGTTCTGTTAGGTACAGGTAGAAGCTGTAGATAATAGTGTATGTACATGAAAATGACAAGTTATATTCACTGCCATTCACTGTCATCAAATAATTGCAAAGTGGTCTCATTGCCAAAAAAATAAAAGCTTTGGCCCTCAGAAAATGGCTACACAAAATCATGATGTAAAATAAAACAGAACTTCTTTTTGTGTAAAAAATGTAATTGTAATGAGTGGTGGATTTGACAGTTCACTGCAATTCATTATCATTGCAGTGTAATGTATAACTGATCAAACCAAAAAATAAATTAAAAAACTAAAAATTAAAATTGCCTCCTTTCCCTAGACTGCATATAAAAATAAAGTAAAACATAGGCATAATAGGTATCGATACTTCTGAAAATGACCAAACTACAGACTTTAAAAATATTTTTCCCATGTGGTGAACACAGTAGCGGGAAAAAAAAAAAAATCAAAAGAACCAAACTGTCGTTTTTGCCATTTTCCCTTTAACTTCTTTTTACCCCATATATTTCATATACTTGACTTAATACAGATTCTTCTAATGACAATAGTAATATTCTGACACCTATACACCTTATGTGTACATATTATGCCCATACAGTATAACATTCATTGGCACTTATTTAACATTCTTTAGTATCTATAAAGCAGTAGTATCGCTGTAACAGCGATTACAAACACAAATCCCGCATATTGATTAAGTTTGGCTGCTGTGAGCCACCATATTGGTCTGTTTTGACCACCTTCCTGCCGGACATGCCCCACTTCCGGCGGTGAAAGGCTACTGCGCATGCGCGAAGACTGCTGACTTCATCTCTGTCTCACACGCGGTTACCATTTATAACCTAAGCGCTGGGCAGCGTTCTACACTCAGCGATACCCCCGCTTTCTAGCTTCTCCAAGCGCCCTGTTCTTTTGGGGATTGTCTCCCCCCCCCCCCCTTCACCCCTTCATACTACACACAAAGTACAGTGGGGAAAAAAAAGTTTTTAGTCAGCCACCAATTGTGCAAGTTCTCCCACTTAAAAAGATGAGAGGCCTGTAATTGACATCATAGGTAGACCTCAACTATGAGAGACAAAATGAGAAAACATATCTAGAAAATCACATTGTCTGATTTTTTATGAATTTATTTGCAAATTATGGTGGAAAATAAGTATTTGGTCACCTACAAACAAGCAAGATTTCTGGCTCTCACAGACCTGTAACTTCTTCTTTAAGAGGCTCCTCTGTCCTCCACTCATTACCTGTAGTAATGGCACCTGTTTGACACTGTTATCAGTATAAAAGACACCTGTCCACAACCTCAAACAGTCACACTCCAAACTCCACTATGGTGAAGACCAAAGAGCTGTGGAAGGACACCAGAAACAAAATTGTAGACCTGCACCAGGCTGGGAAGACTGAATCTGCAATAGGCAAGCAGCTTGGTGTGAAGAAATCAACTGTGGGAGCAATAATTAGAAAATGGTAGAAATACAAGATCACTGATAATCTCCCTCGATCAGGTGATCCACGCAAGATCTCACCCCGTGGGGTCAAAATGATAACAAGAACGGTAAGCAAAAATCCCAGAACCACACGGGGGGACCTAGTAAATGACCTGCAGAAAGCTGGGACTAACGTAACAAAGGCTACAATCAGTAACACACTACGCCGCCAGGGACTCAGATCCTGCAGTGCCAGACATGTCCCCTTGCTTAAGCCAGTACATATCCGGGCCCATCTGAAGTTTGCTAGAAAGCATTTGGATGTTTCAGAAGAGTATTGGGAGAATGTCATATGGTAGGATGAAACCAAAGTAGAACTGTTTGGTAGAAACACAACTCGTCATGTTTGGAGGAGAGTGAATGCTGAGCTGCATCCAAAGAACACCATACCTACTGCGAAGCTTGGGGGTGGCAACATCATGCTTTGGGGCTGTTTCTTTGCAAAGGGACCAGGACGACTTATCTGTGTACATGAAAGACTGAATGGGGCCATGTATCGTGAGATTTTGAGTGTAAACCTCCTTCCATCAGCAAGGGCATTGAAGATGAAACGTGGCTGGGTCTTTCAGCATGACAATGATCCCAAGCACACCACCAGGGCAACAAAGAGTGGCTTCGTAAGAAGCATTTCAAGGTCCTGGAGTGGCCTAGCCAGTCTCCAGATCTCAACCCCATAGAAATCCTTTGGAGGGAGTTGAAAGTCCGTGTTGCCCAGCGACAGCCCCAAAACATGACTGCTCTAGAGGATATCTGCATGGAGGAATAGGCCAACATACCAGCAACAGTGTGTGCCAACCTTGTGAAGACTTACAGAAAACGTTTGACCTCTGTCATTGCCAATAAAGGATATATAACAAAGTATTGAGATGAACTCTTGTTATTGACCAAATACTTATTTTCCCCACTGTAGATAGGTTAGGGTCATCTGAATGATACGGTGTTTACCCCTTGTGAATTGATGCCTCTGACAAAAATAGGGGAAAAGTGAAGAAATCAGGCGATACCTTTCAGAGGCTAACTGAGTATATTTGATGGTAAGCTTTCGAGAGTACTAGCTCTCTTCTTCAGACATGGTGTTATGGTGAAACTGAAAATTCACAGACTTTTTATACACAAAAGACATGGACCTTCAAAGGATCTTAGAATCTTTAAAAATAACAAAATGCAGTATAGGTAAAGAAGTTATTAGTGATATTTGGGCAACAATGTGCAGATAAGTTCTGTGGCGCTATTTTTGGTTACCTTCATAGCCTGATGACAGCCTTACTGTTATCAGCAGGATGCACTTCCATACATTTCTGTATAAACTCAGACCTTCCTTCTTTCCCTATACTTCATGCTTTCTTCCTACAGTGGAGTGCTACAAAGCATGGGTAAGAATAAGATTATTCTACATACTTTATTATATACTTTAGTATTTCTGTTTAACTTTCAGCGGTAAAGATATTTTGTTTATTTAGAGCAGGAACACAAATTCACACATCATTCATTCTGCTTTTCTTTAGGTTTACCTACAAACATGATTTTACTGCTGGTCATGGCAAGGTTTATGGCTGCTGAATCTTTTTGTCCTATTAAATGTGACTGTTCAAAGAAAGATGCACTTTATTGTAAGGATAAATCCATTTCAGACATTGCCAAATTAGCCATTCCTGACAACTTTACGTTTGTACAAATAAGTGATACTCGCGCGGTAGAAGTGACGGATAACAGTTTTCAGAAAATGTTGTTTACTTTACGGCTCTCCTTGGAAAGTAACCAGCTCTCCACTATATCACCTGGAGCTTTTCAAGACTTTCCTCTATTGAAGTCTCTCAAGCTTACAAACAATGCTTTACGTTCTCTACCTCCTGGAGTATTTCATACA
Source organism: Leptodactylus fallax (assembly GCA_947044405.1). NCBI lineage: Eukaryota > Metazoa > Chordata > Amphibia > Anura > Leptodactylidae > Leptodactylus > Leptodactylus fallax. The sequence goes on from CAMRHE010000167.1 coordinate 3,591,876, forward strand.
TTAATTGATCTGGAACAGTTGTTCTTGGATAGAAATTTACTGTCATTCCTCGATCCGCATATATTTAAGAATTTAACAAATCTAACAGAACTTGCCTTAAACAGAAATCGTCTTAAAGAGTTGTCTCATGAGTTATTCACCCATCAAATAAATCTAAAAATATTAAATTTATCTAGAAATAAGCTTTCTGGTTTGCCAGATAATATTTTTAGCTCTCTGCATAAGGTAACAACCCTAACACTCTATGAAAACCTTTTGACAAAGATAACATGCTCAATGTTTCATAATCTCACTGAACTAGTCAAGCTCAGTCTTTACTCAAATGTAATTCAAGTAATTGATAAAGAAGCTTTTTATCATGTCCCCAAACTAAGAGAACTGGCCTTGCATAAAAATTCCCTACAAACCTTGCCTGATGAATTATTTCTTCATGTTAATAAATTGCAAACATTGTTCCTTTATGACAATCCATTAACTGAACTACCTAATGTACTGTTTGGTAAAATGGACCTTCTCAGATCTCTGTGGCTCTATAACACATCCCTTTCAACAATCCCAAATTTTGTCTTTAACAATTTAACTTATCTGGAAAGCCTTATTCTAACTAGGAACCAAAATCTTTATAGTCTTCCATCAGATGCTTTCAGTGGTCTGCATAGACTTTTGGAACTGTCTTTGCATACAAATAACATTACCTCTTTTCCTGAGGACATCTTCCAGGATGTACAAAGCCTGCACGTTCTCTCCTTGCACAGTAATAATTTTGATAGTCTCCCGGAGACTCTCTTTAAACCTCTTAAAAATCTTAAAACTGTTTATTTAAATAGCAGTAAATTAATGACTCTTCCAGGGAATGTTTTTGGGTTAGTACCAACACTTCAAAGAGTTCATCTTGATAGTAATCCATGGAGGTGTGATTGCAGACTTCAAGACTTCAAGATGTGGCTTGTGCAGAATGTGGAGAAGGTGTACAACTCTAGCTCCCTTGTTTGTCAGGGTCCTTCATTTCTGGCAGGAATACCAGTATTAAAAGCTGATGAACTGGTGTGTCCCTATTCTACAGTTGATAAGACCAATTACTATGTGTCCCCAACTCCTACCAGTTCATGGCGTGGTGTTACCAGTATGTCAAACCCTGGTGAGGAGGTGAACTCTAGCGTAACTAATTTTGTTGTAAGTGAAACTGAGGTTTCTATGACTGGTGAGGAGGTGAACTCTAACTTAAAACATTTTGTTGTAAGTGAAACTGTGGTTTCTATGACTGATCCTTCCACCGGCTGGCATTTATCTAACAGTATAAGTCCATCCAATAATATGGGAACAACCACTGTAAGAATTTTCATAGATAATGCTTTACATCATTTTCATGTTAAAAAATGTTTTAGGTATTACGTTCCATGTGGCAAAATTATTTACTGTGTTGTTTTACTCAACCTAGCAATGCAAATGTTTTATATATTTGTAACATGCTGCAGCTTGCTGAGAATTAGGAAACTCTATAAATACTTTACAACTTTTAATGAGCCTGTAGTATTAGTCCGTATGTTAATTCCACTAAGTGCACTCTCTCCAGGCCCAAGAAGATAGTTAGAATATACCTTTTTAAGTTAGTCCTAACACAATAGTTTTATTAATATACAATTAACTAGTAGTAGAATTTGTGAGTTAGAATACTTATTAGCAAAACTTTATGATAGCAGATTCTAAAACTGAACAATGGTCGTCCCGATTATGTAATGTACAACTTGATTATGTTGGCCAAAATAAAGCATATGAAAGATGCTATACACTTGTCTGACTTTCGGGTGTGTGTATATAATACATTGTATGTATGTATGTGTGTGGGGGGGGGGGTATGTCTACAGAAAACAGGTGCACCAGGCAATATACATTTGTTGTATTAATAACTAGCAACAAGCAGAAATCTGGAAACCCCAAGCATCAATTTTAACTTTTTTTAAAGGTTGTCCAAATTTAGACACTTATTCCCTACCCACAGGATGGGGAATAAGTGTCATATTGCTGGGGGTACGACTGGAGATCAGGAAAACAGGGAAAGTCCCCTATGTCTCCTCCATGTGAATGAAGTGCCAGTGCACTTGCTTAGCCAATGCTTCATTCACTTCTGACATTCATAGCAGTGAACCACTGGCACTTCATTCACAGGGAGCATGTAAGGGCTCTTTCAGTCCCCCTTTCTCCTGATCACTGGGGGACCCAGTAGTTGGACCCCCCGTGATGTGACACTTGTACGCTATCCCGTGGATACAGATACATGTCTATAATGGGACAACCTCTTTAATAATTCAGTTAGTGAATTGATCCATCCCCAGTGCACTTTCTTTTCTTTGCTTGGTCTTGAAATAGCTATTCCATTTATATCACAATTTTGTGTTTTTCTTTTCTCAAACTGATAATTTGAGTTTCTCAATGAGCTAAAGAAGTCGATCAACATGTTTTTAAAATTGTGTATTTCCACCCTACAATAAAATTATATAGTTAGTATGGTTGAAACAAAACTGTATTTTATGTAAAAATGCTTTTAGTGGACCTACCAGAATCTTTATACTGTACAATATGCAAGTATCTTTAGATACAGTAGGAAACACAACGCTAATTGATCTTTATGGCCATATTCAGACTTGACAGATTTGTTAAATCAAAAGAAGGTTTGTTCAGTACTTGAAAAGCAAACCTTGTTAAGGAGTCCCTACTACTCTGTTCATTTACATAATACAGTATATACACTCCTAGGTCTTCAACTTTTTAGTTTTTCCCCTTTATCCAGACAATGCAGAATACAGAAGAAAGGTCAATGAAGGTTTAGGAGCAGACCTATTGTCTTATTTGGAATTTTCATGCGCTGTGCAGGAAATCAGCCTGCTGTGGTAGTCACCTATTCCATATTGACACTGCTCTGAATTTATTATTTTTTTTTTTTAATTTGGTGTCAAATCCAAACAAATTACAAAAATTATTACACAGCATAAGTGATAGGTGTTTCAAAACTCCAAATCAAACGTAGTGAGAAAATCTAATTAGATTTCAGGGCCTTCTGTGGATCTTATATACCTATTTTATACCTGGATTATCTCAGGGATTAACATACAACAGACCAGAGGTCCCCAACCTTTTGTAGGTTGCGAGCCTCTGTGAGAGATGATATTGAGCCAGCACACATGGCAGCAAAATGGGAAATTTCTTTAAAAAAACAATATAATAGGTGAATCTGCAGTCATTCATCTTTATATATTTTCATTATGTCACCAGTACATACAGTGGGGAAAAAAAGTATTTAATCAGCCACCAATTGTGCAAGTTCTCCCACTTAAACAGATGATAGAGGCCTGTAATTGTCATCATAGGTAGACCTCAACTATAAGAGACACAATGAGAAAACATATCTAGAAAATCACATTGTCTGATTTTTAAAAAATTTATTTGCAAATTATGGTGGAAAATAAGTATTTGGTCAATAACAAAAGTTCATCTCAATACTTTGTTATATATCTTTTGTTGGCAATGACAGAGGTCAAATGTTTTCTGTAAGTATTCTCAAGGTTGGCACACACTGTTGCTGGTATGTTGGCCCATTCCTCCATGCAGATCTCCTCTAGAGCAGTGATGTTTTGGGGCTGTCGCTGGGCAACACGGACTTTCAACTCCCTCCAAAGGTTTTCTATGGGGTTGAGATCTGGAGACTGGCTAGGCCACTCCAGGACCTTGAAATGCTTCTGACGAAGCCACTCCTTCATTGCCCCCCCCATGTTTCACAGTAGGCATGGTGTTCTTTGGATGTAACTCAGCATTCACTCTCCTCCAAACACGACGAGTTGTGTTTCTACCAAACAGTTCTACTTTGGTTTCATCTGACCATATGACATTCTCCCAATACTCTTCTGGAACATCCAAATGCTCTCTAGCAAACGTCAGACGGGCCCGAATATGTACTGGCTTAAGCAGGGGGACACGTCTGACACTGCAGGAGCCTTTGTTATGTTAGTCCCAGCTTTCTGCAGGTCATTTACTAGGTCCCCCCGTGTGGTTCTGGGATTTTTGCTTACCGTTCTTGTGATCATTTTGACCCCACGGGGTGAGATCTTGCGTGGATCACCTGATCGAGGGAGATTATCAGTGGTCTTGTATGTCTTCCATTTTCTAATTATTGCTCTCACAGTTGATTTATTCGCACCAAGCTGCTTGCCTATTGCAGATTCAGTCTTCCCAGCCTGGTGCAGGTCTACAATTTTGTTTCTGGTGTCCTTCCACAGCTCTTTGGTCTTCACCATAGTGGAGTTTGAAGTTTGACTGTTTGAGGTTGTGGACAGGTGTCTTTTATACTGATAACAGTGTCAAACAGGTGCCATTACTACAGGTAATGATAGAGGACAGAGGAGCCTCTTAAAGAAGAAGTTACAGGTCTGTGAGAGCCAGAAATCTTGTCTGTCTGTAGGTGACCAAATACTTATTTTCCACCATAATTTGCAAATACATTCTTAAAAAATCAGACAATGTGATTTTCTAGATTTGTTTTCTCATTTTGTCTCTCATAGTTGAGGTCTACCTATGATGTCAATTACAGGCCTCTCTCATCTTTTTAAGTGGGAGAACTTGCACAATTGGTGGCTGACTAAATACTTTTTTCCCCACTGTATTGTGCTACACAGGGAGGTATGCTACCAATCTGGAAGCATTTTTATGCCCACACACTATCTGATCACTGTCTGCACAGCTTTGTCAGCTGATCATTACTATGTTAACAAGTGTCTTTTAAATGGGTCTTTACTCTATTGTAGCTGCCAGTGATAAAGTTTTGACTGGTAAGTTGTAGCATTGTGTAAAATAAAGACTTAGTGCCCATAGAAGACAATAGTATCTGCAACTGCCAACAACTATCGGACCATATACAGAAGCACCTGGAGCCAAATGAGCATAGCCAGATGTCATCCTGAATCCTCTCATTTCAAAGAGGTTGTCCGATCCCAAAATGATTTTTCATACTGATGACCAGGGGCGAAACTAGCAAAGACTGGGCCCCATAGCAAACTTTTGACTTGGGGGCCCCCCACTGCATAGCACCCCCTTTCCTGGCCCCCACACAGTATAACACCCCATTTACACACACTGTAATGTCCCAAAGTGGCTTCCACACAGTATAATGTCCCATAGCGGCTCCTCCACACAGTATAATGTCCTATAGCGGCTCCTCCACACAGTATAATGTACAATGGCAGCCCCTGCACACAGTATAATGTCCCCTAGCAGCTCCTCCTCACAGTACAATGTCCCATAGCGGCTCCTCCACACAGTATAATGTCCCATAGCAGCCCCTGCATACAGTATAATGTCTCATGGCGGCCCCTGCACACAGTATAATGTTCCATAGTGGCCCCTGTACACAGTATAATGTCCCATAGCGGCCCTTCCACCCAATATTGTCCCAGCAGTATGGGGTACACCACTCATTAACTATTATTATACTCTGGGGTCTTTTCAGACTCCAGAGTATGAAAAGTAGTGATATTTCTCCTGGGCTACAGTGCGACTACCTGCTGTTTTTGGCACTGTACAGTGAAGAGACCCCAGAGTAGCCCAACAAATACTCTTGTTGCAGGCCCGTAGCCTGCCTTACTTATCTCCACTCCTGCTCACAGCCACCTCCGCTTCCACTTCTGCCTTCCAGGGCATCTCGTGCGTCCCAGTGATGTGTTATGAGATGCATGGGATGCCTTGAAGGGCAGAAGGGGAAGTGGAGGCGGCCGTTATCAAGAGCTGGGATTGGTAAGTAAATAAGACCCGTTACCTGCTGGGATTACTCCAGAAGGTAATGGACCCATCGGGTCCACTAAGGTGGCGGGCCCTGTAGCAGCCACTACTGCGGTCCTTACTCCACTGATGGGGTGCCTTCTCAGTTGAATAAACACTCATGGACTGACTTGCTTATACTGTAATCCATCGAGTTTTCTCTCCATGATGTTTTCAAACTCCTTTGAGCTCTACAGATAAAATTCTCAATTAATATATTATTGCAGATATCCTGTACAGTGAACGCCGTAAAAAAAAAAAAAAATACAGCAATGAGTACTTTCATCACCTTGCCTCCCCCACACAAATAGCAATAAAAAGTAATCAAAAAGTCATACTTACCAATAAAAACTACAGCTTGCATCACAAATAAAGAGCCCTCACATAGCTCCATCAACAAAGCAGTTATAGGCATCAGAATGTGGTGACCCCCAGGCAGGGCCGGCGTTAGGGGGGGCAAACTGGGCAACTGCCCAGGGCCCCGTCCCCAAAGGGGCCCCCGGGATCCGGAGCCTGATTACTCGGGATCCCGGAGTCAGGACGGCCATATTAATAACAGAAAGGGACCCAGCGTCATGTGCCGCAGGGTCCCTTTTAGATGTGAGTAAAAATAACAAACATTTTTACTCACCTGTCCATGGCTTGGCGTTCGATGTCATCTTCCGGCGTTCCGGACATCACCGCTGAGGCCTGGCTACAGCGGTCACGTGGGGCGTGCTAACAGCCTGCCTCACGTAATCGCTGAGGCCCAATCACAGGCCTCAGCGATGACGTCCACAACGCGTGACGCCAGCCGCAGAGAAGAGGAAGCAGTCGCCGGCGGTGATAGTGGAGCAGCGCGAGGAGGCCCAGCAGAGGTAAGACAAGGTAAGTATAACTGTTTGTTATTTTCCCTTATCTCTTCTGGGCCTTCGACTATTATACTCTGGGGTCTGAAGAGACCCCAGAGTATAATATAATAATAGCACTGACGGAGTCTGTAGGGCCACTGTGGAGCATTATACTGTGGGGCCCCTCTGGATAGCATATTATACTGTGTAGGGCCACTGTGGAGCATTATACTAGGGGGCCCCCTCTGGATAGCATATTATACTGTGTGGGCCCCCTGTGGAGCATTATACTACGGGGCCCCCTCTGGATAGCATATATATATTGTTTTGGGCCACTGTGGAGCATTATACTGGGGAGGGGGGCCCTCTGGAGAGCATGTTATATTCTGTGGGGTTACTTTGGAGCATTATGCGCTCCAGAGGGGCCCCCCAGTATAATGCTCCAAAGTGGCCCCACAGTATATAACATGCTCTCCAGAGGGCCCCCTCCCCAGTATAATGCTCCACAGTGGCCCAAAACAATATATATGCTATCCAGAGGGGGCCCCGTACTATAATGCTCCACAGGGGGCCCACACAGTATAATATGCTATCTAGAGGGGCCCCCCAGTATAATGCTCCACAGTGGCCCAAAACAGTATAATATGCACTCCAGAGCCCCCCCCCAGTATAATGCTCCACGGTGGCCCCACACAGTATAATATCCTCTCCAGAGGGGACCCCAGTGTATGGGGGGGGCGGCTCTGGAGAGCATATTATACTGTTTTGGGCCACTGTGGAGCATTATACTGGGGGGGCTCTGGAGATCATATTATACTGTTTTGGGCCACTGTGGAGCATTATACTGGGGTAACCTCTCTGGGCAGTATATTATACTGTGTGGAGGCCATTCTGGAGTATGTTATACTGAGTGGGGTCACTGTGGAGCATTATTTTGGGGGAGGCCATCAGCAGAGCATATTATATTGTGTGGCGCCACTGTGGGGCATTTTGCGGGGGGGAACTAAGGAACATTATACTAGGGAGCCCTCTGGGGAGCATATTATACTGCGTGGGGCCTACTGTGGAACATTATACTGGGGGACGCTCTGGGGAGCATAATATATTGTGTGGGGCCACTGTGGAGTAAAATACTGGGGGGGGGCACTGTGGAGCATTATACTAGTGGGGGCCCTCTGGAGAGCATATTATACTATAGGCCACTGTGGAGCTTTATACTGGGGGAAGGAGCAGTGTGGGGAGCCGGTTATACTGTGTGGGGCCACTGTGGAGTGTATTATATTGTGTGGGGCTTTTCAGAAGCATGTTATACTCTGTGGGGCCATTGTAGAGCATTATACTGGGGGGTACTGTGGGCAGCATATTATACTGGGGGGGACCACTGTGGAGCATTATACTGGGGGAACCCCTCTGGGTAGTATATCACACTGTGTGGAGGCCATTGTGGAGCATGTTATATTATGTTAGACCACTGTGGAGCATTATACTGGGGGGCACTGTGGGGTGCATATTATACTGTATGGAGCATATTATATTGTGTGGGGCTGCTGGGGAGCATATTGCACTATCTGGGGCCACTAAGGGGTAGTATACTTTGTGGGCCACTGTGGAGTATTATACTGTGTGGAGCCTTATATAACATGTGGGGCCACTATGGGGGGCTCAGGGGAGCATTTTATACTGTGTGGGGCCACTGTGGAGCATTATATACCATGTGGGGAAACTGTGGAGGGCTCAGGGGAGTATCGTATACTGTGGAGAACTATATACCAGGTGGAGCATTATACTGTGGGGGGGGGGGGCTCAAAATTCCTGCTGGCAGCCCTGTGTCCTATGTCTGCATCACAGCTCCCTCACTATATAATCTTGCACATATGTGTAGTGCTCCATGACCATGTCATTCCCCATACAGTACTGTGCATGAGCTGGCCATGGAGTTATTGGGGCCTGCACAGTACTATAGGGGCTGACTATACTGGGAACATACTCAGTAAAACCAGATAGTCAGCACTTATGTAAGACTTCAGTGAAGGAGCCGTGGTGTAGGCTATTAGCTGGAAGCTGTTGGGTGGGGCCCCAAAATAAGTTCCTCTGGTGGGCCTAAGGCCCTTCAGTCTGACACTGTATAACGGAGAACTATTATATATAAGGGTGGGTTACTATATATAATTGGGAAACTTAAATATGAGGGGGCTATTATAAGGGGGAACTATTATTCATAAGATGGGCTATTATTTATAAGGGGGGAACTGTTTATAAAGGGGGTATAATTGTTAAGTGGGGCTTATTTATAAAGGGGGCTATTAGTGATAACGGGGACTATTATTTATAAGGGTAACTATTATTTATGAGAGGGCTATTATTTATAAGGGAGCAGTATTATATTTACAGGGTGACTGTTACTGATAAGGGGGATATTACTGATACAGGGCACTATTTATCATTTATAAGGGCGCTACTACTGATAAGGGTGTAATATTATTTATAAGCAGGTGTTATAACTGATGACTGGGTGCAAAAATCTATTAGGCGGTACAAAGGTGCTCATTTGAATTGTGTGTGGTAAAATGGGGCTTGTTATTACCTTTTTGTTGGCAGAAAGGAGGCGTTATTATAGGGGTTGCGACTGGAAGACGATGGTGTTGTTTGCATATCAGTGTTAGGGGCCCCGCTTTTAATTTTGCCCAGGGCCCCACTTTGTCTAAAACCCGCCCTGCCCCCAGGCACATGTTTTATTTAGTAAAAACAGTAAAACATAATAAAACCAAAATAAATATGGTATCTTAATGACCCGCAGGACAAAGTTGCCATGTCATTTATAATAACGTAAAAACAAATTGCAAAAATAATGATAGAATTGTTTTATTCACATGGGCCCCCCCAAAAAACATTAATAAAAGCTAAACAAAACATTATATATTTCCCAAAATGGTGACAAATAAAAGTACAAGCCCTCACATAGCAATGTCAACAGGAAAATAAAAAGTTATGAATTTTGGTAGGCGGAGATGGAAAATATGAAAAGAGTCGCCGCGCATTAACATCCTAACTACCCTACCCGATGTCCTTAAAGAGTTAAGTAAAGCAATGAATATGTGAATTTTAATTTGCCTTTGTCCTGTTCCTGCTTAAAAGAATGTAGCTTCGTAGAATTCTATTTCTAGCTTTGTTTTTACACTTGACAGCATCCGTGTTATCGGCAGGATACACTTTGTTGCCTATATAACTGTCAGCCCTTTAGTTTATTGTCTTTGTGACATCTGTCTTGAATGTGGTACATTGCACAGGTAGGCTTATAATTATTATTATTTATTTATATAGCACCATTAATTCCATGATGCTTTACATTTGAGGGTTTACATACGGTACACAAAATATACAAAACAAATACAATACTAACAGTGACCTACTGGTAAAGTGGGATAGAGGGCCCTGCCCGCAAGGGCTTACAATCTATGAATATTATAATATTGTGTTTGTGCATGGCTATTGCTTTTTAATAATTATAGACTTTTTTATACTACATTTTTATGTTTTACATATCTTATGCTTCATTTATAAATCACAATCTTTATTCTGCCTTTTAGGGTCTTCATCAGTCATGATTTTACTTATACTACTGACTATACCAAGCTTTTTTGCTGTTGCCACAGCCTGTCCGGTTAGATGCACATGCACAGTGAAAGACTCAGTTGCTTGCGAAGATAAAACAGTTGCAGACATTGCCACTTTTAACATTCCTTATAATTTTACATACGTTCGTGTAAGTGGCACACAAGCTACAGAATTAACAGAGTTGAGCTTCCAACAGATGCCTCTTACTGTACGACTGTTCTTACAGAGCAACCGATTATCGGTAATAAGACCTGGAGCTTTTCAGAAATTCCCTCTCTTGAAAACACTCAGGCTAACAAAAAACAAGGTGAGCTCTTTGCCTGCTGGAGTCTTTAGTACATTAGTTCATCTTGAACATTTGTTCCTGGATGAAAATGTGTTGTTTTACCTTGATCCATCAATATTTAATAACTTGATCAGACTAGAAATCCTAAATTTGTCTATAAATAAGCTCCAGACTTTGCCAAAAAACATTTTTACATCATTGTCTAAATTGACACATCTATTACTCAATGGTAATCTATTGGTACAGATACCATATTGGATGTTTGATAATCTCATGGAATTGGTTGAACTCCATCTACATTCAAACGTAATTGAAATCATTGACAAAAATGCATTTTATCAGCTTCCAAAACTAAGAAAATTGTCACTGCAGAAAAATCACCTAAAAACATTGGCTGAAGGATTATTTCTGAATTTACAGAAGTTGGAAACATTGTCTCTGTATGAAAATCCATTAACTGAACTGCCTAATGTATTGTTTGGTAAAATAGACACTCTCAGGTCCTTCAGGCTTTGGGGCACATCCCTTTCGACAATCCCTAATTTCATTTTTAGTAATTTAACTAATCTGGAAGTTCTTGTTCTAACCAAGAACACCAAACTTCACTCTTTTCCAAAAGATGCTTTCAGTGGTCTGATCAAACTTGTGGAACTTTATATGCATGCTAATGCCTTCAGTTCTCTTCCTGTGGGACTCTTCCAGGACTTACAAAGCCTACAAATTCTTTCCTTGTACAATAATAAATTAGATGACATCCCTGATAATTTATTGAAACCTCTTATAAATCTTCAATATGTATATCTAAATAATAGCAAAATAACAGCTCTACCAGGGAACTTGCTCAAGGTGTTACCAAAGCTGCAAAGGGTTTATCTTGAGCACAATCCTTGGATGTGTGATTGCAAGCTTGAAGGGTTTAGATCCTGGTTAGAAAAAAATACGGAAAAGGTACCAAACCATATGTCTCTAACGTGTACAAATCCTTCAGCGTTGAAGACAGTACGTGTGTTGGAATTACAAGCATTAATCTGTCCCTCCACAACAATAAGAGAACAGATGAGTGGTCCTTATATGAGAACAACACCATTAAGTCCCTGGGACAAGTTTAGTACAAGTGACAAGACACCACATATTATAGGTGAAACAAGTTACCCTGCCACTCAGCATAAATCAAACTGGTATAACAGTAAAAAGCCATCTATGAAGGAAACTGAAACAAACACCAAAAGAGCTTCTTCAGAGCATGGATTACTCAGTAAGGTTGCAATGCTTCATAGATGCAGTCTACGTTCCGACAGCGTCATTTATCTACTGTATTTTACAACAGCAATTCAAATATTCCTTACAATTGTACAATGCTTTGTCCTGATAAAAATGAGGACATTTTATAACCACTTTACCATTCCTACTGAGTCTGTAGTATTAGTGCATATATTGGCTTCTCCAAATTCTCACTGTCCAGTTGCAGACAAGTAGGTATGTGACATTAATTTAGTTCTACAATTTATATATAATGCATTCTTTGTGTAAATTATTGGTACAATATTATAGCAAGATCTAATAATCTATGTTTCATTTAAAATTATTCTTATGTAATAAATGGTCTGTGACAATATGGCTGTTTGAAGTAGCTTGCGGATGTAAAGAAGTTGTGCATTTTGATTTAGGTGCTGTTACATGCTTTAAACGTAATCTGTCAGTTACAAAATGCCTTCCAAAACAATAATAGTGATGTGCAGGTGTTTTCAAGGGCTAACATATTGATGAGCTAGTCTTTGGATAGGTCATCAATATGTGATTTGTGGGGGCCCGATAATAAGAGCTCTATGGTCTCTTGCCTGTGCTGATGACATCACATTGGTTTATGTGGGCAAAATTTCCCAAATCAGGCCACACTTGTACTTGCTAGATAATTTGCATATCTATAAAAAGATGACAATCTCCGCATTGCGTCATTAGTTTGTGGCCACAAAGTCAAACTTCTACTCCTAGTAAAGGCCCCTGTACAGCACTATTATTGGTTTGGAAGGCATTTTGGAGCTAACAGGCTCCTATAAGATGCAACAAATTTTGATCATAATGATCTTAATGTGCAAATGCTCATAGGCAACCACTTTAAGAACTTTAGTTATGCTACACAATTTGATGGAAAAATGTGCAAATTGTTGTGTGTGAATGCATTTACTTGATGTTCTGCAAATTAAACCACCCATTCAGTTATTGGTGCCCTACTTTTGTACCATGTGACTACAATTACAATTTCATTACAATATCAAGGAATTGCCATATGTAAACACACATTGTGTAAGCAAGAAATTGTTTCTTCATGCACAAAAAGGTTTACATATACTTACTGCCAATTTTAATGACTTTTTGGTCTCTTTTTGGTTGAATTCCCCTGTTGTGTGACAAATAAAGAAAGAAACTTTGCTTAAAGTTGTACTGTCGGGTGTTGAAATAGCATCTAATTCTGCCTCCGTAACTGCAATTACAAATATGTGTTTACCGTGTAACAAATATCACATATGTTTCTATCCCTTGACAATTGTTTTGTGCAGGAAGGAAGAAAGCAATTAAAAAAAAAAAAAAAAAAAAGTTTATATCTTTATAGTCTAAGGAGTAAGAAGAAAAAAAAAATTTTGCTGACCTTCTTTAAACCGGATAGGATGTGGTAACAGAGTCAGAAACAAGGTAATGCATCACAAAACTGCTGGATCTATCAACACCTGTGTAAACAATGTGAAGGACTATCCAATCCCTCCAAAGACAGTATATTACATAAATTATTGTTGTACTGCAGCAGGGATACAGATACAGATCAACAAGGAGTAAACTCTCCCTTCTTATCCACCAGCAGCAAAGTTGACAATTCACACCAGCCGATACAGACACTACGCCACCCTAATGCAATTTAACACACCATCTTCTGTTTAGAAAGACAAGCAAGAAGAAACAGGTGCAAATGTATTAAGAATAGTGTATCTTATGCCAGTCTTAATAAGCAGCCCGACTGGCACAGGGATCCGGCCAGAATGGAAATCTACACCAGGTGGGAACTGGTGTAGATTTCTATTCTAACTCACACCAGAAACTGGCGTGAGTTTTTATTTTTGCAGATGGGCTGAGGCGATCCCTTCCCCATAAAGCTATTTGATGAATGTGGCAGGCAGGGCAAGGATCAGGGCTTGAGGTGCATGTTTGTTGCAAGAAAGGGCCCTATGCCAAACACACCCCTCAACATCATCCCTCTATGACAGAAGACTGGCGTAGAGGTAATAATGAATTTCCCCATAGTGTCATCCAGTCCCAACTGGTTTAAATGCTCTGTAAAAGTGTTTATTCATTCATTTATTCATACACACAAATGGCAAAAAATGGATGTATATATCAACAAAATCAAGTTCTTCCTGAACTTTGCTTCCATCTTTCATCTTATGTTTTGCTTGTAGTCCTGCTTCTTCCAGGGAATAAGCTCTAACACCACATGAGTCAATATACAGTATAAGAATTCATTATATTCTCATTTTGACAGCGCTGTATTGGGGTTCTTCACCCTCAGTGCAGATAGGTTATGGATATGTGGATAAAAATGGTGGAAAAAAACTGACAAAATGGTCTACTTTTCCCATGGCTGCTATACATCTATATGTTTGCATAGATTCACCAGAGACTTAATTCTATTGATGGATCTGTGAAAACACACAAAAATGGGGCATGTCCTACTTTTTGATGGTCCGTCAAAACAGACTCAAAAAAACTAGACATGTGAATATCCCCATTGTGCTCAAAAAACGGCCACCATGTAGCCATTTTTAATCGTGTAAGATCTTAATGTGTGTTTTTTTTTTTTATTATATAAAGTATGATGGAAAGGTGGCCATCTTATTTATCAAAGGTTGTTTGCATAGTTTGATTTTCACTTTTCTAGAGTGAACAGAAACCCATCTGATGTCTTCCTGAGCTGGTGGGTGACGACTAGCTACCACACACTGCCCATAATACAGTAAGTAGAAGAGAATCTGCATGTTTACTTTCTATAACTCTTTCAGAAACAGCACAAGGACCATTTCAGACACATTTATAGTCGAGTACTGACCAGAATATCGCTGCTTCAATGGGGGGTGGGGGAATCGCTGCTTCAATCCCCCTCCCCCCTTACAGCTGGTGCTATTATTATACTCTGGGGACAGGTTGTGGATAGCTTTGTATATCAGCGTTAGTAATTTGAACTCTATACGCTGGGCAATTGGTAGCCAGTGAAGGGATTGGCAGAGGGGAGTGGACGATGAAGAACGGGTCGAGAGGTGTATTAAGCAAGCAGCACAGTTTAAGGTGGACTGGAGGGGGGGGCGAGAGTGTTAGCTGGGAGGCCATGGAGAAGGGTGTTACAGTAGTCAAGGCGGGAGATTATGAGGGCGTGGACTAGCATCTTTGTTGTTTCAGGGGTGAGGAATTTGATGGATGTTCTTGAGTTGGAGGTGGCAGGAGGTGTTGAGGGTTTGAATATGCGGCTTGAAGGATAGGTCAGAGTCTAAGGTTATCCCAAGGCAGTGGGTCCCTGGGACAGGGGTGAGAGTGGTTCCATTAATTTTGATAGATGGGTCAGGTAGGGGGGCCTTGCGAGGAAGGGTGAAGATTATGAACTCCGTTTTCTCCATGTTGAGTTTGAGAAAGTGGGAGGAGAGAAAGGAGGCTACGGCTGCTAGACATTCTGGGACTCTGGACAACAGAGATGTAATTTCTGGTCCAGAGAGATATATTTGGGTGTCGTCAGCATAGCAATGGTAATGATAACCATGAGATTCTATGAGTTGGCCAAGGCCGAGGGTGTAGATGGAGAACAGGAGGGGTCCTAGGACGGAGCTTTGGGGGACACCTACAGAAAGAGGGCGTGGCGGGGAGGTGGTGTGCGAGTGGGAGACGCTGAATGTGCGGTTGGTGAGGTATGAGGAGATCCAGGAAAGGGCCAGGTCTGAGATGCCAAGGGATGAGAGCGTTTCTAACAGGAGGGAATGGTCGACTGTGTCAAAGGCAGAGGAGAGGTCGAGGAGGAGGACAGAGTAGTGACGTTTGGCTTTGGCAGTTAGAAGGTCATTAGTGACTTTGGTTGGGGCAGTTTCTGTGGAGTGATGTGGTCTGAAGCCTGACTGTAGTCTATCGAAGAGCACGTTGGATGAGAGATAGGAGGATAGTTCAGAGTGGACGTGTTGTTCAAGCAATTTAGAGGTGTACAGGAGATGGGGCAATAGTTGGCTGGAGAGGATGGGTTCAGGGAGGGTTTCTTAAGTATAGGTGTGATGGTAGCATGTTTGAAGGTGGAAGGGAAGGATCCATTGGTTAGGGATAGGTTGAAGAGATGTGTTAGGGCAGGAGTAATGACTACAGAGAGTTTGGGGATGAGATGTGACTGGATGTGGTCAAGCGCGCAGTAGGTGAGGTGGGATTTAGAGATTAGGGTGGAGAAACAGGTTAGAGATGAAGAGCACAGGACAGTTGGGTGGGGTGGTTGTTGGGGGTGTAGGGTGAGACTGTCTCTGATGGTGTCAATTTTGCTTTTGAAATAAGAGGCAAAATCATCAGCTTTGATAAGTGATGTTGTAGGGGGTGCAGGAGGACAGAGAAGGGAGTTGAAGGTAGTGAATAGCTGTTTGGGGTTGCGGGATAGGGCAGATATTAGTGTGGTGAAGTAGACCTGCTTTGCAGAGGTGAGTGCGTTCTTGAATGTGAGAACTGCCTCTTTATACCTAAGGAAATCCTCCTGGGAGTGGCTTTTCTTCCAGAGGAATTCTGCAACCCGTGAGGCATGTCTCAGTTTTTTAATCAGGTCAGTGTGCCAGGGTTGCCTATTGTTCGGTCGAGCTCTGGTGTTTGTGAAGGGGGCCATAGAGTCAAGGACTGAAGTGATGGTGGTATTGTAAAAGTCAGCGGCGGTATCTGCGTCCTGGAGTGATGTTATGTCAGCAAGTGGGAGGAGAGAGTCTGAGAGCATGTGGATGTCAAGGTGGTTAAGGTTCCTGCAGGGGGTTTAGGTTTAGGGGTTGGAGGGTCTGTTACAGAGGAGAGGGCAGAGAACGTCAGCAGGTTGTGGTCAGAGAGCATGGACAGAGAGTTAGAGAGGTTGACTAGAGAGAAGAGGCGGGTGAATATGAGGTCGAGCGTGTGCCCCTTTGTGTGGATGGAAGAGGAGGACCATTGAGAGAGATCAAAGGAGGCAGTGAGTGACAGGAGACTGGAAATGGGGGGGGGGGGGTTGTGTTAATGGGGATGTTGAAATCACCCATGTAGATGGTGGGGGTGTCAGTGGATAGGAAATGCAGTAGCCAGGTGGTGAAATGGTCGATAAAGGCAGCAATAGGTTCTGGCGGTCGATATATGATGGCCAGTTGAGGTTGGAGGGAGAGTAAATGTGAACAGAGTGCACTTCAAAGGAGGGGAGGGTGAGAGCAGGTAGCGGTTGGATTGGGACGAAGAAGCAATTGTCAGACAGGAGTACGCTTACGCCTCCACCAGGTTTATTGTTGGAGCAAGGAGTGTGCGAGAATTGCAGACCTCCATATGAGAGGGCAGCAGGGGAGGTGGTGTTATCCACGTTTCTGTGATACCAAGAAATGATAATTTGTGAGAAATGAAGTGTGGATGTAATCAAGGGCGTGGGGAGGGGTAGGAGCGTGTAAGATACGTGTAAGATTTAGGGGGTTCTGTGCGCTGATGGCAGTTGTGTGGAAAGATCTGACAGGAGGGAAGTGCTGGGGTGGCCCAGGATTAGGAGATATGTCGCCAGAAGTGAGGAGTAGCAGTTAGAGGGATAGCAGGTGTAAATACGAGAGAGTGTGGGGAGGTTGTGTGTGTCTGGGGCGGAAAGCTTGTAGGTTTGTGAGTAGCTGTGCAGAGAAGGTTAGATGGTGGGTTAGAATAGATAGATAGATATAGAGAGATAAAGATGTTCTTAGTGACATGGCTGGTTTGGGGTGGAAAAGTGGTTTTTACAAGTATTGGAAGAACAACAGTGATTAAAGTGAGAAGCATTTCTATAGTTAATAGGTTTTTTTTTTTTTTTTTTTTCTTTCTTTTAATGGGTTGTTGTTACCTTCAGTTCCCTTCTGGCGTAATTCTGGTCTGTACACTTTAACCCCTTAAGGACCCAGCCCAAAAGTGCATTAAGGACCAGGCCTCGTTTTTCAAAACTGACATGTGTCACTTTATATGGCAATAACTTTAAGACGTCTTAACTTACACAAGTGATTTTGAGACTGTTATTTCGTGACACATTGTACTTCATGTTAGTGGTAAACACTAATGAATATTTTTGTATTTATTTATAAAAAAAATAGGAAATTTTATGGAAATTTGGGGAAAAAAATTGCAATTTTCAAAATGTGAAATGCTCTGCTTTTTAGACAGCTAGTCATACCACCCAAATACATTAATACATATTATCTACCATATCTCTGCTATATATCGGCATCATCTTTTAACCATCCTGTAATTTATTTTGGATGTTAGAAGGCTTACAAGTGTAACAGCGATTTTGCAGATTTACAAGAAAATTTCCCAAACTAATGTTTTACGGACCACTTCAGTTCTGAAGAGGATTATAAAGGCCTATATATTAGAAACCCCCATAAATCACCCCATTTTCAAAACTGCACCCCTCAAATAATTCAAAACAGCATTTGGGAAGTTTGTTAACCCTTTAAGCATTTCACTGAAATTAATAGAACAATATGGAGGTGAAATTTAGACATTTCATTTTTTTCCACTAATTCCTTAATTTAGCCCTAACATTAACACATTCACAAAGGGTTAAAGGAGAAAATGCATCTCACAGTTTGTTATGCAATTTCTCCCGAGCACGGAAATACCCAACATGTGGGTGTAAACTGATGTTTGGGAAAATGGCAGCGCACGGAAGGGAAGGAGTGACACTGGGCGTCTGAAAAGCAGATTTTGCTGGAATAGTTTTCAGGTGCCATGTCTCATTTGCAGAGCCCCTAGAGTACCAATACAAAGGAAACCCCCAAAAAGTTTTCCCATTTTGGAAAGTACACCCGTCACAGAATTCATCAAGGGGTATAGTGAGCATTTTTACCTTACAGCTGTTTCACAGATTTTACTAACACTGGGATGTATAAATGAAAAATTACTAAAATGTCACTTTATCCCCAAAGTTTTCATTTTCACAAGGGGTTAAAGGAGAAAATGCACCCCACAGTTTGCAAAACAATTGCTCCTGAACACGACAATACTCCATATGTGGTCGTAATCTGCTGTATGGGTACATGGCAGGGCTCAGAATGGAAAGAGCGCTATTTGGCTTTTGGAGAGCAGATTTTGCTGGAATAGTTTTCAGGTACCATGTCGCATTTGCAGAGCCCCCAAAGTACCAATACAGTGGAAACCCCCTAAAAGTGACCCCATTTTGGAAACTACACCCCTCACAGAACATATCAAGGGGTATAGTGAGCATTTTGACACTACACCTGATTCACAGATTTTATTAACATTGGGACATTAAAATGAAAAATTACTTTTTTTCCAATAAACTGTCAATTTAGCCCCGGATTTTTCATTTTCACAAGAGGACAAAGGAGAAAAAGCTCCCCAAAGTTCGTTACACAATTTCTCCTGAACACAGAAATGCCCCATATGTGGTTGTAATCTGCTGCATGGGTACATGGCAGGGCTCAAAATGGAAAGAGCGCTATTTAGCTTTTGGAGGGCAGATTTTGCTGGAATAGCTTTTGGGTGCCATGTCGCATTCGCAGAGCCCCTAAAGTACCAATACAATACAAACCGCCAAAAAGTGACCCCATTTTGGAAACGTCACCCCTCATAGAATTTATCTAGGTGTATAGTGAGCATTTTGACCTCACAGCTGTTTCACAGATTTTATTGACTTTGGGACGTAAAAATGAAAAATTACTTTTTTCAATAAACCGTCCATTTAGCGACATATTTTTAATTTTTGCAAGTGGTTAAAGAAGAAAAAAACACTCCACAGTTTGTTACACAATTTCTTCTGAACACAGAAATGCCCCATATGTGATTATAATCTGGTGG
The DNA here is from genome assembly GCA_947044405.1 of Leptodactylus fallax. NCBI lineage: Eukaryota > Metazoa > Chordata > Amphibia > Anura > Leptodactylidae > Leptodactylus > Leptodactylus fallax. Next base: position 3,611,472 of record CAMRHE010000167.1, read on the forward strand.
GGCTCAGAATGGAAAGAGCGCTATTTGGCTTTTGGAGGGCAGATGTGGCTGGAATAGTTTTTGAGTGCCATGTCGCATTTGCAGAGCCCCTAAAGTACCAATACAATGGAAACCTCTCAAAAGTGACCCCATTTTAGAAACTACACCATTCAAGGAATGTATCAAAGGGTATTATCATTTTGAGCCTAAAATGCTTCCCAAAAATTAATGTACAAAGTGAAAATTAAAGTTTTTAAAGAAATATCCAATTTCAGTGCCTAATACGTTGCGGGCACTTTGTGGCATCAGAGACATGAACTCCTAAAACTATTAAGTGGGCTATCCCGGGGACAAAAAAATTAAATATGTGGGTGTAAACTGCTGCTTGGGCACACAGCAGGGCTCAGAAGGGAAGGAGCACTGTGTTTTTTTAGCTTTTGTAGTATAGAATTAGAGGGATTTTCTGAACGCCATGTTATTTTGGCAGAGCCCTGGAGGTGCCAGTAAATTGGAATTCCCCAAGGTAGGATCAGAGAGGTTTGACTGCGGCATCCAAGGGGTTAAAACCTCCGATCGGAACTTAGTTCCGACAGGAGGTTATGGAGCAGGGTGTTAGCTGTCATACACAGGCGGCCGGCCTCGAGCGTAGTATTACGCCCTGGTGCGTGAAGTACCTAGCGCCAAGGACGCAATAGTACGTCCAAGGTCGTTAAGGGGTTAAAGCTGTATTTTGCAAGCTGCAAAATTACCTGGGTCAAAATGACCATAGGCATTACATTTATACTAACTAGGAATACATTTGTTTCATGTGTATCAGGTGTGAATAGGGGGTATGGAAACATGCAGATAGAATCACAGACATCAGGAAGGGACAGGTGAGAAATCAGCAGGGGGATGGAGACCGTGGTTTCAAAGATAATACAATTACAAAGTGGAAAATAGCATACCAGCAGATGATAGATATAGATATAATAAAATCAGCAAGCAGATGTATACTATGAATGGTGCAGGGGAGCTTCAGTATATGGATTCAGGTGGAAGACACATACCTGTGGATTACAGATGGTATACAGGGTCAGATGACAATTACAGATGGAGGATGACAGTCTATTGCATTCTATTACATTCTGTCCTAATTCTGGTCTGTACACTTTAAAGCCGCACTTTGTAAGCTGCAAAATGACCTGCTCCAGATACAGGGGATGTCAGCCCCCCATCACAAAAATAGTGTTCAGTTGCCCCCAAAGGTCTAATATGAGGACACAATGGAAAAAAAAAAATCAAATAAATAGAAAAGTCAAAAATAAAAATTAAAGTAAAATAATAAATAAAACAAAAAAAAAGCTAATACAACATCCACATCACAGGATGTAGCCCCTCCCCCGACGACACAATGCAAAATAAAAATTACTGTAAGAACATTTGTGCTATTAAAAAAACAAACAAAAACAATGTGAAACATGAAAAACGTTTGTTTATATTTTCCGGATATATAAAATAAAATAAAAAACATGCAAAAATAAAAATAACATTAAAATAAAGCCCTATGTGTCACTGAAAAAGACCCAAAAATTAGTTGAATAACCCAAATGATAAAAATGTTATAGCCCTCAACACCACATATACGAAGAAAACCAAAAATGTGTTTGGTCTTGAACCAGAAAAATTGGCCTGGTGCTGAAGTGGTTAAGGACAAATAGAGAGCCACAGTCTTTGGGCCACAGTTATCGTCTTTTAGGCCGGGGCCCCACGTGGTGTAAACACAGTGGTTTGGCTGAGGCGGAAATGCCACGGAAAAAAAACACAGCGTTTTACAGTCCATGCAAAGTGGAAGAGAAATCCATCGAATCCCATCCACACATTGCAGAAAAATACCCTTAGCGGACACACTGTGGTTTTGGAAATCGTAGCATGTTAATTATGTCTATGGAAACGCCGGTGGTTTCCCTAGAGGTATAATTGAAGCAGAAAGTCTGTGAGAAGTGCTGTGGGAAAAACTACGATGCATTGCCTTCGCAGTTTTTCCTGCAGCGCTTTTTTGATGCAATCCGCTACGTGGGGCCTTAGCCTTAAAGGGGTATTCCCATGAACATAACCATTTTTATATTTGTAGATAATTAAAAGTTAAACATTTTTGCAAATATAAGTAATTTAACATTTTGCAGAGTTTTGCAAATTTTCTCTAAATATCTTGTGGTCACAAGTTGTTGTCTTGATCGGTTGCCACTGGATACGACCATCAATGCAGGATCTTTCTAAGGTCATAAATTCAGCCATGATTTCCTTATTGTGGCCGGGATATCTTCTGATACATGTAGTGTCCCTGCTTGATAAACCAGCTACAAAAAGAAAATCATAGCTGGGTTCCTGACAAGTCCCAAACCATAGAAAGTTTCTGCATTTGTGGTCGTATCCATTGGCAACCGATCAAGACAATAGACTGTCACCACTAAGATGGTTAGAGAAAATGTTTAAAATGCTGAAGAATTTTTAGCTACTTATATTTGCAAACATGTTTAACTTTTAATTATCTACAAATATAGATATGATTATCTTCATGGGAATACCCCTTTAAGGTGTACCTAAACTTTCAATTTATTTTCATAAATTGATTGTACTTGTTGAAATAAGAAAATTTGTAATATATTTTATTAATGGAAATGTCTCTTCACAAACTTATTTGCCTCCCTTTGCCACTTCATTGCTCTCATCTATCCCTGAACTGCTCTCATCCGAATACACCACATAAGATTCATATGCCATTCAAGTTTATAGAGAGGAGTGGGAGGAGGACACTACTGAAGGAAGAGGAGAGATAATCCTCTCTATAGACTTGTTATCTCCACACAGAGCTAGAATATGAGTTGATTTTTTTGCAAGCTCAGTGTGGGAATAAACTTGGGCTCATGATCTCTTTCCCCTCCTGCGGGTCCCCCTCCTCTGCCCTTCACCATAGACTTAAATGGTATACAGATGAAAGCAGTGAAGGAGCAGAGGGAGACAAATAGGAGGACATTTTTCTTTAATAAAATATATTACAAAGTTTCTTATTTCAACAAGTATTATCAATTTATAAAGATAAGTTGAAACTTATATACACTGTAAGTTCCTAGGCAGGTAACAGCAAGCATAAAAATAATGCAATAAATAATGTATCTTCGAGATAAAATACAGCCAAAGGTGCTATTTAGAGATGAGCGAATCAAAGCTGATGAAATGGAATTTGATCCGAATTTCAGGAAATATTCGATTCGCATCGAATCTGGATTTCCTCATGCTTTGTGGTAACGAATAGCATTTTTTAAAAAAATGGCTGCTGCACATGTTAGGACATGGGGCAAGGAACTCTGGGAACACAGGATCACCCACAATGCCATGCGTACAGCCAATCAGCAGCCAGCCAACCCTGTGATGTCACAGCCCTTTAACCCCGTCACGAGCGCCCATGGCGTGTTTGACCGCTGCATCCAAGGTGTTAAAACCACCGATCAGCTAACAACCTGCTCCATAACCGATCGGGGGTTTTAACACCTTGGATTCTGCGGTCAAACATGACCGCAGAATCCAAGGGGTTCCGCCATTTTGCTGCCCACCCACCCACCGCGGCTCTCTGCAGCCAGGAAATAGCTGGTTTTTTTTAACGCGATTCGCCGTGATTTAATTTGGATCAAAGAATCGTATCGGAAAATTTGGCGAAGTTGCCGAATCGAATTTTTGAAAACTTCGTTCATCTCTAATGCTATTACTATGGGTGAATGGTGCAGGAGTATTGTAAGCTATACACGTTCTAAATGAATACAAGGGAGGGTTTTGGAGACAGTAGGAGAGATTTGTCAGAACAAATGCAAAAGGGTTATAACGTTATTGCTCACACAGTCCTATCAGATTTCAGCTTTTATTTTACATAGCACTTAATATAATAAAAACCTCAACCCAATTAGTTGTAATAAACCCCATTTTTCACATTGGGCGAGATCTACCTGTGATAGATCTGCTTGAATGTGTAGTAAATAAAACTTATCTCCACACTTCTACATATACCATTATTTTTTACAGCAAGTAAGTAATAGGGAAATAAATAAAATTCACATTATCACACAGGAAAGATGGCTATCACCACTTGGTAGAGAGAAAAATTCCAGATCAGTCTGTTCTTTTCATTTTTTATTGTTCCTTTATTTGGACACATTTACTTACAATAGATGCAGACGTCATGCTTCCTGTTATGAACTATTGTATGTTGACTGAGCAGATTTCCCAATAAATGTTTGTGTTCTGTGAGTAAAGCAAAAATCTACACAACAAATACCACAACACATGGACAAGCAGGTCCAATGGTCATGGCAAATCTCTATTATAATGCATTCTGTGCTAAATTTAACATGCCCAGCCAACCTTCTTCACCTGCAACGACCCCCAGCATGCATTTTAAAGCTTGAGTGACAAAGAAAATAAACCATTTTTGCCTATGGCAAACTACTACCCATATACTTTATACCATCCATGTATACCCTAAAGTATGATAGTGAAAACTAACATTTATTGCATCGATTAAAACCGTAAAATTACAAGCTCATCACAACCAGAAAGTGAGGCCGGACCGAGGACGAAGGATGGAAGGGGAGGCCTGCATGACTTGAGTTTAGCCAGGAGCATAAGCTGAGGGTACAGGAAAGGGTTAAGTTGGCCATTTAGAGGAAGCGTAGGGGAGGGAACTGGGAAAGGGGGGGTTGGGGGGAGGGAGTATTTAAAGTGAAGGCGGGGAAGATTCCCGCCACTTTAGAGAAAGCAGGGAGTGAGTGAAGCCAACTCACCTCTGCGGTTTTCTTGCTTGCCCAGGATGTCTGAGGTTGAAGATATGCTGGCCCAGCTCAGGGCTGAAGCGGATCGTAGGGGGCCGCAATGGCTGCAATCCCAGCTGCAGGCATTGATACAGGGGTCTGTAGAGTCGGCTAGCCGCCCCCTCTCCTTCTGGAAGACGGCCGCGGAGGACCAGGCCTCCGGCGCGCCTCAGCCCCGAGGAGACCCCTCGGGTCCGGCGCCGAATTAGGAGCCCCTCACGGGACCCTCCGGTCCAGGGCACCACTCGGCGCGCTGCTGAGCGGCAGTCCCGGGCCGGGAGGAATCCGCGGCGACGGCGGGACCCGCAGCGGGGGGAGGGGAGTCGCCCCTCCTGCATCACTGACCTCGTTGGAGTCGGGATTGGAAGCGGTGGGCCTTCCGGCGGCAGCGGTGACTCCGGCTCGGCCTGTGGTGCGCAGGAGGATCTCCGGTGCAGCCCCTGTGCGCGGGGGAGAAGCGGGGCTGGCACCTTCAGCGTCAGAGCAGCAGGCTGGGCCTAGCGCAACATCAGCCCAAGATGGCGCCCAAAGCGCGGGTGCTGGGGGGCGGAGCGTCGCGGAGGCCTTGTCCAGGAGGCCCGACGTGGATAGCGGCGAGGAGGGCCCCAGTGAGACGGCTACAGGACGACAGGACCAGGATTCAGCGGCCGCTGGGTTCACAGCACCCAGGCGCCCAGGTGAGCGTTCATCTACTGTAGCCGGGCCCTTGTTAGCGGTTTCAGGGGGGAGGGGTTTAGAGGGGAACCGAGAGGAGCTAAGCAGGGGTATGTTAGCCTTTATGGGGGTGTTGGCGGAAATGGTGCGGGGAGCAGGTAGCGGCGGGGGGACGTCGTCGTCCCCAGCGATGGCGTGGGGGGCGGGAAGTTCGCCGGCGGTCTCGCTAGGGGGGCTTCCTCTGCGTCGGGGGTGTCTGTGTCGGTGCAAACGCAGAGCGAGGACAAAGGGGATGCGCCGCGGTTAGACGATGCGGCGAAGGGGGAAGTATATGTCTGCTTTGAGGGGCCTTTAGGGGCTCACTTGAAGCAGGAGGTGAGGGAGCGCATTTGGAAAGGCGAATATGTTGATATATTTTCGCTTTTGCCTTTGGAGCGCTTTAATTTGGACAAGCCTAGGAAGGAGGAAAAGAAGGAGGAGGAGGAGAAGAGGCGGTACCGCCTTATTCCTTGGACGTTTGCTAATTGGCTGCAAGCGTTCGCCATAATGGCAAGTGTCATAGGGGAGAAGGCGCCGGAAAATTGTTCGGCGCTTTTCTGTTATTTGGACGCAATAGGGGAGGCGCATAGGACGTATGGGGGGCAGGCATGGCTCCAGTATGACGAACAATTTCGTCAGCGGAAAGCGGTTCGGTCCAGCATTCGCTGGGACCATAAAGACATTGGGTTATGGCTGAGGATTATGGCGCAAGCGAGGGCGGGGCCGTCCTTTCCAGGGGGGACCGGGGGCCCCGAGTCTTCGGGCGCTCGGTCGCCGCACAGAAGGGACTCTGTTTCTCATTTAATGAAGAGGGGTGTAAGTTCGGCTCCAAGTGTAAGTTTAAGCATGAGTGCTCCTCTTGTGGGGGCACCCATGGAGCCAACCGGTGCTTCCGCTCCAAGAAGAAGGGTTCAGATGGGGCTGGGAAGGGGGGCGACTCCGGTGCGGCTGGAAAGGATGGCGCCATTTCTAAATAGGTACCCAGATAGGGAGGCGGCGGCCTTGTTGTCGGAGGGGTTCGAGTCGGGTTTTCGGATACCGTTTGTTGAGGCGGCGGTTTCAGGGGTGGTTAGGAATTTGAGGTCGGCACGGGAGCATCCGGAGGTGGTCTCAGAAAAGCTGAGGAAGGAGGTGGACCTGGGGCGCATGGCGGGACCGTTTCCGGAGCCTCCATTGCCGAACTTGCGGGTATCTCCTTTAGGGGTGGTCCCAAAGAAGGAGCCGAATAAGTTTCGGCTTATTCACCATCTGTCATTCCCAAAGGGGGCGTCTGTTAATGACGGGATTGACCCCGAGTTGTGTTCGGTGGAGTATACTTCATTTGATGCGGCGATTTTCTGGGTCCGGCGTTTTGGCCGGGGGGGCGTTGTTGGCGAAGACTGACATCGAGGCGGCATTTAGGCTGCTGCCGGTGCATCCAGATAGTCAGCACTTGTTGGGTTGTTTTTGGGGGGGCGGGTTTTTTTGTCGACTGTTGCTTGCCAATGGGCTGTTCATTGTCGTGTTCCTATTTCGAAAAGTTTAGTTCATTTTTGGAATGGGTCATCCGGGACGTTTCTGGGTGGGCCTCGGTCATTCACTACTTGGATGACTTTCTTTGCATTGGTCCGGGGGGATTCCTCCGTTTGCTCGGTCTTGCTGCATTCGGTGGAGCGGGTGGCGGCAGATTTTGGGGTGCCACTAGCGCGTGAAAAAACTGAGGGTCCGGCGACGGTTCTCAGTTTTTTGGGTATTACCATTGACACGGTCCGTATGGAGTGTCGTCTTCCAGAGGGTAAGTTATGTGGGTTGCGGACGGAGGTTCAGAGGGCATGTCGGCTAAAAAAGCTGCGATTAAGGGAATTGCAGTCTCTTTTAGGCAAATTGAACTTCGCGTGCCGGATTATACCAATGGGGAGGGTGTTTTCTCGACGGTTGGCAGCGGCAACGGCTGGTGTGTCCGTTCCCGCGCATTTTATCCGGTTGGGGTGGGAGTTGAGAGAAGATTTGCGGGTTTGGGATTCGTTTTTAGAACAATATAATGGGCGGTCACTGTGGATGGAGGAGGGAGTGATAGCAGGGGAATGGGATCTTTTTACGGACGCGGCCGGGAGCGTAGGGTTTGGGGCATATTTTAAGGGTAGTTGGTGCGTAGGTTCTTGGCCGGACGAGTGGGTTTCGGGGGGGCTGGTCAGGAACCTGGCTTTGTTAGAATTATTTCCTATTCTGGTGTCGGTGGTAGTGTGGGGGGAAATTTTCCGTAATAAGAAGATTCGCTTTCATTGCGACAACTTGGGGGTGGTGCAGGCGATAAATAGGTTGTCCGCTGCGTCGCCGCCGGTGGTTCGGGTTTTGCAGCGATTGGTGTTGGAATGTTTGAGGTTGAATGTTTGGATTGTAGCGGTCCATGTCCCAGGGGTGCAGAATGATGTGGCTGACGCCCTCTCTCGTTTGCAGTGGGATCGTTTCAGGAGGTTGGTGCCGGAGGCAGACGAGAACGGCACGCGGTGGCCGACGGAGTTGTGGACCGTGCCGGTCGGGCGGCGGAGTGTTTGATTCGGGCATCTTTGGTGGACGGTACATGGGCGGCCTATACGAAAGCCTGGGAACAGTGGGAGCAGTGGTTGGGTTCTTTGGGGGTGGAGACAGAGGATTTCGAGATGCCGTTATTATTGTTCGTGGGGCATTGTAAGGAGTCGGGGTGGACAGTTTCTAGGTTGAATACGTGTTTAGCGGGTTTAACCTTCGGGTTTAAGAGTAGGGGGATGCCGGACTTTACGAAGTCATTTCTGGTGCGGCAGGCGGTAATAGGTTGGCGCCGTTTCAAGACCGGTGTCCTTTTCCATACTGCTGGGCTTGGGCTCCGCTTTGGGGACGGTGGGGGCGAGCCCGTGGGAGGTCTTGCTGTTCAGGGGCGGCTTTTTCGCTCGCCTTTTTTGGAGCCTTGCGGTTGGGGAATTGGTGAGTGGATCCCGGACTCGTCCGGGGGGTGTGTTTTGGGAGGATGTGAGCCTGTACGAGGACAGGGTGGAGTTTAGGTTAAGGCGTTCGAAGACGGACCAGGAAGGCTGGGGGTGTGCGGTGCGGCTGTTTGCGGTGCCAGGGTGTTTGATGTGTCCTGTTAGTTGCTTGAGGTCTTATTGTTCGGACAGGGGTCGGGCGACAGGCCCCCTCCTGGTCCATGAGGATGGGTCGTTTTTGTCCAGGTTTCAATTCTTGGGAGTTTTTCGGCGATGTTTGTGTTATCTGGGTTTGGGGGAGGAGTATTTTAGTGGTCACTCCTTCCGTATTGGGGCAGCTACGGAGGCGGCCCGGAGGGGTTTGGGGGAGGACGTAATTCAGCGCATCGGCCGATGGGAATCAGTGCGTTTTAGGTCGTATGTCCGTTTGGGGGAGATGGTCTGAACAAAAACACATTTTGTATCGGGGGAGGTCCGCAGGTAGGTGGGTTAGGAAGAGGGGGTTTTTGTTCGAGCGGGTGGGTTAGTGCCTGGGGCCTGTTATTGTTATGTTGCTTTTGATGTTTTACAGGTGCTGAGCTGTGCTTGGTTTGGTTGATGGGCCATTCCTTTGTGTTCTGGGGGCGCAGTGCGGGCGGCGGTGCGACCAGACGGTAGGCAGTTGGGTTTTGCGCGAGGGGAGGTGCGGTTGCGCTGGTTAGGCTTAAGGGGGATGGTGTGGGGCAGGGTGCTCGCGGAGTTTCATCGCTTCGTGAGGCTGGATAGACCTCCAGACATACTGGTACTGCATGTTGGAGGTAACGATTTGGGGGTCCGCCCTTTTCGGGAGCTGATTAACGATATCAAATTCGACTTATTGCGGCTCTGGGCGATGTTTCCGGGATTGGTAACAGTATGGTCGGATATTGTGCCAAGGAAAGTGTGGAGGGCGGCCCGGTCGGTGGAACGTGTGAACAAAGCCCGTATTAAGGTGAATAGGGCAATTGGGAGGTTTATGGCACGGAATGGAGCGGTCTCAGTGCGCCATAGTGAATTGGAATCTGGGGAGGGTGCATTTTGGAGAAGGGACGGGGTTCATTTGAACGCCGTGGGTATTGACATGTGGTGCCTGGGATTGCAGCAGGGCATTGAGACGGCTCTAGGGGTGTGGCGGGACGCCCGCCGATAAGGAGGTCATCGGTGGGCGTTGTGGCGGTGGGGGTCCTCGAGGCTGGGATATCGGAAATGGTCGTGGTGGGGAGGGCCCCGCGGTAGGGGCTGGACTCCCCAGACCATTTGGACTGTGGCTGGATGGCTCCGGTAGGGTTAAAGGGTATTAAGGGCTTTATGGCCTTAGGAAATAGAGCACCGAGCAGATTTATTTAAATAGGTGCCCCTGAGCTGGTGTGGAACGGCTAGGGGTAACAGCTGGTGCTCAGGAAGTATGGGGTTAACATTTTGGGTTTTGGGGCCTCGAGGTCCTCCGTCGTCGGGTCGGGTTATTTACTGTGTTTTGGGGAATATTTGTTGTGGCATTTAAATGGTTAAATTATTTTATTTAATAAACTGGCTGCTGTGGCCAATTTAATCCAACATCGGTGTCGAGTATTTATTTTAGGTAAAGAAAACAGAGAAGAGCGGGCGACTTGGCAATACCCTGGTCAAGTGAGGCCGGACCGAGGACGAAGGATGGAAGGGGAGGCCTGCATGACAGGAGTTTAGCCAGGAGCATAAGCTGAGGGTACAGGAAAGGGTTAAGTTGGCCATTTAGAGGAAGCGTAGGGGAGGGAACTGGGAAAGGGGGGGGTTGGGGGAGGGAGTATTTAAAGTGAAGGCGGGAAGATTCCCGCCACTTTAGAGAAAGCAGGGAGTGAGTGAAGCCCCCGCCCACCCACCCCCTTTTTTGTTTGGTTCAGTGAACGGGTCGTTTTAGTCGGGATGTTCTGTCACAGTGGCCTTGGCGGTGGGGGTCCTCGAGGCTGGGATATCGGAAATGGTCGTGGTGGGGAGGGCCCCGCGGTAGGGGCTGGACTCCCCAGACCATTTGGACTGTGGCTGGATGGCTCCGGTAGGGTTAAAGGGTATTAAGGGCTTTATGGCCTTAGGAAATAGAGCAACGAGCAGATTTATTTAAATAGGTGCCCCTGAGCTGGTGTGGAACGGCTAGGGTTAACAGCTGGTGCTCAGGAAGTATGGGGTTAACATTTTGGGTTTTGGGGCCTCGAGGTCCTCCGTTGTCGGGTCGGGTTATTTACTGTGTTTTGGGGAATATTTGTTGTGGCATTTAAATGGTTAAATTATTTTATTTAATAAACTGGCTGCTGTGGCCAATTTAATCCAACATCGGTGTCGAGTATTTATTTTAGGTAAAGAAAACAGAGAAGAGCGGGCGACTTGGCAATACCCTGGTCATGCTATCGAAGCAAAATGTGCAGTATCATGACCGAGCACAGGTGACTTTCACTGCCTCAGAATAATACCTAGGAAGTCTGCATTTAAAATACAGGATTCACTGCCCTGACATGTTTTGCCACCTCAGCATCCTCAGGGCTATCGGGCCGAGTCACACAGTACACATATATACAGACCATTCATGTCACAATGCAATACAAGGTTTTATTTCTCTAGATTTTTCATGTTTAAATTATATTATATAATTCTAAACCTCATCCATCACAATATGATTGCTAAAAAATATCTCTGTCCCTTACTCTCACAATGAGAATTTCATATAAATACAGCTTCCTTAACCTCCAATGCTGCACCCATACATCCCTTCAGTTCTGTTTTATATACAGTACTTTGGCTAGATTGCATTCTGTTTTATAATATTGGTACAAGAAATACAGTAACATTATCCCATGCCCTTTTGTTTCTTTTATCATTTGCAATGAACCTTTCAGAGGGCAAATGCTAAATGTCATATCTTGGTTCCCAGCCCCTAGCTACAGCATGCATTACTCACACTCTAAGCTCTTTGGCTGCAGTTCATAGTTGTTATAAACCACATTCATGTCACAAAAGGAAGTGAGAATACAAATCGAAAAAAGCAGACTCGAGGTTTTCCAAATTCACATGTATTCTTTTCTTAGGACATCTAATGCTTGTACTCTAGAGATCAGTGGGGGGCATTTAGCAAGCCTCTTACACCTATTTTATTCTAATTCCACCCTGTTTTTGAAATTTTATGCCATGTATGCAAGATTTATAATGTGTTTGCGCTATATTGAAGATTGACATAAGGTTCATCATCACTTTGCTTTTTTTGTCAGGGAAAGTGGGCATGGTTTATCTACAGCAACATTTTACCATGCATTTATGACATACATGAGGTGCAAAAAATAGGGGCAACTGCGCTCCAGTAAATTGGCAGCATGCAAAAAACCCCAAAATATCTGAAAGCATTGGAATCACAATTTCCTTGAGGTAAATGTGTGCAAGATTTATTACACATTTTGTGTATTTTTTAGTAAATGAGGCAAATATAAATACACCTCAGAAAAAGGCAATGCAGCTTAAAAGGGGTAAAAAAAGACACAAATAATAAAATACCAAGTATGTGTATAGTCCTGTTATTTTAAGCAATTTTGTTTTTGATGTGTGTTGGCTGCTGTGTTTTGTCCTGCAGGAAAACTACCATAAAGCTATGATCATACTGGCGAGTCAACACCGCTGTTCATTTGTTCAATTCGAAGAGAAAATATTAATAAACAATGTTTTCAATTATTATTGATTTTAAGCGTTGACAAAAAAAATCATTATCTGTGAAAATGGCATGATCTTTAACTACTGCTTGTAGGGATATGTACAATAGATATTGCTGCATACTGCATTGTCACCTGGCCAGGAGTAAACCTCTTTCTAGCAGCTATAAGAATAGTTAAGATTAAAATGTCCATCTGATCCCCAAGAATCCTTTTTCAAACCATTGTCATTGTTGGCATAAAAATCTTCAATGTAAGTGGACGTTAAATTGTAGCAGGGAGTTTTATTAGAAAATATCTTTCTGTTAGCATAAGACCTCTGGCACCATGAGTATGAGTTAGTCAACCACATTGGCTTGGTCCATGAGTTCCTTTTTTTTCCGTTTCAGTTTACATTGCTTAATAATGTCATAAGGTCATGCCATTTTAACTAACCACACTGTGTGTTTGAGGAAACAGCTTACATGGTATTGGTTTGTATTTCCCTAATGGCACACCTATCTTGCCCTGATACTCATAGTTCAGAGAAAGAGGAAGATGGACATCCAGATAGAAGAAGTAAAAGCAGTGTAATAGAATTAAAAAATTATAAAGGGCTTAGAGCAAAATACAGTTTAGCCCAAGCAGGAGGAGTTGGGCAGTGAAACAGCAGAAGGAGGAATTATTATTATAGAGCCAGGCAGACTAGAGCTATGATTTTGGTCTTGTTTTTAAAGACCAGAATCATTGTCATGACATATTAGAACCAGAGCTATCACTGGTTGAAGTGAGAGCTGTATATATACCCAGCTCTCACTTCAGCTAATGTGCACGGGAACATGCTGCTGACAGTGCACAGGTAGAGGAGGTTTTAAATAACCCCAGGGGAGGGGGGCAATGAACCTGTGTTCACAATATCACCCCCCCCATGTATTAATCAGAAAGCATACCTTCTCCCTCATTGCACATATTGAGTTTTATTTTTGGGAGTGATTAGAGAAATACTTGTATATCTAAACACTGTGTTGTACCTAATTAGGCAGTTTGTTGCTTCCACAGCCTGGCCATTTAACCCCTTAGATGCTGCAGTCAATGCTGGCTACAGCTTGTAAGTGGTTTCACAGGAAAGGTAAAAATAATTCTCTTGTTAATGAACAAAAATACACAATTGATATTGTCACATCTGTATCTACCTATGAATTTAGTACACAATTTATCCTACAGGATAATCAATATCAATTCAGGTGCTAGAATTAATGTTTTCTGTTCATCTCACCTCTCAAAAACAAAAAATAATAAAAACTGATAAAGTCACATGCAATACAGTTAACCCAACTTGCTGCAGTGAAATATATTGCTGCACCTTGATTTGTTATCAGAGAAGAGGATAGAAACCAATGAAAAGTCATTGAAAAATGTTTTTAATGGTAAGATATTTTTCAATGAAAATATATCACATTGCATTAATTTATATAGCTGCCAGAAAGGTGGGTTAACTCAACTACATATGTACCCCTATATCAACTTTAAAAAATCTTTAAAAACCATAGAGGGAGCACAGAGGGGGATAAAATGTTACTGTTCTTACTTGTATTATTATAAAACTGCAATAAAAATTTGAATTGGGAAAAAAAAACCAAAAAATAGTAACCTGATTTATAACAGGTTTTATGCATGAGACTGTTTGCATCAAAATTACTAACCTAAATGTGCCAGAATTCTGGCTTGCTGTGCTCCAAAAATCTGTCCTATATACAGTATACCACATTAATTATGTATTAGACATTTTTTGACTTGGGGAGTGGGACTTATCTAGAAAGGAAAGTTGCTTGCCTAAGCCACAACCCAGATGGAGGGAACCAGAGGATGGGAGTAGTAGTGGCAATAGCGTTGTCACTGGATAGGTCAACTGCCCTCAACCGAATCCTTCCAGCCCACCTCCCAGGCTGGACACTGATGAAGGGGGCCTGCGTGCTACCTGATGGTAGTGGTAGTTGTTCCACCGGGGCACTTCCAGTTGGAGAGGGGTCCTCTCTTATCCTGAGCCATGAGATGGTGTTTGGAAGGGCCCTGATGGTGAATACAGGAACAACTCAGGAGGCAGTGATGCAGTTGAAACTGAGCAAACTTTACTGTGCAAACTGTGAAACCATAATCAGATGCAGCTTCCCGATGGGGGTAATGGTCTCCCAACTGGGAAGAGGGATGGCTTGGGGATGAGGGATGCCCAGACCATAACAGTAGTTAGTGCTCTGTACTCCACTCCAACAACTCAGTAGCTAGTGTGGAGGATGACTCAGCTTATGTATCCTCCATTTTAGATTTCAGGGCCATGTGGACCATGCCTGTAGCCATTTTACATTCCTCTTTGTCCTGAGATCTCATCCCCCACCACATGGCTTAAGGGGATGAGCCCCTCTTTTGTTTCTTATCCAATAGCCATGTGCTAGAACTATTTTACAACTTTGCCACCAATAATGTTATGTTAATTACAGTAACCCGACCTGTGCTTTGTCTACACTGTACTTAAAAACCAAATGTTTCCCTCCATTAAAGCAGAACCCACTATATACACAATAGCTGTGCATATGTGTGTTTTCTCTCTCTGAGCTAGCTCATACATCAACTTTATGAATTTGGACTTCAATACGGCGATACTTAGAGCGGATTGCGCTCACAGAAATTGGCGTCCCCGTGTGGGCCAGAGGTAAATTACTACACATCCGGACAAAACAGACGGAAAGGACAATGGGACAAGGAGAATTTGGAAACTGGTTCAAAAGCAGCTGCAGGGTAAGAAGCCTTATTCTTACTGTCTCCACTTTCCACTCCTCCTTGGTTTATGTGCCCTCTCTGGATGCCGGGTGAGTTGTAAGAAAAGTAAATCCTCTGGTCTTTTTAAGAACCCTGTTTATGAAGTATCCGTATTTGAAGAATAACTAATGTAGAAATTTTCTGCTGTGTTTTTGGTATATATCTCATTTGGTTTGTTTATGTGTTGGACCCTGTGGAAAGTTATTAAGGAAAGATTAGCCAGGAAAGATTAGCCCATTGCCCTTTCTCCTCAAGGTAGAGGAGAAAGTAGTAGCCTGGGGTTACTGTATGAGTTCCTTACGTACTGTATGAGTTCCGTACGTAGTTAACACTTTTTTGGTGCCGAGAGATATCCTTTTGAGGCTTTAAGGCAAGACGTTGCCTTAATTAAGTGCTGGGCGCCCGAGAGATATCCTTTTTGGAGGTTTGCATATTAGAAGTGTGTCGTTAGGCGCTGGGCGCTCGAGAGGTACCGGTACCGTTGTTTGTACCCTTTGAGATTCGACACAGAAGATTAGGCAAATCATGGGGAATTTGCCTGGGCGGTGTGAGGCTGATCCTAAGAATAGAGGAATTCCAGCTATAGAGATTGTGAGAGTAAAAGAGGGTGCTGACGTAGTGAAGGGGTGCTCTATTAGGCAAGTGAAAGTGACAAAACAGCAAGATAGGTGATAATGATAGGATGTGAAAAGATGTGTTTCTGAATGTTGAAAAGTGGAGTAAGTGGAGTGAGATGGAGAAAAGTGGAGTGACTCTCAGAAAACAAAGTGTTTCAGCAAGTTAGTAACTGAAGATTTCAAAGGAAGTTGAGCTTGGTGCAATAAAGTGTGTTTGGATATTGTTTAAAGATTCCTCAGACTGGTGAGGTAGCAACTGTTGCTTTTGTAGTCCATCCCACTTAACCTTGCTGTTCTGTTCGGTTCTACTATACACATATAATGTTCCGGTCATTTTCCGTGACCGGGCCTATTAAAGTCTGGATTTTTAACTAATTTAAGTGTTTTATTTGAATTTCTTTTGCATTATTATACTGTATGTGAACATGGTTGTTCATAAACAAATGAAAAATGAAATCAAAAACTTAATTTTTATTTTTTTTGTGTCAAAAAATGTTACATGGCCTTATTGCATTATTCATATATATTTTACATTTGCACAAAAAAAAACTCTTTATAAAACTGTAAACTATAACTAACAACATCAAACTGTATGTAAATATATTTTTTTCAAAAAAAAAAAAAAAAAAACTAACAAAAAAATAAAAAGTCTAGTTTTTTCTATATAAAATGTGAAATAAGGTTCAAGGTGCTAAATTTACTGTTTGCATTCGTCATAAGTATAATTTACATGTCTTTTGCATAAGTACTTTGCACATTTGCAACATATCACATTTGATTTGTGATTACTTGATGTTGGACAGAAGGTGCATCGTTTCCGTTTTAGGCTGGTTGCACTGCTGGTGGAGGCCGTGGGTATCGTCGCAGTGCTAGCGAAAGCCCTTGGTTCACTTTCTTCAGCATGCTGTTGGATCCTGTGGACAATGGCTGCAACTCCATCATCTCTGGGTGTTACTTTTCTTTGTTCAATATATGGGCTAACCAGTGATTTTCCCAACTCTTCTAAAAAAATTCTTCTTTTATATAGTTTATTTTTGTTCCAATTTGGGTCTATTTCACGCCATAACACAAATGCATTGTACACCGACACATCAAGAATGTTGTAAAAAACAACCATTGGCCACCGATTAGTTTTGCGTTTACAGGTGTCCATCTACAGTATCATAATTTGAAAATGTATGTATGTGTAACTCTGCATGGACCAAAAGGACCTAGATAAATTGATAAATAGTAGTAGATGAACTATATAGACAAAATGAGATTATAACTCTATTTTTTTTTAAAAATGGCTGGAGATTAGTATAAAAGGCTATCGGTCATTTTTGACCGAACAGTACAAGTGTAAAAAAAGACGTGGAGCAAAAAGTAAACAAAAAATAAATAAATAAAAACTGCTATTAGTAAGAACCCCTCAAATGAGGAAAAGTCAATGAACCACAAGTTTCAGAACTGCATAATGAATATTTTAAAAAATATCAAATTTCAAATTCGGTCATTTTTGACCGAACAGAACAGCAGGGTTAAACAATAGAAGGCCTAATCTAGAGTCTTGTGTACATGTTTGTAGAAGAAAATCCATTGTCTCAGTGAGTTAGAAGTAACTCGCATATCTGTTTTGTAGTGTCTTTTTTTGTTTATAATGCACATTTGAAGGAATTTATGAGTGTGACGGAATGAATGCTATGATTTGCAAGAAAGTGTATGATAGAGTCATGTATATGGTCTAGAAATCCTGTATCTGCTTAGGATTTTTGAGTAGATGTCTGACTAGTTGAACAGATGTTGTTTGGTAAGATGAATTGGGAGATCTAGTGGCCACAATATAAATTGACTTTGAAATCATATTATAAGCTCTCCCATTTCTTCTGCCTGCTTCACTGATTGAGGATATTTTGTGTATTTATTAAAGTCATTGAATTGTTTGTAATTGTGGAGTGTGTAGGAGCTCAAGACTAGTTTTACTTGTTCTGGATAGTCTGAATGAGCTGACAATTTAAAAGATGGAAGGAGAGATCAAATCCAACTATGTGTATGCTAATGAGGTGGGGGTTGAACTTATTAGACAAAGGAAGGAATGTCATTGTCTTTGAAGATGTCTGAATGTTTATTGCCTATAGCATGTGCTTAAATGTTGGAATATGTTGAATCCAGACATTTTGCCTGGAACTGCAAAGTTCCAAGATGGGAGACCCAAAGACAGACAGGAGGATTCTGACAATAACCATCAATAGGAAATAAGTACTCCAGTAAGCGTGCATTTAATATCAGTACCTGATTAACTGAGGCCAGCCGATATGATCTCCCTACAATTGCCTGAGGGGAGAACTTGTGAATTGTTAGTGGATACTGGAGCTAACAAACCTGTTTTGCATGCTGACAATGTGTAAGGGAATCACTAGAGGAGCGATTCCCCAGAAGCTGCTGGAGAACTAGGGGGGAGGGGCACACGAGACAGTGGACCCTAAGCTGAATCCCCCCACTGTCCCTGGCTAACTTGCCCGATCTGTCCTAGGTGACAGCCAGCAACCACATCGACAGTCCCTCCTTATAATAAGTGATCACATAGAACGCAGACAAGACGCACAACAACAAAGGGAGGTCAGCTAGCCAAGGGGTCAGTAATAATCGAGCAATTGCAGCACAGAATCGAGATCCAAGAGAATAGTCAAAGTCAAAGCCAGTGGTCAGAAAATCAGGTAACAAAGTAGTAAGGTATATCACAAGGAGAGCAGGCAAAGACAGAGCAATAACCGGCGACCAAGTGAGGGCTGAAAACCTGTTTATAGAAAGTCTGGGACCAGCCCCAGAGCTGATGGGTACACAGGCTGTCAATCACTCAGGCCAGGAAGAGATTAACTCTATGCAGTGCAGAGAGAAATGTTCCTAATTACACGGGTGTGGCTTTACACAGCAAGAGAACTAGGACCATGTTCAGACTGAGCATCAAGAAGCTTACACAAAGAACCAAATTGAAGACGCCTCCTTCGCCACAGCGTGCGAGCGGAGGGCGGCGCCGAGACCCGAAACGGCAGAGACGTTACACAATGTTTTTTTTTTTCCCTATGAGATAACTTATGATTACCACTAGATTCCTTGTCAGTGAGTCTGTCTCAATTAACTTGGTGGGATCAGATGTTTTACAAGCCCTAATGGCTCACATTGTGTATGAGCCAGATGGGACGGTCTCACTGTTACCAGTAATGTCAGAAGACACCTTATGTTCCATACACTCCCTGGTTTTCCTGACAAAGCAAAACAATGCAGAGGTAGTTAGTGTAGAGGAACATCTAGGTTGTGTGCCCCATTACCTCTGGCAAAAGGAAAAACAGATATAGGCAAATTGCCAGTACCCCCAGTAATGGTCACATTGCATTTACCTTGAAGGGTAAACAATATGCCTGGACAGTGCTACCACAAGGGGTGCAGAATTCTCCCACCCTGTATACTGCAGCCATGACAATAATCCTTCAAAACTGGCTCCCGTCTTTGGGCGTGGTGCTACTCCAGTATGTGGATGACCTACTCTTATGTTGCCCCTCCCAGGAGATGTGTACAAGCATCAGTATCTCGGGTGTGCTTTTTAGCAGAAACTGGATGTAAAGCATCTAAGTCCAAACTGCAGTTCTGCCTTACTAAAGTTGTTTTTCTAGGTCATTGCATTTTACAGGAACATCTGACCCCTGATAAACTTCAGACCATACATGACCTCAAACCCCCGAATGGTGTGGCACAACTTAGTACATTCTTAGGCCTTGTGTCCTACTGCAGACAGTGGATCTGTAATGCATCCCTGTTAATGCAACCTCTCTATGACTGCATTACTAAACTAGAACAGGCAGTGGAAAACTTCCACTCCATTAAGTTGGCACTTATTTACACAAGTTTTAGGACTTCCTAATTATGACGAGACTTTTTCTCTTTACTGTACAGAAATGTCAGGACACGCAACAGCAGTGCTTACTCAGACTCAAGGACACCAACTAAGACCAGTATTTCAATATTCTGCTAGATTAGACCCAGTGTCCAGAGGAGCATCTTCTTGTGTTAGGGCAGTAGCTGCAGTCCAATTGTCCCTTGAGAAAGGTGCAGAAATCGTATTGGATTTCCCTATCACAGTACTTACTCCTCATGATGTACATGGCATATTGGCCCAGCCTAAGCACATTTCAATGGCTAGACAACTCAGATTATAGTGTGCCTTACTTATGCCTCCTAATGTCACCCTTGCACGCTGCACAACACTCCATCCGTATACCCTGTTACCAATAGATTCAAGGGGGCAAAAGGAAGGACAACAGTGAAACAACCTGTACACACGTGTATTTTCTGATGAACTGTATATAACTGATGCAGCAAGAAACTGTAGGCTTTGGTCATGTAAATGATGAATCTATTGCTAACTCTGATTTTGAGTTCTTTTATAGATGGCTTTCGATTTGGGAAGGATGGCTAATTCTATACCAGATATGCCACTGAACATGAGGTAAACAAGCAGAACCATTACTCCCATAGGTCTTAGCTCAAGAAGCTGAACTGAAAGCACTCACTGAAACGGTGTAAAATAGCTGAGGGTAAGCCCGCTATGCCTTTGATATAGAATAAGACTATGGTCCGATCTGGAGAGTAAGAGCTTACCTTAGTTCTAATGGTATGCTTATAAAGGATTTACAGGCTATTCAGGAGCTGATGGAGATCATGCTGCCACCAAGGCTGATACAAAAGAGAGTAGAGATAATGCAAGGACAGATGCTGCCGCCAAACTAGCTGCAGAAAAGCCTAGGGAACATGCCTCAGCACTGGTGGTCACCATACCAGAGCAAGCTTCTCAGCTCTCATTTCAGGTTCTAAAAACATTGCAGGACCAAGCCGGTCCAGAAGAAAAGAAGACTTGGGAGCAGCAAATTGCAAAAGAAGATGAACAAGGCCTGATGGTCAGTGGTAAGAGAGTATGTTTACCAAGAGCATTGTTCCCAATGATGGCGCAAGCAGCTCATTTTCAAGTGCACCACTCAAAAACAGCCATGTGTGACCTGGTGAACAACGGTGGGTAGCTCCAGGTTTTAGCACAACTGCAGCCAGATACGTGCAAGCCTGCATGACATGTGCTAGGCATAATGTGGGCCAAAAAGTAAAGGTTACTTAGAAACACCCCCCAAAGCCCTTGTACCCCTTCCAGAGATTGCAGGTTAACTATATACAGTTACCAAAGGTGGGAAGGTATGTGTACGTGCTTGTGTGTATTGATCTCTTTTCAAGATGGCCTGAGGCATATACGGTACAGAAAGTCACCACAATAGCAACTGCATATAAACTAATGAAAGAAGTAGTGTGCAGATATGGGATCCCCGAGACCATCGAAAGTGATAATGGCACTCACTTCACTGGACAGTTCTCTTCTAGATCCAAACCATGTACTGGGAACACATTCCCTAAAGCCAGGAGTCTGGGTGGTGGTAAAGAGACACGTGAGAGCCTTGATCCATGGATTGATGGTCCTTTCCAAGTGCTTCTGACAACATCCTCTTCAGTCAAGTTAGAAGGAAAGTCGACGTGGATCCACGCTAGTCACTGTAAAAATGTGACCTGCCCGGAAGAGGACTGAAAGGATCTGGTACCTACTGGTGATCCTAGCCCTGGTGACACAACCAGTGGGCTTGTTCTAAAAGAAGAATGGGACAATAAATTGATTAAACACCATAAGGTGTTAACTGTTAACTAGGATGAGTAGGAAGAACCCAGGGATTGTTGGATCTGTACTCACAGCCCTGGTTCTCCAAAGACTATGTTTTATCTAGCACTCCCTCTTGACCTAGATGAGTTTTTCTCTTAATGACTCCTGTTTTCATAATGTTTCGTGAAGTCCAGTGACTTATAAGGGAATGAACATCAGTAATAATCACTTTGTTCCAATTCCCATAGCAGGTTGGGTGACCCTCCCATGGTTACAGCTAAACCTGACAGGGAGACCAAGCAAGTGGTATGATTGGAAAAAGGAAAAATTTGAACATAAATCCAAAGTCCCATTTCATGCTGGTATCATTCCCACTGAAGAGCTTAATATTAGCCTTAGTCTGCCAAGCACCTCTATTGTAAGGTCAGGTAAAGTGGATTTCATTTTTAAGAAAAATATTCATGCCCCCTTACAAGATAGTGACAGATGGTTCACAGAGGGAATAAAGGGTTGTCCAGAGCACAATTCCTCAATAGAACGGGGACTAGTTAAGGATAATCAGGGGTGTCTGATACAGAGCACCGGACCCCAAAGAGACATAGAGACGGGGGGGTAAGTGATGTGCAAAACCCCCCCATGCAGCGACTCTTTAGCTACCTCTATTGCCTAGTTCAGCTTCGGAGAGCATGCATATTGCCCAAGGATGTATATCTAGTATGTGGTCATCAGGCATACAAGTGGCTACCCCCAGGGGAGAGGGGACTTGTACTCTAGCTAGACTGACACCAGCCACCTTCATAATTACCCATGAACATGTGAAACCTGAGATAATACCCCGTCATACTTTGTACAAGCGTGCAGCAGACAATCATCCTAGGAAAGATGGGCGACCCCATGTGGTTTCAATGGGTATAAGCAACATAATCATCAGCACGATACTCTTGTATCACATGGTTATGCAAACTTGGGACAAGTTAGTAGAATCCACCGATTATCTAGATGAGCAGATATACACTATTCTAGGCCTGTTGAATGCCACTAATATGATACAAGGACAACTCATAATAGTCAGTAATCAACACACCATAGTCCTTGACTATCTCACAGCAGCACAGGGGGGAATGTGTCAGATTATCAGACCTTCCTGTTGCCACTATATCAACTCTGAAGGGAATCTTCAAGTGTGGGCAGGAATTGATAAGGTCAGAGAATTTAGAGAGAAATGGATCAAAGAACATTACAGGACACAGGACAGTTGGTGGTCAGATACCTTTTTATTCTTAAATCCTGCCAATTGGTTTAAGAGATTAGGTGGATGAAATATGGGAATATTGCAGGGAATATTTCAAATATTATTGCTGTGTTTTTGCATCTATTTGACTATAAAGTTTATAATATGGCTTGTAAAGAAACTTGCTAGAAAGAGGTGCAAACCCAGGACAGTGGGTTTGCAGGTTGTAAGGCTGGTTGGACACAATGACAGACATGACAGTGAAGGCATCCCTCTAAGTGTTTTAGACCAATAGGTATGTAAATGGTATAACATATCCATGGGGAATGAGGTGAAGTCTCCATAAAAGTCCTCAGGATCTGATTAGCAGATCCTAATGTACCCTGGGTATGGGTTATATCATTTACAAAAGGAGGGAAATGTGGAGGATGACTCAGCTTATGTATCCTCCATTTTAGATTTCAGGGCCATGTGGACCATGCCTGTAGCCATTTTACATTCCTCTTTGTCCTGAGATCTCATCCCCCACCACATGGCTTAAGGGGATGAGCCCCTCTTTTGTTTCTTATCCAATAGCCATGTGCCAGAACTATTTTACAACTTTGCCACCAATAATGTTATGTTAATTACAGTAACCCGACCTGTGCTTTGTCTACACTGTACTTAAAAACCAAATGTTTCCCTCCATTAAAGCAGAACCCACTATATACACAATAGCTGTGCATATGTGTGTCTCTCTCTCTGAGCTAGCTCATACATCAACTTTATGAATTTGGACTTCAATACGGCGATACTTAGAGCGGATTGCGCTCACACTAGCCTAGCCTCAGCCAGTAGATAGGTAGATAGTTCTCAAGAGTGGCAGTAAGGAAGTCCTTTGGGCCCAATTACCTTATTAGGTGGGTCCCAGAATACAGTACCTGGATAGCAGGGCTCCTCTCCAACTGGCACAGTGTCTGGACAGAGGACAGGCTGTTCTTCCCTGTCTCATGACTGTCTCTGCGTAGACTTGGGCAGTAATCCTCTACCTCAGGGGCTGACTGGAACTGGCAGGGCACAGTGTCACAGTGTCAACACTCACTGCAGGATTGCCTGCCCTAACGGTTCTCTGGAACTTTTGTCTCCAAAACCCCTCCCAGTGGCCTGTGATTGGCCAGGGCTGAACCAAGCCATACAGAGATAAAGGGGTGACCAACAGTAGGGGGGAACTATTATGGGAACACAATTGTGAAGCTGTAGAACATAAAATACACATAATATACATATAACACAACCAGAGGCACATAAAACAAAAAACAATATAAGTAGTGTCACTCTGGGATGCTGCACCTGAAAGGGAGGTGAGTCTTAAGATGTAACAGCGTGACCCAAAATTTTGGTACAAAATTCTGGGGGACAGTATTTATAGGTGGTATAAACTTAAACTAGACAGTCAAAAAATGCACCAAATCATCCAGTATGAGCAACTTTGATGGATATCTAAAATTGCTCTAAGTTTCCACTGTCTAAATTTTAGATTAGTAAATCTTTTCCCTTTTTTGTTGTTACTTTGTATCCAAACACTGTCTGTAGCAGTGACATGTGCAGAAACAGTATGTGACTGACTGATCTCAGCAGTCATGTCCAGTTTGTGCTTATGTCACTACTAACATCAGTAAATGGTGGTCATGTGATGATGAATAGGCAGGGATGGGTCTGTCTGTGCTGGGTCTGAGGACATTTAAAAGGTGAGTTAAATGTTTTTGAAAGGTTGAAGGGGTTGTCCAGGGAGTAGTAATTTAACTTCCTGGTTCCAAGGACTGGACCGGCGTTGGTTGAGGGCAAACTGGGCAATTGCCCAGGGCCCCATTACCCAAAGGGGCCCCCAGCTGATCCAAGGCAATAGACTTTTCAAGTCACCTAAACCTGAACAATCTGCCTGTAAAGCACTGCTGACTCGATAAGAGCAGTGGACTGAAAAGTATATTGAACCTCTCTTCCTGAAGGGGTGCCATTTGGCGGGCTCTTTTTAGCAGTCTTTGATATCGGCCATTGGACAGAAGTGGATACAGCAGCAAAAACAGCAGGAGGATCCACTCATATCCCCTGCATGAGACATGTCAACCTGGACAACTTTGCGGGTAAATGACAGTATATGAGTATAAATATATACAGTGGGGAAAAAAAAGTATTTAGTCAGCCACCAATTGTGCAAGTTCTCCCACTTAAAAAGATGAGAGAAGCCTGTAATTGACATCATAGGTAGACCTCAACTATGAGAGACAAAATGAGAAAACATATCTAGAAAATCACAGTCTGATTTTTTTAAGAATTTATTTGCAAATTATGGTGGAAAATAAGTATTTGGTCACCTACAAACAAGCAAGATTTCTGGCTCTCACAGACCTGTAACTTCTTCTTTAAGAGGCTCCTCTGTCCTCCACTCATTACCTGTAGTAATGGCACCTTTTTTAAATCAGTGTAAAAGACACCTGTCCACAACCTCAAACAGTCACACTTCAAACTCCACTATGGTGAAGACCAAAGAGCTGTGGAAGGACACCAGAAACAAAATTGTAGACCTGCACCAGGCTGGGAAGACTGAATCTGCAATAGGCAAGCAGCTTGGTGTGAAGAAATCAACTGTGAAAGCAATAATTAGAAAATGGAAGACATACAAGACCACTGATAATCTCCCTCGATCAGGGGCTGTACACAAGATCTCACCCCATGGAGTAAAAATGATCACAAGAACGGTGAGCAAAAATCCCAGAACCACACAGGGGGACCTAGTGAATGACCTTCAGAAAGCAGTTACTAACATAACTAAGCTCTACTGTCAGTAACACACTACACCGCCAGGGACACAGATCCTGCAGTGCCAGTACATATCTGGGCCCGTCTGAAGTTTGCTAGAGAGCATTTGGATGTTCCAGAAGAGTATTGGGAGAATGTCATATGGTCAGATGAAACCAAAGTAGAACTGTTTGGTAGAAACACAACTCATCGTGTTTGGAGGAGAGTGAATGCTGAGTTGCATCCAAAGAACACCATACCTACTGTGAAGCATGGGGGTGGCAACATCATGCTTTGAGGCTGTTTCACTGCAATGGGACCAGGACGACTGATCCGTGTACATGAAAGAATGAATGGGGCCATGTATCATGAGATTTTGAGTGCAAACCTCCTTCCATCAGCAAGGGCATTGAAGATGAAATGTGACTGGGTCTTTCAGCATGACAATGATCCCAAGAACACTGCCAAAGCAACGAAGGAATGGCTTCGTAAGAAGCATTTCAAGGTGCTGGAGTGGCCTAGCCAGTCTCCAGATCTCAACCCCATAGAAAATCTTTGGAGGGAGTTGAAAGTCTGTGTTGCCCAGCGACAGCCACAAAACATCCGTGCTCTAGAGGAGATCTATATGGAGGAATGGGCCAACATACCAGCAACAGTGTGTGCCAACCTTGTGAAGACTTACAGAAAATGTTGACCTCTGTCATTGCCAACAAAAGATATATAACAAAGTATTGAGATGAACTTTTGTTATTGACCAAATACTTATTTTCCACCATAATTTGCAAATAAATTATTTAGAAATCAGACAATGTGATTTTCTGGCTTTGTTTTCTCATTTTGTCTCTCATAGTTGAGGTCTACCTATGATGTCAATTACAGGCCTCTCTCATCTTTTTAAGTGGGAGAACTTGCACAATTGGTGGCTGACTAAATACTTTTTTTCCCCACTGTATATATATATGAATGAGTGTATGTATACACATATACCTACATATGGATATGCGTGTGTGTGTGTGTGTGCATGTACACACGTGGACAAAATTGTTGTTACCCCTCGTTTAATGAAAGAAAAACCCACAATGGTCACAGAAATAACTTGAATCTGACAAAAGTAATAATATATAAAAATTCTATGAAAATAAACAAATGAAAGTCTGACATTACTTTTCAACCATGCTTCAACAGATTTTTTTTAAAAAGAAAACTCATGAAACAGGTCTGGACAGAAATGATGGTACCCCTGAAAATAATGTGACCAAAGGGACGTGTTAAATCAAGGTGTGTCCACTAATTAGCATCACAGGTGTCTACAATCTTGTAATCAGTCAGTTGGCCTGTATATAGGGCTACAGATACTCGCTGTGCTGTTTGGTGACATGGTGAGTACCACACTGAACATGGACCAGAGGAAGCGAAGGAAAGAGTTGTCTCAGGAGCTTAGAAAGAAAATTATAGACAAGCATGTTAAAGGTAAAGGTTATAAGACCATCTCCAAGCAGCTTGATGTTCATGTGACTACAGATGCACATATTATTAAGAAATATAAGATCCATGGGACTGTAGCCAAACTCCCTGGACGTGGCCACAGGAGGAAAATTGATGACAAGTCAAAGAGAAGGATAATACGAATGGTAACAAAAGTGCCCAGAAAAACTTCTAAAGAGATTAAAGGTGAACTTCAAGCTCAAGGAACGTCAGTGGCAGATCACACCATCCGTCGTTGTTTGAGCCAAAGTGGACTTCATGGGAGATGACCAAGGAGGACACCATTGTTGAAAACAAATAATAAAAAAGCCAGACTGGAATTTGCCAAACTACATGTTGACAAGCCACAAAGCTTCTGGGAGAATGTCCTATGGACAGATGAGACAAAAATCAAAATTTTTGGCAAGGCACATCAGCTCTATGTTCAAGACGGAAAAATGAAGCATATCTTGAAAAGAACACTGTCCCTACTGTGAAACATGGAGGAGGCTCTGTTATGTTCTTTGCTGCATCTGGCACAGGGTGTCTTGAATCTGTGCAGGTTACAATGAAATCTCAAGACTATGTGGAAGATGGCAGATTGTGTATACTCCATTTTGTATTCCATGGCCATGTGGGACCATTCCTGTAGCCATTTTACATTCATACATTTGTTTAGAGAGCTCATGCCCCTCCAGATGCCTTAATGGGTTGAGGCTCCTGTTTTGTTTGTTGTCCAACTGCCAAAACTATTTTACAGCTTTGCCACCAATCATGTTATGCTAGTTGTACTATTTCAACCTGTATTTTGTCTATACACTGTATTTAAGACCACCTTTTTTCCTCCATTAAAGCAGAACCCACTATATACACAATAGCTGTGTATGTGTGAGTCTCTCTATGCTATAGCTTATACATCAACTTTATGAATTTGGACTTCAATACGGTGATACTTAGAGCGGATTGCGCTCACAGAAATTGGCGTCCCTTGGGTGGGCCAGAGGTAAATTACTACACATCCGGACAAAACAAAGGGAAAGGACAACAGGACAAGGAGACATTGGAAACTAGTTCAAAAGCAGCTGCAGGGTAAGAAACTTTATTCTTACAATTTCCATTTTCCACTCCTCCTTGTCTTATGTGGCCTCTCTGGATGCTGGGTGAGTTGTAAGAAAAGTAAATCCTCTGGTCTTTTTAAGAACCCTGTTTATGAAGTATCTGTATTTGAAGAATAACTAATGTAGAAATTTTCTGCTGTGTTTTTGGTATATATCTCATTTGGTTTGTTTATGTGTTAGACCCTGTGGAAAGTTATTAAGGAAAGATTAGCCCATCGCCCATCTCCTCAGTTAAGGTAGAGGAGAAAGTAGTAGCCTGGGGCTACTGTATGAGTGCCTTGTACGTAGTTAACACTTTTTGGATGCCGAGAGATATCCTTAGAGATTTTAAAGGCAAGACGTTGCCTTAAATTAAGCGCTGGGTGCCTGAGAGATATACTTTTTGGAGGATCTAGTATAAGAAGTGTGTCGTTAAGCGCAGGGTGCCCGAGAGGTACCATTGTTTGTACCCTTTGAGGTTCGTCACAGAAGATTAGGCAAATCATGGAGAATTTGCCTGGGCGGTGTGAGGCTGATCCTAAGAATAGAGGAATTTCAGCTATAGAGATTGTGAGAGCAAAAGAGGGTGCTGATGTAGTGAAGGGGTGCTCTATTAGGCAAGTGATGGCGCCCAAAACAGCAAGATAGTTGATAATGATAGGATGTGAAAACATGGGTTTCTGCATGTTGAAAAGAGGAGTAAGTGGAGTGAGATGGAGAAAAGTGGAGTGACTCTCAGAAAACAAAGTGTTTCAGCAAAGTTAGTAACTGAAGATTTCAGAGGAAGTTGAGCTTGGTGCAATAAAGTGTGTTTGGATATTGTTTAAAGATTCCTCACACTGGAGAGGTAGCAATTGTTGATTTTGTAGTCCATCCCCCCTCTTGAACAAAGTGCACCTTAAAGAAAAGAAGGCCTAATCTAGAGTCTTGTGTACACTTTTGTAGACGAAAATCCATTGTTTCAGTGAATTAGAAGTAACTCGCATATCTGTTTTGTAATGTCTTTTTGTTTATAATGCACATTTGAAGGAATTTGAATGTGACTGAATGAATGCTATGATTTGCAAGAAAGTGTATGATAGAGTCATATATATGGTCTAGAAATCCTGTATGTGTTAGGATTTGAGTAGATGTCTGACTAGTTGAACAGATGTTGCGTGGTAGATGGATTGGGAGACCAAAGTGGCCACGATATAAATTGACTTTGAAATCATATTATAAGCTCTCCCATTTCTTCTGCCTGCTTCACTGATTGAGGATATTTTGTGTATTTACTAAAGTCATTGAATTTGTAATTGTGGAGTGTGTAGGAGCTCGAGATGACTAGATTTACTTGTACCGGATAGTCTGAATGAGCTGACAATTTAAAAGATGGCTTATCTGTGAATTATAGTGTATAAATTATGTTTTGTCTTGCTAAGCTATGTAATTCTAAACTAGCTTGATGACACAGGAAGGAGAGATAAAAGACAATTGTGTGTATGCTAATGAGGTGGGGGTTGAACTTATTAGACACAGGAAGGAATGTCATTGTCTTTGAAGATGTCTGAATGTTTATTGCCTATAGCATGTGCTTAAATGTTGGAATGTGTTGAATCCAGACGTTTTGCCTGGAACTGCAAAGTTCCAAGATGGGAGACCCAGAGACAGACAGGAGGATTCTGACAATATCAATAGGAAATAGGTACTCCAGTAAGCGTGCATTTAATATCAGTTCCTGATAAACTGGGGCCAGCCCGTATGATCTTCCTACAATTGCCTGAGGGGAGAACATGTGAATTTTTAGTGGATACTGGAGCTAACAAATCTGCTTTGCACGCTGACAATGTTTTTCCCTACGAGATAACTGATGATTTTGTTTCCTGTATTGGGGTGGATGGCAAGCCAGTGGATAATTCTATAACCACGTCCATGAAAGTCATATTTCCCACCCCTGCCTACACCATTACCACTAGATTCCTTGTCAGTGAGTCTGTCTCAGTTAACTTGCTGGGATCAGACGTTTTACAGGTTCTACAGGCACACATTGTTTATGAGCAGATGGGTTGGTCTCACTGATACCAGTAATGTCAGAAGGCACCTTCCCTACACTCCCTGGTTTTCCTGACAAAGTAAAACAATGCAGAGGTAGTTAGTGTAGAGGAACATCTAGGTTGTGTGCCCGATTACCTCTGGGCAAAAGGAAAAACAGATATAGGCAAATTGCCAGTACCCCCAGTAATGGTCACATTGCATTTACCTTGAAGGGTAAACAATATGCCTGGACAGTGCTACCACAAGGGGCGCAGAATTCTCCCACCCTGTATACTGCAGCCATGACAATAATCCTTCAAAACTGGCTCCCGTCTTTGGGCGTGGTGCTACTCCAGTATGTGGATGACCTACTCTTATGTTGCCCCTCCCAGGAGATGTGTACAAGCATCAGTATCTCGGGTGTGCTTTTTAGCAGAAACTGGATGTAAAGCATCTAAGTCCAAACTGCAGTTCTGCCTTACTAAAGTTGTTTTTCTAGGTCATTGCATTTTACAGGAACATCTGACCCCTGATAAACTTCAGACCATACATGACCTCAAACCCCCGAATGGTGTGGCACAACTTAGTACATTCTTAGGCCTTGTGTCCTACTGCAGACAGTGGATCTGTAATGCATCCCTGTTAATGCAACCTCTCTATGACTGCATTACTAAACCAGTACAGGCAGTGGAAAACTTCCACTCCATCAAGTTGACACTTTTTTACACAGGTTTTAGGACTTCCTAATTATGACAAGACTTTTTCTCTTTACTGTACAGAAATGTCGGGATATGCAACAACAGTGCTTACTCAGACTCATGGACATCAACAAAGACCAGTAGCTTACTATTCTGCTAGATTAGATCCAGTGTCCAAAGGAGCATCTTCTTGTGTTAGGGCAGTAGCTGCGGTCCAATTGTCCCTTGAGAAAAGTGCCGACATCGTACTGAACTTCCCTGTCACAGTACTTACTCCTCATGATGTACATGGCATATTGTCCCAGGTCCAGCCTAAGCACATTTCAATGGCTAGACAACTCAGATTACAGTGTGCCTTACTTATGCTTCCTAATGTCACCCTTGCACTCTGCACAACACTCCATCCCTTTACCATGTTACCAATAGATTTATGGGGGGAAAGGAAGGACAACAGTAAAACAACCTGTACACACATGTATTTTCTGATGAACTGTATATAACTGATGTAGAAAGAAACTGTAGGATTTGGTCAAGTAAATGATGAATCTATTGCTAACTCTGATTTTGAGTTCTTTTGTAGATGGCTCTCGATTTGGGAAGGATGGCAAATTCTGTACCAGATATGCCACTGAACATGAGGTAAAAAAGAAGAACCATTACCCCCACAGGTCTCAGCTCAAGAAGCTGAACTGAAAGCACTCACTGAAACGGTGTAAAATAGCTGAGGGTAAGCCCGCTATGCCTTTGATATAGAATACGACTATAGTCCGATCTGGAGAGCAAGAGCTTACCTTAGTTCTAATGGTATGCTTATAAAGGATTTCCAGGCTATTTACGAGCTGATGGAGATCCTGCGGCTACAAAAACAGCTGAGTATAGCCAAAGTTAAGGCACACACCCAGGCTGATACAAAAGAAAGCAAAGGTAACGTGTGGGCAGATGCTACAGATAAGCCTAGGGAACATGACTCATCACTGGTGGTCACCACACCAGAGCATGCTTCTCAGCTCTCTTTTCTGGTTCTAAAAACACTGCAGGACCAAGCCGGTCCAGAAGAAAAGAAGACTTGGGAGCAGCAAGGTGCAAAAGAAGATGAACAAGGCCTGATGGTCAGTGGCAAGAGAGTATGTTTACCTAGAGCATTGTTCCCAATGATGGCTCAGGCAGCTCATTCTCAAGTGCACCACTCAAAAACAGCCATGTGTGACCTGGTGAGCAAACGATGGGTAGCTTCAGGTTTTAGCACAACTGCAGCTAGATACGTGCAAGCCTGCATGACATGTGCTAGGCATAATGTGGGCCAAAAAGTAAAGGTTACTTAGAAACACCCCCCAAAGCCCTTGTACCCCTTCCAGAGATTGCAGGTTAACTATATACAGTTACCAAAGGTGGGAAGGTATGTGTACGTGCTTGTGTGTATTGATCTCTTTTCAAGATGGCCTGAGGCATATACGGTACAGAAAGTCACCACAATAGCAACTGCATATAAACTAATGAAAGAAGTAGTGTGCAGATATGGGATCCCCGAGACCATCGAAAGTGATAATGGCACTCACTTCACTGGACAGTTCTCTTCTAGATCCAAACCATGTACTGGGAACACATTCCCTAAAGCCAGGAGACTGGGTGGTGGTAAAGACACATGAGAGCCTTGATCCACGGTTTCATGGTCCTTTCCAAGTGCTTCTGACAACATCCTCTTCAGTCAAGTTAGAAGGAAAGTTGATGTGGATCCACACTAGTCACTGTAAAAAGGTGACCTGCCTGGAAGAGGACTGAAAGGATCTGGTACCTACTGGTGATCCTAGCCCTGGTGACACAACCAGTGAGCTTGATACATGATGTTCTAAAAGAAGATTGGGACAGTAAATTGATTAAACACCATCAGGTGTTAACTGTTAACTAGGGTGAGTAGGAAGAACCCAGGTATTGTTGGATTTGTACTCACAGCCCTGGTTCTGCAAAGACTATGTTTTATCTAGCACTCTCTCTTGACCTAGATGAGTTTTCTTTAATAACTCCTGTTTTCATAATGTTTATTGGAGTTCAGTCACTTATAAGGGAATGAACATCACTAATAATCACGCTGTTCCAATTCCCATAGCAGGTTGGGTGACCCTCCCATGGTTACAGCTAAACCTGACAGGGAGACCAAGCAAGTAGTATGATTGGAACCCGGTAAAGGAAACGTTTGAACATAAATCCAAAGTTCCATTTCATGCTGGTACCATTGCCAAGGAAGAGCTTAATATTAGCCTTAGTCTGCCAAGCACCTCTAGTGTAAGGTCAGGTAAAGTGGAGTTCATTTTTAAGAAAAAGATTCATGCCCCCTTACAAGATAGTGACAGATGGTTCACAGAGGGAATAAAGGGTTGTCCAGAGCACTATTCCTCAATAGAACGGGAACTAGTTAAGGATAGTCAGGGGTGTCTGATACAGAACACCGGACCCCAAAGAGACATAGAGACGGGGGATAAGTGGTGTGCAAAACCCCCCATACAGCGACTCTTTAGCTATCTCTATTGCCTAGTTCAGCTTCGGAAAGCATGTATATTGCCCAAGGATGTATATCAAGTATGTGGTCATCAAAAATACAGGTGGCTACCCCCAGGGGGAGAGAGGACTTGTACTCTAGCTAGACTGACACCAGCCATCTTCATAATTGCCCATGAACATGTGAAACATGGGATGATACCCTGTCATACTTTGTACAAGCGTGCAGCAGACAATCACCCTAGGAAAGATGGGCGACCCCATGTGGTTTCAATGGGTACAAGTAACAGAATTATCAGCACAATACTCTTGTATCACATGGTTATGCAAACTTGGGACAAGTTGGTAGAATCCACCAATTATCTAGATGAGCAGATATGAACTATTTTAGGCCTGTTGAATGACACTAAAACAATACTAGGACAACTCATAATAGTCACCAACACCATAGTCCTCGACTACCTCACAGCGGCACAGGGGGGAAAGTGTCAGATTATTGGACCTTCCTGTTGTCACTATATCAACTCTGAAGGGAATCTTCAAGTGCGGGCAGGAATTGATAAGGCCAGAGAACTTAGAGAAAAATGAATCAAAGAACATTATAAGACACAGGACAGTTGGTGGTCAGATACCTTTTTGTTCTTAAATCCTGTCAGTTGGTTTAAGGCTCTGTTCACACAGAGTTTTTTGCAAGCTGAAAAAGTCTGCTTCAGGAATTAGGAAACGTTTTTTTGACGCTTTTTTTAACGCGTTTTTTGACACGTTTTTTTTGCTCCAGCACACTGTATGGACCTAGAAGCTTCTCTTTAAACACCGCGTCACGGTTTTTGTCACGGTTTTTGTCACGGTTTTTGTGGAAACCGTGTCAAAAAACGCGTCAAAAACCGTGTCAAAAACCGCGTCACGTTTTTTCCACCTCCCATTGACTTCAATTGGTTTTTCCCAGGCAAAATCCAC
This sequence comes from Leptodactylus fallax, assembly GCA_947044405.1. NCBI lineage: Eukaryota > Metazoa > Chordata > Amphibia > Anura > Leptodactylidae > Leptodactylus > Leptodactylus fallax. The sequence continues at coordinate 3,645,416 of CAMRHE010000167.1, forward strand.
CTTAAAATAGGTCATGTTGCTTTTTTTTCCGCTAGCGGAAAAAAACGCTACTGACACCCATTGAAATGAATGGGAGGCATTTTTTCAGGTGGATTTTGAGGCGGATTCCGTGTCAAAATCCGCTGCCAAAAAACTCAGTGTGAACACAGCTAAGGGATTAGGTGGATGGTTTATGGGAATATTACAGGGAATATTTCAAATATTTTTGATGTGTTTTTGCATCTATTTGACTATAAAGTTTATATTCTGGCTTGTAAAGAAACTTGCTAGAAAGAGGTGCAAACCCAGGACAGTGGGTTTGCAAGTTGTAAGGGTGGCTGGACACACTGACAGACATGACGGTGAAGGCATCCCTCTGAGTGTACTAGTTCAACCTGTATTTTGTCTACACACTGTATTTAAGACCGCCTTTTTCCCTCTATTAAAGCAGAACCCACTATATACACAATAGCTGTGTATGTGTGAGTCTCTCTATGCTATAGCTTATACATCAACTTTATGAATTTGGACTTCAATACGGTGATACTTAGAGCGGATTGCACTCACAACTATCAAGGGATGCTAGAGAGAAATGTGCTGCCCAGTGTCAGAAAGCTTGGTCTCAGTCGCAGGTCATGGGTATTGCAACAAGATAATGACCCAAAACACACAGCTAAAAACACCCAAGAATGGCTAAGCGGAAAACACTGGACTATTCTGAAGTGGTCTTCTATGAGCTCTGACCTAAATCCTATTGAGCATCTTTGGAAGGAGCTGAAACATGCCGTCTGGAAAAGGCACCCTTCAAACCCGAGACAACTGGAGCAGTTTGCTCATGAGGAGTGGGCCAAAATACCTGTTGAGAGGTGCAGAAGTCTCATTGACAGTTACAGGAATCGTTTGATTGCAGGGATTGCCTCAAAAGGTTGTGCAACAAAATATTAAGTTAAGAGTACCATCATTTCTGTCCAGGCCTGTTTCATGAGTTTTCTTTTTTAAAAAATTCTGTTGAAGCATGGTTGAAAAGCAATGTCTGACTTTCATTTGTTCATTTTCATAGAATTTTTATATATTATTACTTTTGTCAGATTCAAGTTATTTCTGTGACCATTGTAGGTTTTTCTTTCATTAAACGAGGGATACCAACAATTTTGTCCATGTGTGTATGTGCCTGAATGTGTCTGTATGTACCTACAGTGCTGGCCAAAAGTATTGGCACCCCTGCAATTCTGTCAGATAATACTCAATTTCTTCCAGAAAATGATTGCAATCACAAATGCTTTGGCAATAATATCTTCATTTATTTTGCTTGCAATGAAAAAACACAAAAGAGAATGAAAAAAAAAGTCAAATCATTTATCATTTTACACAAAACTTCAAAAATGGGCCGGACAAAAGTATTGGCACCCTCAGCCTAATACTTGGTAGCACAACCTTTAGACAAAATAACTGCGAACAACCGCTTCCGGTAACCATCAATGAGTTTCTTACAATGCTCTGCTGGAATTTTAGACCATTCTTCTTTGGCAAATTTCTCCAGGTCCCTGAGATTTGAAGAGTGCCTTCTCCAAACTGCCATTTTGAGATCTCTCCACAGGTGTTCTATGGGATTCAGGTCTGGACTCATTGCTGGCCACTTTAGAAGTCTCCAGTGCTTTCTCTCAAACCATTTTCTAGTGCTTTTTGAAGTGTGTTTTGGGTCATTGTCCTGCTGGAAGATCCATGACCTCTGAGGGAGACCCAGCTTTCTCACACTGGGCCCTACATTATGCTGCAAAATTTGTTGGTAGTCTTCAGACTTCATAATGCCATGTACACGGTCAAGCAGTCCAGTGCCAGAGGCAGCAAAGCAACCCCAAAACATCAGGGAACCTCCACCATGTTTGACTGTAGGGACCGTGTTCTTTTCTTTGAAGGCCTCTTTTTTTTTTCCTGTAAACTCTATGTTGATGCCTTTTCCCAAAAAGCTCTACTTTTGTCTCATCTGACCAGAGAACATTCTTCCAAAAAGTTTTTGGCTTTCTCAGGTAAGTTTTGGCAAACTCCAGCCTGGCTTTTTTATGTCTCTGGGTTAGAAGTGGGGTCTTCCTGGGTATCCTACCATAGAGTCCCTTTTCATTCAGACGCCGACGTATAGTACGGGTTGACACTGTTGTACCCTCGGACTGCAGGGCAGCTAGAACTTGTTTGGATGTTAGTTGAGGTTCATTAGCCACCATCCGCACAATCTTTCGTTGAAATCTCTCGTCAACTTTTCTTTTCCGTCCACATCTAGGGAGGTTAGCCACAGTGCCATGGGCTTTAAACTTCTTGATGACACTGCGCACGGTAGACACAGGAACATTCAGGTCTTTGGAGATGGACTTGTAGCCTTGAGATTGCTCATGCTTCCTCACAATTTTGCTTCTCAAGTCCTCAGACAGTTCTTTGGTCTTCTTTCTTTTCTCCACGCTCAATGTGGTACACACAAGGACACAGAACAGAGGTTGAGTCAACTTGAATCCATTTCAACTGGCTGCAAGTGTGATTTAGTTATTGCCACCACCTGTTATGTGCCACAGGTAAGTAACAGGTGCTGTTAATTACACAAATTAGAGAAGCATCACATGATTTTTCAAAGGGTGCCAATACTTTTGTCCACCCCCTTTTTTATGTTTGGTGTGGAATTATATCCAATTTGGCTTTTTGACAATTCTTTTTGTGGTTTTCCATTGAAGACAAATTAAATGAAGATATTATTACCAAAGCATTTGTGATTGCAATCATTTTCTGGAAGAAATTGAGTATTATCTGACAGAATTGCAGGGGTGCCAATACTTTTGGCCAGCACTGTATATCTCTGTGCCTGCATATCTGTGTGTGTGTACATGCATGTATCTGTATGTGTGTGTGTGCCTGCATGCAATTGTATGTCTGACCCTGCATATATCTGTATGTTTGTACATGCAAGTACCTGTACGTCTATGTCTATTTTGCTGGAATAGTTTTCAGGTGCCATGTAGCATTTGCAGAGCCTCTAAAGTACCAATACAATGGAAATCCCCAAAAAGTGACCCAATTTTAGAAACCACATCCCTCAAAGTATTTATCAAGGGGTAATATCATTTTGAGCCCAAGAGTGCTTCCCGAAAATTAATGTACAAAGTGAAAATTGAAATTTTTAAAGAAATATGCCATTTTGGTGCCCAATACGTTGTGCCCATTTTGTGTCATCAGAGACATACACTTCTAAAACTTTTAATTGTGCTATCCCGGGTACAAAGAAGTTGTATATGTGGGTGTAAACTGCTGCTTGGAAACACAGCAGGGTTCAGAAGGAAAGGAGCAGTGCCCTTTTTAGCTTTTGGAGTACAGATTTAGAGGGACTTTCTGGATGCCATGTTGTTTTTGCAGAGCCCTGGAGGTGCCAGTAAATTAGGATTCCCCAAGAAGTGACCCCATTTTGTAGGGGCAATTTTAGAGTCTCTACAAATGTGACATGGCATCCAAAAATCTAAATCAGCGTTCCAAAACACATAGCGCCCTCCTGTGTGCACAAGCGGCAGTTTATGCCCACATGTATCACACTGTTGTACCCAGGATAATGTACTTAATACCATATGTGGTTATAAACTGCTGTTTAAGCACAGCCGGGCACGGAAGGGAAGGAGCGCTATTTTGGTTTTTGGAGCACAGTTTGTTTTTTGGACGTCATGCCACTTTTGCAGATCCCCTGAATTGGCAGTAAAGTAGAACCCTCAGACACATAATCCAATTTTGGAAAGTACACCCTTCAAGGGATTCATCAAGTGGTGTAGCAAGCATTTTTAACCCTTGAGCTTTGCATTCATTTCCAGAAAGTAATGGGCAGCTGATAATGAAAAGTGAAAATTGCAATTTTTCCATAGATATGCCATTTCAGTGCCCGAAATGTTATGCCCAACTTGTGTCAGCAGAGACACACACTCCAAAAACTGGTAAGTGGGTATCCCGGGCACAACAGCTTTTGGAGCATTTATCTCTGATACAAGCCGGGAACAAGATATTGTGTACTGAAATGACTTACTCCTGTAAAAATTGTCATTTTCACCTTTCACCATCAGCTGCTTATTCATTTCTGGAAAATAAATTAATGCAACACTTGAGGGTTAAAATGTTCACTGTATCCCTGGATAAATTCCTTCAGGAGTGTAGTTTCCAAAATGGGGTCACGTGTCAGGGGATTCCTCTGTACTGGCATTTCAGGGGCTCTGGAAATGTGAAATGGTGTCCAAAAATCAAACCGTCTAAATCTGCGCTCCGTCCCTTCTGTGCCCAGCTGTGCCCAAACAGCAGTTTATACCCACATATGACATTAAGTACATTATCCTGGGTACACCAGTGTCATACATGTGGGCATAAACTGCAGTTTGGGTACACAGCAGGGCACAGAAGGAAAGGAGCACTTTGTGGCTTTTGCAGTGCAGATTTAGATGTTTGGTATCTGGAACCCATGTCATGTTTGCAGAGCCTCTAAAGTACCAGTAAAGTGGAATGCCCTAGGGAGTGACTCCATTATGAAAACTGCACCGCTCAAAGAATTTATCAAGTGAGGGGTGAGGGGTGAAGTGAGCATTAGTATCCCAGACGTGAATGCACAGCAGATGGTGAAGCTGTGTGTAATCTGTGTGGAGTACATTGGGAACATCAAATTCCCTACTATATCCCCAGTAGCTCCTATGATTGGGGGGCACTCTGGGGGTCACTTCTTGTGTCTTTTCCCTTGTAAGCTCTAAATTTGGTGTGTACCCTGATATACGCTCGCACAGCTTATACATTCCCTTCTTGCCACAGCCAATTATGTTCTAATGATTTGACGATTTTTGGGGTTTTTGTCTTCACATTGTAAAAGCTATATTTTTTAATTTTTCTGGTGATGTAGCCATATGAGGGTTTGTTTTTTGCGGTGCAAGATGTATTTTGTAATGACACCATTTTTGGGTGCCTATAACTTATTGACTTAATTTTATTAACTCTTTCTTGGTGGATTAAAAAAAAACCATGAATTCTGCTATTGCTTATTACTTTTTAATTTTTTTTTCAACACCGCATACAGCATAAGTAACATGTTACCTTTATTCTGTGGGTCGGTGTGATTACGGAGATACCTCATTTATATTGTTTTTTTTTTTTTTGCGTTACTAGTTTTGCAAAACAAAAACCCATTTGGGGACATAAATCAATTATTTTTGCATCACCATCTTCTGAGATGTGTAGCAATTTTTTTTTTTCGGTTGACAGAGTTGGATGAGGCAAGATGGCAAAAAATCATTATTTCCTTGCATTATTAATTTAGTGTTTTTTTTCGTACACTTCACTTCTTTTTTTTAAACTTTTTTTTTTTTTTTTTTACTTTTTAGTGATGACCCACTAGGGGACCTGAACCAGCGATGCACTGATCGCTGGTTCAGCACTATAGACTGCAGTACACATGTATTGCAGTCTATAGAGAAAGTCAGCCTATATAAACGCATAGGCTGACTTCCTCACTTCTCAGCAGGATCAACCAGGTACTGGGGACACCTAGCAGCCTGGGGTCACTGGCCAGACCCCGGACTGCAGAAGATACATACGCGGGGGGGTGCCAAGGGGGACATTTAGCATCGCGGCATCCCTTTGATGTCGCAGACATCTTTAACCGTGGCATCCAAGGGGTTAAAACCCCCAATCAGAGCTCAGCTCCAATCGGGGGGGTAAGGAGCAGGGTGTTAGCTGTCAGTTACAACTAACACCCGCTCCCGATGATGCCTGCGGGGTTAATAAACCTCTTTAGGTGTCAGCTGAGAGGAGATCATCACTGAGACATGGCGGACTCTGAGGAAGACAGGCTGAGCCAAGGGCCTGGGAAGCCACACCCAAAAGTTCTGGTATGAATGTAGTTTTGTTTGAAGATCCTGATGTGCTAACCATCTTAGGCTGGAGATGGCAATAGGGCGATATAATGCCCCTCAGTGGCCCATACACAGTCAAATGCCCCTGCATGCATCACACTTTAGCCTGTCCCACCACCACCTGTGGCTCCTCAGACATTATATTATAGTGTCTCCCTCCAGGTTGCCCTCACAGTTTTGTGTCCCCCCACCAGGTTGCCCCAACAGTTTTGTGTCCCCCAAGGTTGCCCCCACAGTTTTATTGCCGCCCTCCAGGTTTCTCCCACAGTTTCTTATCCCCCTACCCCCAGTTTTCACCTACAGTTTCAAGTCACCCTCCTGGCTGCCCCCACAGTTTTATGCCCACCATTCCCCTGTTCTCTTGTGTCTCTGGTCCTGTAGTCTTCAGTGAGTAACAGGCGCGATGTAAGTGACATCACGTGATCGCACCTCCTGCTTCTAGGACAAAGGAAGCAGAGATGGGCTAAATGGTAAATCAGGGAGTTTCCCCACTTCATCATTGATTTGGAATTGCGGATGCCCAGATCCACTGCATCGAACAGTGGGACAGCAAATGCAGGACTGTTCCACTGTCCCAAGGGGACCCTATGGTTAAACCAGCCCTGAATTTAGCAGAGTTAACTCGAACTTCTGCAACAGGTTAAAAAGCTGCAGTGTGATATCTTATCCCAGAAGACAACAAAACTCAATCAAAAGTCACTGGATAATATTTTTCAGTGACTTTTCATTAGCTTTTGTTGCCTTCTGTGATAAGATACCACATTACAGCTGTTAAACCAGTTTAATCAACTCCAGGTTGATTGGACAATAGAATGATTGTTCATTGCTTGGTGTAATCAGGGCGGTTCAAATGGTTTCTCTTTAGACCCCAAAGTATAATAATGGAAGGCCCCGGGAATAAAGTAATATACAGCTTATACTCACCTTTCCTCACCTCTCTGGGGCTCCACTGTGGCATCCAATCTTTTTTTGCTAGTGTTCTTAAGCCTCTTCCGGCCTAAAGGGTGATATCAGCGGCCTTGGGAAATCTCTGAGGCCTGTGTTAAAAGGCCTCAGAGGTAATGCTGGGCACGTCAATGTCATGATGTTTATGTCAAAGCGTCTTGACGTCAATTTGCCACATATCATGTCACAGGCCTCAGGGAGTCTCTGATGTCACCCAGGAAGCCAGAAGATGCCAGGAAAGAAGGCCTGACACCACAGTGGAGCCATAGAGAGGAGAGAATAGATGAGTATGAGCGGTTTATTATTTTTCCACCCAGAGTTTAATAATAGCACTTATGGTTCGGTTTGGACCGTACAGTAACTTGCAGGAGAATATTTGCGAATCTTATGATGTTTGCCCATCACTAGTGATATGTTATGACTGTATGATGGTAATATTTGTTTTTCGTGTAGGTATTTTATTTCATGACTGTATGGTTGTATATTATTTTGCCTGTGTGTCTTGGGATTGTAGCCCTGATCTTTTACAGACCTACTAATGCCCCTGGAAGTATCAAAAATCAGAACTGCAGCAATTTGCAAAGCGACTTTGAAATCAGCTGAAATTTTTCCCAGGGCCACACTTTGTCCAAGGCGCCATGCATGCGTCCGTGTGCGTGACGCCGGCCGTGATTCAACGGCATGGGCAGTACACAGATGTCATCCATGTGCCGCCTGTGCACCAGCTGTGCTTCCATGGCTTGATTCATTGGGGCCAGCAAGTATGGCCACAAAACCAGACAGGACCTGTCCTGAGTTTTGCGGCACAGACTGTCAACCCGCACATGGAACCATGAAAATCATGGTCACGTGCATGGGCCTATACAAATGAATGGGTCAGTGTGCTATACGGGAAAAACCCTCATAGCACACTAAACTAGCACACGGTCGTGTAAAGGGGGCCTTAAACTGGCCCTATCCGGGGATTGCTGATGAAGGACCTGGCAGGATTCCGGCAATGTCACGACCCCTGAGTCCTGTGATTCAAAGCGGCGTTCTGCCCCCTCCTCTTCCAATCCTGGTGAACTGACATATACAATATTAATGAAAATATATTTATTGTCTGCTTATTACATGTCCATCCCTTCATTGGGCATTGAGTGTGTATGCATTTCTATTTTGTGATATAGAAATTTTCTATACTACATAGGGAAGGGCAATTAAATATATGAAGAGTTTTTTTTAGTGTGTGGTTGTCTTTTTTAGGTATAACTAACTTGATGGGTTGGCAGCCCCCCATTCCACATCTCTTTTTTTTTTTTTTTTTAACTGTAGTTTTTATTAAGGTTTTACATAATAAAATATACATCAACAAGAAGAGTTAAGGAGTAGCCGCAACATGCGGCATAACAGTCTAGCCAAATATATTACAACCAAACAAAACAAAAAAAAAAAACAGGGGGGGGGGGGGGAGGGGAAGGAGGGAGGGGGAATTTGGTCAGAGTCAAAAACCATGTACAATGCAATAGGAGTCCCAGTGTGACCAGACAGCATTAAAGGCATCAACAGTGTGGTTAAGGGTAGCAGTTAAAAATTCTAGACTATGAACGTTCTTCATGCGGGCAACTAACTCAGGCCCCGTGGGAGCGAGAGGCTGCTTCCAGTGTAGGGCAATAAGGGTCTTAGCTGCAGTACACAAATAAAGGAACAGCAGAGACGTTTTCTTGCCAGGATGTTTGGGAGGCAAATTGAATAAATAGATCATGGAATCCAACGGACCCCCTCCCCCCCCCCCGAATAAAGAGGGCATCAGTGAGGAGTTTCACTTCCGTCCAGAAAGGGCATAGGGCAGGGCAATCCCAGAAAACATGATATACCGTACCCAGCGAGGCCTGACATCGCCAGCACGAGTAGGGGATAGAGGGATTAAGGGTGTGGAGCAAAGCTGGCGTGAGATACCAGTGCATAAGAATCTTATATTGGGTTTCTCAAAATGTGATACAGGACGAGGACTTGGCTGCACGAGACCATATAATCTGCCACTATGCGGGCGAGATCAGCCTATCCAGAGCCTCAGCCCACTTAACCATATATTTATGGGAAGGGGGAGATCGCCCCTCTGAACAGGACAAAAGCCTGTATATACTAGTTATGAGCCCCCTCATAGAGGTACCAGCATGGCACAGTTTCTCAAAAGCCATGGGGAGTGAAACCCAAGTGGTCCCAAGCTGTGTATGGGCAAAGTAAGAAATTTGTTGGTAATGGAACCATTCAGTGGTCGGCAAGAGTAGGACAGAGGTGAAATTGTCAAAGGTCCTGAGCTCCAGGGTTAAGGGATCGACCAGGTCTGCAATATAGAACAGGCCAAGCCTGCTCCAAGAGTGCACCATGGCCGAAGTGAGTCCCCCTGGGAGGAGCGGATTATACAGAAATGAAATCATAGAGGAGGCTGGAGAGACTAGAGGAAATAGCTTAGAGCAAGTGATCCAAATCACCTGTGTGAATTGGATGGGGCCCAATAGAGGGGTTGCAACTGAGGGGGAAGGGGAGGGTGCGGGACCACAGAAATGCATTCGGTTGCACAGGAGCCAACCAGAGCTTCTCTATTTCCACCCATTTAGTGTATGCCTGAGAGGACGCCCAGAATGGAATGACTCGTAGATGGGCCACCCAGTATTAATGTAGGATGTGTGGAACTGCCATTCCCCCCTCGGTTTTGCCCACCAACATCACAGAACGAGGGATACGGTGATGTTTAGCATTCGAGATGAACTGGAATACTGCCTTTTGGAGGGATCGCAGTTCACCCCGGGGAACCGCCACTGGGAGTGTCTCGAAGTAGTAAAGGAGTTTCGGAAGGAGAGTCATCTTAACTGCTGCCATCCGACCCATTAGAGAAATATGGAGGGGACGCCATTTATCCAGAAGGGAGTGGAGATCGTGGGATAAGCGGGGATAGTTGAGTATAGGGAGGAATATGCGGAGGAAAGCTGGACTCCCAGGTAGTGAAGCGAGCGGTCTCTCCAATGGAAATTGTAGTTGGCCTTGAGCAATTGTAGCGCGGAGACTGGGATGTTAACGGGGAGGGCCTCAGTCTTAGTAGAATTAACTTTACAACCAGACTGTTTACCATAATCCCTGAGTGTACCCAGGAGATTCGGGAGAGAAGTATGGGGATTAGTGATGGTTAGAAAGACATCGTCTACAAAGAGGCACACTTTAAACTCCCTATCACAACTGCAACCCCAGTGATGTTCGGGTTAGCCCTAATCTGAGACGCCAGTGGCTCAATACAGAGAGCGAAAATGAGGGGAGAGAGGGGACAGCCCTGATGGGTACCATTACGGATAGGGAAGGGGGAGGAGGCGTTAGGGAGTCTAACTACTGCAGAGGGGGTTGAGTACAGGGACTTAATTGCCATCAAGAAAGCTCCAGTGAATCCAAATCTTTCGAGGGTGGCTAACATGAAGGACCAATCTAGGCAATCGAAGGCCTTCTCAGCGTCGAGGCTTAAAACCAGTGCAGGGGTGGCCAAACAGTTAGCAACATCAATCTAGTCCACAACCCTTCTGGTGTTGTCTCCACCCTGACGACAGGGTACGAAACCCACCTGGTCCTTGTAGACAAGAGAGGGGAGCCAAGCGTTGAGTCTTGTGGCTAGGAGTTTAGTAAAAAGCTTAAAATCAGTGTTCAGAAGGGCAATAGGGCGATAGTTAGAGCAATCTTGGTGATCCTTACCTAGCTTGGGGACCAGAGTAATGTGGGAGTGAAGCATAGTCTGGGGAATGGAGGGTGCCATCCAAGAAGAAGTTAAAGAGGCTGCACATATGAGGGAGCAGATCTGCCTGAAAGGTCTTATAATAGGAGTAGGTGAACTCGTCTGGGCCCGGGGCCTTACCATTTGGGAGCCCCTGCATGAGGTCAGTAAGTTCTTCGCTAGTGACGGGGGCGTTCAGGGAGTCTAGCACTGTGGGCGGGAGCGTGGGAAGACGGCAACCGATTAAATAGGTACCCAAATCTGGTTGTTCCGCGGCAGTGCCTGGAGCAATAGGTGGGGAGAGGTTGTACAATTCAGCATAGTAATCTTGGAAGAGGGTCACTATGGTGTCAGGGTGGTAGTGAAGAGTCCCTTGCGGGTCACGGACTGCGCGTGGTACAGAGGAGGTCCGGTGTTCCAGAAGGGATTGGGCTAGAAGGGTGTGGGCCGTATTGCCCCTCTCATAATATCGCTGTCTGCTATAAAGAAGCAGGCGCTGGGTGGCCCAAGTGGCAACACCACGTAGGTCAGCTCGAGCTAGCACTAGCTGGCGGAGGAGAGACATAGAGGGCCAAATGCTCTGTCAAGGATCGTATCCGAGTAGTCAGGGCCACCTCCCTAGCTGCTCTATCTTTTTTAAGCCGGGTGGCCATAGCTATGCAGTGCCTCTCATTAGCACCTTATGGGCCTCCCAAAGAGTAGAGATGGATGGACCGAACTTACATTGGCGTTAAAGTAGTCTGAGAGGTGTGCACGAAGCGCTTCGTGGAGGGAAGGGAGTGCAAAAGGGACTCATTAAGACACCAGTGACAGCGTTTAATGGGGAGTGGGGTAGGAGACAGGGAGACTTGAACAGGGGCGTGGTCGGACCACGAGATGGGACCTATGTCCGTACCAGTCATAAGATGAAGGGCAAGGGTGTTACTAAAGAAGTAGTCGATTCTAGAGTGTGTGTTATGGGGGTGAGAGTAGAAGGTGTAAGAGTGGGCAGAAGAGTTGTCAACCCTCCATAGGTCATATAGAGCCGCAGATCTGATGAGGCGACAGAACTCCCCGGCAAGGCGCACCTGGGAAGCACCCAGAGGAGTGTCAGCAAGGGACATCCTATCCATACGCTCGGAGAAGATCATATTCAAGTCTCCTACCAATAGCAAGGTCGCGCCAGGGAAGGCCTGAAGCCTCCACAGCATCCACGTAAGAAAAGAGGTTTGGGAGGAGTTAGGAGCATAGACGTTGCAAAGGAGTATAGGCTGGCCATTTAGGAGTCCCTCCAATATAATGTAACGGCCCAGGGGGTCCAGGTGAGAGGACTTAACAGAGATTGGGCAGGAATGGGACAGCAAAATGGCTACACCTTCCTTCCTATGGGTATTATAAGCCGAATAGGCAGTGGGGTAATAATGACGAGCAAAATTAAAAGTACCAGTGTGGTCAAAGTGGGTTTCCTGCAAGAAGGCAGCATCTGCCCAGAGGGACCTAAGTTCGCGTAATACCATATGCCGTTTAAGGTTGGAGCCCAGACCCTTCACATTTCAAAAAATAATAATAATAATAATAATAATAATAATAATAATAATAGTCCTTTAATAGTCCCACAATGGGGAAATTCAGTGTGTTACAGCAGCAAAGATAAGCAGATACAAATACAAAATGTACAGGAATGTTCCAAGGTGAGAGGCATTACATTGATAGTAGACAGACAGATAGGAGGTAGCAGAGGAGGGGGGGGGGGATTTAACAGGCAGAAAGATATTTCAGTTCTCTGTGTGTATTGATCTCCGCTTAGGTCGGTGTTGGTTGTACAGCCTAACCGCGGTGGGGAGGAAAGACTTATGATAGCGCTCCTTCTCACACTTAGGGTAGAGCAGGCGGTCACTGACAGTACTGCCCAGCGCTATCACAGTTTCATGCATGGCATGGGACTTCTTCTTTCGCATGGAGCTCACCACAGACAGTATCCTTCTGTCACCCACCACCTGAACTGGGTCCAGTGGGCTCCCCAGGACAGAGCGGGCTTTTCCAATCAGCTTGTCAAGTTTATTTCTGTCCCTGGTTGATATACTGCTCCCCCAGCAGGCCACTCCAAAGAAGATGGCTGATGCCACTACCGAGTTGAAGAAAGTCCTAAGAAGTGCCCCCTGGATTCCAAAGGCTCTCAGCTTCCTAAGCAGGTAGAGCCTGCTGTGGCTCTTCCTGTACAGGACCTCCGTGTGATCTGCCCAGTCCAGCTTATTATTAAGGAGCAAACCCAGGTACTTATAGGTGTTCACAATCTCTTTGCCCGTCCCCAGGATGTCCACTGGTTTAGGAGGGCATCTGCATTTACGGAAGTCCACCGCCATCTCCTTGGTCTTCCCCGCGTTAATCTTCAGGTGGTTCCGCTGGCACCAGTCCACAAAATCTCGGTTCAGTTCTCTGTACTCCCTGTCATCATCGTCTGTGATGAGACCTACTATTGCAGAGTCGTGAGAATACGTCTGTAGGTAGCAGCTAGATGAGTTGCACCTAAAATCTGCAGTGTACTGTGTGAAGAGGAAAGGGGTGAGAACCGTACCCTGGGATGCCCCCGTATTACAGATCACGGTATCTGACACACAGTCTCGGGCTCTCACGTATTGAGGTCGATTTGTGAGGTAGTCTAGGATCCAGTTGGAGAGGTGGTGGTCCACTCCAGCAAGGCCCAGCTTGTCCCTCAGTAACCCCGGCTGTATGGTGTTAAAAGCACTGGAGAAATCAAAGAACATTATTCTGACCGTGTTCCCTGGTTTCTCCAGGTGAGACAGAGCCCTGTGCAGAAGGTGGATGATGGCATCATCTACCCCAATGCCCGGCTGATAAGCAAACTGGAGGGGGTCCATAGCGGGGCTCACTAGAGGGCGGAGATGTGTGAGAACCAATCTCTCTAAGATCTTCATCAAGTGGGATGTCAGTGCTACAGGTCTGTAGTCGTTGAGGTCCATAGGGTGAGGTTTCTTTGGAACTGGTACCACACAATAAGATTTCCATAATTCAGGGACAATTTCCTGCCTCATGCTCATATTAAACGTATAGGTAATTATACCACACAGCTGGTCCCCACAAGTCTTAATTAGCCTTGCACTGATGTCATCTGGCCCTGCGGCTTTCCTCGCCTTGATCTTTTTCATCTCCTTCCTCACCTGGGCCCGTGTGAAGGTCAGACTGTGGTCAGATAAAGACGGATTTCTGGATTTTCTGGTCTGTTGGGAAGTAGCCGCATGGGGTGAAGTCATTGTGGTGGGGGGAACTAAAGGACATGCTGGGGTGGGAGGAGCTGATGTGTGATCAAATCTGTTGAAGAATAGGTTTAGTTCATTAAGCCAGTTGACATCTGCCTCAATCTGGCAGACAGACTGTTTATTACCCGAAATTGACTTAAGCCCCTCCCAGACCCCCTTATGTCTTTTCTTTCCATTTGCTTTTCCATTTTTTTCCTTATAACTGGCTTTTTCCTGCCTGATTTGATGCCTCAGCTCCTTTTGTACTACCCTGAGCCCCTCCTTATCTCTTGTCCTGAATGCCATCTTTTTCTCCTTAAGTAGTGTTTTTATATCAGAGTTAATCCATGGTTTGTTGTTGGAAAAGCACCTCACCACTTTTGTGGGTACTGTGTTGTCCACACAAAAATTAATGTAGTCCGTTATGCAGTGTGTGAGTCCTTCTATATCTTCTCCATAAGAATCCTGCAGAACTTCCCATGCGGTTGTGTCAAAACAATCCCTCAGAGCCTCATCACTCTCCTCGGACCATATCCTCACTGTGCGGGTGACAGCTGGTTCTCTACGTACAAGTGGCTTGTACACAGGTCGGAGATGCACTAGGTTGTGATCCGATCTTCCAAGGGGCGTTAGGGCTGATGAGTTATATGCCTCCCTCGCGTTGGCAAAGATCAAGTCCAGTGTTTTGTTTCCAGTCTCTTGTGTGGCAGGTTACATATTGTGTGAAACTGGGCAGTGTGGATGATGGAAAGACATGGTTGAAGTCACCAGACACAAGAATGAGAGCCTGAGGGTGGCGTGACTGCAGCTGGCTCACCGTGGTTTGTAGGACCTCGCAGGCAGCGTCAGCGTTCGCAGAGGGGGGACATATGCAGCAATCACGATGACATCTGATAGTTCCCTTGGTAGATAGAAAGGTCTCATGCTCACAGCTAATAGTTCAATGTCCTTACTGCAAATTTGCTCCTTAATCACAATGTGCCTAGCATTACACCATCTATCATTCACAAACATTGCCAGCCCTCCTCCTTTCCTCTTACCACTCTCCCTTGTCCTGTCCGCCCGAAGGAGTTTAAAACCATCCAAGGAGACCAGAGGGTCAGGAGTAACTTCAGTGAGCCAAGTCTCTGTAAGTAGCATCATGCTGCACACCCGAAACTCCTGATGATGCCTGGTGAGCGCTGTTAGTTTGTCCATCTTGTTTGCAAGAGATCTCACATTGCCCATAATGATGGAGGGAAGAGCTGGTCTGAAACGTCTCTTTTTAATCCTCTGCTGAACTCCAGCTCTACACCCCCTCCCCCTCCTTTTCCTTCTCCAGAGCTCCTGGGGGATGTCTGGGCAAATGGTAGGCAGCCCTGCTGTGACTCTAAGCTGCAGAAGTTTCTCTCTGGAGTAGACAAAAGAATTGTCTGCAGACACAATAGTTCCCATTTGAAGCAGAACAAAACAAATAAAACAAAAAAGTATCACAAAGGTCCAATTCCAAGTCTTGTGTGTGTTTCTTCATAGTGCAAAGTCCCTTAAGTAGCGTGATAAAAAACAAGACAAAGAAAGGAAAATAAGAGAAAGACTCAGAGCTGCTGAAACAGGCTGCCACTCCAGCGGCGCCATCTTGGAAAAAGAGAAAAAAAAAATATAATACAATATACAATATAATACACTTAACCATAAGGGAGAGTAAAAACAGCGGCTGATGAAACAAACCATGTAACATAAGCAGATCTCACCCAGAGCACGCCAGCAGGGGAAGGATCCGGGAGGAGGAGAGGCAGGGATACGGGCCAGCCAGGCAGCTGCTAAAGTCGTGGGACTCCAAACCTATAGTGAAAAGGAGGGAAGGGGGAGAACGAAAGGGAGAAAGACAAACAGGGAAATAAAAAAACAAAACAAAAGGCAGAGCAACAAAACATTGTGAGAAAGTGACAGGACAAGTGCTGGAGTCACGGTATGTCAGTCCCCGGGTTTTGTCATATAACTGGTCCAGCACGGGGTTTTGAGTAAGCCCCAGCTCAAGTGCGAGTCTTGAGGCTCATTACTGGCCCATATAGACCTGCAGAGCCTGCACTTGAATGCAGATCCTGGGGAGTGAGAGCGGGCGTCTGGATCTGTCCTGATCTCCCAAAAACGCTTATTGTGCCAAACTGGTTGCTGGTGTGGCTGGCAGACAGCCACACAGGTTAGTAAGCAAGTGTTCTGTTTAGATAGCCGCTCAGACGAGCAGGAGTTTTGTTTATTTTTTGTGCCTGATGTTAAGGCTGATATTGTTTTGCCTGTTTTCCTGAAAGGGAAGGTTTATTTATTTTGTTGCCATTTTCTTAAATAAACCTGTTACACCCTAGCTCTCGTGTCACTGTCTCTGACTGTTTGGGCCCGTACCTAGGCTGCTACCGAGCTACCTCCCTCACATATGGTGCTTCGGATGCGCGCACGCTCAATTTTTTTTTTTAAACAGTCTTAAAGAGACACACACCTATTTTTTTGATGTCCTGGGTGAAGGCTGCAGGAGAGATCCAAAAGGAGACCGCCAGCATGGAGGACGTTATAAAACAGATGGGGCAGATCCTCGCACAGCAGCAACAAACCCAGGCACAGCAGCAGCAAACCCTGGCGCTGCTCAGCCGGGCCCTGATTGACCAGAGGACGGCAGGAGAAGGTGCTGGTGCCAGAGAGAACTCGAGGGAACAGACCGCTGCTCGAGCCGCTGTTCGGACTTCCCTACAAAAGATGACATCCTCAGACGACGTGGAGGCCTTTCTTCAAGTCTTTGAGCGGGTGGCTGAGCGGGAGAAGTTGCCGAAGGGTCAGTGGGCTAATGTTGTGGCGCCCTTTCTCACCGGAGAGCCTCAGAAGGCCTACTATGACCTGTCTGAACAGGAGGCTGAGGACTACTCCAAGCTGAAAGGTGAGATCCTAGCACGTCTCAGAGTAAACACGCATGTACGTGCTGGGCGAGTGCACCACTGGACTTTCTCTGAGAGTCTTCCACCCCGATTTCAGATGTTTGACCTGATAAGTCTCGTGAAAAAGTGGCTTCAGCCTGAGGAAGCCACTCCAGCACAAATAGTGGAAAAATTGGTACTCGATAAATACACCAGATCGCTGCCACCTCAGATCCAGCTCTGGGTCGGACAAGCGGGACCTACCACAGCTGATCAACTGGTAGGTTTGGTGGAACGATACCAAGCCACTGATGAGCTACGACAGTCGTCTCCCAGACCTGGTAACCCCAAGACGGGTAAGACCATACCACTTACTTCGGGGGTGAGGAAGGTCGTGAGGGGAGGAGGCTCAGAGGGGGAACAAGCAGCAGGGACTATGGACTCTAGGCCCAGGTCTCAAAATAGAGACCCATACTGTCTCAGATGTTGGCGGTGCCAGGAATTTGGTCATGTCGCTGCATACTGTCCCCTGACGACTGAGCCTATGGACTGCAACAGCTCTAGGCGTATTTCCCTGTTTGCTCAACCTGCTTGTACTGCAGAAATCGCAACAGAACCACAGATGTGCACGGTGACTATAGCTGAGCGTGCTGTACTGGCTCTCCTGGACTCTGGGAACCTGGTAACCCTCGTGCACCATGAACTGGTCGACCCTACACTGTGCGGTGAACAAACTGTTGGGGTCTTGTGTATACATGGGGAAATTAGAGAGTACCCTATTACAGAGGTTACCATACACACTGCCTCTGGCACTGTCCCTCACAAAGTGGGTGTGGTTAAGTCCCTGTTCCATAGCGTGATTATAGGGAGGGATTTTCCGTTGTTTTGGGCTATGTGGAAAAAGCAGGGTTTGCCATGTCCTAAAAATGATAAGACTGGTGATGTCCTGTCTGAGGTTAACCCTGAACCCTTTGATCCTGACAGAGAAACACCAGCTGTAGGGGTGACCCAAGATGGTGGTGTGTTTCCCCTGTCTGTGTTAGCTGGTGATTCTGAAGGCCAGGAGGAGGTTCCCGAGATGCCTGAACTTGAGGTGACCCGTGAGAAATTTGGGACTGCTAAAATTAGAGACCCTAATCTGTCTCATGCTCGGGAAAATGTTAAGGTGATAAATGGTGAACCTCAGTATCCGGGGGCTGACAAGGAATTCCCCTATATATCTATGAAGCAGGACCTCCTGTATAGGATAAACCAGGTAAGGGGAGAAATTGTCGAACAATTGGTGGTGCCCCGACCCTATCAAAGAGTAGCTCTAGATTTGGCCCATAAACATGTGTTAGGAGGACACCTGGGGTACGGAAAGACCAAAGAGCGCCTTCTTCAGCGTTTCTATTGGCCAGGGGTTGATAAGCACATTCAAGAATATTGTAACTCCTGCCCAGAGTGTCAACTAACTGCTCCTGTGTCACATTTTAAGAGTCCTTTGGTACCCCTACCCATTATCGAGGTACCCTTTGAAAGGATAGCCATGGACCTAGTAGGACCTGTTGTAAAGTCTGTTAGGGGGCATCAGTATATTCTAGTGGTGTTAGATTATGCTACCCGATACCCTGAAGCCGTGCCTTTAAGACATACTTCGGCTAAGCTAATTGCCAAGGAGATTTTTGAGATGTTTTCTCGGACAGGTATACCCAAGGAGATCCTAACTGACCAAGGGACTCCCTTTATGTCCAAGGTAATGAGAGAAATGTGTAAACTTTTGAAAATCAAACACCTGAGAACCTCGGTATATCACCCCCAGACAGATGGCCTAGTGGAGAGGTTCAATAAAACCCTTAATGGCATGTTAAAGAGGGTGGTTAGCAAGGATGGCAAAGATTGGGACTGCCTATTGCCCTGTCTAATGTTTGCAATCCGGGAGGTGCCCCAGTCCTCCACAGGTTTTTCTCCGTTTGAGTTGTTGTATGGCAGACACCCCTGGGGTCTCCTAGACATAGCTAGGGAAACCTGGGAACAGGAGCAAACTCCTTACAGGAGTGTAATTGAACATATTACTCTGATGCAGGACAGAATTACGGCAGTAATGCCCATTGTAAAGGAACATATGGAGCAGGCCCAAAGGGCTCAAAGCTGGGTCTATAACAGAACGGCTAAACTTAGGACCTTTACTCCAGGTGATCGGGTGTTGGTGTTGGTCCCCACCGTAGAAAGTAAGTTTCTGGCCAAGTGGCAGGGGCCATATGAGATTGTTGAGAGAATGGGAGAAGTAAACTATAAGGTATACCAGCCGGGCAAGAGAAAGCCCGAACAAATATACCATATAAATTTACTAAAACCCTGGAAGGACAGGGAAACATTGACAATAGTGGGTACACCTGGCCAGGTTACTACTGAAAAGGTAAAGACTCCTGTTAAAGCTTCACCTAAGGTGCAAATATCAGAGTCCCTATCTAAGGCACAGAAGCAGGAATCAAAAGAGTTTGTACAGAAAAATAATTATGTGTTTTCTGAGTTACCTGGACGCACTAATGTGATAAAACATGACATTGTCACCGAGCCGCAGGTACGGGTTAATCTAAAAAATTACCGGATACCTGAAGCTCGTAGACAAGCAATATCTGAAGAGGTCAAAGATATGTTGGCACTTGGGGGTCATTGAGGAGTCCAAGAGTAACTGGTCCAACCCCATTGTTTTGATTCCTAAACCAGATGGTACCATTAGGTTCTGTAATGATTTCCGTAAGCTTAATGAAGTTTCAAAATTTGATGCGTACCCAATGCCCAGAGTCGATGAGTTAATCGACAGGTTGGGACATGCCAGATATTTCTCCACCCTCGACTTAACCAAAGGATACTGGCAGGTGCCGCTCACTAAGGAAGCCAGAGAAAAAACGGCATTTGTCACCCCAGACGGCCTGTTCCAATATGTGACTATGCCGTTTGGTTTACACGGGGCTCCAGCAACGTTCCAGAGGTTGATGGACAGAGTCCTTAAGCCTCATCGAAGGTATGCTTCAGCCTACCTAGATGACATTGTCATCTTTAGTACGGACTGGGAGAGTCACTTACCAAAGGTCCAGGCCGTACTAAATTCCCTTCGGGCAGCTGGTTTAACCGCCAACCCAAAAAAATGTGCTTTGGGTCTGGAAGAGGCCAAATACCTGGGGTACATAATAGGCCGAGGGGTAATAAAGCCACAGGTTAATAAAGTAGAGGCCATCCAAAATTGGCCCCGACCCTTGAATAAAAAGCAGGTGAGAGCTTTTTTGGGAATCGTAGGGTACTATCGTAGGTTCATCCCTAACTTTGCGACTATTGCAGCCCCGCTGACAGACCTGACTAGGGGAACTAGCTCCGTAATGGTTAAGTGGACTGAAGAGGCTGAGGGGGCCTTTCAGGAGTTGAAGTCAACCCTCTGCAAGCAGCCGGTGTTGATTACACCTGACTTTACGAAAGAATTCATAGTTCAGACTGACGCCTCTGATGTGGGGTTAGGGGCAGTGTTGTCCCAAATGGTAGGTGGTGAAGAGCACCCGGTTACCTATCTGAGTTGGAAACTTACACCGCCAGAAAAAAATTACAGTATTGTGGAAAGGGAGTGTTTAGCCATTAAGTGGGCCCTCGAATCCCTGAGGTATTACCTTCTGGGCTGACACTTTAAATTGATCACTGATCACTCGCCCCTTACTTGGATGTGCCATACCAAAGAGAGAAATGCCAGAGTAACCAGGTGGTTTCTAACATTACAGAACTTCAAATTTACATTGGAACACAGAGCAGGCAAGCTGCAGGGGAATGCCGACGCCCTTTCCAGGACCCATTGTATGTTGGCTAGAGGTGTCCGCCCCTACAGGTCCGAACAAAGGGGGGGGGGGGTATGTGAGAAAGTGACAGGACAAGTGCTGGAGTCACGGTATGTCAGTCCCCGGGTTTTGTCATATAACTGGTCCAGCACGGGGTTTTGAGTAAGCCCCAGCTCAGGTGCGAGTCTTGAGGCTCATTACTGGCCCATATAGACCTGCAGAGCCTGCACTTGAATGCAGATCCTGGGGAGTGAGAGCAGGCGTCTGGATCTGTCCTGATCTCCCAAAAACGCTTATTGTGCCAAACTGGTTGCTGGTGTGGCTGGCAGACAGCCACACAGGTTAGTAAGCAAGTGTTCTGTTTAGATAGCCGCTCAGACGAGCAGGAGTTTTGTTTATTTTTTGTGCCTGATGTTAAGGCTGATATTGTTTTGCCTGTTTTCCTGAAAGGGAAGGTTTATTTATTTTGTTGCCATTTTCTTAAATAAACCTGTTACACCCTAGCTCTCGTGTCACTGTCTCTGACTGTTTGGGCCCGTACCTAGGCTGCTACTGAGCTACCTCCCTCACAACATGAATCAAAAACATTATGGACAGGACTATATCTCCTGACCGGGAGAAGGAAAATTAAGTCCAAGTAGGTGTAAACTTGTACACCACGCGAGACCAGCTTAGGGTCTCGCAGCTGGACAACCCCCCTAGGAAGGGGAGCAGGGGAGAACTGTGAGTAAACAGTCAACTAGAGCCGCCAGGAATAATATCAGGCAGCAAGGGTGAACTACAACTATGGACAGGACAGGTAACAACCTGCCCTACCTGCTAATCAGGTATCAATATCCTCTCCGCATCAAGGAGAGGAAATAAAATAACGGTTAAGGGACCAACAGATATAAGCATAAGTCATTAAACGGCACCATCCAGGGGGGCTGGGGGGAGTGAATAATGAGGGGAGAAGCATCCGCAGATCATGGGGTTGGGGGGTCCATCCGTTGTCGTCAAGGCGCTGTACTCGGAGAAGGCAGATGATGGCGTCATGAGGTCTGCACAGTCCATACTGGAGGGGGTGGTGGTGGAGGAGCAACTATTTTCCAATCGGGCAATTCTGGAGAAGGAACATCCAAGATAGCCCAGAACCGTTCCAGGTCCGCATGGGAGCACAGGGTCGCGGAGCGGCCATTATGCCGGGTCTTGAGGGTAAACAGGATGCCCCAGTGGTAGGGTACTTGACGGTCACACAGAAGTTGGAGCAGGGGGCGGAGGTGTCTCTATTTCTGGAGTGTAATGCAGGAAAGGTCTTGATATAGCTTAATTTTCGCCCCGTCAAAATTAAAGTCCCGATGATGTCTAGCTTTAGCTAAAATAGCTTCCTTCAAAGCAAAGTCATGCATGCAAATGACATCACGAGGAGTAGGACCAGAGCCCTTGGTGTGCAGGGCTCGGTGGGCCTGGTCAAACTTAATCTTGTGGGAAGGAGGTTCCTGCAATATGGAGTTGAAGAGCGTCTCCAGGGTAGTATGTAGATCTTCTGCTGCGGTGGACTCAGGAAGGCCCTTGACCATAATATTGTTATGTTATTGGAGGGGCACTGCTTTGTTGGGCCCTAGGCAAGGAGGTATGAGCGGGTGACCTTTGGGCGCCAGCCACAAAGGGGACATAGAGGCGGTTGCCCCCAGGTCCACTTCGTCCCCCCCAGGAATGAGTTGGTGAGGTCTGGGGGGGCTGCTGTAGAGAGCCAGGTGAAGAGGGGGCCCCAGGTACATCAGGAGCGGAGGGCCCTCCAACAGGCAGGTCAGGAGCTGCATCAGCAGGAGGGGAGGAGGCAGAGTTGTGACAAGCCCCAGTGACAGGCTGCTAAGAAGGTTGTGGAGCACCCCCCTCTAGCAAGCGAGGGGGAGAGACTGGAGAGGATGGCAGCATGGGAACAGTATTGCAGGCCAGCGGAGGAGGGGGAGTACATGCAGAAAGTGGGTCCACGGCCACGAGGAGCTGCAGAGTTGCGGCAGCCATCACAGGAGCGTCTCCAGAAGGGCAGTGCTGCGAGTCCGATATGGCCTGGGGTGTAGGAGCGGTGTCAGAGCCGCCTAGGCTGAGCGGGGCCTCTGTGGGATACTTAGCCGCCGAAGCAGTCACGGCGGTCGGGGACGGGCAAGATGTCCGCCGCCTCGCGGATGTCCGAGCGGGAGCCGGCCCCCCGTGCAGAAAGGAGCTAAGTGTCGGCTGCTTAGAGGTCGCGGGAGGAGCAGTGTTTCCCAAGGAAGCAGCCTGAGGCAATTTCCTCCCCATGGGTGCTTGGGAAAGCTGGGTTGGTCCTGTTACAGTAGCAGGCAGGGCAGGAGCTCTGGCAGTGTGCGACCACTCACATCAGGCTTCAGGCCACGCCCCCCCCAAATCTCATTTTACTATCGACGTGGTTTATATCTAATGTTTTTGTTATCCGTTATCTCCGGTGACATCCACTATACTAATAGTATTGGGTATTCTGCCCATTGACATATTAACAATGTTTATTAGTCCATCTAGATTGTTAAGTACCATTTTTTTGCTATTAAACAAGTATTTAAAAGCTGCAGACTTTTGATCAACCTGTGGTATCTTCCCCAGATCTGGTGTCACATAGCCTCTACATCATATGTAGAGATGAACGAATTTTACAAAAATTCGATTCGACTAATTTTCCAAAGTTTCCAAAAAGATTTGCTTCGATCCAAATTAATTTGCGGCGAAAAGCGTTAAAAAACATCTATTTCCTGGCTTCAAAGAGCCTGTATAGTGGTGTAGAACACTGTGCCTTGCAGTAACACGCATAGGGAGCTTGCTGTGGTAGTGAAACAATACTGTGAGTCAGTATGGAATGCACATGACAGGCGTCACTCTTAGAACCACTGCACACTTCACTTATTTGGTCAGTTACGGAGCCAAAACTGACCAACTAACTCAAGTGTGAACTCAGCCTTACAGGTCGATGTTAGTGCCAGGTATAAAGAACCGTGCAGAGGCCCAAGACCCTACTGTAGCGTGAAAGAGCTCACTGCTTTTACACCGTCGTCTGCTCTTTCCACATAGATGTCTACAGAACCTATTCTATTAAATGCTTATATAAGTAGAGCCCCCCTGACAGAGTGGAGAGGGTGTCAACAGTAAGTTTGTGTTGACGTCACTTATCATTTTGCCCTTCCTCTAATCCATCAGAGTAATAACCCCCCCCAAAAAACGGATCCTGTCTGATGACCATCCGCCTTCACTCAGTCAGGATTTGGTCAGTAAACCATCAGTATAGCTCATGCCAAAAAAAAACAGGATTGGATCCAAAACAGAGATGACACGTGAATGTAATATTTGCATGTCTTCTGTGTTTTGTACCCACTCCTGCTTTTGGCTACCAAATCATAAGCCAATTCTGATGGGACCATACAGGCCTTACAGGTGCTACACCGACAGGATCCGTTGTGCGTCTCATTTTTCCTTCCTTCTGACAGATCAAAATAAGGGTCAAATAAATGATGATGTCAACCAGGCCAAAAAGGCAAAATAGTGGCCCAGTCATGGTGTAGTGAACGTGGGAACAGCATGAGAAGTGACATAGTGTTGAGGTAGCAGCGGCATGAGGAGGCCACAGAGTGGCAAGTTGACAATGTGGAGTTGGGAGGTGGGTGGCACAAACAGTACCCACTGACGATGGTGGCTGTAAAAAGGTGCACTTGGCATCAGATGTGTGGCATCAGGTGGGTGGCAGCATCAGAATAGTAACTGAGGCAGGTAGCCAGAAGAAACCGGTCTCTTTTGTTAAAGTTTGGGTGAGGTAGCATGGATGATTTAATCTGATGCATCAGGCATTGGTGGGTGGAAATCCTGGCTGATCTACGCCTGATTCATCTTGACAAAGGTCAGTCTCTCCACATTTTGGGTGGACAGACGAGTTCTACTTGGGGTAACTATGGCCCCTGCTGCACTAAACACCCGCTCTGATGCCACACTACTGGCTGGGCAGGACAGCTTTTCCAGGGCAAACTCAGCCAGTTGCGGCCACAAATCCAGTTTGGCTGCCCAGTAGTCCAGCGGATCTTCAATGACTGGTGGCAGGGTGCACTCCAAGTATACCACCACCTGCTGGTTCAGGTTCTGCTCTATGTCTAGCTGCACGTGAGTTGTTTCTTCACTATGTGGGTGAAGAAAGCTGCTCATCAGTGATTCTAAGCTCAGGCTGCTGCTGATGGAGCTGATACTGCTCCTGCCCCCCCCCCCCACCAGCAGCCATGGAAGTGCAAGGTGAGCGCCCAGGGCTCCCCCGGTCAGACCTGCGAGAGGATGGACAATGGCGCAGATAGGCAGCGGTCAACTGACTACATAAGATGTCTCTATAGTAGTTCAGTTTGTCCTCCCTCTCAGTGGGTATAAAAAAGGCCCACATTTTTGACCTGTAGCGAGGGTCTAACATGATGGAGAACCAGTAGTCATACCTCTGCCAAATGGTGACAATTCTGCTGTTACTACGCAAGCAACTGAGCATGCATCAGGCCATTTGCGGAAGTGACTCAGAGGGACTCCCTGCATCCATCTCCCTGCATACTGCCACGGTGTGTCTGGGTCATCTGCCTCGTCTTCCTCATCTCCTTCTTGCTCTTCCAGCTACTCCTGCTCCACCTCTCCTGTCACCTGTGTAGAAAAACCACCCATTTTGCTACACATTGCTTGTGCTCCAATGTCCTCCTCCTCATCCAGCTCAGCCCCCACAGGGCTCATGTGGCCGTGAGATGTAGGTGCCACATCTCCAGTCCCCTGACCAGCCAGATTTAACAGCATCTTTTCCAGGATATGAATCAATGGAATTACGTTGTTCATCCCATAGTCCTGGCGACTGACTAATAAAGTTGCCTCCTCAAAGGGCATGAGCAAACGGCAGATGTCACGCATGAGCTGCCACTGGCTAACATCTTGCAAACGACAAAGGTAGAGACACCAAGCAATACATAGTGTAGTATCGTTAAACAGACACAATGATCCAAATAGTAAAAAATGGCTCCTCACCTTTTTAGGGGTAAAATAACAACAAGAGGTGTACGGAACCAAAACAGGAAAGGACTGGAGGCTGGAGCTGTCACTGTAACACCATGAAAGGTGTAAACAGAGTATAGAAACAAGGCCCTGGATAACAGGGACTGCACAGGACCAGTGAAATAAGGACAAAATCTTTTATTTCAGGAGATAAAACACACAACGTGTTTTGGGGTTTTTAGTACCCCTTTTTCAAGTGTGTACTAGTATTATAGGTCCAACAGGGGTGAGGCAGGTATCTAGGCAGAGTATAGAAACAAGGACCAGGATAACAGGGACTGCGCAGGACCAGTGAAATAAGGGTAAAATCTTTTATTTCAGGAGATAAAACACACGACGCGTTTCAGGGTCTTTAGTACCCCTTTTTCAAGTGTGTACTTGTATTATAGGTCCACCAGGGGTGAGGCAGGTATCTAGCTAACATCTGGCTAACATCTGGCTTTCACAGGGGAGTACCTCTGTCTGTTTGGATCATCAAGAAATCGTTTATGGCCTCTCTCTGTTCGTACAGTTTGTCCAACATATGGAGGGTTGAATTCCAACGGGTGGAAATGTCACATATCAGCATATGTTGGGGAACTCCGTTCTGCCGCTGCAGCGCAAGGAGGGTGTGCTTGGCGGTGTACGAGTGGCTGAAGTGCATGCAAAGTTTCCTTGACATTTTTAGGATGTCTTGCAGGGTGGAACACTTAAGGAAATGCTTGACAACCAGATTGAACACATGTGCCATGCAGGGTACATGGTTCAGCCCTCCTTGACGCAGCTCAGACACCATGTTCTGAGTTGTCGTGGAGAAAGCCAGAATTCAATTTCTTGATGAAGGACACGGAGCAGTTCCTCCCCTGTGTGACTCAGGCAAACGAGGTGTAGAACAGCGTGACACCGCTGTTCCCTGCACATGTGGTATGTTGAAGGAGCACTGTGAATTGTCCCTGCAGTGGAGGCTGAGGACACTGTGGAGGATGAGGCGGACATTGTTGCAGGACCAACGGCGTGAGAACGTCGAGGCGGAAGCTGCGTCACCTGGCCAAGTTGCTGGTGTGTCTGGGCAGGAAATACATTCACCCAGTGGGCTGTAAAGGACCTATATTGTCCTTGACTTTAGTTACAGCTCGACACGTCGGCACTACCCTGCACTTTGGCAGACACCGACAGGCTCAAGGACTGGCCCACCTTCTGTTCTACATATTTGTGCAGGGCTGGTACTGCCTTTTTGGCAAAGAAATGACAGCTCGGCACAAGCCATAAGTTCTTTGAAAGGTATAGAGACCACCACTTGGAAAGGGAGGGACTGCAGTATCAGCAAATTGGACAGCAGCATGTTCAGCTTCTGCACTGTTGGATGAGTGCACACATACTGTCTCTTTGAAATCACTTCGGTGATGGATTGCTGATGCAATGACTGACTAGGAGGAGGAGGGGCAGGAGCATCAGGACCAGTAGATGATGGGAAGGACACACAGCTTCCTTCGGCTGAGGTAGTGGAGCCTTGACTGCCTGAAATGGGGTGCGTGCCACTGGGTGATACAGCGGTTGCTGCGGCAGGCTGGACAACCACATTGGAGCCACAGTTCGCTGAGGCCACTTTATGGTGATGTTGCATATGTTGATGCAGGGCTGTGGTGCCAACATTGGCACCCTGGCCACACTTCACCTTCTGCCCACAGATTCCACATATGCCCATGTTCAACTCCCCCGGAGGCTTAAAAAAACTGTCACACCGCTGAGTAGGTGATTTTACCCCCAACACTCCGCACTAACTGACTGCTACCGCCACTGCCTCCGTGAACCCCTGCACCACTGCTTTCTGTGCAGGTAGGCTCCTGCAAAGCTAGTGGTCTACCCCAGGCACGTTTGGCTCCCGACCTCCCAATGCTGCCACCCTGCTGACTCCCGGCCACGCTACCGACTTGCTGGCTCCGCTGCTGCCTCATGCCCCTTCGCCACCTGACTCCCAATTGCGATCAGCTACATCATCATCGAGTACTGTCTGCACATCACTGAAGTCCCCCTCAATGGTCTCTGAGCCAGGAGACTGAGCGCTTGCAACACCAGCTCCCACACCACTCTCCTCATCACTACTTGCTCGCCTACCCGAGGAAGCGGCAGATGTCTCCTCCAGATCTTGGCTGGGCAGTAGCTACTAACTGTCCTGTAGTAGCTCCTGCTCACTGTATAGTGGATCTGAGCCCACAGCATAGAATACTTCTCTGGCTGAGGGAACAGAAAAGGACAGAGGCAGGTCGAGAACATGTGAGGGCCCAGGGCCTGCTCCCGGGCCATGCCAACTAAGGGTTGTGTCTGACAAACCCACCGACTCTTGGCTGGGGGTGTCTGATGTGACTTTAGTTGAAGTGGATGACCGAGTCAACCATTTTACAACCCTGGTCAAGACATGACCGCTAGCTGACACTGGGAGCTCAGGCCTCTGTAAATGACCCCTGCTGCCACACCTCCTTACTCTGCTGCGACCTGTGCCTGCACCATAAACATTTAGGCCTGTGCCCCTCCCCTGTGCAGGGCCTGTCGCTTCTCTGTCTGACATACTGTTACATCAAATAAGTAAATGAAAATGAAAATAATACAGGGCAAAAAGGCCTGTAATTTTCTACCTTCAAGACAACGGTGAATAAGCCCCTTATTTTTTTCCCCACTAATAAACGCTTTGAAAAGGTGTTCTCTTACGTCCTACAGCAGCACAATATGGGGTATTCCTGCCCCTGTGTGCTGGTAGGACAGGCGGAAATTTTAATTAACATAAAATATGCATGACTACACTACCCTATAATAGGGCAAAAGGACCTCCCACCCTTGTGTTTTTTTCTATCCTGTATGGTGGGACAGGTGGAGGGAGGTCTTTTGTCCTCCCATATTTTGTTTTTTCCCCTAAAGTTTATTAATCTTTACACCTCTCTTCTCTTCTTTCTTCCACTGGACGCCTCTGTGGAAAAGAAGGAGGGGTTTTATTTAGGCAGTTTTTTTGTGCCTAGCCAAGCTTTCAACCTTTGCTCTGAAAAGGTTGATTTCAGTAGTTCATGCAGCTGTAGTTGCATGCTGCATGTTCAAAGACCTGTAATGTAGGCCACTTGTGCGGCCTTGAGGTGGAGCATTGCCATTTCACTTACCTTTTTTGTGCCTAGCCAAGCTTGCAACCTTTGCTTTGAAAAGGTTTATTTCAGTAGTACATGCAGCGGTAGTTGCATGCTGCATGTTTAAAGTCCTGTAGTGCAGGCCACTTGTGCGGCCTTGATGTGGGGCATTACCGTTTAACTTACCTTACAAGCTCAACGGCTGCCAGAAGTGACGTCGGTCACTTTGTTCCTCCAGAACCTTTGTTTGTGTTCCGGTTTTCCGGGGGACTGAATTCTCGGTCGGACTTGTTGCGGCTTAGTTTTTCCTCCTTTTTTGCAAGTTTATATTTGCTGAGCCTCTTTTCTGGCATCGGTCTGTATATTTCTAGCTTAATTCTCTGTACAAGGAATTAAGCTTTGCAAAATTTGCGGGGGGAGGGATTTTTGTGAGCACTACTTGCTCATTCCACCTCCCCTCCTATAGAAGCCTTCATCTCAGTGCAGGAGATGACTTGTGTCTTAGTGAGGAAGGCCTCAGTACTCCACTTGGATTACTGTTCGTACTGTTGCAGCTCTGGGCAGCACAGTGGCTTAGTGGTTAGCACTGCAGCCTTGCAATACTAGAGTCCTAGGTTCAAATCCTGGCAGGAGTTTGAAAAAAAAAAAAAAAAAGGATTCTAGTTTATGTGCAGTGTGACACACTGTGAAGCTATTGAAGATTTCCAGGTGATTGAGGAAACGCTTTCATCTCATGATACCTTGGAAGATTCCAGCAGACCTCTCTTTCCTCCTGAGAATATAAATAGGCTACTGAAGTCCATCCAAGGGACCATGATGTTGACGGGGAAGCCTCCTGTTCCACCTCTAGGGCCTAGGGCCTTCCAAGTGGACAAGTCACTGGAAAAACTCATGCTTGAGGAATGGAAACATCTGAAAAGAGCTCCCATATGTTCTAGAAGATTTAGAACCTTGCTCTCTATTCCGTGAGGCCTCCCACCTAAAGTGGACAAGTGGTCCCAGTGGATGATGGTTCTAACCTCCAGGGCCCCGTGGATAGACACATAGAGAGTACCTTTAGGAAGATTTATTCTCCGGTCAGACTTCCATGGCTATTACCTCTAATGAAATCTCAAGCAAATTACATGCTGACATCGACTCTGGAGTCTCCAGAGACGATCTCCTAACTTTTTTTTTTTTTAGTTCGGTTTCCTTCTCAGCAGATTATTTATCCGAAGCCTCTCAACATCATTTAAGGCTGGCGGCCAAATCTTTGGCCCTTTTCTACGGCAGCTATAAGGCCGCTATGGTTAAAACCCTGGAGAGCGGATAATGCCTCCAAGTTCAACCTTTGTTCTCTACCCTTTGAGCCGGGTAAGCTTTTGGCAGAGGCCTGGATGAGATTATGGAAGACCTTGCCATTAAAAAGGGTAAGACTCTACCTCAGGCCTTTAGAGGCAGGTGGTAGAGGTTACCAGCCTCAACCCAGACATCAGTTCCAGAGACGTCCTAGATATCAGCCTAGGGGTTCTGGACAAAGGTTCCCCAAGGATGAGGACAAAAGAAGCCTAGCTTTTGACATCGGCTGCCTTCTTCCTGTGGCCAAGACTCCTGTCGGAGGTCGGCTTTCTCACTTTTACACTGTCTGACAGGAAAAAAAATTCAAGACCCTTTGTGTGAAAGATCCTCAGTGCGCCAACACTGCGTTGGCCCACACCTGAGTCTTCTTTCATATAAAACCACACTCACCGCCAGTGAGTGCCGGGTTCACAAGATAAATACAAGACAAGCTTTTTAAATTTTATATATTTATTAACCCCTAAATGGGTCGGTATTAACATCTAACACATGCAGTTCAGAACAGATATGCAGATGTATACAAGCATTAACGTTTACTAGTTACAAGATACAGTGCAATGAAATAAAAGGGCATAAAAGTGAAATAATTACTTTACCACACATCTCCTTGATGTGGTTCTGTAGTCCAACACTCACACATGCTCTGTCATGTGTGAAATAACCAGTGGAGGCTTCTTAGCATGTAGCATCAATCAACAATCCAGCCTGAATGCTCTTCACAGTGGTCTCTCACAGTGGAAGTCTGTCTGTAATCTCCTTTAGTCTCTCTGTAAAAACTCCTCATAGTGTTCTCTTGTAGTCCCAGCACAATCTCCTCCCACTGACCTCTTACCTCATCTTATATACCCTTTATGACACCTCCCAGAATGAGGTCACCGGCGACAGCAAGTCTGATTGACTAACGCACTCAAGTCCAGATTCTTTGTATTGAGCTGAGACCAAGTGAAAGGATACAATGTTATCAACCATGTCTGATCTAACAGCCCAGGCCAAACAATGCAGGTGTTTGTTTGATCACTCAGGGCTGTGTAGGAATACAATGGAGCCCTGCTGGGATGGATACAAAGCACTATTGTTCCAGTCCGGCCACAATATACCTATGAGTAGGCTGTGCACATTATGAGTAAATGGAACTAAGAGAGAAATACGCTACCCAGAGATCAAAATACATCTCTGAGTTATAGCCATATTTAAGCAGAATCATCACACTTGGGTCTTGCCGATGTTCAGCGAGAGGGTCTTGCATGTTCAGCGAGGTTATGCGATTGAGTTTCTTCAGCCGCCTCAGGATCGATTCGTCTTAACCCGCTCCCTTCCTGTGGTTCAGCAGGATTACATCCACAAGGGGACTTTGGAAGAGGTCCCCCCTTTGGAAGAAGGATTCGGTGTCTACTCCCGTTTTTCTGGTGCCAAAATCATCAGGCAGCTGGAGAATGATTATAGACTTAAGATATCTGAATCGCTTCATAAAGAAAAAACATTTTCGTATGGAGATCGTAAAATCCGTTACATCCTTTCTTCAACAGGGCAAAGTTTTTCGTCACCTTAGATCTAAAAGGATGCCTATCTGCATGTCCCAATATATCCTCCAGACAGGAAGCATCTTCAGTTCGCAGCCCTGCCCTTTGGCATCACTTCAGCTCCTCATACCTTCACCAAAGTTGTGGCTCCTATAGCCGCCTCTCTCAGGCTTCAGGGCCTTTTTGTAGTGCCATACCTGGACGACTGGGTAATAAAATCCCAGTCAGAATCTGTTGTGCTCCAGCAGTTACTGATAGCTGTTCCCTTCTATAGAGCTTGGGTTGGCTAATAAATTGGGAGAAGTCAGAAGTAGTTCCCTCTACCCGCAGGAAGTTCCTGGGGTATCTGTTGAACTCAGACCGCATGGAAATTTCCTTAACACCTACAAGGAAGGAAAGATTGATCAAAGCAGTCCGGTTTCTCTTCAAGACACATCTGGTATCCATCAGAACATCCATGAGAGTCCTAGGCCTTATGTCATCCTCAGCCATTGCAGTCCCTTGGGCTTTATGGCATTTGCGTCCTCTCCAGATGGAAGTACTAAAAACCTGGAACCGTACTCCTTTCGGTCTCGACAAGAAGATCAAGCTATCTCCTAGTACCCGTCTTTCCCTCAGATGGTGGATACACCTGAAAGACGGAATGTCCTCGGTCCAACCTCATTGGACCCTGTTGACTACCGATGCATCCCTCTCGGGATGGGGGGCTCACCTGTACGAGAAGACCGTACAAGGAGTTTGGAGCAGTCTAGAAGAAAAAACATCTTCCAATTGGAAGGAGCTCAGAGCCGTGTACCTGGCACTACTTCATTTTTCTCCTCTCCTCGGAGGGAGAGCAGTCAAGGTTCGGTCAGACAGCATGACGAACGTAATGTACCTGAATAGGCAGGGAGGTACCAGATCATTGTCTCTCCTCAGAGAGACCGATCTGATTTTTACCTGGGCAGAAAAGAAATCTGACACACTTATCCGCAGTTCACATCAAAGGTTCCCTGAACATAGTAGCGGATCAGTTGAGTCGGGGTCTTGTCGTATCAGGAGAATGGTCTCTCAATCCAGATGTATTTCATCAGATTACCCTGAAGTGGGGTCTCCCAGAAGAAGACCTCATAGCGACCAGACTCAACGCCAAGGTAGAGACGTTCTGCTCACTGTATCAGGAGGACTATCCCTTGGCAGTGGATGTCCTGTCCATCCCTTGGAGGTTCAGGCTGGCATACATCTTCCCTCCACTTTCCATGATACTAAAGGTATTGATGAAAGTCATACAGGACCAAGTCTCTGTGATAGCCATCATACCATTCTGGCCAAAAAGGACTTGGTTTGCCCAGCTCATGTACATGAGTCAAGGGACATATTGGAGGCTTCCCCCACCCAGAACCTGGTTTCCCAAGGAACTCAGAAGCACCAGGATCTGAAGAGATTCAACCTGACAGCCTGTAGGTTGACAAAGCTACCACAGTATAGGTAACATCTTCAAGCAGTGGTGCTCCAGAAGAGAAGCTGATGCTTCAAACCATACTACGGCAGAAATTCTGGATTTTCTTCAAAGCGGCTTAGCTGCTACTCTGAGGGTACAGGTTTCAGCCTTATCCACCTGTTTAGGCAGACGTATGTCCCAAGATTCCCTTTTTGTTGGGTTCCTAAAGGGTGCTACCAGACTTAGACTGGTGGTCTCAGCTCCGGTTCCCCAGTGGGATCTTTCTACTGTTCTTTCAGTTCTTTGTGGCCTTCCTTTTAAGCCTTTGGAGGATGTAGAGCTTAAATTTCTTGCCTTTAAAACCACCTTTCTATTAGCCGTCACTTCAGCCAAAAGGGTGAGTATGCTCCAGGCTTTTTCTTCCAAGGAACCTTATATATCGTTTTTTGCGGATAGGGTCCAACTTAGGTTTCTTCTTGGGTTTAACCCTAAGGTGCCTTCCCGTGCCAATATTAACCAATTAGTCTCTTTACCCATGTTTTTTACAGCCCCATCCTCTGAAGAGGAGAAAAAACTTCACACACTAGTTGTTGTGAGATGTCTCCAGATTTACCTCTTACGTACACATTCCTTTAGGAGAGCCGGGAATCTCCTTGTCAACATGTATGGTAGAGACAAAGGTCTCAGGGCTTCCAAGCCTACCTTGTCTAGGTGGATCAAGGAGGCAATCAAAGTCTCTTTTTTTGCTCAGGGGTTAGCTCCACCCAAATTTTGGACAGCCCATTCAACCAGAGCTGTATCAACCTCTTGGGCTGAGAACCGGACCCTACTGCTGGATCAGATCTGTGCAGCTGCTTCTTGGTCGTCTCACCTAACCTTCGTAAAACATTATGGACTAGATGTTTGGAGTTCTGTGGCGACTGCCTTTGGACAGTCAGTCCTAGGTGTTGTAGAGTAGGGAAACCCTCCCTAAGGGAATTACTTGCTATATCCCCATATTGTGCTGCTGTAGGACATAAGGGAATCGTTCATTATGATGTTAATCTGTTTTCCTTTAGTCCTAACAGCAGCACAAGCTTCCCTCCCTAAACATAGAAATTTTTACTTTATAACTTACACAAGGGTGGGCGATCCCTTTGCCCTCTTATAGGGTATTGTAGTCATGCATATTTTATGTTAATTAAAAGTTCTGCCTGTCCTACCAGCACAGAGGGGCAGGAATACCCCATATTGTGCTGCTCTTAGGACTAAGGGAAAACAGATTAACATTATAATCAACAATTATAACAGATTACAGCGGAGATTAATGGATAAGAATTATTTTTTTGTGCCACTTCTTCATGGCAAAAAGGCCTGTAATTTTCTACCTTCAAGACAACGGCGCATAAGCCCTTTATTATTTTCCTCACTAATAATCACCTTGAATAGGAGTTATAACAGATTATAGCGGAGATTAATGGATAAGAATTATTTTCTTTTTGTCACTAGTTCACGGCAAAAAGGCCTGTAATTTTCTACCTACAACACACAACAGCGAATAAGCCCCTTTTTATTTTCCCCACTAATAAACGCCTTGAATAGGCGTTATAGCAGCTTACAGCGGAGATTAATGGATAAGAATTCTTTTTTTTTTTTTTTGCTACTAGTTCATGGCAATAAGGCCTGTAATTTTCTACCTTCAAGACAATGGCGAATAAGCCCCTTATTTGTTTCCCCAGTAATAAACGCCTTGAAAAGGTGCTATAACAGATTACCGCGGAGATTACTGGATAAGAATTCTTTTTTTTGGCCACTACTGCAAAAAAGGCTTGTAATGTTCTACCTTGAACACACAGGTATGATCTATTGCAAACCCGCAATGAGCAGCAGTATAATGGCAGTCAGTGCAGCAATGTGTAGTACGATTGTTACTATTACCCAGGCTTTAACACCCCAAATGAACCCTGTTCTGCTTCGATGCATGTAATTAACATAAGCACTCATGAGTATGTCAGACTTGGGGTTGATACTATTGCTATATCACCTAAAGGTTTTCTTATCCCTTAATATCTCACTAGTATATGATCAATAATGAATAGAATATATATAGATGCCTTATACTATGTTTTTTGGCTGAGATACTGTATGTAACTTTGAATCTACTTATTCAATGTGACTGAAGATTAATGGTACAATGGGGAAAAAAAGTATTTAGCTAGCCACCAATTGTGCAAGTTCTCCCACTTAAAAAGCGACAGCCCCAAAACATCACTGCTCTAGAGGAGATCTGCATGGAGGAATGGGCCAACATACCAGCAACAATGTGTGCCAACCTTGTGAAGACTTACAGAAACCGTTTGACCTCTGTCATTGCCAATAAAGAATATATAACAAAGTATTGAGATGAACTTTTGTTATTGACCAAATACTTATTTTCCACCATAATTTGCAAATAAATTCTTTAAAAATCAGACAATGTGATTTTCTGGATTTATTTTCTCATTTTGTCTCTCATAGTTGAGGTCTACCTATGATGTCAATTACAGGCCTCTCTCATCTTTTTAAGTGGGAGAACTTGCACAATTGGTGGGTGACTAAATACTTTTTTCCCCACTGTATATTACATTATAGTACATTACTCCATGTCCTTTTACACATACTGTATTGTGTATTTTGCAATTCATTATTTACCTGAGACCGTTTAATGATCTCTCTAACATTTAGTAAGCCAATCCTTGTCTCTAGGTATGAGCAAGTGCATGGATGTCAGCCAGAAGTCTGTTCTGTAGCCTTACATGTCCTGTTTCCTGATATTATTATGACTTTGCTCCGGATAGGAATTTCTGGAATTGTGGAATATGTAGTATATCAATCACATATTTAGAATTGTTTAAGTAAATTACTGGATATTCCAGGAATACTTGTAATATTTATCAGTACACTTTGAATAGAGAAGTTAAAGGCGTTTTCCGGGCAAAAAATGTTTTTTTTTTAAAAGGTCTGTTAGTGCAATTAATGGGTTAATAAGTGCACCCAGATACCTTTAGCATTGTTTTGAGTGATTTCTGTGTTTCTCTGGGAGCTCCTGGCATCTTTTGCATTTGATTACATGGTGTAGCTTCCTGCTGTTTTAGCTAATGCAATGCATCATGGTACTTGTAGGCTGACTCACACTACCTCCCTCTCACTACCTCCCCCTCCCTGTGTCTCTAGCTATCCCGCCCACTACTAGCCCTCCCCAACTAACTCAGCCCCCCCCCCACCCCATCATACTTACTTATCTTTCTTCTGCGGGATCCTTCTCTCTTCTGAGTCTGCCGGCACACACTCAATAGTCCTGGACCTGCAGCCAGCAATCCACCTCTACTGCGCAGGCGTGGGAGGTTACTGCTCCCAGGCCTGCGCAGTAGAGGTGGATTGCCAGCTGCAGGGCCAGGACTATTGAGTGAGCATCGGCAGAGTCAGAAAAGATGGTGGAGCCGTCCTGCAGCAGGAAGTCTGAAAGGAAGAAAGGTAAGTATGATGCGGTGGAGGGGGGGATTTTGTGACATTCCGTTTCTGAAAACGGGGAAACGGAATGTCACCGATAACCAGAAAATGTAAATTATGTAATTTAGAAAGTAGGCGGGGGGGGGGGGGGGTTAGATTAGTGTAGCAATTACATTATATCCCAGACAACCGCTTTAAAGGGATTGTCCAGGATATTGGATATCTCATCGGTTGCAGCTGAAGTAACTGGCCCCTGCACAGATTATCTCTACAGGGTTGCTTCCAGTGCCCCTACTATACACAACACAGGCCGGAAACGGTTCCTTGCCCTGTATAGTGGCCGGGCGCATGAAGTCAGTAGGTGCTGAGCTGCAGTGATGGCACCTGGCCAGTTTACAGAGACTGGAGCTTCCTGCTTCTACCCCCATGTTGTGTACAGTACAGATGCCAGAAGTGACCCTGTACAGCTGATCTGGGGGACGGGGATGGATGACAGTTGGCCCCCAACTGATCCTATCCTAGGGAAAGGCCATAAAATCCAATATCCTGGACAACCCCTTTAATTTCTTTCTGTATATGTCAGTAAGTCCATTACAATGTAAGAAAACATGCAATTAAATCTATATTGTTGATAAGGAAGTGAGAGGGTACTCACTAGTCATAGATAGACTGACAATTGATGTGTAAAGCATGTTTGTCACTAAAAGAAGCTCTATGTCTATTCAGACTTAATATATTAGAAATGTAGACTCTCCTCTATGCCCCCTGCTTGGGGGGGGTCACATACTGAGTTTAAACCTAGACATAAGGTGCTGCAGTAGAATGAGAGCTTATCTAGTAGCTGTATTTTTATTAACTTTAAATATAGTGGCGTTTTAAAGTGGATCTTTAATATTGAACATTGGAAATCTCTGTAAACACTTGTATGCAGCCTTCAATCCTGGTAAGGTTGGTGGGGTCTAACCTCTGGTACCCACTGTGCTACTCAGACCTAAAATAAACATTTTGTCTTAACATACTTGATCTTAAAAAATATGAATGGCCTGTTCTGTCTAAATGACTATTCCAAACATGACCTTTAGCCTACAAGTTGTTTGCTGGTGTAATACATTTTATCAGCCGCAGCACATTACAGGTAAGCGTACAGTGACCATTTCATGTGGTCAGTGATAAGGGAGAGTCCTCAAAAATGCTTCTTGCCTTTTAGCTGAAATGAAGCCTCGTAATTCATATGCAGAAAACTGACAGGCAAACAAAAATATTTGAACTAGTTGTACCTTCACGGATCAGTAGGAATAGTGAATAGTATACACTGTGTACACTGCAAGCTTTCTTTGCACTCCCCTCTTCATGTTATATATGTTAATGTATAATAAATCCATGACATATTTTTAAACAAAATTTCATAGCAACACCATAAACAATGCAGTCTGTTTTCGCATGGTTACCATGGTTGAATATTTCAATGAGTACAGTATTTTGTAACACTAAAAGTTGGTTTAACATGAAATGTAGCAGCTTTTTAAGCTTTACTTAAATGGGTTGTCCAGTTCTTTTTTTATTGATGATCTAACCTCAGTATAGGTCATTAATAAAAGATCAATGGAAAGGGGGGTCCAAAATCCCTCATCAATTGTTAATATTAAATAACCTATATATAGGCCACTTCCTAACTTCTTTAATCCTATGCCACTTCCTTTTTTTTTTTCTTTAACCCTATCTTGCCTAAAGGCAAATAAAATAAATAAAACAGTTATTGAGGTCTTCCGTCTAAAGTTTACTGGAAATGGATGTGGTTGGGGTCATTTTCAGTCTCCTTTTTGGATCACTCTCCAGCAACCACCAGTTTCTTACATTCACAATGTATTAAAAAATGTCTTCAATCTGTCTGGTCATCTTGTGTTAACTTCTGACTGATCTACCCAGTATTTGATATATAGCAACAACATATTCCACAGTGTTTTGCAGATATTGTCATCACTCATTGTCACAAGTAGGACTCTCAATCTAAATTCCCTATCAGTAAGTCTTTGGAGTGTGGGAGGATATCAGAGTACCCAGAGAAAACCCACGCAAACATAGGGAGAATATACAAATTCCAAGTAGATAATGTCCTTGGCTGGATGAAAATCCAGGACCCCAACGCTCCAAGGCAAGCACTGGTTCTCTTCCAATTGATATGCAGTAAACTTGGTTTCAGTACAGTATCTATGCAGTGAGCTTGCTTTTCGTATTGTATCTATTCTGTCGCCATGTTTCTGCAATGACTTTGTTTCTATTACTGTTTATCTAGGCAGTAAGCATCAGTTCATTAAAAGTTTAGACTAATGGGGGTCCACAATTCTCATACAGTCCAGGGCCCATGGCAGCCTCAATTTGACCCTACCTATAATAATTTCTTCTTTCTATCCACTACAGATACAACGACTGGTTTTGGTAAAATGTTATATTGTATTATTTATTTATTATAGTTTTTTTAATGGTGTACAATGGCACAGGCAATCTCAGTGAAACTGCATGAAACTGGAGGCCTATGAAAGTACAATATGGTCCATACACCTTTATGGATGCTTTATGTTGTATGGCCAATGGCAGTTTCCTTTCTTGGTCAGAATTTGTACCCACAAGCTCCAATTCTTATCTATTTTCTTCTACAGTTCAGCATTATTCAGATGTTTCCAATGTGTAAAGATGCAAACAAATGCTACATTTTCACTTCTTCCTCTGATCTACTTATTCAATGTAAAATTCTTATTTTAACGCTTTCATTATTCTCTAATGGCTTTGTTCACATGGGAGTGATTACTGAAAAGAGGTGTGGATGGGAAAGTAGTAGACAGATAAGCAAATTGCAGATCATTTGAGTTTGCTATAATTTCTTCAGACAGTACTAAATTCTCAGCGAGACATTTTAGCTGTCAGCAGATGTTCTGTATTGTAGCTCAGGCAGACCAGACGCGTTCATGTGTAATTCCTGTCCCAGAGTCTCTCCAGCTGCTTGCCATTATTAGAGAACAGGGGGCATACCCTGAGGATTTAAAATATTAGATTCAAAGTCAGATTCTTGGTGTGAGAAAGAATTTTTGTCTGGTAAAAAAACAAACAAGAAAAAAAAACACAAATCTCATTAATTCTACAAACAGATGTATAAAATAGCATTTGCTCCATGGAAATTACATGTTCAGAGAGTTACATATCTGCCTCAATA